>JANRMT010062854.1:131192995-131270685 GCA_026402145.1 Polypterus bichir lapradei | reverse complement strand
ACTGGTTTCGGATCCGTCCGCGGTCTCCTACTCGCGCATGCGTGACACGACCCCCCCCTCAGCCCAAGACCGTCCGGTCGGGCGGACCTAGCCGAGAGGTCGTGGACGCGAGAGAGGGCATCGGCGTTGGCCTGAAGGCCGCGGCGGCGATAAGTGACCGTGAACTTATAGGGCTGCAAGTCCAGGAACCACCTGGTGACTCGCGGATTCGACTCTTTGTGGAGGGACATCCACTGAAGTGCAGCGTGATCAGTCACCAGAGTGAATTCGCGACCCAACAGGTAGTAGCGGAGATAAGTCACGGCCCACTTAATAGCCAGGGCTTCCCTCTCCACCGCCGCGTACCTGGTCTCTCGCTCCAACAGTTTCCGGCTTAAGTACATCACGGGGTGTTCGACACCATCAACGCTTTGGCTCAACACGGCGCCCAGGCCTGTGTCCGAAGCGTCGGTCTGGAGAATAAAGGGTAGCCCAAAATCAGGGGTCCGTAATACGGGTGCCGAAGTAAAGGCCTGTTTCAGGTCACTGAATGCGTGTTCCGCCTTGTCGTTCCATACCACGTGCAGGGGAGCCCCCTTCTTCGTCAAGCTAGTCAAGGGTGCTGCCCTCTCGGCGAAGCGGGGTACGAACCGGTGGTAATACCCCGCCAACCCCAAGAAAGCCTGCACCTGTCTCTTGGTATTCGGACGGGGCCATTCCAAGATGTCTTTGACTTTGGAACATTGGGGTCTCACCTGTCCTCGCCCCACCAGATAGCCTAAATACTTGGCCTCCTTTAAGCCAAAGAAACACTTACGGGGGTTAATACGGAGGCCAGCTTTAGCCAGTGTCGCGAGGACAGCAGAGAGCTGCAATAGATGCTCCTCCCAGGTGCCGGAATAGATGACGACATCATCCAGGTAGGCGGCACTATAGGACTGGTGGGGCTTCAGCACTCTATCCACCAGACGTTGAAAGGTCGCCGGGGCCCCGTGCAGCCCAAATGGGAGGACCTTGTATTGCCAATGTCCACTAGGGGTGCTAAAGGCGGTTTTCTCTTTGGCAGATGCCGTTAAGGGAATTTGCCAGTACCCTTTTGTCATATCAAGAGTAGTCAGATACCAAGCCGCACCCAGCCGCTCGAGCAGGTCGTCAATGCGGGGCATCGGGTAGGCATCGAACTTGGAGACCTGGTTTAGACGTCTAAAGTCATTGCAGAATCTCCAGGAGCCATCCGGCTTGGGAACGAGGACAATCGGGCTGGACCAGGGACTGTGACTCTCCTCGATAATGTCCAAGTCCAGCATTCGTTGTACCTCCAGTTCCACTTCGGCGCGTTTTGCCTCCGGGAGTCTGTAGGGCCTCTCCCGGACGACTACTCCGGGTTCCGTGACGATATCGTGGGCAATCAGTGAGGTCCGGCCTGGCGACTCGCTCACCACTTCAGGGATGGCGTGGATAGCTTGGGTTATCTCTCGCCGTTGCACGGGTGTTAGCTCGTCACCGAGGTTAAGGGCAGTCATGCTCGCGAATAGGGAGAGGGATCTATGAGCGTCGGGAGCTTCCTCCCTGTCCTTCCAAGGTTTCAACAGGTTCACGTGATAGATCCTCACGCTCGGTCGACGATTTGGTTGTTTAACCAAATAGTCGACGAGCCCCTTTCTTTCCTTAACCTCGTATGGCCCCTGCCAGTGAGCTAGCAGCTTGGAGTGGGAGGTGGGAACGAGTACCATCACTCGGTCCCCCGGGTGGAACTCCCGGAGGACAGAGTTGCGGTTGTAACACCGGGCCTGCGCTGCCTGCGCACGAGTCACGTGGTCTTTGAGGAGTGGCCTGATCTTAGTGAGTCTGTCGCGCAGTTGCGCTACGTACTCCAATATATTGGAGGAGGGAAGGGCCTCAGCCTCCCAACCCTCTTTTAGTATGTCCAAAAGTCCCCGGGGCTGTCGCCCATATAACAGCTCAAAAGGGGAGAAGCCCGTAGAGGCCTGGGGTACCTCCCGGTAGGCAAAAAGCACAAGGGGCAGGAGCTGGTCCCAATTCCTGCCATCAGCGCTGACTACCTTACGAAGCATCTGTTTAAGCGTCTGATTAAAGCGTTCCACCAGGCCGTCCGTTTGGGGGTGGTAGACAGACGTCTTTAGGTGCTTTATTCTCAGTAACTTGGCAACTTCCCTGAACGTATCTGAAGTGAAGGGAGTGCCCTGGTCTGTGAGGACTTCCTTAGGGATCCCCACTCTTGAAAAAAGGTTGACTAGTTCCCGTGCGATGTTTTTAGTGGTAGCGGAGCGCAGGGGAACCGCCTCTGGGTATCGGGTTGCATAATCAACCATAACCAATATATACTTGTGGCCACGGTTCGAGGGTTCCAGGGGCCCTACTAAGTCGACCCCTATCCGGTCGAAGGGTACATCTATCAGGGGTATCGGGACGAGAGGAGCTCGGTCCCTCCTAGGAATCTGGCGAATCTGGCAGTCAGGACAGGATTGACAGAAACGCCGGACCTCCTCGTTGATCCCGGGCCAGTAAAAGCGGAGCTTGATTCTCTCCAACGTTTTCTCGGCCCCGAGATGGGCGCCTAGGAGGTGGGCGTGAGCTAGTTCGCATACCTCCCGCCGGAAGGTACGCGGCACTAGCAGCAATTTCCGCACCTCACCCTCGTGAGTTGCCACCCGATACAGCAGATTATTCTCCAATACAAAGAAGGGCTCGCGTGGCATGGAACCATCAGCTTGTGAGCTGCCTGGAAGAACAATCGCATTTCTGGCAAACCACAGGGAATTGTCATTCCACTGCTCTCTTTTAAATGATGCGGGCGTGGAGCGAAACTGATACTCCATGTTAGTCAGGGGATCTAGAGAAGTGTTGGGCGGTGGTGTTCCCTGGCTCGTCCCCTCGCCGGAGGGAGGTTCCGGCTCAGAGTCCGTCGCCTGAGACACCTCCCCCATTGTGCCCGCGCCATTGTGGCCTGCCTCATTGCATGGCGTGGAGACCGCGGGAAGGGTGCCTTGTCCCTCCATAACCAGACCCAGTGAGGCCCCAGGAGCGGTGCGTGTCTTACCGCTTTTCCTTTGTGACCAGTCTTGTCCCAGGATCACCGGAAAGGGGGGTTCGGGCAACACCGCAACCAACAGTTTGGACAACTCCCCCCTCCAGGAAAGATAACACTCGGCGGAATGGTAAGACCTGGTCTCTCCGTGAACACAAGTGACCCGTAAATGTTTGTTTAGCCACTGTCACGGTAAGACATAGCGGCGAGCGACAATTGTTATGTTGCTGCCGGAGTCAAAAAGAGCCACCACTGAGTGCCCGTTTACCAACACCACTCCCGTGTTCGGACTCGCCAAGGGATGCGGCGGAGTACAGTACCTTTCTGCAGAGGCCCAGGTGCAGTCCATCGGCTCCATGGGGGTGTTTAGAGGACAGGTCGGTAGCAGGTGGCCGGTCTCTCCACACTTGTAACAGCGCGGAGAGGCCGGCTTTTCTCGGGGTCTGGAAGGCGCTTCCGCAGCGCGTCGAGAGGGCTCGGGGGTGGCCGCCCGTCCCTGCCGGTTCCCGCGAGCTTGCCTTTCTGTCCCCCCGGCTCGGAAGACCGCGAGCTGACGCTCCAGGACTTCCAGGGGTCCCGGCATGTCGGTGTAAGGGTGGCGCCGAACCTGCTGGGCAAGGGAGCTGGGCAATGCATTGACCAGGCCCTCACAGGCCACCTGTTCCACGACCTTCCGGGCTTGGGGACCCTCGGGCCGTAGCCACCTCCCCATCTTACCCCAGAATTCGAAAGCCTGTGCTCGGGCCGGCTTCTCGGGGTCAAATTGCCAGCTCCGCCATTCACTTGCCTGCTGGCTTGGCGTAATGCCGTAGTGGGCCAGGATCTCCTGTTTCAGGAGCTTATAGTCCGCGGCTTCCTCCTCAGGGAGGTCATAATAGGCTCGCTGCGCGGGCCCCTTCAGGTAGGGCGCCAGAATGGACGTCCACTCGGACCGCTGCCACTCGTTCCGGGTGGCCGTCCGTTCAAAGATGCCCAAATAGGACTCAATATCGTCCGCCTCCGTCATCGGAACAAGGGACGGAGGTTTGGGACGCTGTGGTTCGGCCCTTACCCTCTCGGCCTCTGCGAGCTTCACCTTCGCGGCCTCCAGTTCCCGGGTAGTAGCGGCCTGTGCTTGCTGCAGGGACTGGATTTGGGCATTCATGCCCTGCAGCACGGTATTGAGGTCCTGCCTTTCGGTCATTTTTCCTTTTCTTCGGTGCAGTATCCTGCCGACTACGCCACTGTAAAATAAAGGACAAACACAGCATAAAGGGTTGGGGTTTTGGCCCCGTATACTGTAAACAAAAAAATATTTCCAGTTAAACAGTCGTCACAGACAAAGAAAATCATTCAAATGCTCGACGCCTTCACAGGCGTCGGCGGCCATTTTATGTAGGAGGAGCTGGAAGTGGAGGAATGCTGGGAAGGAGGCATGAGGGATGACGGGACTGCTGACGTCAGGGAAGATGGCGGAGGAAGGGCGGAATTGGACGTAGTGCGGTCAGGTTACGATGGCGGAGCGTCTTTTTTCCTGAAAGAAAGAGCAGAAAGGTTAGTACCCCGCCATTCCCTACCGGCGAACGTCCTTCGAACTGGTTTCGGATCCGTCCGCGGTCTCCTACTCGCGCATGCGTGACAATATATATATATATATATATATATATATATAGTGGTGGGTGGCCGAGTTCCATGGGCAACTCAGTACCTCCCCCGGGATGCTTGGTGGCAGCCTCCCTGCCCGGCAGTGATGCCTCAACCTCCCGCAGGGCTCCATGGGAGATGGTGTCCTCAACAGCCCGGTTGGGAGCTGGGGTGGCCACCAGGTGGGCTATAAAAAGGACCGGCAACCACCACTCAGGGCCAAAATCGGGAAGAAGAGGATTAGGTTGCCTGGAAGCCAGAAGAAGGGTTGTTTGTATTGCCTTAAAGTGGTTTTGGGACTGTGTATTGCCTGTGGGTTTCACGGAGAAGACATGCCCAACAGGTGAAGAAAAATAAAAATTTCTTAGGGTTTTACACGTGCCTCAGTGTGAGTCTGTGTCGGGTCGGGCGCTATATAGCATCCATTTCACTATTATATACAGTGGTGTGAAAAACTATTTGCCCCCTTCCTGATTTCTTATTCTTTTGCATGTTTGTCACACAAAATGTTTCTGATCATCAAACACATTTAACCATTAGTCAAATATAACACAAGTAAACACAAAATGCAGTTTTTATTTATTATTTAGGGAGGAAAAAAAAATCCAAACCTACATGGCCCTGTGTGAAAAAGTAATTGCCCCCTGAACCTAAGGGTTGGGCCACCCTTAGCAGCAATAACTGCAATCAAGTGTTTGCGCGAACTTGCAATGAGTCTTTTACAGCGCTCTGGAGGAATTTTGGCCCACTCATCTTTGCAGAATTGTTGTAATTCAGCTTTATTTGAGGGTTTTCTAGCATGAACCGCCTTTTTAAGGTCATGCCATAGCATCTCAATTGGATTCAGGTCAGGACTTTGACTAGGCCACTCCAAAGTCTTCATTTTGTTTTTCTTCAGCCATTCAGAGGTGGATTTGCTGGTGTGTTTTGGGTCATTGTCCTGTTGCAGCACCCAAGATCGCTTCAGCTTGAGTTGACGAACAGATGGCTGGACATTCTCCTTCAGGATTTTTTGGTAGACAGTAGAATTCATGGTTCCATCTATCACAGCAAGCCTTCCAGGTCCTGAAGCAGCAAACCAACCCCAGACCATCACACTACCACCACCATATTTTACTGTTGGTATGATGTTCTTTTTCTGAAATGCTGTGTTCCTTTTACGCCAGATGTAACAGGAAATTTTCCTTCCAAAAAGTTCAACTTTTGTCTCATCAGTCCACAAGGTATTTTCCCAAAAGTCTTGGCAATCATTGAGATGTTTCTTAGCAAAATTGAGACGAGCCCTAATGTTCTTTTTGCTTAACAGTGGTTTGCGTCTTGGAAATCTGCCATGCAGGCCGTTTATGCCCAGTCTCTTTCTTATGGTGGAGTCGTGAACACTGACCTTAATTGAGGCAAGTGAGGCCTGCAGTTCTTTAGACGTTGTCCTGGGGTCTTTTGTGACCTCTCGGATGAGTCGTCTCTGCGCTCTTGGGGTAATTTTGGTCGGCCGGCCGGCCACTCCTGGGAAGGTTCACCACTGTTCCATGTTTTTGCCATTTGTGGATAATGGCTCTCACTGTGGTTCGCTGGAGTCCCAAAGCTTTAGAAATGGCTTTATAACCTTTACCAGACTGATAGATCTCAATTACTTCTGTTCTCATTTGTTCCTGAATTTCTTTGGATCTTGGCATGATGTCTAGCTTTTGAGGTGCTTTTGGTCTACTTCTCTGTGTCAGGCAGCTCCTATTTAAGTGATTTCTTGATTGAAACAGGTGTGGCAGTAATCAGGCCTGGGGGTGGCTACGGAAATTGAACTCAGGTGTGATACACCACAGTTAGGTTATTTTTTAACAAGGGGGCAATTACTTTTTCACACAGGGCCATGTAGGTTTGGATTTTTTTTCTCCCTAAATAATAAAAACCATCATTTAAAAACTGCATTTTGTGTTTGCTTGTGTTATATTTGACTAATGGTTACATGTGTTTGATGATCAGAAACATTTTGTGTGACAAACATGCAAAAGAATAAGAAATCAGGAAGGAGGCAAATAGTTTTTCACACCACTGTATATATATGTGTGTGTGTGTGTGTTTGTGTGTGTGCGCGTGTGTGTGTCTATACACACATGCATATAAATGCCATTTTAAATAGTTCGCAACAATACTTGTCTTAGATGGATATTTTATGTCTTCTGGATTGGTGTGTCAAAGAGAAAGATTGCATTTTAGTGTTCCAAACATTTCTTTTACAAAAATTAAATTAATATAATAATAGGATATTTGAATGTCAATAAAGAAACTAACAATTTATAATCCCCAGTGCTTGACTAAGCAAACAGAACAAACTGCTGCTCATGATCAATGACATAATGTCTAAATTGAATCAAATGATTAACTGAAACAGCTGTGCAGAGGGGAAGAAGCAAGGAACAATCACACTAAAAAGATGAGGTTGTGGTAGATGTGGTAATTTTATCTACAAATCTTACACCATGGCAAAAGTAAGCATAGTGACAAGAAAGAAAATGGTCAACTTTTATCATCAAGTTTTCTCCCAAGCAGAAATTTCACAGCTCTTGTACAGAATCACAAATAAATGGCCAAAGCAGAGAACCAGAAACTCAGTGGGTGAAGGAAATGACAAATACATGCAGTTTACTCTTTGAAATCAAAAGATGTTCAACACGTCTGTCAAATCAGAACTAGCAGAAATCACTGGCACTCTAGCCCACCCATCTAAAGTCAGGTGAAACTTTATCAGAAATAATCGTCTTGGGGGAAAATTAAACCAAGAGGTTTTTTTCAAAGTTGGAATTAAAGCCAAACAGCTCTCCCATGTAAGGACTGGGGTGCAAAAAAGTTAGAAATGTTTGTCACTTACAGAAGGCGGTTTTTCCACCGAAGAGCTAGCAAATGATACATGGAATGTCTGTAGGTAACAGAAAAGCAAGGTGGAGGTTTCCTGCAGGTCTGGGATTGTATTTACACCAATAAGCTAGTGATTTGATAACAGTTGGTGTCCCTGTCAATGCTGAGAAGTACAGGTACATTTTATCTATTATGCAGTGCCATCAAGAAGGTATCTGATCAGTCCCAGCTTCATTTATAAGCATGACAATGACCCAACACACATGAGCAAAACCATAAAAAGTATCTGCAGTGAAAAGAGAAACCAGAGCACTGATCTCAACATCGATGAACAAAATGGTAAAAATTATCGTCCAACACGCAATATCCTAACACAAGGTCACGGAGGTCTGCTGGAGCCAATCCCAGCAACAAATCCCAGGCAGGGAGCCAGCCCACCAGAGGGCACACACACACCCCAAGCACACACTTGGGACAATTTAGGATCGCCAAGACACCTAACCTGCATGTCTTTGGACTGTGGGAGCAAACCCATGCAGACACAGGGAGAACATGCAAACTCCAAGCAGGGAAGACCCGGGAAGTGAACCCAGGTCTCTTTACTGCAAGGCAGCAGCACTACCACTGCGCCACCCTAGTCACATTGTTTTTTCTGAAATCATTCCTGCTTTTCAGCATTTCTTCCATTTCTTGCCAAGACATTTTCCAGGATATTCCAGTTCCAAGGTACTATATATATATATAGTGTGACGGGTGGCCACAGCCATTACCTGGCCGGGACGCCAACTGGATGGAAGCACCAGGGGAGAGAGAGCATCTGTGAGGCACTACCTCCCCTGGAACGCTAGAGGGCAGCCCTCCTAGGTGGCTGTGGTTCATCAGATTCCCGCAGGGCATGCTGGGAGTTGGAGCTTGCTGCAGCCCTGTTGTGTTCCGTGAGGGGAGCTGCAGAGCCCTACACTGGACTTCCACCACACCTGGGAGTGATTCCAGGTAACACTGATGAGCCACCTGGAGCACTACCAGGAGATGAATAAAAGGAGTCGCCTCACTCCATTCGGGCAGCCAGAGTCTGGAAGAAGAAGGACAAAGCTTGCCAGAGAGGTAGAGGGAGTGGAGGCAGAAGGGCTGAAAGAGAGACAAAGAGAAGCAAGGACTGAGACTTGAGGACTGAGGGATACTGCCACCTAGTATACTGAAGGAATACATGACCCTGGAAGACAGTCTCCCTTTGTTCTTCCCTTATAATGGCTTCCCAACAGGGAAAGGTAAAGCTAACCAACCTGGTTGGGACATCTTTCCATTCATGGCATATTTCATTATTTGTCTTTTTGTGTATATACAGGGGTGGGCAAAAGTACTGTAGGTTTACAGTTGGTTATTCTGAATGCAGCAGTACTAACTGCAAGAATACATCTTTTCCAGTTATGGGCCAAGTCTCTCCCACTGTGCTGTGAAGGAACTATAACCTCTTTGTCCTTACAAATGTCAATGCAGTAGTAACATTTGTGGGTTCTCAAGCACAAAATGCAAGTTTCATATCTGGGCACATAAACATAATGGAGTCCACATCTGGACTTTAACTTGGCAAATTATTTTTCATAACATTGTGTGCTATTTAGAGCCAAAGCATTTCCAATATAGTAAATATTAGACCTAATCTTTGTTCTCTAGTCTTTGACCAGTCCTCAGGCTATGAGTACCTCAGAAGTAGAAGAGCTGAGTAGCAAAACATGAACAGCTAATACAATATGTTATCAAGGTCAAGGTCATACATTAAATGTTTCGAAATGGTTCAATAAATC
This sequence comes from Polypterus bichir lapradei, assembly GCA_026402145.1. NCBI lineage: Eukaryota > Metazoa > Chordata > Cladistia > Polypteriformes > Polypteridae > Polypterus > Polypterus bichir. The sequence continues at coordinate 131,261,379 of JANRMT010062854.1, read as the reverse complement.
CAAAGTATACATTCTAGCTTGCAAAGTGTTATAAGTCAGGACACTTTAAAAGTTCATTTTTTGTGCTAAGAATTTTTTCATGGACTTTAGTGGTGTTTTTTTAGTAGTTTGGTAGTATGTTGTGTATATGCTTTCTCTAAAACAAGCATGAAATTTATTAACAAATTATTTTGTTTTCTATGAAGTGCCACCATTTTGAAGACTTACGTTTTTTGGATTTAACATTCTGTTACTAGGTTATGGTTCCCCGAAGTCACATTTCACCTGGAAAATACAGCAGCTGGCACACCAAGAGCATCACAGTTAACAAACAGAGTGAGCACCATAACCTGTACAGCAACATTCTTCTTGCTGACATTCATTTGGGATCTTCTGGCAGAGCCTGTTGTGAACTGCTCTGTGTGATTATTTAATTTAAGCTAAGTATAAAAATATTATTTGTGTTGTGGTTGTGTCACCATTGTGGCTTTGTGGCAGCACTCTAAGCAGAAGGACTTTTCTACAGTGTGTTTTCCTGTATTGAACCTGGTTCATTCATAGAGCTAATGCTACTTTCTGGACATAAATATGCTCAGAAGGTGAAATATCAGTGGAAGACAGCTGTTTTGAAAGGATGAAATGTGACTTGAGAAATGTCATTCTAGGTCTTTGATCATGTGTTCAGTCTGGTAATCAAACTGGTGACAGTAGCTGAAGACACAATGATCCTCATCTTACCAAAGGGTGCAACTAATGATGGTGCATCCATCCATCTTAGAACTTTGAGCCCAGAAAAAAGGTCTAATCCTACTGATAATGAAGGAAGCATTTGTCAAAAACAGTCTTGGTTAGAGAGCAGTGTCACTCTGTGGGCATTATGGCTTCTTCTTTGTAATCAAAGTAACACTGTCAAGATGATACACAAATATGAGATAAGAATGTCTGAATTCCAAATTCTTCTATCTGTGGGGTACAATTTGAATTGGGCATTATTCTTTTGTATTTTGCAAATTAAGTCAAGTGATGTAAAAGCCTAGTAGTCATTGTTCTTCAAGATGGCAACACAGAATATATGCTATTTCAGTATGCAAAAAAAAAAACAAAAAAACAATGCAAGTTGCAGTGTTTTGCTGCTAGGTTATGGAAAATGTGTTTTCAAGTAAAGGCAAAGTTATGTTACACGATTTCTAGCTGTAGGAGAAAACCTGAAAATTGCAGTTGCTGATCTTGTCACCTGAGTATGAGTATGCCAATTTACACAACTGGAAATTGCTGGTGATGTCAAATTACATGACCGTGTGATGACTTTCCAGCATAGCTTCCCATTTCCAACGCATCGCAAGGTTGTTCCTTATTCTTCAGTCTAATAACCAGCTGCCTGATGGAGATAGTGGCTGTATGAAGGTTTTACAGGTACGGTGAGTTAAGTAATGATCATGGCTTTTTTCCCTCTGTTTTCCATTCTATCATGGTATGTAAAACATGAGACATCAGACAAATGAGTCTAATCTGTTTGCAACGTCCAAAACACCCACATTGCTAGACTAGATTTAAAAGTGACAAAAGATGGTGCTGACCTAATATATAGGGGCAGACTATTCCAAAGCTTAGGGGCAGCTACTGCAAAGGCATGGTCCCAACTGAGCTTAAGTCTAAACCTCGGCATGACCAGTAACCTCTGGTCAGAGGACCTAAGTGATCATGAGGGTGGAAGAAGTCAGTAAGATTAAAGGGGGTTAAAATATGCAGGGACTTAAAAACAAACAATAACATTTTAAACTCAACCCTGTAACAAACAGGACGCCAGTGAAGAGAAGCTAAGACTGGTGTGATGTGGTTATGTTCTTATGTGCCAGTTAAAAGCCTGGCTGCAGCGTTCTGGTCTAGTTGAAGAGGAGCAAGGGGTGACCGATTAACTCCATTGTATAGTGAGTTGCAATATTCAAAGTGAGAAGAGAAAAAACATGAATTAGTTTTTGAAAATCATTTGCAGAAAGAAAAGGCTTGACTTTAGCTAGCGCCCTGACCTGACAGAAACAGGCTTTTACAACCAAGTTAATTTCCTTATCAAATTTGATGGCATTATCAAAAATGATGGCAAGATTTTTTTAATGAAAGGTTTATAGCAGCTTGTCAATAGCCAAGATTAATTGCAAAAGCACCAGTATGATCAGAAGACACAAAACACCCAATTTAGTGACATCCATGTTTAATGTCTTTTAGACATTTCAAAAAGAAATATTATGTTTTTTAAAAATGACTAAGGGCAACATGTACAGCGAAAAAAAAAGAAAAAGGCCCAAAAACAAATCCTTGAGGGACCTCGCAGGTGAGAGGGGCCAAGGAAGAGAAAAAATTGCCCAGACTGACTGAAAAGCTTCTGTCAGTGATGTATGACCTAAACCATTTCAAAGCAGTTCCTTAGATACCCATAAACTGCTCAAGACGGGCAGTAAGGATGTCATGAACAACTGTGTGGGGTACTGAGGGCAGATAAGGAGGTGTCTGTTAGATGAATATGTGAGCAAGTGACACACAATCTATGGTCTAGCAACCCACGTCCTACTTACAGAGGAATCAAAGCATTACACACATCTGAATCTGCTCCTCAGAGAGTCCCAGTCAGGGCGGGTGATGGAATGGTCCTTACAGATGACACTGCAGTTGTGACCTGCTGGGCTGGCTACTTTAAGCAGCTGTTTAAAGCTGATTCCCCCTAATAGGATATTGGACATCTCTGGGTCCGCAGTTCTTAAGGCTGATCCTCCAATTAGCTGTGAACCACACAGTCTCACTGAGATTGCAGACATGGTACAACCACCAGAGGGTAGGGAAGGCATCCGTGGTATTTGGCTGAACTTCTCCAGGATGGTGATCAGGATCTCCTCCTGGCATTGCAAGCAATCTTTGCCTTTATTTGGGAGACAGACTTCATCCCAACTGACTGGAAAATGGGACATGTAGAGCATATCTGGAACAGGAATGGTGATCGCCTGGATTATGGTAACTAAAGGGGGGGAGGGTAACACTGCTCTCAGTGTCGGGTAAGGTCCCTGTTAGGGTCATCCTTAATAGGATCCATGATCACTTGCTCACTTACCAGCAACTAGAGCAGTCTGGTTTTATGCCAAAGAAGTCTACCATCGACCACATCCTGGCACTGAGGGTTCACAAGTAGGGCAAACACAAATATCAGCAGAGTTTCTTTGCAGCCTTTATTGATTTTGTATAGCATTTGATTTGGTTGATCGAGTTGCCCTGTGGGACATCCTGAGACTTCACAGGGTGCCCCAGAAGTTGCTGGATGTCATGGCCGGCTTGCACAGAGTTGCTTTGAGTGCTGTGCAGAGTGGAGGCAGACCCTCTGCATTCTTCCCAGGTGATTCTGGAGTTCATCAGGGGTGTGTTCTTGCTCCTACTCTGTTCAGTGCTTGCAGGGCCTGGGTGTTGGGCAGGGTTGTGGGGTCCAGTGGCTGTGGGGCAGATAGATTAACTGATCTTGACTTTGCTGACGAAGCTATGACCTTCGAGTCAAGGTAGGTTCAGATTGGGACCCTTGAGAAACTGAGCGAGGAGTCTGAGTGTCTGGACTTGTAAATGTCCTGGATAAAAGCCAAGATCCAGGTCTTTAATGACCTCTTGGGAACAGCCACAAGCATTGTGTTGGTCTGTAGAGAGAAAGTTGACTGTGTCTAGAGGTTTACTTTGCTTGGCAGCGACATTTATGTTTTTGGTGACTCTTCCTATTAATTCAGTAGACAGATTGGGAGAGCATGGGGGTGGGGGGAGGAGTCATGGGGTCACTGGAAAGGGGTGTGTGGCGCTCCCAACATCATTATGAAAGGACAAAGGTCCAAGTCTTTAGGGTCCTGGTGTTTCCTGTTTGCTATATGGTTGTGAAACATGGACACTATCCAGTGACCTGAGACAAAGACTGGACTCCTTTGGTACTGTGTCTCTTCGGAGAATCCTTGGGTACCACTGATCTGACTTTGTGTCGAATGAGTGGTTGCTCATGGAGTCCCATATGAGGTACATTAACTACATTGTGAGGGAGCGTCAGTTACAGCACTACAGACATGTGGCGCTATTCCCAGAGGGTGACCTGGCTCACAGGATCCTCTTTGATGAGGACCCAAGTGGCTGGACCAGGCCAAGGGGACACCCACGTAACACAGCAGATAGAAGATCATTAGGGTAGAACTGGGCCGTGTGTCTGCCTGGGGGGTTACCAACAGAGATCACTGAGCTGCTTTGTTGTGTGGTAGGTGTACCAGTGTATGCTCCTCAGCCTGACCTCACCTGACCTGATCAACTGTATGAAATGTTGCAGTTAGAGCTACAGTAAAAGCAACAAGACAGTAGTATCCCCAGAGAAACTTATTAATAAGAGATCGTTTACAACTCTTAAAAGTGCTGACTTTGTGCTGTGGTGTGCCTTAAAAACAGATGAGAATTCTTCAAAAATACCATTTTCATTCAAAAAGGTTTGCAAGTTTAGAAAGACAACCTTTTCCTTTTCCTTTAGAAAGAAAAGGCAACTTAGACAACAATAGTGCCATCAAAATGGCAGCAAAATAATGATACAAAATATAATTCAAAATAGATGAAACTAATGGCTTCCTTAGATTATATAATTCCCAACAGATGCAAAAAATAGAGGACCCTGACATTAAGGATGATGGACGTTTCAAGGTAAGGTAGTTCTACTCACTAATAATGGAGTAAGAGAGTGGTGGTGTGTTTCATGTTGATTAGCACATACAAGTACAATAAGGACCCTATAAACCTATGGGGCTTGTTTTTCTGTATTTATATTCATACTGTGCCTTTCTGAATATGTGTTAAGCATGGGAAAGGAGCCCCATAAAATAACAGGTATAATTATTATTGGCATTTACAATTGGTAATTACAGTACAGGGCGGCACAGTGATGCAGTATTAGCGCTGCTGCCTTGCAGTAAGGAGACCTGGGTTTGCTTCCCAGGTCCTCCCTGTGTGGAGTTTACATGTTCTCTCCGTGTCTGCGTGGGTCTCCTCCAGGTACTCCGGTTTCCTCCCACAGTCCAAAGACATGCAGGTCTTGTCCCTATTGTGTGCTTGGTGTGTGTGTGTGTGTGCGCGCCCTGCAGTGGGCTGGTGCCCTGCCTGGGGTTTATTTCCTGCCTTGCACCCTGTGATGGCTGGGATTGGCTCCAACAGACCCCCGGGACCCTGTAGTTTGGATATAGCGGGTTGGATAATGGATGGATGTAATTACAGTACATTATTACATCAGTCAGTTTTGTTTCTAATGCAGGATATGACTCTTCTCTAATTTTGCCATCCTTTCCAGTTCTGGCATGTAAAAATCAAACTAAAAGTGTGTATAAACAGCAAATATAAAGAACTAATGATATCTTTTAAAAATGTTAAGTGCACATAAACAGTGTTCTCATAAAGTCTAGAGAATGCTGCAGTATAATAAATATCAAGAATTAATAGCGGTTTTGTGTCATAGCCTCTTTTGAATGCAAACCATCCTATAAACTCTACTGTTAATTAATTAAACTGCTTCCAGGAAGCTCAGCTCCATCAGCTTTGGTACTGACTCACTATGCAGTTTAATAAAGCCACCAAATCCTCTCAGGGTCCTTCTTTATATTTTGACATTAAAATGACACATACCTTTGCTACTGATAAAATATAAATGAAATCCTGCTGCCTTTTGTGATATGATAATAGTTTGAAAGGTATAAAGTAGGATAGCACAGCTCAAAACTATACTCAGCAAAAAAAGAAACGTCCCCTGACTTTCAACTGTTTTTACTTTCAGTAGACTTAATGTGTAAATATTTGTATGAACACTAAAAGAGTCAACACCATAAGACATAAACTAAAAATGTTTCACAATGTGTCCCTGAATGAAGGGAGGCTCAAAATCAAAAGTACCAGTCAGTATCTGGTGTGGCCACCAGCTGCTTGAAGTACTGCAGTGCATCTCCTCCTCATGGACTGGACCAGATTTGTCAGTTCTTGCTGTGAGATGTTACCCCACTCTTCCACCAAGGCACCTGCAAGTTCCTGGACATTTCTGGGGGGAATGGCCCTAGCCCTCACCCTGCGATCCAACAGGTCCCAGACGTGCTCAATGGGATTGAGATCTGGGCTCTTCGCTGGCCATGGCAGAACACTAACATTGCTGTCATGCAGAAACTCACGCACTTTTTGCCACTCCTGTCTGGTCCAGCGAAGGTGGGTTTGTGCCCATAGGCGGCGTTGTTGCTGGTGATGTCTGGTAAAGACCTGCCTTACAACAGGCCTGCAAGCCCTCAGTCCAGCCTCTCTCAGCCTATTGCGGACAGTCTGAGCACTGATGGAGGGATTGTGTGTTCCTGGTGTGACTCGGGCAGTTGTTGTGGCCATCCTGTACCTGTCACGCAGGTGTGATATTTGGATGTACCGATCCTGTGCAGGTGTTGTTACACGTGGTCTTCCACTGCGAGGATGATCAGCTGTCCTTCCTGTCTGCCTGTAGCGCTGTCTTAGGCGTCTCACAGTGTGGACATGGCAATTTATTGCCCTAGCCACATCAGCAGTCCTCATGCCTCCCTGCAGCATGCCTAATGCAAGTTCACGCAGATGAGCAGGGACCCTGGGCATCTTTCTTTGGGTGTTTTTCACAGTCGGTAGACAAGTCTCTTTAGTGTCCTGCGTTTTTAGAACTGTGACCTTAAATGCCTACTTTCTGTAAGCTGTTAAGGTCTACCATTCCACAGGTGCATGTTAATTAATTGATTATGGTTAATTGAACATGCATGGAAAACATTGTTTAAACAATTTACAATGAAGATCTGTAAAGTTATTTGGATTTTTAAAACATTATTGTTGAAATACACAGTCCTGAAAAAGGGACGTTTCTTTTTTTGCTGAGTATATTTCTTTATAGAGCCAGGTTCCTGGCTTCAAATCTTGGTTTGGTCACTGACCATGTATGCTTTATATGATTTCTGTATTTCTTTGAGGATTTTTCTGTAGATACCCAAGTTTTCTCTAGTATCCTAACTCATGTTATGTTATAAATGTTATGTTGATTGGTGATTCTAAATTGGCCCCATGAGAGTTTGACAGTATGCATGAGTGGGCCTTGTCATGGGCTAATATCCCGTCCAGGATTGTTTTTGGCTTAATAATAATAATAATAATTCTTTACATTTATATAGCACTTTTTTATTACTCAAGGCACCTTCACCAACGACTAATGTGTAGCATACACCTGGATACACAGCAGCCACGTTTGCACCTGTATGCTTACTACACATTAGCTGTTAGTTGGTGAAGTTGTGAGTGAGAGGGCCAATCAGAGACAGGGGATGGTTATGGGGCCAGAATGGCCAGGTCATAGTGGACAATTTAGCCTGGACATCGGATTATACTATTGTTTACGAAGGATGCCCAGGGATCTTTTATGACCACAGAGAGTCTGGACCTCAGTTTTACATCTCATCCAAACGATGGCACCATTTTTACAGCATAGTGTCCTCGTCACTGCACATTCAGACCACAAGGTAGCTTGACCCTGCTGGCCTCACCAACATCTTTTCCAGCAACATCCCAAGCTTTTCCTAGATGGTCTCCCATCCAAGTACTGGCTGAGCTAAAACATGCTTAGGTTTGGTGGATGACTTCTTCTGAACTGCATGTGGTATGGCTGCTGGCTTTGTACTCATTGCTGCTCTAATGGGCTGTGTCCTCCTGTGACCTTGATTTCGATAACGATGAAGTGAAGATTAAAAGGCAACAGAGAGTCATAAGGTGTTCTGGGGATGCACATTTGGTGTTATCATGTTACACTGTGATGTTAAAGAAGCATTTTGAGATAAATATCTTGAAAGCCAACACTGACAGGAATGTGAGAACACTTATGCTCATCTTAATGCCTATGCACACTGTTAATGGATGACAAAAGAGCCAAGAACAATGTTAGAGTCAAATCTGGGAAAACGCCTGTTCAATCAAAAAAAACATTTCTGTTATAACTGCTAGTTCTTAAAATTCAAAAAAATTGATTGTTATATTTCAGCCAGGGTTCCTCTACTAGCTGGTGTTTAACTTTCTCTTTTATGTCTTGTTTATTAATGCTTGATTCCTTTGTTAATAATATTGTTATTTATTTTATTAATGTATTATTATGTATTTTTTAGGTGTGTGTATTTCTTAGTTTCTATGTATCTGCTTGTTCTACTGTCATTCCATGGGTTTTATGGGTGGTTCCTCAACAGGTGGGACCACCTGCCCATCTCTGTCATGGGACTGTCTTCAACCCTATAAAAGCTGAGGGAACACACAGGGTTGGTGAGTTCTCTTCTTAATTATCGTTTTGTTTATTGTCAATGCTCTATATTTTTTGTCTTCTTACTCTGTCATTGTCATTATCTATTTGGATTTTTTGTTTTTGAGACTTTTCACCAGTGGATTTCCTACTGTGTTAAGGCAACTACTTCTAGGCCTTTTGGGTTCCTTGAAGCATTTTTTGTGCTTCTAGACATTTTTGATAAATAAATATTTTATAAAGATTCTTTATTTGCCCTTTGTAAGTTTAAAAAACCAAAGGCTGACAGACCCTTCTGTTTGTAGGGCTTTTTGTGACAGTTTTTGGGACTTTATGCTAAGGAAATGCCTAGTTCATGACAGTGACAAGCCACAAAGACAAAAGTAAGGTCTGCACTGACAAAGTAAGCTTCCCAAATTCAGACAGCTTTGCTCCAAACTCCAGAGGCAGGCTTTCAGCCTACAAATGTCCAAAAGAGGGACAGAGGCTTAAAAGACAAAATAGCTTTGAGGGGGATAAGAAAAAAAAAACTCTGGCCACAGAAAACAAAACAAGGTTCCTTTAATATTTAAAGATTTATTATAAGAATTCAGGAAATGGAGACAGTACCACAAATCAAACAAGTACTGTAAATAAAATACACCTAAAATGAGCAAACCCCAAAAAAATCAATAACTAGAAAATAGTGCCTTAAGATGTGAGTAAGGGCCAAAACCAGGAAATCCAGTAATAAAATGAAAAGCATTTTGAAAAAGGAGACATCAAGACAACAACACTCAAACTCCAAAACAGACAGTGATTAGGTTTCGCATTAAATAAATACTCTACCCAAAAATGATATAATTTTTTAAATGTTTCCTACCCAATACGGCTTGTTGTGATGGCTGAAAAAAAATTTTAAACTCATCCATCCATCCATTATCCAACCTGCTATATCCTAACTACAGGGTCACGGGTGTCTGCTGGAGCCAATCCCAGCCATCACAGGGCGCAAGGCAGGAAACAAACCCAAGGTTAGAGCCAGCCCAGAATTTTAAACTCATGTTTTCTTAAAAAATGGAGCTAACAAAGTTTATGCTCTAATGGTCACACATTTGAATTAAACACCCAATTCTCCCCCGATACATTAGGTAAGAGTCCTGTCTTCAATTCAAAAGCCCGACCCCATGTGAAAACACTTCAAGGTGTTATGATGCAGGGAGGTCCAGTCCACAGTCTTCACAGGGGCCTCAACAATGGCTGGAGAGCAAGTCACAATCCTCACTGTTGCACCCAGCAGAGACACACTTGACTCAGTCACTTCTCAGGGGTGATCTGCTGGCTTCAGGGGGAACAGACCATCAAAATGGGAAACTGGCCATAAAACAATAAGTTCCAAAATACATTAACAAATGCCCTGACGGGGAGAGAGTAACCATAAACCTCTGGTTGTACAATATAGGGCAGACACAGAATTTTTTAAAAATAAAATGTTTGTCTTCAAAAGCCGCTGAAACTCTAAAATGCTCAAAGAGCATAAAAAGGCATAAAGGACAAGACAATATGCTAGCAGACACAGTCTCAATGCAGAATCGAATAACTGCGATCAAAAACAGTTTAGAGGTCAGAAATCCAATAATCCAATATTAACGATAAAATGTAAAAAAAAAAACATAAGAGAATTAACCAAGATCAGACACACGAACTGCAGTTGACCAGTAGGTCTTCCCTGCCTTTATAGGTCTGAGGGTGGTACTACATGGAGATAGACAGGTGGCCTCACTTTTTGTGAGGACCACCCACATAACAGTACTACAAGGGACATAACCCTGCATGTGAAAATACATAGGAAGTAAACTGCATAATAATGAAATAACACAAACTGGACATTAATAAAAACATTAGTCATATGAAACATACTTTAAATTGCAAAAAGAAGGTAAAAAACGGAACTTAAGTGGAGAATAAAGAACACAATCAGACCAAACCAGGACATATGGCTGTGGGCTACTTTTGTTTCACTAGATGAATTGATTTAACAATATAGCAAAAAATGCATGCATTTTTCATATTTGGAGTATATGAGTGGATGACTTGACATGGATTATGTGACATGAGTAATGTGGAAATTTTTCATGGACATTTTGATACACTTTGATGTTGTCCAACGTAGGTCACCGCTAATTTACATTAAAGCATAAACATTGTTATCTCCATTCTGCATGAAAACAAGATTTAAAAATTTTCTACATCATCACTACAAACCACATGGGGTAAGTAACATTTTAAAAAATATATACTTTTTTGGTGGACTATTCCTTAAAAACTAGTTTGGTGAAGCTGTGAGTTGTGTGCCCCATTTTTCTGCTGTGTGTTTATTTGTTATTTGTACACTTTTGGACTGCCCATGTGGAATAATGGGATAATTTTGAAAGTGCTTTAAATATATAAGGTAATGTAAACCTGGAAGAAGCACCCTGAGTCATTGGTTATGCCATTCACATTTACATTTTATTACTATCATATCGGACTAATGACATTGACATATAAGGAAATAATACCAATTTGTATCTTTTTTAAATAAGGATATGCTGACTGTCAACTAACAACTAATTAGGTTGTAATTTAATTTTTTCATTATTTAATCTGAAGGCTGTGGTATTTAAATTATAGATTAAGCTAATTAGCTGCGTGTTGATGAAGGTCAATAATGGCTGATATATAATGGTGCTGTCTGCAAGGGAATAGAGTGCTGTGACTATAAAAATTATATTTCATGAGTGTGGCTTAGTGATTACTTGTTAATCTACACATTGGACTTTCATTGTTTTACATATCAATTTGGTAAAGTAACTAGAAGCTCATTAGCTACATAGCTAAGTAATTAAGCATAATTGATCATACTGCTGTGCATTTTCCTAAAAATCAAGAAAGGAGGACTACAGCATATCTGTAAGTGAAGAAAAATGAGCTTTAAGTTATCATTGTTGCTATTAATCTAAAAAGGAATGATTGATTCAAGAATAAGCCAGTGTTTTTTGAAGGTGATGTTATTTTTTTGTGTCATTATGTTAATTTGCTCTGGGAACATGTACTGTTAACTGTAAACTTATTTATAAATTAAAAAAGGTCTTCCCAAGCAGCTTCATTGATGTTTTATGGGGCAGAAGAGCAAACATGAAACTAAAGACTTAAAACATACCAAATGTGATCACTGCAATGTGGTATGGGTTCCATTTCCACAAAACACATCTTTCATATTTCCAAGGTATGTTTATGACAACAAAATGAAGAGTCTTGACAGTATCTTTCCTGAAGGAAGGATATGTCTGCATTAGCATGTAACTACTTCCTTGACATCTTGTAAATCACTTTGGAGCTACATCATTTGTATGAAACTGTGCTATAGATATAAATGTTGCTGTTGTTGTTGTCCGTGTTAGCTTGTCTGCTTATAGTGACTGGTTTGGGTAGAGCGTTCACATAAATAATAGCCAGTATGGTAGAAGCACAAATTCAATTCAGATGTGTTGTTGTAGAATATGCCATATCTATAGTTGATTATCTTGACATTGCTTTTCAGTTAAAATTGTATAAAAATGTGCAAGCATGAAAATAAAGAATCTGAATTAGCAAAACCTGCCTTGATTTGGGATATTTCATTAAGGTACATGAGAATTACATAATAAACAAGAATAGTTGCGTCAGATATTTGAAATTTTAAAATGTGTGCTTCAATTTAAAAGTTAAAGTCTAAATTTTCTCGATTGTAATAAAAATCTATCAATCTTTTTTCACCCACTGATAGAGGACCATAGAGGACTAGATTCCTAGTAAATGATCAAAACTCAAAAATAACATCATATTCTTAATCACTGACCTTGCAATAGGTTTAAAAATATGTCCTACATGCTTATGTTTGCAATTTATCATTTTTTACTTTCTGGAGGTCAATATTAGAGGGCTAGGACCATTGGTAAAGAATCAAATATCAAAAATATCATGTTTATGACCAGCAACCTTGAAAAAGTAAAAAAATGTCACTCCACCTGTCTATATTATTGATCCCAATTTAAAAAAAATTATTAAAACGGGCAACTTTGACCCCTCGTATTTCATTAGAACCCCTGGAATCAATTGATGTGGCTTGCATAATGTGGAGGTGCAGCCAGGTCAGGTCAGGTTGGGGAGCATGCATTGGTACAGCATGTTGCCACACCCACCAAATGATGAAACAGCTTGGGATCCTAGTTGGCAGCCCCTGAGGCAGAGACACAGTCCAGTCCCACCCTCAGGAAATGGCCGTCTATCCTTTGCAGCCAGGTTTTATGTGGGTATTCCCATGGCCTGATCCAGCCACTCGGGTGCTTAACAATGAGGATCCTATGAGCCAGTTCACCTGCGGGGATTTTTGCCACATGTCCGTAGTGCTGTAACAGACGCTCCTTCACATTGTAGTTAATGTATTCGACACAAAGTCAAATCAGCAGTACCCAAGGATTCTCGGAAGAGACACAGTACCAAAGGAGTCCAGTCTTTGTTTCAGGTCACTGGATAGCATCCATGTCTCGCAACCATATAGCAAAACAGCAAGCACCAGGACTATAAAGACATGCACCTATGTCCTTTTGTAGAGATATCGAGAGCACTACATACCCATTTACAGGGACCTCAAGACCCCCCATGCTCTCCCAATCCATCTGCTGACTTCATAGGAAGAGTCACAAGACACATGAATGTCACTGCCGAGGAAAGTAAACTTCATGACAAAGTCAACATTCCCTCCACAGACAGACAAACAAACTATTGATGGCTGTGCCCAAGATCTTGGTTTTTATCCAGGATACTCGCAAGCGCAGACATTCAGACTCCTCACTGAGTCTCTCGAGAGCCCCCATCAGAACCTCCATTGACTCGAAGTTCATAGCATCATCGGCAAAGTCAAGATCAGTGAATCTTTCTTCACTAACAGATGCCCCACAGGTGCTGGACCTTATGACCCCGCCCAACACCCAGTCCATGCAAGCACTGAACAGAGTAGCAGTAAGAATCAAATGGGAAAAACACAGAAGTTCTGCTTCCACTCTGCACAGCACTCACAGTACCAGTGTGCAGGCCAGCCATTATATCAAGCAATCTTGGGGGCATCCCGTGAAGTCTCATGATGTCCCACAGGTCAGCTCAATCAACTGACTGCAAAGGCTGCAAAGAAACTTTGCAGATATTTGCATTGGTGCTTGATGAGAACCCTCAGTTTTTAGGATGCAGTCGATGGTAGACTTCTTAGGCATAAAACCAGACTGCTCCAGTCAGTGTAGGTGAGCAAGTGATCACGGAAGATGACCCTAGCAAGGACCTACCTTACACAGAGTGTTGTTTTCCCAATGTAGATGATCCAGGAGATAACCCCTCCCTTCCCAGATAGGAATGACAAGTCCTATTTTCCAGTCAGTTAGAATGATTCCCATCTCCCAAATGGAAGCAAAGATTATTTGCAATGTGAGGAGGGCAGCCTTACCATGAGCTTGGAGACGTTCACCCCAGATACCACAGATACCTGCAGCCTTCCCTGTCTCAATCATTCTTTGCTCCAAAGTGATCATATTCAGCGAGTGTTAAGGCTTTTGTTTCTTGTATGCCACATAGACTACCATTGTAATCTGCAGGATGAAACACTTTTTTATATTTATAAATTACTTCTTAACTTAATTAACAAATTCCCAGGACAAATTAATGTATGCCACAAGCAAAAAAAGATTAAAAAAATGCTTAACATTGGGGGAGTGCATTGTAGCACTAAGAACTTGTAAACTCTATTTTAAGACTTTTCTTTAATTTTCTAATTTTCCCAATACCAACTGTAACTAAAGCAGCACCTTGAATATTATTTATTTGCACTCCATGATCCACACATTAACCACTAAGACCTATGTAAATCTGTTAATTCAGACAGGGTTTTGTCAGACAAACCATATTAGATTTACATCATGACAATGCTTCCTATTGTACTGTTAGAAAGGCCAGAATTACTAACCAGCAACAAGGGTGGCATGGTGGCACAGTGGGTAGCGCTGCTGCCTCGCAGTTAGGAGACCTGGGTTTGCTTCCCGGGTCCTACCTGCATGGAGTTTGCATGTTCTCCCTGTGTCTGCGTTGGTTTCCTCCCACAGTCCAAAGACATGCAGGTTAGGTGCATTGGCGATCCTAAATTGACCCGAGTGTGTGCCCTGTGGTGGGCTGGCGCCCTGCCTGGGGTTTGTTTCCTGCCTTGCGCTCTGTGTTGGCTCCAGCAGACCCCCATGACCCTGTAGTTAGGATACAGTGGGTTGGATAATGGAAGGATAAACAACAACACTCTTGTTGCCTAATAGAAAATCAAGCTCTTTAAAAAAATCAGTTTTCATTAACAATGTGTGCTTATCATTTCTTTTGTGCCCATCTTCAATACAACATGTTACTGATTGTGTGCTTATTTTATATGCTTTGGCCTAATTGACCATTAATGATATTATGTCTCTCTATTATATAAAAAAATCCAGGGACAAGACTTTTTAGCCTGGGACAAGACGTGACTTTTTTCAGAGAGATACTTTCAAGTTCCACGAGATGAGACCTTGTGCCAAGAGATTTAACCACGCCCGGGGCCAGAAATAAAAGACGAAGAGTAGATGACAAAGTAGAATGTAGAACGTTGGCGCGATACACATGCAGAGCAGGTTTGAGATAATGAAAATACTAAAATTCGATAATGTCAAAAAAATTATAGTAAAGATCATATTAGCACAAAAAAACAGAAATTATTACTCGGTGAAATAATGGAACAGCAAAAAGAGATTGAATATATTGCTCAGATTTAAACTTTAAGTCGGAGACTTGTAGATCGTCTAATTCGTGTTGCCATCAGGGAAAAGTAGTGTTTCTTCCCAATGAATAGGCATTGTTTGGTGAAAGTGAAATCAGTTTACATGAGCGGCAAAGACGTAAAACGGCTGGCCTGTAGCGCAGGCCTGGGTGTTGGCAAGCAAAGCGAGCAGTGGGCAAATCCCCCTAGTTTACTTAAAATTACTTTTACAAATATTTATTTCATCCCATCAGAGGACAAAAAACATCATCATATAATGGAAGTTTTTTCAATCTATTATTTATTAATAGACCAATAATGGTTTTCTGTTGTTGACATCAGGGTCAAGATTAGTATTTTAAACTCACTCATAAAGCGACATTTGTAAATCCCAAAAAAGTAGTACATACATCATAAAGTCTTGAAGGCATATATAGCTTTCAGGAAGCTCGCCCTTTGTCCCAGACCTTTCCCCTTATAACTGCTTATACCAAAGAGATTTTCACATGTGTTAAAATGTTAACAAATGCATAGTTTTTTTATTCATTACTTTTTTGTACTACCCCATAATAAAATACTTTTGGCATAACGTTTACAAATAGACAGACAGAATGAATGTCTGAAAACTGAGGTAATGGTCTTAGAACACATGATGAAGATAACTGAATAGTTATAAATATTTTAACTTAACTGTTAAATAATGAAATAATAAAGCAAGAGGAGCAAGAGGAAACAATAAGGGAAGTTAGCCAGAAAATATTACATTTTAATTTACCAAATCAAAGCTGGATGCTAAATTAATAAAGAAAGAGAACAAAATAATCTTTAAGGGCAAAAAGAGAAAAATAACAAAAAAAAACAAAACTACTCTTCATAATATAACGAAAAAGATAAATGTCAAACACAGTACCGATATATCAAAACAAATCTCAGCTGAAAATCAGAAACAGATAGATGGTCTCAAAAGCTAAGCTTAGAGTTTTAATTCCAAATTAGTCTTCAGAAAAGTTATAAAAAAGGGTGAGCAGCTAACAATACAACAATAATACATTCCCTAACACTTGCATAATAAATAAGCTTAACATTAAGGAAAAAGTAACAAATAAACCACATTCTAATCCTTCTTTTAAATAACTAAACAAAAAAAAATACTTTGGAGAATATAAGCAATGGGAGAAAGACCTCATTCAATGCTGCAGACTCCAAACTGAGGCCAGAAAGGATCTAAAGTAAGACTCAGATGACACGCCGGAGTCATTGCTGATCCCAAAGGCAGACAAGATTACCAGTGAAATTTTGACTGTACAGTACTCTGTCATCTATTCTGTTCTTCTATTTTCAGAGCCTGCTTTTCTATTACTATGTTATTTTGAGCTGCAGCCTAACCCAACAACAACAAACACAAGTAAAATTCATTTTTTGCATGGACGCCAGTCCATTTCAGGGAACACTCATCTACCCTGGGTTTCTTCACATATATTGATTGACTAAAGTTTGTTTTTGGACTGTGTGAATAATCTGTAGTCTCTCTGGAGAATATCCACACAAACACAGAGAAAATCTTCAAAATCCAGCTGGGAGTGAAGCTTCAGTACTTACAGTGTGAGGATCTAAGTAAGGCAATTACACCCTGAAACGTAAGAATGGAAAATTCTCTATTTTCAATATTCATTTTTATATAAAGCCCTGTAAGACTTAGGAACTGGAAAACAGGAGAATTAATTAAGCTAAAGGCACAAGAAATTCACAAAATATTCCCTGATTTTAAATACTGAATGCAATGGATGTCAAACATGAAAAATAACTTGGTATAGGAAGAAGTCATTTCAGTTTGAATCCATTTTTTTTTAAAGTACTGTAGGATATGGGCGGCACAGTGGCGCAGTGGTAGTGCTGCTGCCTCACAGTAAGGAGATCTGGGTTTGCTTCCCCGGTTCTCCCCTTGTCTGCGTGGGTTTCCTCCAGGTGCTCCAGTTTCCTCCCACAGTCCAAAGACATGCAGGTTAGGTGCATTGGTGATCCTAAATTGTTCCTAGTGTGTGCATGGTGTGTGGGTGTGTGTGTGTGCCCTGCAGTGGGCTGGCGCCCTGCCCAGGGTTTGTTCCAGCAGACCTCTCTGACCCTGTGTTAGGTTGGATACTGACTGATTGTAGAATTTTAACCAGCAGACATAAGGGAAAGAATATGCATATTTCAAACAAACAATGGCTGGGCTGCTATTCTAGACATGTGACACAAATGTGCTTAAGTCTGCATGTTATATCTATCATATACTAGCAGCAGCAACAGTAGTAGCAGTAGTAGTAGTAAATGTTTTATGCATATAAAAGTCAACAACTAAACACGCTCTACCTGGTGTTTGCCACAGTATTGTTGCTGTCTTTATTTCATTTTTCAGAAGACATTTCCTGATGCTTTTTCAGAATGTTGGTTTAGTCCATGCTGGTGTGGCTTTGTATTACTGACCGCTCTCTTGAAAGAGGTAAAAGTTGTAATTTTTATGAACTGAATTAACATTATACATGTATATATTAATCAAGAGGAGGAGAACTTTCAGACTCTTTTCAAATATTTTATATTTTCTAATGGTATAGCTTTCTTCTTTATGAATTATGTCATGAACTGGTATGTTGGGCATTAGAATACCAGTAGCATACATGACACTTGTCCACCTCACTCTGGAAAACATGATAGCATGAATCTTTAATCAACACAGCTAGAAATGCTTAATAAGAAGAATGGTGGTTCTCCTGTTCAAAAGATTGATCTGCTTTGATCAGCATTGTTCATAATGGCACTCAGTTTTATTATAATTCTCTCCTTTGGTACTACCTCAAGGTGGTCCAGAGTGCATCCCATAACTGAGCCTGCCTTTTAAATAAGTTTGTTGATTTGCTGGTCCTCTCTTGAATTGATGTTGTTAGGCAAGCACACGACCGTCTAGAAAATCGCACTGGCAGTCACAGAGTTAGAGAAGATGTGAATGATGTCATTAAAAATATTAAAAGAATGCAGTCTCCTAAGAAGAAGAGTCGGCTCTGCCCTTTCTTATATAGATTCTCTGTGTTATGTGACCAGTCCAATCTCTTATTAATACGGGCCCCTAATTATTTGGAGGAGTGCACCACCTCTATATCCAGTCTCTCAATATTGGCCGGACATAGAGGCCTTTTGGTGCAGTGAATCTTTCTGTGCCAAGAAACAATGTCCTACACCTGTCTCCTATATTCTGTCTCATGCCCCATTAGTGCGGAATCATTAGAGAATTTCTGGACATAACATGACCTGGTGTTGAATTTATAGTTGGAGGTGTAAGTGTAAGCAGACTTAAAGACCAGCTTTGTACAATAAGCTTTGTAAAGCAGACAGATAATTGCATTCTCCACTCCAGTCTTTGTCAAACAAGCAAACTGCAGTGGGTCCAGAACTCCACCACAACCCCTAGATGTGAAGATTAACCTGATTAGCAACTCTGAATTTATGTGGTAAGGGTAAAGGTGTGAGATTGGGACAGCTGAACAATGAAGAAGGAACTACATAGATTGTCTTTTAAAGAGTCAGAGTACACTCATACAATAAGAAACTGCAGAAAATTTTATTTGCAAAATTTAATTCTCTCAGTTACTGAACTAAAGAAAGCAGCACAGCACTGAACTTCCGCCTGTGTCGCTACTGCAGAAAATGAATAAAGATTAAAGAGAAATTTGCTCCCAAAGGTTCAGAAGATGTACAATTCCAAAACTGTTATGTCAGTTCAGCTCATTAGCTTTTTCTTTTATTAGTTCATGTATGCAGTTTTTAAAAAAACAGCACACATTTTCTATTTTGAGGAAATCAACTGGTACCTTCCATTTTTAAACAGATACTGCTTTGTCCAGAGAATTGTTTCATTCCGTTGGGGTTGTTCAGAAAGCTTTAACAGTAATGATCTGTTAAATAAATCAATCTTCTATCTTTGTTCAGATGGACTAGTGACTCATTTAAAATGACTTGACTTTTTAAAACACTATCTGAAGGGTGAAGCAGTTAGAAAAATTGGGTCTTGTGTTTTATGGCAGCCTACTCTGGACACTTTTCCAGATAACCTGCCTGAAATTTCTAATATTAGAGATGTTGCCTGAGTTCTTTGGATACACCCTAGTTTAAATATTGCAATGTCTTTATAAAGTTATTTTTTATTCAGTTATTTGATACTTTTTTTCTCCAGATCAATTGCATTCAATGAAGATGCCCTGGGATATTTTGATGCTAAATAACATCCGATCAATGGACAAATTTTGCAGTATGCATGTCATGGGCAGTGGGACATTGGGTGGCATTAGTCCACAAGTGGACAGGATCTGCAGTGTTTTGGCAATTACACTGGAGATGTCCCACTCTTTTAGGTGCCCACAAATAATGGCAGGAGGCAAATAAAAGTGTGTTTGGTGTACAGTCTCCAGTGAGGTACAACTGAAAGGAAACAGTGAGCAATTTAATGAGACAGAAAGAGAGGAGGGCAAGGTACATGCATCCTCCATGTTAACAGTTGTCGCTGACATCCTTGAGGAATTAGACCGATAGCAGGAAATCCAGAAATTTAGGGCCATAGATGATCAAATGCTAGAACTCACTGGCTTCTAGCAACAATCCAGCATGTCACTTGCTTTGTTCCAGCCCTGCAGAGGTGGCAAATGTCAAAAGGAATAAGGAATAATGTCTACCTCTGCTTTTGGTGTCTAATGTGATTTAAATCCTGCTTGATAAATTCTAAAAGACCAAAGAAGAAATAAAATAAAAAATACACAAGGGTTTAAATGATATTAAAAAAGAATGATGACGTTTCCATTAAAAGAATGGGAGCTTGGGCCTTGAACAAAGAGGGAAATGGGAAGCCTGTGGAGAGCGAAGTGAGTAATTTCTTATAATATTAATCATTATTCCATCTTTTATAATCTCGGAGCACTTCACTGAACAATTCACAAAACTACACAGAGCTTCACATAATGTTACAGTGGCAGCAGTGGAGGATGTTGATAAGATACTTGCTGGCTTGATGGGTCTGTCTAACATTGTAAGTGCCATGTGTAACTGAAGGTTAATAGAACCGAATAATTATGCCTTTTTGGTCTTTTTAGAAATGGTTGCCATATAAAATCGGAGAATATACTAGATAATGGGAAAAACATTGGTACACGATTAGTAGCAATCATTTTGCATCCGAGCTGTTCTGAATACCCTGTGTTCAGGTTGGGTGTACATCGGAAAGTAAAACCCCATTTTATAGGTTAAAGAAGTGAAAAGAGACCAAACATATTTGTGTTTATGGTGTTTTCTCTCATCAGGAAACATTCATTACTTCAAAAACAAATTTCAACAATGTTCCTACTTTAGGAGTCATGCATTCTTCATTTGGACTATAATATTTTCTTGACATATAGTAAATATTTATATGGTCTTATAACTGAAAAGCTGCTTGCGTTTTATAATTAAATGAATCGTCTGTCCATATAGACAATTATTTAATTTTTGAACAAGCTTATTCTCTTGAAGTTTAGCTAATTGAAGATTTTTACTTCAACTTCAAATTATGTTATTTTTTGTTTTAAACAGTGTAAAATGTCACTGATTTGTATTAATAATAACCTGTTGATCATGATCCAAAAGGATATAGGCAGTGCCCGGATCAGTTGTTAGGGAGTTTGTTGGATCCACACCAGACTAACTGATTTCTTGTTAAATGAGCGTTTCTCCCATTATCTGCACCTACCTGGTTATTTTTTGATCCAGAAGCACATTGGTATAGTTGTGGTTGTTGAAAATGCTTTTCTTTGATTTTTTTTGCCGTTCTGTAAGCCACATTTTGAACCTGTAAATTTAGAAAATGAGATTATTTTGTAGTATTTTTATACAATACAGTATATGTATTTCAAGAAAATGTAATTCCATCTTTTCCCTCACTCGTGAACAAGACCCCGAGATACTTGAACTCCACGACTTGGGGCAGGATCTCACCCCCAACCCTGAGAGGGCACTCCACCCTTTTCCGGCTGAGGACCATGGTCTCGGATTTGGAGGTGCTGATTCTCATCCCAGCCGCTTCACACTCAGCTGCGAACCACTCCAGAGAGAGCTGAAGATCACGGCCTGATGAAGCAAACAGGACAACATCATCTGCAAAAAGCAGTGACCCAATCCTGAGTCCACCAAGCCGGACCCCTTCAACACCCTGGCTGCGCCTAGAAATTCTGTCCATAAAAGTTATGAACAGAATCGGTGACAAAGGGCAGCCCTGGCGGAGTCCAACTCTCACTGGAAACGGGCTCAACTTACTGCCGGCAATGCGGACCAAGCTCTGACACCGGTTGTACAGGGATCGAACAGCCCTTATCAGGGGGTCCAGTACCCCATACTCCCGGAGCACCCCCCACAGGATTCCCCGAGGGACACGGTCGAATGCCTTTTCCAAGTCCACAAAACACATGTAGACTGGTTGGGCAAACTCCCATGCACCCTCCAGGATTCTGCTAAGGGTGAAGAGCTGGCCCACTGTTCCGCGACCAGGACGAAAACCACACTGTTCCTCCTGAATCCGAGGTTCGACTATCCGACGGACCCTCCTCTCCAGAACCCCCGAATAGACTTTTCCAGGGAGGCTGAGGAGTGTGATCCCTCTGTAGTTGGAACACACCCTCCGGTCCCCCTTTTTAAAGAGGGGAACCACCACCCCGGTCTGCCAATCCAGAGGCACTGTCCCCGAAGTCCATGCGATGTTGCAGAGACATGTCAACCAAGACAGTCCTACAACATCCAGAGCCTTAAGGAACTCCGGGCTTATCTCATCCACCCCCGGGGCCCTGCCACCAAGGAGTTTTTTGACTACCTCGGTGACTTCAGTCCCAGAGATGGGAGAGCCCACCTCAGAGTCCCCAGGATCTGCTTCCTCATTGGAAGGCATGTTAGTGGGATTGAGGAGGTCTTCGAAGTACTCCCCCACCGACCCACAACGTCCCGAATCGAGGTCAGCAGCGCACCATCCCCACCATATACAGTGTTGACACTGCACTGCTTCCCCCTCCTGAGACACCGGACGGTGGACCAGAATCTCCTCGAAGCCGTCCGAAAGTCGTTCTCCATGGCCTCTCCAAACTCCTCCCATGCCCGAGTTTTTGCCTCAGCAACAACCGAAGCCACATTCCGCTTGGCCTGCCGGTACCTATCAGCTGCTTCTAGAGACCCACAGGACAAAAAGGTCCTATAGGACTCCTTCTTCAGCTTGACGGCATCCCTCACCGCCGGTGTCCATCAACGGGTTCGGGGATTGCCACCACGACAGGCACCGACCACCTTGCGGCCACAGCTCCGGTCAGCCGCCTCAACAATAGAGGCACGAAACATGGCCCATTCGGACTCAATGTCCCCCACCTCCCTCGGGATGTAGTTGAAGTTCTGTCGGAGGTGGGAGTTGAAGCCACTTCTGACAGGGGACTCTGCCAGCCGTTCCCAGCAGACCCTCACAACACGTTTGGGCCTACCAGGTCTGACCGGCATCTTCCCCCACCATCGAAGCCGACTCACCACCAGGTGGTGATCAGTTGACAGCTCCACCCCTCTCTTCACCCAAGTGTCCAAAACATATGGCTGTCGTGGTGAAAATAGAGCTGAGCTGTAAGACAAAGCTCTCAATTTACCAGTCAATCTACATTCCTACCCTCACCTATGGTCATGAGCTATGGGTAGTGACCGAAAGAACTAGATCGCGAATACAAGCGGCTGAAATGAGTTTCCTCCGCAGGGTGTCTGGGCTTTCCCTTAAAGACAGGGTGAGAAGCTCAGTCATCCGGGAGGGGCTCAGAGTAGAGCCGCTGCTCCTCCGCATCGAGAGGAGTCAGATGAGGTGGCTCAGGCATCTGATCAGGATGCCTCCTGGATGCCTCCCTGGTGAGGTGTTCCGGGCACGTCCAACCGGGAGGAGGCCCCGGGGAAGACCCAGGACACGCTGGAGGGACTATGTCTCCCGGCTGGCCTGGGAATGCCTTGGGATTCTCCCGGAAGAGCTGGAAGAAGTGGCCGGGGAGAGGGAAGTCTGGGCCTCTCTGCTTAAGCTGCTACCCCCGCTACCCAATCCCGGATAAGCGGAAATGGATGGATGGTAATTCCATCTTTATATATAATATGCTACTGTGGCTGTTCATTTGTCTATCAAGGATTTCATATCACCTGTAGCTCGCAAACCGTTTGAACTATTGACCTGAAATTTGGTACACATACGTATACTACGTGACGTCTACTATCCACTTTCAGGGTGATGATTGACCTCCAAGGTTATTCCTCTTTATATTTTAATTTTATTTTATTGTGGAATCAACTCTTGGCAGAAGAAAGCAGCCTTCACTTCCCCTACCTCTTTTTTATCTTAAATCATTCTTGAGGCAGGTTGAAGACTTAAGTACTAGCTTAAGTGAAAAATAAAAAAAAAAAACATACTAAGAATTGCAACACAGACACTGACTTAATCAGTTTTAATGCGAAGAGATGCCAACAAAAGAAAAGAAGAAGCGGGCCGTTAGGGTGGAGAAAACAAGAGCTGCTCAGAAGAAGCAAGCACATCAACCTCTGAGCAAATAAATGCTAAACGTACAGAGAAAGAGTATGAAAATTATGAATGGTCAAGTCAAGTGTATTCACTGTGTGCCAGTGCCAGAGGCGCCAGAGCCTTTTCTGATAGCATGGGAACAAGGCAGGATGCAACTGCAAAGCCCTCTTATTCACTCACACATGGACATACTCATACTAAGCCAAATTCAGTTCACCCATTAAATTAACTTGAATGTCTTTAGGATATGGAGGTGGAAAAAACAAAGAATAGATGAAAATTCATGCAGTTCAAGGGATAACCTCCAGAGATTGAACCCAGAGCTACTTAATAGACTTTCGTAAAATATCAGCCACCACAGATATGGGGACTATGACATGTGATCCTTATTTTGAAATCAAAAATCATAATCTATTTTACACATAAAACACAATGCTGCTCTGATGCAAAATAATTTATATTTAATAGATTCTTTCATTTTCCATAGCCATCTAATCCTGGACAGTTCTTAATCAAGACCACTAATGTGTCATTGTTCTAGTGAGCACAAGTCAGTAACTGAACATATTCCTTTGTATGCTTCTTCACAAAATTCCACGTTCATAGTTTACTAATGGTAATCAATATCATGAGGGTATAAATAAAATAAAGATTAATCAAGTAACTCAAAGCTGAGATAAATGTAATAATTCTTTTCTATCATCAATTTTTTATTGTTTTACCAAAAAATAATAAAGTTACAAAGTTTCAAATACCAAAAGTAATACAACTGTGATGAAATCCCAGACCAATAAATAACTATATATGATTCCCACTAACCAGACAACAATAACAAAAATCTTCAAAAGCCAAGTTCCTATCCAACATGCCATCCACTGTTCTGGAGTTTCAAATAAAGTGAACAATGAGCATGTCCATGACGGAGGGAGAAGGGAAGGTGTTAAGAAAGGAAAGAGAGAAAAAAATCATCATCATAAAATAAAATGAGCATGTATAGGATTTTAGGACTTCAGGTGCTTCCCCCGGGGATTGAGTGATTTAGAAGAAGCATGATTAATTCTAGCATATTAAATGAAAAAAAGGATAACCTCAGTGTTGAACAGTCATCAGTTCTGGGGATTTCCATCTCGAAGCAACAATAACTTTAGCAGTTACAGATCCGCATAACAAGGTGTACATTTGTTATTAATTAAAAGAAATAGAAAAATCACCAGCAAAGAGAAAAACTGCAGGGGGAAGGGGAATTTACAATATAGTGTACATGAAAGCAAACAGGAGACTCAGACTTAAAGACCAAAACAGTAGGAACAAATGGAGGAAAGTACCAGGAAGACCATATGAGCAAGAAATTACACAGATGATCAGATATCACATTGGTCTTGTCGCACCTTCTCTGAGTCAGGAATGTTCTACGAATGGTTACCGAAATTAACCAACAAAAAAAAAGAAAAAAGTCTGCTTATAATAAAGAATACAGAATAATGCTAATAAGTGTAAACAGGGGTATGAAATAAATAAAAATAAAAATAAAGTTATATTTGAAAGAATAAAAAAATAGCAACACAAAAAAAATGTGTACAATATATTCAAGTGAGTATACGAAAGTGGAGAACATTTATCAAACTGCAATACTGTAAACTTGTATGATTATAATAAACAGAAGTAAATCATAAAAAAGACAAAAAATTAAAATAATTATATATACAACAATATGAATATAGAATCACAGGACGAACCCTGGACACACTAGAAGCTTTTGTAGAAAAGAGAATGGTGGCAAAATTGGATACTATTATGAAAAATAAAAATGAAAAATTCCACCACGCCATGCTAA
This sequence comes from Polypterus bichir lapradei, assembly GCA_026402145.1. Classification (NCBI taxonomy): domain Eukaryota; kingdom Metazoa; phylum Chordata; class Cladistia; order Polypteriformes; family Polypteridae; genus Polypterus; species Polypterus bichir. The sequence goes on along the minus strand of JANRMT010062854.1, from coordinate 131,235,860 downwards.
GAAATGCCTCTGAGGGTCCTTTTTGCAAAGTGCTATTAGACATTTCAGTGCTTCCTACAGGGGAACTCATTAAGTTTATTTTGAAATACCATTTTGAAATATATGAACAATATTTATTTATTTTTTAAATGTATTTATTTGCATATTGATTGATTGACCGGCTGTATTATTTGTTCTGTGAGTCTGTATTCTTATTTTTATGTTTCTGCTCCTGTATGCATGTGAGTTTCCCTTTGGGACTAATAAAGTTTCCCTAATCTAACCTAATCAAATCTAATAAAAAGAGAGGAATATTGGAAAGCACAAATTAAATAAGACAAGCAATAGTAAGACAAGTAATACAAGTATATAATACACACACACATATATATACTGTATATACTTATACTGTATAATACAAAAATAGTATGAAAAAATGAAAATAAGTAAAAAGAAAAAGAAAAGAAAATGTGTTCTGAATCATACATATGCCAGGAAATGCATAAGAAAGAATTCTTCTCAACCACACCTGGATAGGAAGTTCATACCCTTTACTTGCATTTCATGTTGTGGTAAGCAGCCCGGAAACAGACAGGCAGACACCAATGGTTCAAGCACCAACACACATTTATTAATATTTTACACTATTTACAATGACGCACACAACCCAATGCCCCTGCACCAATCACCTTTAGTCCAAGCCTCTGTAACAATGCCACTATTCTGACCACCTCCACTCCTCTCCTCCGAGCTATGTCCTCTTCCACCTGATTTCAGCTATCGAATGGAGGGAGGCAGCCCCTTTTATGTTCACCTGGTGTGGCAGAAGTGCTGGCTGAGCACCCAGAAGCACTCCGGGTGTCTCTGGTAATCCTTCCGCCAGCACCTCCGGGTGTGGCGGAAGTGCTGACGGCCAGGGATCTTCAGGCATCCGTGCGCCCCCTGGTGGTGACCACGGGCCCCTATAGGGTTGAGCTTCCATGCTCTGTTCCCATGGTCCCCATACCAACCAGGGCAGCTGCCCCCTCATGGTCCGGAGGAGGCGTAATCCCTCTTTCGGTCCTTCTGGGCGTCCCAGCTGGGTACCACCCCCAGCTGCTCACCACAATGTTCATTTTCATTTTTTCTTTTTTTGTCATTTTTTTTCTATTTACTATGTAAGGTTGCAGTATTGTAGTTTGATTATTGTACTGCATTTTTGTACACTCATTTGAATATAGGCTATTGTATGCCTTGTTTTTCTACTACTATTTTGTTATCCTTTCAAATATATGACTTTATTTTGATTTTTATTTGTGTCACATTATTATGTTCTACAAATGACCTGTGGCTGTGAAAACAGATATTTGGTGTTTTCTACAAGAGAAGTATGCATTCCTAAATACTCTGTTCCTCAACTGTCTTTTATATAATGAGAAAAATCAATGTTCATGGGATCTTTCAATCTTGATAGACAGTATCATTTTACACCTGTCAGTTTCTAAGATGAAATCTTGCATTGTAGACAAATGATAGAAAGAATCATTGAATGACTTTCAAACATTTTGATTTCAGTCTGTAGTGAAAAATGCTAACGGCGTGATGAGAGTTCATATAAATGTGTTGAGACAGAATATTAAATGTTTATGGATAATGCTGCCAAAGTATATGACATTGTGTACAGATCAAGCTCTTCAAACTGGGAGAGTTACAAATTTACTGAAGAATACACATACTCTACGTGCTAAGACTATTTTGCTTAATATAATGGAACGTAATAGCAATTGCAATAAATTAAATCTCTATCGATAATTTTCACATACAGTTAAACTAAAAAAATATTCAGTGTATGTTTTTTCTACTACAAAACTTCTACAGTATGTTGTTAAGCATAGGCAAGCCCTAGTTTGGCAAGCATAATTGGTTCAATGGTGGTGAGGATGCCTTGAGACCAGAATATAATGAGGACATTAACTGATACCTCATAAGAAAACACTCAGAAGAGGTGAATAGAGGCTGTACTCCAAATATTCTCAGTGATTAATTTCAATGCACAATAGTTACCTTTTACACTGCATCATGTGAAGCCTGAAACATATTCTGAACATTAACTAGAGGGGCTAAATCTTTCACAAACTGTTTTGTAACTGCACTGACAAGTTGCATCAGCCTAGGGAAGAGTCACCTACTGAATGAACAGGCATTCCATAATTCAAATGAAGAGTTTCAGCACCAGCTGCAGGAGAACATATAAAAACAGCAAGCCTGCAAAATCTGAATGAATTCCAACTAGTGTGGCAACAAGGACAGTGAGCTACAAACATGGACAAATTTGTTGTTACTCTTACAGCACATTGAAAAAGTTCTGCATGCCTCCTGATTGCTTATGCTAAAAACTATATTGTAAAATGGCCTAGACACATTTGATGGTACCTCTAGAAAAGATCGTAAATAATTAGATAAGAGTGATTTTTCCAACTAGCTGTTTAATAATTAATAGCTTAATTAGTATCGCACATGTCTCCAATCAGTCATTCGGCCTATTTAAATGGGGAAAAGTACTCACTCAGCTGTTTCTATCATTTGTATCTCACACTGAACATGGTCCAGAGAAAGTAAAGGAGAGATTTGTCTGAGGAGAAGCATGTTAAAGGCAAAGTTTATAACACAATCTCCAAGCAGCTTGATGTTTCTGTGACAACAGTTGCAAATACTATTAAAAAGTTTAAGGTCCATAGGATTGCAGGCAACCTTCCTGACATGGATACAAGTAGAAAATCGACCCCAGAATGACCAGAAGGATGGTAAGAATGGTAGACAAAAGCTAAGGACAGCTTCCAAAACGATATACAAGCTAAACTGATAGTACCTTCTGTAGCTTTTTGAGTAACAGTGGACTCAATGGAAGAATTGAAAGAAAAACATAAAAACACTAGAATGGAATATGTTTAAATGCTACTGGGATAATGTCTTTTGGACAGATGAAACAAAAATTGAGTTTTTTGGCAAGTCACACTAGCTTTATTTCCACAGAGGATTAACTTAAGCTTTCAAAGATAAGAACACAAAGCTTACTGTGAAACATGATGGAGACTCGGTTATATTTTGGGGCTGCTTTGCTGCGTCTGGCATTGGGTACTTTCATTCTTTGCAGGGAACAATGAAATCTCAAGACTATAAAGACATTCTGTAGCAAAATGTACTGTCCAGTTACAGAAAGCTTTGTCTCAGTCACAGGTCACGGATCCTCCAAAAGGATAAAGAACCAAAACACAGCTAAAGGCACCCAAAGATAGCTAAGAACAAAATTTCAGACTATTCTGAAGTGGCCTTCTTTGAGCCCCAACAAACAACTATTGAAAGAACTGAAACACATCTGGAATAGTTTGCTCTGGAAGAGTGGGCCAAACTACCTGTGGAATGTCATTCAGTCTTACAGTTAAACATTAAGCAATGTGAAAAGAACAAACAAGAGAGAATGAAAGAAGAGTTGGTGTCCCAAGGGAAAACCCCATTTGGGCCAGAGTTGTAAAGCTGAGTGCAATTCCACACTGCTGGCGTTAATTACACCACCAAGCAATACAGTTTCTTCAAAGTGGTATTCAGACAGCACAAAGGTGTGGTAAGGTTCCAGTTTGTGTTTTTTCCCTGATAATAGTGGAGAAACAGGAGCCAGACCAAGATCGATGATCTTCATCTTCATCTGCAATACTGGAACTGTGGAAGGAGTAAGTGAATATGTGATGACCCTGGTTTCTCCTAACATCTCTTGTGAACCCCCATAGTAAGCAGACACAGTGTTGGGGTCACTGTGCAATGTTTGCTTTTTCAAAACAAATTTAAAAATTCACTCAGTCCATTGCTGCATTTTTTTAAAATTTACCTGAATTATATCAACTAATCAGTGATATCTACAGATGTCATGCCTTGTCCAGGACTGCTTTTATCTTGTGTGATGCTGTTTGAGCCTAACTGACTTTGTGGTTAAGAAGGTTCTAGGGATGCAGTTCATTTGTGGTGTATTCTTTACCAAGGTCACAGCTAATACCATCAGTCACATCCAGTCAAGTCAAGTCAAGTGGCTTTCTTGTCATACCATCCATACACAATATCGCAGCATACAGTGGCATAAAATAATGTTTCTCGGGATCACAGTGCAGCATATACGTATGTAAACCCAGGACAAGTGCTAGACAGGTAAAGATCTATACTATACTATAAACAGATAAATAAATAAAAATGAATAGATAGTAATAATTTGAAATAGATAGTAATGAGAAGTCAAGAAAAATGACACATTTTATTTTATTGGCTAACTAAAGAGATTACAATATGCAAGCTTTCTAGGCAGCTCAGGCCTTCTTCAGGCAAGATGTAATCAGTCATTACATCTTGCCTGGAGAAGAGGCCTGAACTGTCCCAATAGCTTGCATATTGTAATCTTTTTAGTTAACCAATAAAAGGTGTCAACTTTTCATTGAGTCATGCTGTTTTCACTTCCATGCTGAGCCAACATCCTTTGATGAATTGCATTATTTTTCACTTCCACTGTCCAATGAAATCTCATTACTGCACACTGTTCAACAATTGTACAATCCTGCAGTGGAGAGTCCATGTTCATTTGACCTTGGCTTCAGCTAGACCAGGGGTGCCCACACTTTTTCAGCTTGTGAGCTACTTTTAAAATGACCAGGTTGAAATGATCTACCTACATTAAAAATAATATATATACAGGTATATATATATATACTGAGTATACTTTATACATAAAATATATGTTGTCGTACCTTGCATAACTGAATGACCTTTATGGAACAATAACAATTCAATACATTTATGGTCACTACACTATTTGGATTTAATAATCTTCATGTTGGAAAAGGCTGACTCACATAAATAAGTAGAGCCGAATAATGGAGTCAAGGAGGTAGCTCTTGGAAGGACTTCTTATGCTTAATGATCGAGTGACTCACCTGGAACGATGCTTCGGTTTGTCTGCCTTTGCTTTTGAATTCAGCCAAGTGAAAAATGGCGGCTATCCGATTAACTGCAATTTTAGTTCCCTCTCCTTTCTCTTTCTCAGATCGCTCTCCAGAAGGAAGTCAGTTTCGTAGTTTTTATGAACAGTTCGAAAGTGCCTTTCGACATTTTCCTTCTTTGGAATAGCAATGATAGATTGACAGATCAGACAAATGCACTTGTGAAATCCTCCTTCAATTCCACATCCAGCCCATACCCTCCCCAAACATTTTTTTTAAATCCCTTCTTTAGTCGATATAAATTGGAAGGCTAATTAGATCACAGCCAGAGTTTTGCAGTAGCTTGCGTGTTTGATCGTGCGTGCGGGATGACCAGTGTGTTAGAAGACAAGAGATCTCAGACTGGCCGCCCTGTATGTCAATCAGGTGGCAAATGCCATAGGGAGGATATACGATTAAGTTTAAAAAATGTTTTTTGAATGCAACGCGATCTACCTGCACTACCTTTGCGATCTACTGGTCGACCGCGATCGACGTCTTCGGCACCCCTGAACTAGACTAACAGCAGAGTGCTATGCTGTGTGTTTTTGAATTACCCATAAGCCATTGTGAACATGGTTTATTGCTCTAGTTTTCACCTGCTGTGGTCACAGTGTAATTTTCAAATTGCCTTTACTTTTTGATTTTTCCTCATACATTCTATTCTGTTCTATTGAATTCTTTTCTAACATAAAACAACAACCCATTTTCTATCCAATTTAATTCAGGATTGTGGAGAGCCAGAGCCAATCCTATCAACACTGGACTCAAAGCAGGGAACAGCCCCAGACAGTGTGCCAGTCCATTACATGGTCCATTCATGCACACATCCACACTCACATTCACCAGTTGGAGTTTGCAATTAAAAAACACATATCTCTTTATACCTGTAGGTGTTGAGGAAAAACAGAAGTAAGCAGAGGGAAATCCATGCAGACATGGGAAGAACATAGAAAATCCACACAGACCATGACTGGGTTTTGAATTCAGGATACTGGACCGATAAGGCAACAGTGTTAGCTACTTTGTCATCCACCAAACTATTATATTATATTATATTATATTATATTATATTATATTATATTATATTATATTATATTTTATGACCTATTCATCAGGCTAACACTTTGGTAATTTGTTGTACACTATTTCAGCACGGTGGCACAGTTCGCTTCCTAGGTCCTCCCTGCGTGGAATTTGCATGTTCTCCCAGTGTCTGCATGGGTTTTCTCCGGGTGCTCCAGTTTCCACCCACAGTCCAAAGACATGCAGGTTAGGTGCATTGGCAATCCTAAATTGTGCTTGGTGTGTGTGTATGTGTGTCCTGCGGGGGGCTGGCACCCTGCCTGGGATTTCTTCCTGCCCTTCGCACTGTGTTGGCTGGGATTGGCTCCAGCAGACCCCCGTGACCCTGTGTTAGGATATAGCGGGTTGGAGAATGACTGAGTATTTCAGCACTTAACACCAAATCAATATTGTATCGGTGATGAATGAAATTCTTGTGTTTAATAAATTTCATGCAATGTTTTGATTGTAAGAATGTCAAGCATTTGAAGGAGCAATCCACCAAAAGACATCAAAGTGCAGAAGTCATACATGGATCTCCTGAAGACAATATGCATGTGTGTGTGTTCTTAAGGATGTGTCTGTTTTACCTTAGGGAATGCAACACTGCAATTAGAAGTAGGAATGCAGTTTTTGAAGAGAGCTGAAGCAGCTTGCTGTTCACATTATTCTTCATGTTATCTCCAAACCCTCAAGGGGATCTGACCTAGTTTAATTCTGTGAATGGGAAGGAGGAGGGGCTACAGTTTGCTGTTTAGAAGTGAGGTCAGCTGGCATGGGGTGGCGGGGGATGGAGATAAAGGGAAATGTTTATTGCCGTTTATCAGCTAAAGTGTTGGTATACACTTTGGCTTTTTGTACTGCCATAGTCACTGAAGAATTAAATATTTACCCCATTTCTATACAGTGAAAATCATATACTTAAAAGTAATGTGTAGTGATACTGGTTTATTGAATATTGCCAGTTCAAACATGCTAGCAAGTAGCCTAAACTGTAGCTGTAACTGTCATTTTATATCCCAAGTCAAATAAACTGATTCCACAAGTAAGTTCTCCAGGTACATCTGTCCAATTTGCAAATTAGTTTGATTGGTGACTCTAAACTGGTGCTGTGTGATTGACTGTCATGGACAATCCGAATGTGGATCCTGCCTTGATGCTCAAAGCATGTTTGTTCACAGTGCATTTTTTTTATAATATGAATGGATTGATAATAGATTGAAGGCTTTAATTCACCTAAAAAGAAATCAACTGGACTGGACTATTGACTACAAAAGTTCAAAAGATTAATTTACTCTATTTTGTTGAAAACTGTAAAGCAAAAGCATAACTAAAAATAAAGAGGATGACAATAAAACACCAGTTAAATAATTTCATTGTCCTCCAATGATGTTTACAGCTAATTTTAAAATACTACTTTTCCTATAATAAAGTCAAGGACAGTTTAACAAGATGTATATAAGATGTTTCTCTATTTTTCCCAGTGTTACTTTCAAACTACATTTGTAGTTACTGCATAATAGCTCATAAGTGGAAGTATGTTTAATAAGAATAAATTTAATTGAGTTGAGCTGAACTGCACTGAATAATGATTAGTACACCCTAGAATGTTTCCTGTGGTTGCAATATGGTGTCCATGTACTATATAAAGGATGTCATGAACAGGGCTACATGTTTAGAGGCTGCATTGAAAATAAACCATATGTTTTGGAGAGAAGAACTTATAAAAATGCAAGAATGTAAACATGTAAGATAAGGACTGCTACCTAGCTACTTTGTAGACCTGGGTTAGAACTCTAGCTTGGCTACAGTTTATAGAATTTCCATTTTTGTACTGTGTCTGCCTGTCATATTTCTTCATATTGTGAACAGGTGGTAGAAACCCTTGGTACTCGTACAAAGTGTTGGGGTGCTAGCCGGTTTGCCCACTTTAATCTTTTGGTAAATAAAGTAAATGGGTGCTCGAGGGAACAATAATAAGCATAAATCTCCTCAGTGGCTGGTATATATAAAATAGCTCTTGCGAGAAGGTGAGAATCAGGGAGCTAAGTCCTCTCAAACATTGGGGTCCAAATGAGATGCTGACAGTCCCGGAAGGTGTGTGGTTAGTTGCCCTCAGGGGGCATCTTCTCTGTGTGCTGAGGTAGAAAAAAAGAGACAAGCCTGTTAGCAGCAGTGCCCCCTCTCACCCCCTTATTACATACTTTGGATGAGTCCTTGAGGTGTCCCTCGTACATGCATGGGTGACAGTATACTCTCAATATCTGCTCAAATGCTGAATTGCTGATTGTAAATTTGTTCATTATGAGTGAGTGTGAGTATTTGAGTGTTTGTACTTCTTGATGTGCTGAACATGTGCCTGTTTTGTACCCAGTCATTCTTTTACCCTGAATTTGATTATGATTTTATTAAGGTTTAATAAATTTATGAAAAAATAAGCAATATGCAACCATTTGTACATCCTCATAATTCTACATGTGAAGCTAAAATGTTGTATGATGCCAGCCCAACTTAGGCATTTGCCCCTGACTCCTTTATTAAGCTTCGCACTACAGGACAGTTTTGAATCAACAGAACCAGTCCAGCAAAACAGTAAAACAAGAAGTTTAATTAAGCAGTACATTCAATAAGTGACAGAGGTCAGCTTTGGATTAAGAGACTTGTGTCCATTGGGACTAGCAGGGTGGAATTTGCTAACCTTTTTAAAAACATGAAAGGCTCCTAAAATTGCTCTGACATTAAGAGGCTAAAGCAACAAAGTGTCAAACCTATCACAAAAACTTCAGATTTTCATTCACATTACGGTAAGCATGAGCTGTAGTCATCAATGATATGGACGTTTAAGCTTATTTTTCTCTTAGCTCAGACATTAGAACAAATTGCACAACCATAGAAGGCACCAATTCTATAAACACAGCAGTCTTCACTTACCAAGGGGAGCACAGAATGTCTTGGTCTATCATTTAACTAACCTGCAGTCTGTAATTTGAAAAAACTTAAAATATTTTTAGATTTGAATACAACATACCTGCAGCAGGGCAACTGCAATGTACTTATGTGTATTATCAGGCCACTTTTATGCAATTGTTCTGTTCACTGCCCTAAACCTTTAGTAATTTCATGTCATTCTTTTTTTCCCAGATATACAAAAGCACTGGAATGGTGATAAAAAAAGCCTTATTTCTCAAGATTTAATTAACGTACTTTTAAAAAAGAGAAAAAGTCAAGTGCCAGGGGCCTATCCTGCATTAAAAGCCCAGCGTACCTGATATCTTGTAACCATAGCAACCAGCTAATTTCCTGCTTTACCATAGCAAAGGATAAGTCACAAAATATTGAACCTTTGATTTAAATTATTAAAATCTTTAAGGACATCTATATAATTCATTTGACCTGCCTTAATTTTAAGCAATTATGGTTAATCAGGGATGCCTCACTTTCTGCTGATTTGTTTCATCTTTTCCTTCTGTGATGTTCTGTAATGTGGCTTGACTTTACTGATTGTATGTTATTAATGCTAATGTGTGTATTTAAACTGTCTGATTAACTTTGTAAGATAATTTAACGTCATTAATCATTTGGTGAAAATCTGTGTAACAGTGCTGGGGTCACTATGCATGGTGATATATATAGTATACTAGCCGTCCCTCACAGCTCCACCCACGTAGTAGTGAAACAGGACAGTGAGTAGGGCTCTGCCTGGCTCACCACTCCTGATGTCACACATCCCCCTACCCTTGGAGTAGCGCAAATATATCGTTTCTGCAGAACTTTGATTCTTAGTGTGATGAGAGAAGTCGCAAAATCAGCTGGAACGTTCAAGCAAATTATAGAAAAAAACTCAATCTAAATCTGTTAAGTAGTTCTCTCGTTCGCTAGCTAAGCGGAGGTAAGGTACACGCCCCGAGGCTGGTGCATGAGTGAGGAGGGCCCACCCCCTCCCCTCGGCCCTCTGCGTGTCTCTCAGATTTGCGCAAATAAATCGTTGCCATAAGCGAACTATGATACATAGCACAATGAGAGAAGTTGCAAAATCAACCGGAATGTTAAGGCAAATTATAGAAAAAAATCCAATCTAAATCTGTTAAGTAGTTCTCTCATGAAAAGCGGACAGACATAGAGACAAAGAGACAGATGTTGGATTTTATATTATTGAGATAAGGGTTAGTCTTCTATTATGTGATAAAGATTGACTGGATCTTGACTATTCATATTCAGTACATTATAACAGCTTATCTTTGCTATTTAGCATTCTTTCTTTCTTTTTTTCATAAAAATAGTACACTGTATTTCTCCTACCTGTCCTATATATTTCTTTTTCCAAAGATTCAAACTTTTATGTTATTGTGTGTGTCCAAATTGCATTCATAGCTTGGTAGTTGGTTAGAACTCTATGCTTTATTAGATTGCAGTAGATAAAGGTTATTAATCCCATGGGGAAGTTTACATGCATACAGCAGCAGACACATAAAAAACAAGCATACAGACTCACAGGACAAATAATAAAGCCAATCAATCAATCAATGAATCCATAACTTAATAAATACATACAAATAAATGAATTAATGTATATTGTGCAGAAATTTCAAAATGAATTTAATAAGTGTGGGAGGAAGCCCTGAATTGCCTGATATCAGTGGGGAGAAAAGACCCCCAGAAGCACTTCTTAGCACACTGTGGTGGAATGAGCTTGTGGCTAAAAGTACTCCAAGAGTATACCTCCTGGAGGGGATGGATGGGATTTTTCATGATGGTATCCAATTTTGCCACCATCCTCTTTTCCAAAACAGCTTCCGGGGTTCGCCCTGTGATAAGTTTGTTCAGGCATTCTGGAATTTTTGAGCTCAAGTTGCTTCCCCAGGAGACGACAGCTTAGAAAAACACACTGAATACTATGGACTGATAGAACATTTCCAGCAGCTTGCTGCATATCAGTATTTTATGTATCGTTACTAATTAATGTCAATTTTTATGTAGCAGATTCTGAATAATAAGATTGATTTCCCTGATACTAGATTTTTACCAGTCTAAGGGTAAACTGAATAAACTAATTAACAAAAAATAGCCATTAGATACATGTCCCCCAAACTGTGGAATGATCTACTTCTAGTTTAAGAGATAATTTGGTCTCTGCATTTACTATAAATTAAGACTGAAGATTCACTACTTTAATCTAGTAGTAGTATTAAAACTGCTGATTAGGCTTTTTACCCTGCAACATCTTTTACTAACTTTTATTATAAAAAGGTTGTACTGGTACTCACCATTTCCCTTTCTTTTTTATTCCCAGTTTCTGCATCCACTTGACCAAGCTTCTACTCCTAGCCGTGGAAAGAGATATCACCATGAGTGGTAATGTTAAGTGGAAGAGTGAAAAAGCATCAAGTTACACTTAAGTTATGGACCCCAATATGTAACACAAAATATTGTAGAAAGCCCAGAGAAGGGGCTGGGCAGCCGTCTAGCCTGTGTCAGTTATCTTTGCATCTGCTTATTTCAAAATACCATGGAACTTGTAGGAAGTTGATTTTCTCCAGAAATGGTGTTATTGGATTTTTTTGTCTTGGACTCTAATGTTGACAAATAGTCAGATCATTAGGTTAATTTCATTTATTTTTCTAAATTGTGCTTTCTAAAAGAACATATCAGACAGTACTGAAAAGATTTAGGATCACAAAGTAGGAGACACCATTTATTGTGAATGGTATCTGTGACTGAGGAAATAATGGGAGCACAATATGTAATGTCTAAAATATAGTGTATAGAAACTCTGTTGTGACTTTAGGTGCTGAATTTCTCCTTCTGGTTTTCTCATGTGCAGTCAACCTGCAGCATCTTCAGATATGCGTTTATCATTTTTTAAGATGGCAGGCAGATCCAGTGTAGAGCCAGCATCTCTGGGCATTATTGTCTCATTTATAAAACTGCATGGTTTTGAGTGAGAAAATATGCGTACACCAAAAAACAGGAAAATGCATACAGCGAAAAAAGGTGATTTATAAAAGCAGTGCACCTTTCTATGTAATTTACTGTTTATAAACCACAATCATCTTGTAAATATTCATATGTGAATGTGCCTCAGAACCCACCTGGCTTCCATCCTGATGCCACAGTTAGTGGATCATGCTAATCAACCTCACACATATGCAATCACAATGCTGCAGAACTTTATTGGCTATTACAGCAGCCTCCCACCTGCACTCAAGAGTATCTGATTGTGCTTAACAACTGAGTGTGCAAAATCATAAATTGCCTTATAGAGCCTCTTCTCTGTGTTCTGGGGGTCAGTAAAGGTGTAAGGTGCCAGCATCTGAGCAGGTAGCCAATATCACCTGGCATCTGACATGATCGCTGTTACAATGAACAGTACAAGCCATATGAAATATTGAGGGATCAGCCCCACTTACCTTACTAACAGACCAGTCACTGTGTACAGCACCATAATGCCTCCCAAAGCTACTTTGCCTCAAAATAAATGAATCAGAGGTTAGTCCAGGCCATTCAGCCATGATATTTAAATGGTCACTCTCATCTTGGTATCACTGATGACTTGTGCATTATTAGAATGTCACTGCTTATGTTTAACAAAGGCTGCTTCATTTTCACTAGCTGCCCTTATTGCAATATGAGTGCAGTAAATTATGCCGATTACATGAGGACAATTCAACACTGCTAAAAATTGTGTTTTTATGCTGGCAAAAATATGTTTTATGTATGTGCACCCACACCATACAAAAACTGGTAGTAGTGCCGCGCCAGTTGATTAATAACTTCCAGCACAGTGGCATGAAAGAGTGAAACTTGTCTGAGATTTTCCTGATTTGTCAGTCACTTCCCTGAGAAGTGACAACCGGTAAACTGACAAATAACAAAAAAAATAAAACTTCTTCAGCACAAATACACAGTATTGGTCTTCATGAAGGGAACTAAATACAGTCTGTGCATCGTAAATATCACTTTCGAGGCATAATGTGTTTGACATTCAAATACTTGCATGTCCCTACTCGATAAAGGGCGTCATCATTTCTCAGTTTCTTTGGAATGTTGTGTACAAGTTGTCATAAATATACACACATTCTCCTGTTAAGTTTTCTTTAGAAATCCTGATGTTAGCGTGGAAAGCTGCACACAAAAAGAGTGTTGAAAAGTTTTGAATATTTGACCGCTGGAGATAAACAGCACACAGAAATGTAGTGAGGGACAGGCCAAGGTCAAAACCAGAATGAGCAAAGTATCCAGCAAATAATACATGAGGATAAACCAAAAGTCAAAGTCAGGAATAGAAAAGAGATCAAAACTATAATGGGACTGATAGCTTGGCCTGCTTACATTGAAACTAACCACTCAGGTGTTTTTGTTAATAGATTATCTAAATGAAGGATAATGAAACATGGTGCTGATGCTGAACTTATAGCAGACTTCCACTGATGTCATCGAGTAGCTGATCGTGATCACATGACATGTCTCAGAGCATCATGTAAGCAAAAGATCCTTCCATCCATCCATCCATCCATCAATCCATCTTCTTCCGCTTATCTGAGATTGGGTCGCCGGGGAAGCAGCTTGAGTAGAGATGCCCAGACTTCCCTCTCCCTAGCCACTTCTTCTATCTCTTCAGGTGGAATCCCGAGGCATTCCCAGGCCAGCCGAGAGACATGGTCCCTCCAGCGTGTCCTGGGTCTTCCCCGGGGCCTCCTCCCGGTTAGACGTGCCTGGAACACCTCACCAGGGAGGCGTCCAGGAGGCATCCTAATCATAGATCTGAGCCACCTCATCTGACTCCTCTCGATGCGGAGGAGCAGTGGCTCTACTCTGAGCTCCTCCATGATTACTGAGCTTCTCATCCTATCTTTAAGAGAAAGCCCTAACACCCTGTGGATGAAACTCATTTCAACTGCTTGTATTCACGAACTCGTTCTTTCGGTCACTGCCTACAGCTCATGACCATAGGTGAGGGTAGGAACGTAGATCAACTGGTAAATTGAGAGCTTTGCATTTCAGCTCTGCTCCTTTCTCGTCACGACAGACCGATGCAGAGCCCGCATCACTGCAGATGTCGTACCGATCCGCCTGTCGATCTCTGGCTCCATTCTTCCCTTACTCGTGAACAAGACCCTGAGATACTTGAACTCCTCTACTTGGGGCAGGATCTCTCTCCCAAACCTGAGAGGGCACTCCACCCTTTTCTGGCTGAGGACCATGGTCTTGGATTTGGAGGTACTGATTCCCATCCCAGCCGCTTCACACGTGGCTGCGAACCGATCCAGAGAGAGCTGAAGATCACGGCTGATGAAGCAAACAGGACAACATCATCTGCAAAAAGAAGTGACCCAATCCTGAGCCCACTAAACACGACCCCCTCAACGCCCTGGCTGTGCCTAGAAATTCTGTCCATAAAAGTTATGAACAGAATCGCTGACAAAGGGCAGCCCTGATGGAGTCCAACTCTCACCGGAAATGGGTTCGATTTACTGCCAGCAATGCGGACCAAGCTCTGACACCGGTTGTACAGGGACCGAACAGCCCTTATCAGGGAGTCCGGTACCCCATACTCTCGGAGCACCCCCCACAGGATTCCCCAAGGGACACGGTTGAATGCCTTTTCCAAGTCTACAAAACACATGCAGGCTGGTTGGGCAAACTCCCATGCACCCTCCAGGACCCTGCCAAGTGTGTAGAGCTGGTCCACTGTTCCGCGACTAGGACAAAACCACACTGTTCCTCCTGAATCCGAGGTTTAACTATCTGATCAACCGCCCTTTCCAGGACCCCCAAATAGACTTTTCCAGGGAGGCTGAGGAGTGTAATCCCTCTGTAGTTGGAACACACCCTCCGGTCCCCTTTCTTAAAGAGGGGGACCACCACCCCGGTCTGCCAATCCAGAGGCACTGTCCCCGATGTCCATGCAGTGTTGCACAAGTGTGTCAACCAAGACAGTCCTACAGCATCAAGAGCCTTAAGGAACTCCGGGCATACAGTATCTCAGTTTTTTGACCACCTCAGTGACATCAGTCCCAGAGATGGGAGAGCCCACTTCCGAATTCCGAGTCATCGAACTGAGGCCTAGGGTGTCCTGGTGCCAGGTGCACATATGAACACCCCTATGCTTGAACATGGTGTTCGTTATGGACAATCCATGACGAGCACAGAAGTCCAATAACAAAACATTGCTATATCTAGCCAGAACCTCTCGACCTCACGCACTAGCTCAGGCTCCTTCCCCTTCAGAGAGGTGACATTCCACGTTCCAAGCATCAGCTTCTGTAACCGACAATCGGACCGCCAAGGTCCCCACCTTTGGTCACCTTCCAACTCACACTGCACCCAAACTCCTTGGCCCCTCCTATAGGTGGTGAGCCCATGGGAAGGGGGACCCACGTTGCCTCTTCAGGCTGTGCCTGGCCGAGCCCCATGGGTGCAAGCCCGGCCACCAGGCACTCGCCATCGAGCCCCACCTCAAGGCCTGGCTCCAGAGGGGGGCCCAGGTGTCCTGCATCCGGGAGAGGGAAAACGCCGTCCAAAGTTTTTATTCATCATGGTAGGTTTTCTTAACCGCTCTTTGTCTCATCCCTCACCTAGGACCCGTTTGCCTTGGATGACCCTACCAGGGGCATAAAGCCGCGGGCAACAGAGCTCCTAGGATCACTGGGACACGCAAACCCCTCCATCACGTTAAGGTGGCGGTTCGAGGAGGAGGTAAGCAAAAGGTGGCCAAACTGAATAAAAATAAATAAAAAACATTCAAAACCCCTAACAATAAATTCCCCATGCTAAACAAAATCTATAAATTAACACACAAAACAAAAAACACATTTTACTTTTCTAGTGTGAAGCGTCTCTCTCTTTTAGGTCACAGTGTTTCCATTCCCCATAAAAGCCCTGCTATATTCACAGTCCTGATGGCGTATGTTTATTAGATTGATGCTTCCACCTTTGGAATCAATCAATACAATATATACATGTGCTGTATATTATATATTTCTAATTTATGAAATGATATTGATCTTCAAAGCAATAAAACAAAGTATAAAGTCAGACATAGTTACATTTTACCATTCTGAAATTGATTAATAGAGCAATTTATTCTTAACTTTTTAATGTATATTTAAGAATATTTGTGTGAACTTATATTTTGGAAAAATTGTCTTATTTACATTTTAATATTACTGATATTTATATTGGGCCATCAATTACATCAAATGTAATTTGTAGAAGCTCATAAATAACATATCATTGCAGTCATGCAACTTAAGGGCAACAGTAATCCTCACTCCTTATTTTAAATTTGTGATATGTATAAGTGCTGTGAAACTGTCATTAGGGAGGAACAGCACAAAAGATTAAATTGAGCTTAATTACATTTTTTGCCAACTTTCTGGGTGCAGCACAAAGTACAAAATTACCATTACTGTTCATTACAATATACAGTATTTAATTTTTTAAAAATCCCTGTTCTACTTCCTCATGTTAGCATACTGTATAACAAATAAAATACACTACATTCTAATAATAATTTCCATTTTCAAAGAAGGCAGCACAGTCATAGCTCTCTAGCTTCTGGAGTGTTTCTGTTTTATTTTGAACACCTAAAATACTACAAGATAAAAGTCAGAATACAAAATAAATTGTGCAGTAAATTTCAAAGTCTGGAATAATAACAGTTTGGGAAAGCCTTTAACATATTTTAAAGAGAATAATAAACTGCATGTATTTTAGAAGGCAACAACAACGAACTATTAGTTTAATAAATATTATGTGGTGCTGCCTATGATAGATGGATGTTCCCATACCCTTCTTCCTACTTCAGGGATTAGTGTAATACTTTTCATTTTAATTCAGAAGGTCCTAGAGGTTTAGGTAACTCAAAATACCAATTAATTATCTACATGGGAAAAAAACTTGTTGCTAGTTGATGCTGCAGGTAAAATGAACCAACTAGTGACCTGTATTTTTGGAAAAATGCTTGAAACCAAATATCAAAGCATAAATTGAGTATAGGCATTTGTTAGAGCTGCTCCTGCTTAAAAATGTTAAATTGATTTTTTAATTTCTTGTATACGTAGTATAGAGAAAGTATAGGAATGGTGAAAAATATCAACCTCGAGATTTTGATGAATCCTGATGTTTTTGACCTTTCTGAGTCCGAAAATACCATTTTTAAAATTTTGTCTGTCTGTGTGTCTGTCTGTGTGTAAACATGATAACTCAAAAACGCTTTGACCTAGGTCAATGAGATTTTACACACCTGCTTTATATCAAAAATAAGGAATCCTATCAGCTTTTGGGCCACTTCTGGCAGCCGGAAGTGGTACTTTAACTGAATACTTTTGCTAATTTTCAAGTAAACTATGGTTATAATTACAAATAGATGATTCAAATTTTGTATAGATATTTATAATGATAAAAAGCAAACAGATATGAAATTTGAGAAAAATTACTCAACCGGAATTAGTATTTTATTTAAACAACCATCTAAATTTTTTTGTATCATGGAAATATAAATGTGTACACTATATTAAAAACTGTATTCAATATAATGCATATTCTTTCAGTAACTATTATTAATTTTATTTTAATTTATACATCATAAGTTTAACAATAATGTGTAAACATTGAACATGCCATGTAAATATAAATATGTAATGGGAACAATAAGCTGCTACATCCCCATCGTTTTCCTGGTAATACATTTAATTTTATGATTTTTTTTTTATTTCCGCCATCATTATCATAATTAGATGTAACTAAATGCAGTTTTATCTATAGCAGTTTATTGCAACAAATATTATATAACCAGTAACGGTGCACGCATAATAACGTGCAGTGAATACACTTGACTTGAGCATGCATAGTTTTCATACTCTTTCTCTATACGTTTACCATTCGTTTGCTCAGAGGTTGATACGCTTGCTGTTTCCAGAGCAGATCTTCTTTTCTCCACCCTAGCGGCCTGCTACTTCTCTTCTTTCGTCGGCATCTTTTCGCGTTAAAACTGATTAAGTCAGTGTTTGTGTTGCAATTACTTAGTACGTTTTCTTTAATTTTTCACTTAAGCTGGCACTTAAGTCTTCAATCTGCCTCAAGAATGATTTAAGAAAGAGGTAGGGGAAGTGATGGTGAAGGTGATAGGGATGAGAATAGTGGCCATGTGGTTGCTGCTGAGAGTTGATTGTACAATAAAATAAAATAAAAATAAAAAGAGGAATAACCTTGGAGGTCAATCATCACCCTGAAAGCAGATAGTAGACATCAAGTAGTACATGTGTACCAAATTTCAGGTCAATAGTTCAAACTGTTTACGAGCTACAGGTGATTTAAAATCCTGGACAGACAAACGGACATCCACGGTAGCGTATTATATATAAAGAGATACTAACACTTTTTCTGTTTTTAATGACTGTAACTCTTTTTACTTTGCACATAATCTAGGTAATACAAATGTATTCATGAAAAAATTCCACCACCATTTTCAAATATCATTTTAATATAAAGTTTGATTATAAATAGAGATAAATGATTGTGTATCAATATTATTAATTAGTTATGATGAGAAACAAAGAGATGTTGAGAAATAGTGGTTCTGATGACCTTTTCCTCAATCTCAGTATACGAGAAAGTTGAAGGGAGCACACTTCCAATTTTTTTTTTTGTTTACAGACAAGATCAGTTTAAATATTTTAATCTAGTATGATATTTATCCATATTAATATTGATTTTTTACAATGTCTAAAATGAAAGGCATAAAGGGACATACAGTAGAAACTAGTGACTTTGATTCTGAATCTGGCCAGGCTGAAAGTGGTGTGTCCCCAGTGAAGATTATGTCAGCAGTCCACAGGATCCAAGTTTTTATCGATCAATTAGAACTGACAGTCGAGAGGTAACTGTTGTGATTCAGAAAAACTTTTATGACAGCCGGATGAAGGAGGTTGAAAAGGCTTAGCATTATATAAGTTCAACATGGCTATGGGTTTAGAGAGCATGTGCAAAAACCTGGCATGGGAAATATAGCTCTTAAATATAAAGTTCAAAATTTAAGGCCATGTCACATTACAGAATTTTTCCATTAATTTACACTTGTAGACTTAATTTTCATAATCTTAGAGACATCATAATCTCTTCTGTTCCCTGCATTCACATAATTTGACAGTGAATCACTACAACTCACCCCAATAAAATTGTTTGATTTAATCACAGGAGTGGGGTGTGTGTGCATGAGAGATCACCCAGGAGTTCAATGCATTTAATGAGACAATGAGGAATAAGAAATACGGAGGTCTTGTTCCTAGTATACAAATGTGTTTTATCATTTAACTGTTTTACTGTACATAACACGACAGAATGGAAAACAGAAAAAAGGGCCAATATTGCGGCTGAACATGCTATACCAGTAAACCTTTCATATAGCACTGACTCTGTCAGGCAGCACATTATTTGCTGTCTAAAAAGAGGGTTTAGAAGTGTGAACCTACTGGAATGTCATCAAGCAGTCACATAATATGACATGCCTTGCTCCGGCAATGAGATCTGCAGTCATCAGTTTTGACATCCCATCTAACTAGAAGTTGGGTAATGTGATATCAGCTTTAGATGTAAGGGTTCTTTTCTGAAGAAATAATTTACACATAATTGGTGTGCCTGAAAAGGATGAGGAGGGCCATGAACCAATTGCATTTGTTTCCCAGCTTTTGCTCATCCTTTAAGGCAAAAACAAACTGAGTCCTCCTCCAGTCCTGAACTGGGCACACTGTTTGCCAGTACCATAGCCCAGAGGAGAGGGTTGAACTCACTCTGTTATCCTGTGTTCACTATTTTCAGATTAAAACAAAAATACTGCATCTGACAAGAGACAAGGAATAGCGTGTTTTTTAAGGGAGGGAAGTTAATATATTCCCTTATTTTGGTGTTGCTGTTGCAAAATGTCATGCTGTCTTTGTCCCAGTAAAATCACAGGGGTATGCTGCTAGAATAAATTCGTTTTCTGTACTCAGCTCGGCTGCTAATCATGCATGAAACATCAGTTTGTGTCACTTGATTGCACATCATGCACAAGCTTAAGTTCTACCTCAACTAGCTGTCAGTAGATGACTGAAGCACACACATGCATGATTATACCAACAGCAGCAGGCAATATTTTTGTGAAATAATACAATATTTTGTAAAATAACCCAATAATTGTTTTTAGAGTGGTGGGAATAAGCGTCCACAGGGAGAAGTTACATTTCCACAGGAAAAATGTGCAGTCATGCATTTCCCATTTCCCATAATTGAATGATTTTTTTTCTTTCTCCCTCATTTCTTTATACATTGAACTTGTCTTTTTTATCCACTGTGTAAACATGTGATAAAAACAATTGGTGTTTTATGACACATTAAATCAGATGATTAAAAAAATATATTATTTCTGAAACAGATTAATTAGGTGGATTCCACATGTCAACAAGAATAATCTAGTAGCCTGTTATATTTATAATAGCTTCCAGTTAAATTTTATCCCCAAACTGAACTACTTTGGACTCATTTATGATTATCCTGAATAAATCATGATATATAAAATGAATTAATTTGTACTTATTTCCTATTTGCATAATTTTATCGCAATTAAGCAGGAAGCCAAATTTTAGTCAATGTATCGTCACTTCTTTTTCTTCAAGGCATTTGTGTTTTAAAATAGGATTTGCAGTCACCTCCATTGGAGAGGTTACACTGGTGGTTGGGAGGAAATCTACTTATTTTGGAATTTTTCTTTTGTTCAATCAACCTTTTTCATTCTTTTTGTCTTTCTTCAGACATTTTTCTTTGTTTCTGTTGGATTACCAGTGTAGCACACTGTACCTCTGTACAACTATGCTCTGACTGATTATAGTGCTTTAGGTTCTCCAGTAAACTTGATAAGTTGGAATGTTAAGGGCCTAAATGGTCCAGTGAAAAGTAATAAGGTGCTTTTGAATCTTCAGAAACTCAAAGTTGTAATAGTATTCCTCCAGGAGACACAACTCCACACTTCAAACACTTAATGTGGAGCAGCTTTCTCTGTCTAAATTAGATTGAAAAACCAACGGTACAGCAATTTAAGCACAGGAAATGTTCTTTTCATCCTTACTAAAATAGTAGTGTGAGATGCCAATAACCAGAATTGTCATAGGTAAAGGCAAACCTTTTAACACAACCTTAGTATTGGCTAATATAAAGGCCCCACATTTTGATGACAGCAACTTTATGACTAAATTGTTTTCTTTGCTCCCTGATTCAAACATGCACCATCTGTTTCTAGGTGGCAATTTGTCCTTTTATTAAGGTGGATAATCTGAATTTTGTCCATCTTGCAGTTACTCTGTATTGGGCATATTCAGTGTTAACGTTTGCAGTGAAACATCTATTGTAATGTATTCTTTAATGCATATACAGTAATCCCTCGTTTATCGCGGGAGATAGGTTCCAAGGCTGGCTGCAATAACTGAATTTCCACGAAGTAGGGACACCATATTTATTTAATTATTTAATGTGTATTTGGATGTTTTTAAACCCTCCCTGTACTGTTTACAACCCACCCTTTACTCTATTAATAACAGGGACCTACCTAACATTTCCTGGGGCACCTCTTCCACGCTTTCCGAAGGTGTATCCATAGTAGTAGTAGGAACTGGCTCTTTTTTGCGAGGCTGCAAAAACATTGTGATCGGCAGTTGCTGCCGCTGCTTCTTTTTCCAGTCGAAGAGCAGCTTGTAGGCGGTCATGATGTCGTCGACCTTGTTGCAAAATTGGACCGCTCGAACGGCGTTTAGGCTCAGCATCAGCCTTGGAAGAAGGAGCATGTTTGGGAGCCATTGCAGGGGGTGAAAATTGAAGCAAAGTTCAACACAAAGAAACCACAAAAAAATCACACACAGTACAGTGTAAAGTAAACTGCTCGGCGAGAAAGCTTGAAGCAAAATGGCCGCGACAGAGAGACAAGGGGAGATGCTGTGGGATCTGGGCATCAGTCAAAGCACCAATCACGGGCCCGATTAGAAAGCGGGAAGCCGTGATTTGTCTTCTCCCTCCCATGTACCAATCACAGCCCGTGTTACAACGCACTTAGTCACCGAACTTGTTTTGTTGTTCTTAGACTAGGAAATACTACCACTATATTTAAAAACCCGCGAAGTCGTGAATCTGCGAAAAGTGAACCGCGAAGTAGCGAGGGATTACTGTAGTAATAAAATGTACTGCATTTGTAATTCCAACAGATGGCACATCACAAACATTAGCACTTCTTTCATGAATCCCTTAGCAAATGAGATATAACAGAGTTATAGCAACCAGACAGGCACGCAGCAACACAGACACATGCAGACACTTGTACTTTTATTAAGGTGGATTAAGTTTAACAATGTAAATCAGAGCAGATTCACAGTTCCATAAGTTAAAAGATAAATTTGGAACTTAATTGTAAGCTTAGCTGGAGTCAGTAAAGATACTGAAAAACTGGAGCAAATTGAACAGTTGGCAATCGGTAACAGTTTAGTTTAGTTACTATCTATAATGCATCTATTAGTCACATACAGTTATGTAACCAGACCTTAAAAAAGGCTTCCTTTGGTCTTAATAACATGTACAAGTCTTTAGTAAAGTGGTAATTCATCTCTGTACAATGTGGCTTACTAAAATAACTTCACTTTTGTGGCTTAAGTGGTTTATAATATATCTCTTACTATCAGATACTTCAGTATATCTTGTCATCCTTAAATATTGCTTCATAAGACCAATTAAAGCTCTCATAGACACAAGTAGTTTCATCATTGTATCACAAGCTACTAATAATCCATACCTTTTCGTCATCTTTGATGAAAGAATTGGTACAAATATATCATGTGCCCTCCCCCTAACTAAAATCAAGAAACACTGCAAGTGTGTTAACAAAATGCTGTAAAAAATTTACAAAGATAGAGACATCTCTGATGTCTGAGTTCATTACCAAGATCATCTCATTATGTGATTCATCTGCTGCATAACTCGATGACTGTATGGGCTTGAAAAATGCCTAATTCCTCCAATTTCTCTCGCTGTCCATCTTCTTTTCAGCCAAGGGTGACTATGGCAATGAAAGCTTTACTTATGATGCCTTCCTTACTTGCATACAATCACTTTCTTCTTAAGTTGCAGTAAATTGTGCGCATATGGCATTTCACCCTGGTTTGGTTCCATGATTGCAGCATCTCCTTTTGTACCGATTCACTGGGAAATCCTCTCTTTTGCACAGAAGACTACAGTCAGATTTTGCTCTTAGTCATAGCTGATCACTGGGCTGCTTGCACATTCACACTGGGAGCTTACACTGAGGGTCTGCTGAATAATGAGCCTGTTAATTTGTTGAGGATGCCAAAAGCAGGACTGCCAACATTACCATCTTTTAGAGAACAGTTTGAAGAGAATGTGAACAGACAGAGCCCTGGGCTGAGATGGCGGCCACCTGATCCCCCTCAGTGTTGCCCTGGCAACCATTTTACCAGAGCTGCCAGTCAATTGAACCCAGTATAATAAGTCCAGAGCAGAGAGGAATTTATGTTATAACTGGCACACAAATTATAAGAAAAATACATACCCGCCACAGAAAACACTGAACAACTACTCTGCAGTAGAGACTAAACACCATCACAGTGGCACAATAAATATACAGCAAAGAAAACACAGAAGCTTCAGAAAAAGAAATGACTGCTAGACAGATTACAACAAAACAATAAGGACATGCATACAGCGAGACTAGTCACTGGCTGACATTGCCACAAGGCAGGAAGACAATGCTCAAAAGACATACACAGATTGACAGATTATACAAAAAATGTGATACAAAAATTTAAAGAATACATAGCCCTTTAGTAATTCTCAAAAAAACAATATACTACTCACACACACAGAGAGCACAGCAGAAAATAAAATGTATAAAGTACAGATTCATTCTTGTTATAAACTGCCAAGCATTGTTTGCAGATGCACTTACTTCACAAAATAAGAAAAGTAGTAAATGTGCAAAACATGCACCACTCACTATTGTTTTACCCTAAAATAAACCCAAATGTAACCATTCAAGCCCAGTTTTATGTGGGGTGAAGTAAAGGTAATACAGTGAATGGACTAAGAAGTGGTGCCACCAGTTCAGTCCCTCACTTTGCTTTATAGCTCGGAGGTTCCATCCATCCATCCATTTTCCAACCCGCTGAATCCGAACACAGGGTTACGGGGGTCTGCTGGAGCCAATCCCAGCCAACACAGGGCACAAGGCAGGAACCAATCCCGGGCAGGGTGCCAACCCACCGCAGTAGCTCTGAAGTTGTATACCAATAATTCAATCCTGCTTCCAAGCACATCTTAGCATCTTCAGTAAATAAAAAATGTTTGGAATGGACTGAGCATAATTACTGGACTCAAACAATCCAAATTTTAGGTGCTAGAAGAGAATGTGGACAGGACTAACACCCTGAAATAATATTTTTATAGAATTTCCTGTTCCACCACAACCTTCTTCTAATGACCAGTTCCTCCTTTACCATTCCTACTGCATCAACAATTCCTTCCACTTCAGCTGGTATGGCCAGTGATTAGTTCACCACTAGTGATCAGTATGAGCTGTTCATAACTAATAACCAGCTGAGGAAACAACTAAGCAGGCTACACACTGGATAAGCAGGATGGAGTCAGTACTTGAGTACTTAAGGCCCATGCAGACCAACTTTTGGCATCCACCGCTACCTGTTCAGTCTGACTCTAAGACTCCAGACAGCTCAGCTGCTGTGGAAAACAGTCTAAATTGTTCCACTTCCAAAGAAATCAGGCATCTCATTACCTAATGACTACAGACTTGTCACACTTACCTGTCACATCAAGAAGACCTTTAAGAGGCTGTTTTTTAATAATAATAATAATACAGACAATGAAATAGGTGTCATTCACCATTTATCTTGAATAGTACTGGACATGCAGACCCAACTTCTGGGACAGTGCAAGTAGCAAATTAGAACAAATACCAAGCCCTGTTATATCCTCCTTTTTCCATGAAATAACCCAATATGGTTACAAAAACAAAATAAATATGACAAGCAATGACCCCATTCAATTTTCAAGCATGAAGCAGTTAAGTAAACCATAATAAACTGCTTTTTTTAAGAGTATCTGAAAGAGTCTGTTGAAGTGCGGTAGATTAAGTCTGATTGATGGGTCAATCCTCTGACAATAAAGTGAATGGAGCTGGGTTTCCCCATATACTGGGTCAGCCCGAACAGGATCCTCTGAACATGGTGACTGATTGTATGTGTGGTTGTACTCCAGAGTCAGTCACGTGGTGCAAGCGGTACATTTAGTCTCTCAGACATTTCCACAGCCCTCAGATCCACACAATTCTGTCTGTATAAGGCTCCATTTACTTCCATGAGGTATAATTGTGGGGTACAACCTAACATGGAAGAGCCCAATTTCCAGTTTCTAGTGCAATGTCAGGTTTAATTCAGAAGGTCTGGCCAAAATTGAGTTCAGGCAATTTCTTATCAAAAACGTCACAGTTTCCTTTAGACTCCTGGCACTACTTCCTCAGCAGCTCAGGGACACCATTAGCCACACATGGCCCTAATAGCTTATGGGTGGAGAGTAGAAAGGTTTAAGATGCGTGGCCATGAAAAGCTGAGCTGGGTTGCTGTCTTTGCCTTTTGTGTGCATGTTTCTCCAGTGCAAAATTGCTTTCTGTGGGTCTTTGCCATCACATTGAGCCCTTTTCAACAAATTCTTTACAATTTTTACATCTGACTGCTTTTCCATTGCCTTGTTGATGCCATGATCATGACACAATGTTCTCAAAAAAACATTGTTTAGCAAACTGACAGGACTGTAAACTGTCAGATTGAGGACCATTGTCTGAAATGACTGTCTTGTCGCCTGTATCTGATGAATTGCACCTTGCAACGTCTGATGGTTGTTTCAGGGAGAAGGTCCAGCTCTCAGAAATCTGAAAACTGATCCACAGTAATTAGGAGGTTCTGGGCAGCATCCCTAAATAGATCAATCCTCAGTATCTCTCTGGGTCATGTTGAGATTTCATTAGACATCATAGTTCCCTTCATTGACAATACACGTTTTTTTACAGACAAGGCAGCTACTAACAAAATCTTTTATTTCTGCTTGCATGTTTGGCCAGAACTATACAGTGGAACCTCGGGTCAAGAACGTCTCGGACCACATACAAATCAGGTTACGACCAAAAAGTTTGGCAGACTTTTGCATCTGTTCACGACCACACACTCGGGTGACTGACAAGCCAGTTTCCCTTCCGGTTCGTACGTACTGTGATTTACGCACATGTTTAGTCTCTCCCTGTACAGTACATTGTTCTCAGTCAGACATCATCGCGCAGAGGAACATTGTGGTATAGCAGGTCCACAGCTCACGTCAAGAGGCCAGTTTTAAATAAATAATCGCCACGCTTGCAGCTTAGCGAGGGGGTGTGGTGGTTGATTGCTACAGTGCGAGGTGGCTAAAGGGAGGAAAAAGAAAAGAAAGATGGAGGTTGTGGAGTGAGGAAGTAAGCAGGAAACAGTGTGGAAAGAACCGGTGTGAGTGAGCGAGCGAGCGCGTGCTCGCAGGCAGGCAGCTGGGCAGTGAGCCCAAGCAGGGGTATTTTGGCCGACACTCGGTGGGGCAGAAGGAAGCGGTCGCTCCAGATGAGCGATCAAGGAGCTGGAGTGACCAGAAGAAGGACGGCTGGCCACGTAAGGCAGTTAAAGAATGCACCAGGCTTGTTTTTAAAGAGACTGCTTCCAGCATTGTTTTAACCTCTTTATATTTAATGAAGACTTTTTTCTATTGGATTTTAACCTCCACTTCACTTCTGTTTTTATGGGATTAGTTATTTATTGAAGGATTCTGAAAGCATTGCACTTTATTTAATTTGGACTTTGTTTTTGATTGTTGTTTTATTGATTTTAATAAAAGCACTTGGCACTTTTTGCACCATCCAATTGCTCCATTGTAGTGCCTCACTGTCGTGCTCATCTGTAACATTACTGACGGTAACGGGTTTAAGGGCTCCCGGAAGCGAGATGGGAGCATGCAGCGAACCCGCATCGTCACAGACTTTACCTCAAAACTGTGATCTTCTCTCCACCCAGTTCCTCCTCACTTCCTTCATGCCAGAACTCGACTCATGCAAGGTTAGTTTATGGTTAGCTTTTGTATTATGGATTTTTCAAATGTGATTTTTCGGTTCGTAGCGTGAATTGTTGCAATGTTACTTTTCTTGGTTGTTTATTAAATTACGGATTTTTGAAATGTTAATTTTTTTCCCTGTGCTTAAAACTCATTTAAAAAAAGTGTTTACAGCGAGTGGTTCATAAGGCTATAGTGTGAATTCTTGCAATGTTACTTTTCTCTGTTCAAGGTTTTCTCAGTGTTATTCAATGTTTTTACATTTAGTTTACTATTACGCTGTGCATTCTGTGATATCATTAACTATTATTGTGCTTAAAAATCTTGAAAAAATATATTTACATACAGTTCATATGATCTGGAATGGATTAATTGTATTTACATACAATCCTTTGGGGGAAATTACTTCGGGTCACCACATAATTGGGTTACGACCAGAGTTTTGGAACGAATTACGGTCGTGACCGGAGGTTCCACTGTATCTATTTTGCTTGTCTACAGCAAACTGCATCTCCTATGTGGGTCCCAGATACTTTTGATTATGAAGTCTTATTCCGTGTTGAGTGCTATGTTTCCTCTTTGGAACAGGGAAGCTCTGGCTGATATGCAACTTAACATCTGTTGATTTGTTCTCAATCCTTGGTGTATCTGATGCCAGACTTCCTATTGGCTGATGGCATTAACTCATTATTCGTGTTCTTAAATATAGGACTGGACCATCATTTTCTTTCATTGTTCATTTTTCTAGGGTGATTGCTGAAAGTATCAGATGCTAAACCAAGAGGAGATGGGTCCCAAAGTCTTTTGATTTGAAGTCTTTCTCCCTGTTGAGTGCTGTCTCTCCACTGAATAAATTCCAGTGAGAAGATGCAGTGTAAGAGATTTGTGAGTTATGAATCACTGTTCTCTGTAGAGCATGCCATCCTGAATGTTCATTTCTTCACTAAATATTCAGAAGTTTCCAAACAAGGCTGGGATATCCTGTTTCTTCAGTGTCTACAGGGTTTCATTTTCTGCTGTATGCTGCCAAATCTATTGCCACCTGTGGTCTGTGACTTTCACATTTTTAGCCAGCTTGATACATTCAGATGTTGCTCCTGTTCTAAACTGCATATTGTGTGAGGATTGTGGTGGAATTCTGGTTAGGGCTTCCCTATAGCATCCCTACTTAGGGTATTGCTGATTTAAATATGTGAACCTGGTTTGTAAACCAATTCAAGGTTATAATTGTGTACAGTTAACATCATGTTCTGAAGACATTTTGGAGAGAATAAAGAGAAAACTAATGGCCATTATGAACAAATCTGCACATCCCCTGTCTATGACATACAATAACTGAGTACTGTCAACTAACAAATTTATTCAGCAGAACAGCACTGCATTCTTCCACTTCTAGGGATGTCGGCTTTATTCTCTAGTCCCCTCACTGCCTCTGAGGAATCTTTACATTATTAGTGAGCCTAAGTGTGGGAGTATGAAAATGTGGTGGATGGGTGTGTGTCCAGCGTTGGCTTTAATATATTGAGGTGGGGGAGTGTACCTGACTAAACTTATTACTAAACCTTTTGCTTTCTACATAAGCCACCAAATGATTGAAAATCACAGTCAAATTCTCATATTTTTCTCTCTTGGTCCTGCTGACACTTTATTTCACAAGTCATCTCTGCATGTCAGCACTCTTTTGAGCAATAATGTAAATCTTTCACAGGATGTTCATATCGCAGAGAAAAGCATATTTCCCCTGAGTTTTGAGGCAGATCTAAAAAGTCTCTCATCTTCAAACATTTATGCTGCACCAAAGTGATGCAAAGTGGATCACACAGGCATGGCAGATAAAGTTTCACCAATATACAAATGATGCAGAACAGCAAAACTAAAAATTAGAAACAAGTGTGTTCAATGCAGTTAAAGATTAAATTAATCACTAATATTTGCTATAAATATAACGTTTATAAATAAAACTGTGTAATGCAGTTCAGCATGATGTGAAGTCCAGAGTCTGTCCTAACTTCATTGGGTACAAGGAAGAAACACAGAGCCTACAGTAAAGTTCTAACCTAACACACATGTTTTGGGGATATAGGAAGAAAACACACACTAAGAGGGGGAGAATGTACAAACTTGACACAGACAGCAACTAGTGTCTGTGAGAGATTCATCCATGAGGCAGCTGCTAATAACGCTGCACCACCATATTGTACTGCATGTAAAAATTGGTTATAGTAAGTCAAAAAGTACCTTGTTTCAAGTTTTGCTTTAAGTTACTATTCTTGCAGCACAGAAATGTATTTTGAGGCTGACTAAAAGGTGCATGCACCATTCATACAGGGTCTATCTATTGAAATAAATCCTTGGAAGTTAACATTAATGCATTAGTTTAGCTTCTTGTTATGTTAGCATCAAGGCCCTGTAGGGATTGTAATGTATTGGTTGATTTAACTCTCTTTCTTTACTGAAATCTAGATGGTTTAGTAACATTATCTGTTTAAGTTTTATGCCTGTGGCCTAAACATTTGGACTCAGAGTCTGAGTTCCTCCCATTGAGGATTCTAATTACATTCTTTTATATAAAGAATTAACAGAAGTGTATTTAAAAATATTCACAATTGCTTTACTATTTTACTACAACATCATTGTTGTTTATGCCCTTCGCAAGCACCCGAGCAAGTTCACCAGAGGTAAAGCCAGCAGCTGACCAGTAGAAATAACCGGCAGTGAGAAATTAAAGTCAATCGCTCAGCGGGTGATGGAAACTTAAAGCCGACGGTCTCGTAGTGATTCAGCGGAACACGGAAAGCGCCGAAGCACCTATAAAAACGGCAAAGATGACTTCAACACTTAACGTAAGTTCTATCTGCTCTGCCCGTCGAGGGCGCGTTTATATGTTGTGTGTCCTACAGTATGTACAGTTCAGGTTTTCCAGCCAACAGTGTAGATAGCTTCACCTGCCAAAAGTGTTTAGTTAATTTAGAGTTGGTCGGGAAAATACGCGAATTGGAGGACCGCGTTAGGAATCTAATAGCGATTAGGCAAACCGAAAATTGGACTGACTTGGTTTGTTTAGACAATTCGGCTACTTCTGATTCGGCTTCAGTCTCTCCAGGTCCCACTGTAGTCAGTGCGCGGCCGAAATCAGCAGCACCAATTCAGCCACAGGGCGAGTGGGTAACAGTAAGACTGGGGTCTAAGAATCCAAAATATAGTCCCCCGGCACCTAGGTCACCAATTCGGACCCAGAACATATTCTCAGCTCTCCGCAGCGCGCCTGTGGAAACTGAGAATAATAAAGTGCTCATAATTGGCGATTCCATAGTGCGGAATGTTAGAATTCCAAACTATGTTAAACCAGCAGTCAATGTTAAGTGCCTCGTAGGGGTCAAGATTTCTGGCATAGAGGCCGCATTGGACCGTGTCACCGACGATGAAGTATCTACCTTATTGCTGCATGTCGGCACTAATGATATTTATTTACAGCAATCTGAGGTATTAAAGCGGAACTTCATCTCTCTATGCACCAAAGCTAAAAGAAAATGTCGGAATTTAATTGTATCTGGTCCCTTACCAAGATTATATAGAGGGGATGTGATTTATAGCAGATTGCATTCCTTTCACTGCTGGCTAGAAACCTGGTGTGCAAATAAAAGCATAGCATTTGTGAACAATTGGGATGATTTTTGGGAAAGGCCTGGATTTTTCAGAAGAGATGGTCTTCATCCTAACTGGAGGGGATCTTATGTATTATCCCAAAATATGGCAGCAAAACTGCCTGGTTGACTGATTAGAGCACCATTCAGGCCGCAGTCATGTGATCTTAAATCACAGGCTGTTGTTTATCCCACCTGTTATTTTCCTGAAGCTGTTACCCATAATCCCTGTTGTGGGGCATCCAGTAAATTTAGTCTTAATACAAACCTTAAATTAATTGATAACCAAAAAATAAGGTGTATAATTAGACCAAGGGATAAAACCAGACCCTTCACCAGGGCATCTGTAATAGAAATTTACTTCAAATTAAAACAAAAAATATATCACCAGTTCAGAAAAAACCATGCAGTTTTAAATGCTGTTTATTGAATATTCGCTATCTTGGCACTAAAGCTGTTTTGGTAAATGATATTATATTAAGTACAAAATCTGATCTGTGTCTTCTTACTGAAACCTGGCTTAGTAAATGTGACACTGTTCCCCTAGCAGAGGCGTCACCAAATGGATACTCTTTCCTTCATAAGTCTAGAGATTCTGGTCGAGGAGGAGGCCTTGGAATAATTCATTGTAACAAAATGCAAATCACTTCTAAAAATTTAGGCAACTTTACATCCTTTGAGGTATTCATTTTAAATATTAAAACAGATTCCAACACAATTATAGTGCTAGTCTACAGACCACCAGGGCCATATTCATTGTTCATGACTGAATTTAGCAACCTTCTATCTGATTTGACTATAAATTATGATCACGTAGTACTGATGGTGGATTTTAATGTACACATTGATGTGGAAACTGACACTTTTAGCAAATGTTTTACTTATTTGTTAAATTCAGTAGGATTTTGTCAGATTGTCAAAGGTCCAACTCATAATCATAACCACACATTAGATTTAATTATAACTTACAAAGCTGAAATTCAAAATTTAAATATTACTCCATTAAATGAAGTCATTTCCGATCACTTCTTAATTACATTTGATTTAGTTCTGCCTGTGCCAACGCACTCACAGATTAAAACAAAGACAGTGCGACATCTAGATTGTAATTCTGCTTCAAAATTTATAGATACCTTGAGTATGTCGAGTGTAATTGTGGAAAACCATTTAGATCAGTTAACATCAAATGTAAACGTGGAAAACAATTTAGATCAGCTAACATCATTATAATGTGAAATTGAGAGATGCTCTGGACACAGTGGCTCCCCTTAAAACAAAAGTGATCAAAGCACATAGAAACTTTCCCTGGTTTAATGAAAATACTCAAGCTCTTAAATTAGAGTGTAGAAAACTGGAGCGCAGATGGAGAACAACAAAGCTACATGTCTTTCAAATTGCATGGACAGAGAGTGTTAATAAATATAAAAAAGCCCTATTTAAAGCTCGCTCAGAATACTATTCTACATTAATAGATAGCAATAATAAAAATCCTCGGGTACTGTTTAGAATAGTGGCTAAATTAACAAATGGGAATTCAGATCAACTGTGCAAAATACCATCAGATATTAGCAGTACAGACTTTATGAACTTCTTCAATGAGAAAATTAAAAATATAAGATCCCAGATCTCAGCATCACAGTACAAACCAAATACTAGCTTAGCAGACCCTGCCGCTTATTGCATTCAGCACTTTAGTAATTTTAATCCTGTAA
The DNA here is from genome assembly GCA_026402145.1 of Polypterus bichir lapradei. Classification (NCBI taxonomy): domain Eukaryota; kingdom Metazoa; phylum Chordata; class Cladistia; order Polypteriformes; family Polypteridae; genus Polypterus; species Polypterus bichir. The sequence continues at coordinate 131,203,292 of JANRMT010062854.1, read as the reverse complement.
CTGAGCAGGAAGTCTTAACTTTAATTACTATTACCATTTCTCTCTAAAGTACTAGAAAAAGTAGTCGCCAGTCAGTTTCAGTCACACCTTACGCATTACAATTTATTTGAGAAATTCCAGTCTGGTTTTCGCACTGGTCATAGTACAGAAACTGCACTAACACGGGTTGTAAATGACATTCTGATATCCTCTGATGAAGAAAACTCCACTGTAATTATGTTGTTAGATTTAAGTGCAGCATTTGACACCATTGACCATTCTATTTTACTGCACAGGCTAGAAAACGATGTTGGGCTTATAGGCCCGTGCTCGCTTGGTTTAGTTCTTATTTATCAAATCGATTCCAATACGTACAGAAATGTGCTGACAGTACTCCATCATTATACACAGAAGTTATGGTGTATATTAATATGGTGTCCCGCAGGGCTCAGTACTGGGATCTTTACTGTTTTCACTTTACATGCTTCCACTGGGATCTCTCATTAGGAAACATAATGTTAATTTTCATTCGTATGCAGATGACACCCAGTTATACCTTTCATTTAAATCAAATGAAGTTTCTCCGATGTTGTCTTTAATTAGTTGTGTTAGTGAGTTAAAGGAGTGGATGAATGAGAACTACTTGTCTTTAAATACAGATAAAACAGAGATGTTAATTGTTGGAGGGAATGACGCTGATCACAGCAATATTTTGTCATCATTTAACTCAGTTGGAATCCCAATTAATTTTACTGAATCAGCCCGCAATCTAGGAGTTATCTTTGATTCTAGCATGTCATTTAAAGCACATATTACAAAGTTGTCCAAAACATGTTTCTTCCATCTTAAAAATGTTAGGAAATTAAGGCGCTTTCTAAATAAACAGGATTGTGAGAAATTAATTCATGCATTTATCTCTAGTAGGATTGACTACTGCAATGCGGTGTTCACTGGCTGTTCAAACTGTTCTTCATACAGCCTCCAGTTAATCCAAAATGCGGCTGCAAGAATTATTACAAGAACAAGAAAATATGAACACATAACTCCAGTTCTTAAATCCTTACACTGGCTCCCGGTTAAGTTTAGGGCAGATTTCAAAATCCTCCTTTTAACATATAAAGCATTAAATGGCCAAGGTCCGGCTTACTTGTCTGAACTTATCATGACTTACAAACCCGAGCGCACATTAAGATCTCAAGATGCCGGTCTGCTTATGATTCCAAGGATTAATAAAATAACAGTGGGAGGTCGAGCTTTTAGTAACAGGGCCCCTAAATTGTGGAATGGTCTTCCTGCTTCTATAAGAGATGCCCCCTCGGTCTCAGCCTTTAAATCTCGGCTGAAGACTCACTACTTCATTTTAGCATATTCTGACTAGAGCTGCTGATTAACTGTACTTATTGCATCTCTGTTGTTAGTCATAAACACTAAAACATAAGTAACATGATTGTTATAATTTGTTACTAACCCTCACCTATTCTGTTTCTGTTCTCGGTACTCAAATGTGGCAATTGGTGCCACAGCCCACCTGCCAAGTTGTTTGCCTGCCTTATGGTAAAGTCATCCCTGATGGAGGGAATCATGGAAAAAAGGGGTCCTTTCATCGGATTGGCTGGCCGAGCAACTTTTTAGCTGTGGAATGGCCAAATGGGGAGGCAGCTTGATGGATGAGGTCTCCAGGACTCTAAAAATATCCAAATCTTATCATGGGATATCATCTACAGTTAAATTCTGCTCCGTGCTTCTAAAATTTGCATTATTATGCTGTATTAAGGATTTGTTCTGTTCTGTGTATTGTATTGTATTGACCCCCTTCTTTTGACACCCACTGCATGCCCAACCTACCTGGAAAGGGGTCTCTCTTTGAACTGCCTTTCCCAAGGTTTCTTCCATTTTTCCCTACAAGGTTTTTTGGGAGTTTTTCCTTGTCTTCTCAGAGAGTCAATGCTGGGGGGGTGTCAAGAGGCAGGGCCTGTTAAAGCCCATTGCGGCACTTCCTGTGTGATTTTGGGCTATACAAAAATAAACTGTATTGTACTGTATTGTATTTTATTTGTTTATAGCTATTAATTTTTTGTTACCCAGGGATCACCAGGAGTGCATGGCAGGTGTTGCCACCTATGCAACAGTTTAAAATGTTTAAAAGGCCAATGCCATGCAAATCCTGATTATCCAAGTTTATGGAAAAAAGCAAAATAAATTCTCTTTGCTAATATGTACATCACTAAAAGAACGCTCTGGTTTCTATTCTTCCAATGATTGATTTTTCAACTAAGATTTCTGGTTAGAGTTGTGAGTTAGACAATGTATACGACTTCTTTCTTGGTTTATAACTTTGCTGGTTTTTGACTACATGTATTTTCTGGTCACTACTATTAAAATATGCTGCCTCCTGGATATGGTACAACACTTGAGAGGCACTCCTTCATGTGGAAATGATTTAAACAGGGAACTGTGGCCTACCTCACAGCTCTCAACATGAAAGAATTCATTACTATTAATTAACAGGCCTTCATGCATCATTGTTGAACATCTTGATGGTCAGTTTGCGTGCTGAACATCTGTCTTCAGGACTCTTGGCTGAGTAAAGATTTACAAGAGACACCTTATCTGCGGTTGCTTATCAGCTTCACACTTTGCACTGCTTCAAGTACTGATCTTTACCCAAAACTCATAAATTCTGGTGGAGTCTGTCATCACTGGAATTTTGGTGTTTTTTAAAATATTATTTTACATTTTCATATTTTTTTCTCATTATGTTTGGTGCATCATCAGGACTCCTGTTTAATTTTTCTGGATGCTTTCAATTTGTTCTCATTTTTGTTAGTTGCAGTCATTGTTTATTGTTACTGAGCCCATTACTGGCTGCATGTCGCACAAATACCAAAAGATCTTGGAAAAGATAGTCTCTCGTTGCTACTCTGTTGTAAGAAGTGGTTGTGTTGTGTCTTATGACATTATTGCTCAGATAGCATATAAGATGGGAGTGTGCTATTCTCGGTGCATTAAGCGTCTGGATAATCACAAACAAATTAATATGTGTTAGTTAATTAATAATCTGTGAGGGAGTCAAGACGTTTTGCCTGTTTTTTTTTTCAATTTTACATGTTACAGTATTTTACATATTACAATAGGCTTTGGCATTTGGTTTCATTTTTGTTTTTCTGGCCCACGTCTTGTATTTAGCTTCACTTTCTCATCTCCCGGTCCTTCTGCTAAACATTTGTTCTCTGCAATTAGTCTTGCTGTGTAGCAAGCTTTAAATATTTTTGTGGTTAAGACAATGTTTCTCTGAGTTCGAGTAAACATTTTAGGGGGTTTAAATAATGTAGAGTTAGGATTTATTATTAATTTGTACATTTTATTGTTTTAAATGATGTCTATATTTATTAACCTTATGGTTTATTTATATTGCAGCAGCATTTTGTTGTTTAAGATCGCCGTTTTGTGGCTCTTTTGTTATGGACACACAGGCCTGTTTCTAATGGTCTCATACTATAACATTACACATATGATGCTTTTTAAGACAGAAGTCCAAGATGGCAGACAATCCTTTAAAACTCTGTTATGTGCTATTGTAATATTTACAGGATATTGAATTATGTAATCTCCTCGTTTTGACTTTTGGCCTGCTCTTCATTTTTAATTCAATCCCCTGATCTTTTTCCACCTGATCAGCCATATTTCCATTTTGGCAGTACATGTTCCTTCCATGGCAGAACACCAACATCATATATTACTCTGTTACAGAGGTATCTCAACATAGTCAATGACAAATAAGAAACATAAGAATCATAAGAAATTTGACAAATGAGAGGATACCGCACAGACTATTAGGCTAATTTGTTTAGCAAACAGCTAAGCTGTCCCAATATCTCATCTAGATGTTTCTTAAAGGTTGTCTGCTTCACCTAAATGTCTTAGTAGTTTATTCTAGATTCCCACTACTCTTTCTGGCTTCAGCCCTAAATGCACTTTCCCTCAATTCCTGCTGGAGTCCTCAAGTACATGATATACCCTTAAGTTGAAAGGTGCCTTTGAGAATTTTTAAGCTCTGGGATAGGTCCCCATGCAGTTTTAATTCTTTGGTGTTTTGAAGTTTAATTCTTTGAGTCTGTCGGAGTAAGACATGTCCTTAAGTCCTTGGTCTCACTTCATTGTTCTCCTCTGTACGGCTTCAAATGCTGCTGTGTCTTTCTTCTAGTATGGTGACCAGTACTGCACGCAGTTCCCCAGAGGTAGTCTCAGTAGTGCATTTTATAGTGTGAGCATAACATCCCTCAGTTTATATTCAACATTTTTTAACAATATAACCTAACATTTTGTTTGTCTTTTTAGTAGCTTCTGTACTTTGCTTAGATGATAAAAATTTCGGCCAAAATAAATCCTTAAATCCTATTCAGAGGTTGATCTGAGTCCCATCTTGTATTTATAATTGAGGTTCCTTTGGCTCACATGTAGCATTTTGCAGTTTTCTATGTTAAACTGGATTTTCTAAGTGTTAGCCCAGTTCTGAAAACTGACCAAGGCTTCTTGATTCATTTGTAAAATCAGAGAACTTCTTGGAAAATAAATAGGATTACATTTTGGTGCCCGGATTCTTTATCTTGTAATTGAAATTCTGTCCACATTGTCTGGTGATAGAGTGTCTCATACTTTATGGATTTTGCCTTTTGTGTTGTGTTTTGGACATCAATGCCTCTAGCGTGAATGTTTTTTTTTTTGTGTTTTGACCTCCTGTTTTTTAATCTTACTTTTGAACACAGATTGTAATAAATATTATGATATTTTTACTTGCTACCATTGTCTCATTCCATTATTTGAGTAATCTACATTTGCTTCTCTGTTTTGGGTTGTGTTGTCTGATGACTATGACAAGACGTATTGTAGCTCCATTTCCTGCTGCTATGACTGTGTTTCAATGTCTGGGAGGCTGCAGTCACAAGATGATTCTGAGTGAGTAACCATATCTAAATGTCTTGTTTGGAGATGTGTTTGTAACAGCAACATTTAATTACTGCATGATTAACATATGGAAAGAATATGGGGTAATTCACCTATGTCAAGGACCAATCATTCTGATGGAACAATATGTGAATCACTTTGGAGCTATCCCTACCAAGAAGAATGTGGTTTATTAAACCAACAATTACAGGATGGTGTGCTGAAATCGATTTAAAAATAAAAGTGCTCTTGACCATATGGAGAAGACAGTGATGTAAATCAATGAGTTTTTGGTCTTTCGACTCAGGTCCCGCTTCAATAACATAGATCAGTACAGCACCCATAGTGCAGCTTCACACTCCTAAGAACATCCTGAGATACAGTACTTGAACTTCTCCACTAAAGGCAGCTGTCCCCCCTCCTCACCTGGGGCTTCATGTATAAAGGGTGCGTCCGCACAAAAATGTTGTGTACGAATGTTTCCACGCTCAAATCACAATGTATAAAACCTAAGCTTGGCGTAAAGCCACGCACATTTTCACGGTAGCTCCAACCCTGGCATACGCAAGTTCTCTGCTCATTTTGCAAACTGGCGGCACCCAGCGTCAAAACAGTGCTACTGTTCCTGTATAGTTACCCTTTTGTTTTTAGTTCCACATGCTTGACACGGCTTTATCATATACACTGAAACTAACTGCATATTGTTTATTAGTTTAAGGCATCTGATTATAATTAACCTGTAACAATATAATGGTCCAGGGAATAGCCAAAGTATTCTAAATACCATAGCTGCTTTAGCGTTGTTACTCTCACTGCACCTTCTTCTTCTTCTTTCAGCTGCTCCCGTTAGGGGCTGCCACAGCGGATCATCTTTTTTCATACTACTCTCACTGCACCACTTGGAGTATTTATATCACTATATCTGAGTGGGGAATCACAGATCTACAGCAGCTGATTGGAAAAAGAATTATCGGTATACAGCATCAAGCACATACTGCCTCAGCCATGCAGTCTATTAAACTGCTATCACACGCAAACACTTCAAAGCCTTTCCTGTACGGACCTTGCAGTTCAGAAACAGTTTCATCCCAAGAATTATAAACGCACTCAATCAGTCCATCAAGTGCTCCTTGTAGAACTGTTTTTACTTATAAGTACAACTACCTCACTGTAAACTTGCACTGCAGTTATAATATTGCACAACCTGAGCCACTTTATAAAGTGCGTATTTACATATGATGACGATATCATTTTTAAGATGAAATGCAGCGAAATATGTTTATTACATTATACAGATACAATGTTAACATCATTTAAATAATCTGTATTTTTAATAATTAAACATGTGAGGACACAGTGCCGCCGCGCTAGCGAGTAGCTGGTGCTGCATTCACGGATTGTTCCTGCCTCGTGTTGTATTCTTGCTGGTGCTGGTGCGACACTGGAAGGATAGATGGATAGAATAAATAAACATGTACTACGAAGATATTTCAATGTTCCTTAAAAGCTTACAGATGGCTTAACATCTATTACAGAGCTGACTGTGTGGCAATTGGGTATTTGGAGAAAGAAAAGTAAGGACAGGAATTGGGGGTTAGTACATTTGAAAGAGACAGTACTGCTAAAATAAAGTATTTCATCGAAGGTCGCGCATGGCACAGCAAGCATCTTGCGTGAGACATGAACAATCACTGCACCACCGTGTTCCCATGTTTAATAACATGCTTTAACTCCTATCATCATGAAAATTATATCATGCATACATCTCAGTATTTTAATTATTCAGAGAACTGTAATATTACGATTGTAATGGATTCTGTGTCCTGTCAGCCTGGAAGCACATAGTGATTCACACACATAGAAGATCAAATACAAAACAAAGAATTTAACGTGCTACTTTAGTTACGATGGGATTTGAGAAACTAGTAAATTAAAAGATTTTATGATGAAGTTTATGATGTTCTACTTTAATGACAAAATAAACTTCATGATTAAAGTGGAAATTTAGAGATTAAAGTTGATATTTCATGCTTTTTTCCCCACTGTGTGCCTTTTTTTTCTCTGTACCCTAATAAGCTTTCATATGACACTCAGACGGTGGGCTACGACTCGCCTTTTCTTTTTGATTTCGGGCACTATGCGACTTTGTGAACTTTAGCTTTCGAGATTCTCCGACATGCTATGTCACTCGATCATCTTCCTTTTGTTATTTATACCAATGTTTAAACCAACAAATAGTAAGTTTTTCCTTGCCTCCACTTGGTATTCACTGAAATTCTTCTGTTTTCCCTTGTGCTTTTGCCATTGTCTTTTAACAGAAGGCTGAGTTTAAGGGCTATTTATATTGATTTGCATATTCAAAGAGGTGAAATTCTGGGAGGAGTTGGAGCGGGACAGCAGGTATGTGCACGTGCATTACTTTTCACGCTGACCGGGATTTATGTAGCAGAAGAACAAGGAAGTTGCCGTTTGCACAGATATATACATCTGGATTTTTTTGTGCGTATGAACATTTCCGCTTTTGTGCTTATGCCATGTTATAGTGTGAGTTCTACACATGGCGTTATTCATAAGGCCCCTGGAGACAACAATCCACTCTTTTCTGAGAGAGAACCCTGAGCTCAGACTTGGAGATGCTGATCTTCATCCCAGCCACTTCACATTTGGCAGTATTCAAACACACCTCTCACTGCATTCATACAGGATATCCCATAACACCCAACGATAGGTACCAGAGACATGGGAAGCTTTCACAATAAAAAAGGTTGCCTTCAGAGAAATGCTCCCTGTGGGATCTCCTGACTCAGTTGAGATGTACTGACAGCCTAAGAGGACAACTGCAAAAGTGGTGGTGGAATCAAAACCCCATCACAGGAGGAGTTTAGAGAGGCCATAGAGAAAGACAAAGAGAAAGCCTGACCTTGCCCAGACTGTGCTGAGCAGGGTTGGAGTGGTGCAGATCTCTTTTGGGGAAATTGTCAAGCTGTTCAAGGAACACTTTGAGGAACTCCTCAACCCAGTGGACATGCGTTCCTACCATGAGACATTATTGGATACATATGGTGTAAGGGATCCCATCACTGTTGCCGAAATCACTATGGTGTGCCGAGGACTCAGTGGTGGTAAAGCTACTGGGATGGATGAAATCCAGCTGGAAATGTTGAATGCTATGGAGATTGCTGGGATAGTGTGCTTAATGCATCGATTTAGTATTGCATGGAAGGTGGGTAAAGCACCCTTGGAATGGCAGACTGGTGTTGTGGTCCCCATATTTAAGAAAAGTGACCAGAGGGTGTGTTTTAACTAAAGAGGGATCGCAATCCTCAACCTGCCAGGTAATGCCTATGCAGTAGTGATGGGCAAAGAATTACCACCCGATAGTTGAGCCAAAGATACAGGAGGAACAATGTGGATTCCATCCTAGCTGTAGAACAGTAGAACATCTCTTCTCCATAGTACAGTTTACTGAAGTGTGCATGGAAGTATGATTACACAGTCTACACGTGTTTTGAAGATTTAGAAAAAGCAAATGACTGTGCCCCTCTGCATATCTTGTGGGAGTTGCTGTGGGAAATGCATGCTATTCATTCTCAATATAGAAATATGTCACTTATTGGGTATGGGGTTTGCTGAGCAATGTCAGAAAACATACTAGTAGTCAAGCAAAACTACCCATTTCACATACCACAATCAGGTTCACTAACAATCATCAAATAAAATGGGCACACTTAAGCCATGCACTTATATTTTAAAAGATACCACACATAATTTGGCATCCCCAGCAATAAATTGACATATTTAAGTGATAAGATCAAGAACTGCAGTTGTCAAGTTTGACGTATCTGACTAGAAATTGTGTAATGTGTTATCAGCTTAATCTGAACCAATTAACTGCAGTAATATTGGCCAAATTTTAAGCCTACTTGGATCAAATGACATTTTTTGCATGCATAATCACCATTATACACATTTCATAAACATTTGCATACATACTTCTAAAATACACAATTACTATCAGCCCACTAACTCTCAAAGTTAATCTATTCTTACATCTTATTTTTCAGAAGAAAATATGTACATCATCAAACCTTAATTTCATCTTGCCTGGATTTCTCCTCCAATGTCTTCCCATAATTAAGTATTAATAAACTTCAGCTAATACAAAATGATTCTACTGTAGTCTTACTGCATACTCAATGGCGTGAGTTCCAGTTAACCTCAAATGACTCACCTCCACTGGCTTACTACAGTATATAACAGTATTTATTGAAGCTGTGTGTAAAGAATGCCTTGGCGGAAAGAGGTTGTCAGGGGCAAGGGCACCACCTTGACTGCACAGGGCAGATGTAAATCCTACAGACAGTTTCAATGACAAGCAATCACAGTGGCAGCAAGAAACATTTTTTATATGTTGGTTTAAGAAAGTAGTAGCTACTATATGGGAAGAGGCCAGTTCGAAATGAACCTTACTAAAGGGCAAGTGAGATGGGTGTTAGTGTATGTGGGAGAATGAGAGAAGCAGTATGAAAAGAAACATACAATATTTCTTCAATGGCCATATTAGGGAACATCAAAGAAGACAATATCTCCTTCTCACTAGACAGATATAGGACCTGAAGGGAACATAGGAGACTGATGGCTTTTTTTGGCAGCTGGAGTGTTGCTTGGAGGCCTTGTGCTTTATCTTTAAAAGAAGAATCAATGGTAGACACACCAGGAACCATTAGGCAGAATTCTAACCAGGTAACCCTTGAGCAATCTGAAGGCTATCCCTTAAGTGATTCTAGGGCAGGGATAGAAGTAAACACAGGATGACGTTTAAAGCCGTCTGAATGGAAGAAACCAGCTAAGCAGAGAAACAAGGGGCACGAAAGAATATACAAATGGTGTGAGGAAGAGAGATCAAGGTCTGCAAAGAGAAAGTAAGAAAGGGTAAAAGCACTGGTGTGGGGCTGAGGATAAGCCACTCCATTGGATAGGCAGGAATATGAGACCCACTTAGACATACCAAATGAGGAAGAAGGCTTTGGTTCCGTTATGGTTATTTTTTCTATAAATTTTTCCTTTAGTGTATCTCCTGGTATGTTATCCTTTTGAATGCTTGATTTTATCTGGTTGTGAAAGGCTGCCCCATAAGCTCCTTGCTATTGTACTATATGTATTACACCTAACAGTGAAGTAAAGAAATTTTCAAGCACTTGTCTACATTATATAAACTTAATTTGCAGCTAGAGATTTCTGGTTTTAATATCTTTCCTATTTCTAACGTCTTTTGCCTCATTACTCTCTTAAGTTGCTTAGATAGATAGATAGATAGATAGATAGATAGATAGATAGATAGATAGATAGATAGATAGATAGATAGATAGATAGA
>JANRMT010062854.1:131124747-131184016 GCA_026402145.1 Polypterus bichir lapradei | reverse complement strand
GGCCGCCTCCCGTCCTCTCTCCAGCTCTGTCCTCTTCCACCCGACATGCACTAATGACTGGAGGGAGGCGGCCCCTCTTATAGGAACCCGGATGGGCTCCAGCTGCTCCCCGGCAATTAGAGTTGGCCACACCCCTGTGTGGCAGAAGTGCCGGCTGCGCACCCGGAAGCCGTCCGGGTGTCCCCTGTCGTCTTCCTCCCGGCACTTCCTGGTGTGGCGGAAGTGCCGGGCTCCCGGGATAAATAGGCACTGGGGCGCCGCCTGGTGGTGGCCACGGGTCCCTACAGGGCTGGGCTTCCAAGCCCCCTACCCGAGGCCTCCTGCATAACCAGGACGGATGCCCCCTCTCGGTCTGGAGGAGGCACACGCCCTCCTCTTGTCCTCCAAGGCGTCCCAGCCGGGCTCCAGCCCCGGCCGGGGACCACACGGGATAAACCGGCATCGGGGCGCCGCCTGGCGGTGGCCACGGGCCCCTACAGGGCTGGGCTTCCAAGCCCTCTACCCGAGGCCCCCAACATAACCAGGACAGACGCCCCCTCGCAGTCTGGAGGAGGCACACGCCCTCCTCTCGTCCTCCTGGGCGTCCCGGCCGGGCTCCAGCCCCGGCCGGGGACCACAATATATATGCCAGCAACACTCATGACAATGACAAAACAATTACATTGTCAATCATGTTACATTATTTTTAAAATATTTCCTTTTCTTTCTCATAACTTCTTTAACACACTACTTCTCCGCTGCGAAGCGCGGGTATTCTGCTAGTTACAAATATAAAACACAAAATAATTGATCAATAATTGATAAGTATTTGCCCCTTTAATGTGACACACCTAAATCATTACTAGTGATGTAAATTATTTTAGAAGTCACATAATTATTTTAATGCAGATCACTGGTCTGTAGTCAAGTGGCTTCAGTTTATTGTAGTAAAAGTGCTTTTTATCTAGAAGGCCCAACTTATGGTGAGTCAGTATCATTTTAACCTTGTTAAATAAAGAGGCCTCTGTGAGCCCAAAAAATTGGGGAATTAGCAGATTTCCGTTTAATGATTAGGGATGAACAAAGGCAAAATAGTCACATTAGGGTTGTCACACACGTGCGCATGGGAGGCAGCTAAAGGGCTTGAGTAAGGAGTGCACTAACTCTTTTTCTCCCTTGCCTGCAGACCATTCACGGGAGATCCCACCTGGTCCTCTTGACGTCACTTCTGGGACCGAGCCAATGGAAGGAGACCTTGCCGGCTCCAGCCCCTGTGATGTCACGTCCCGGCTCGCACCAATGGCAGAAGACCTTCATGAGCCCGACCCCTTTGACTTCACTTCCTGTCTTCCCCTTTAAAAGCCTCCACCTTTTCCCTATTCCCTCAGTTCTATTTTGGACTCAGTTTTGTGTACAGCAGTGCTGTATTCATTTGATCGACTTTGTAGCCAGGAAATCAATTATACGGGTGGCTGCCCCAAACCTTTTCATGACTCATATGTCTCATTTTTGCGACAGGGTGTTAAAATATTAAAAGAAAGTAGTGCTCTTGAGTGTCGCAGTTGCAGTGTTCAAGTCATTAAAGGTGGCAGGTGGATTAAGACTGCTGGTTTCTGGAAGAATCATCACTCAGCCTGTGGTCCACATTCCTCTGAACTGCAGGCTGAAAAAAAGGTTGCATTAGAAAGTGTGCCCCCTCTTGTGCCAGGGTGGTGGTGGTTACCTGGTTAGAACCTTGAAGTTATCCTTGAGAACCTACACAATGAAGACAAAGAAACACACTAAAGAAATCTATGAAAAAGTGAATGAAAAGTCAAGGCATGGATACAAGAAAATATCCAAGTCACAGAATATCTCTTGGAGTCCAGTTAAAATCAATTCAGAAATGGAAACAGTATGGCAAAGCTGTAAATCTGCCTTGAGCAGGCTGTCCACAAAAACTGAGTGATCATCATGCAAGAAGAAGACTAGTGAGGTGAGAATACTGTGTCACACATGTGCGATTAGGAGGCAGTCAAAGAGCCTAAAGGTGAGTGAAATATCGCGAGATAAAGGGTCATCACGTGGTACTTACCTAAACTTCTTTTCATCAACCGAAAACCTGAAGAAAAAAAATTCCGGTTTCCAAAATGGCTGCAATGACATCACTTCCGGCCAACCTTGATGACGTCACTTCCGGCTCCATCAAATCACATCACTTCCGCCGCATCATGACCGGACGCTGGTTCCGGTTCATTTTGCAACGTCACTTCCTCCCAAACCATTTCCTGTCCCATCAACCCTTTTGTATAAATCCGCCATTTTGTCTAAGTAAAAGTAGATTGTGCTTATCAAGACTTTGAATCACATTTTTTTTTATTGTCTGCACAACAATATACGGGGACGGTCCCCAAAACTTTGTTTGTTTTTGTGATGCATTATTTTTATAAGAAATAATCACCACAACTGATACTTCAGAAGAAGTTACTGTGCAATCTATGGTAGATAAGATTGGGGATACTATGTAAACAACAACTGTTGCCTAGGTGCTTCTACAGTCACAGCTTTATAGGAGAGTCAGCTAGAAGACAGTTCTATGGTCTAATAAAAACAAAAACTGAGCGTCTGCCATATTAGGTGGAAACCAAACACATTATCAAAAACACACCATCCTCACAGTGAAGCATGGTCATAGAAGCATTATGCTGTGGGGATGCTTGTCTGTAGCAAATCTTGGAAGGCTTGTGAAGGTATAACGATTGCAGCAAAACACAGATAAATACTGAAGGAAAACCGATGAAGTCTGCAAGACAACAACCAAACATAAAACCAAAGCTACACTGCAGTGGCTTATAAACAACATTAAAGTGCTTGAGTGGCCGAATCAGAGCCCAGATTTCAATCTAATTAAGAATGTTTGGGTGAACTTGAAAAAGGCTATTTACTCATGATCCTCATGCAACGTGACAGAACTTGAGCAGTTTTACAAAGAATAATGAGGAAAAACTGCAGCGTCCAAGGGCCTCATGTATAACGCCGTGCGTAGAATTCGCACTATAACATGGCGTAAGCTCAAAAGCCGAAATGTGCTTACGCACAGAAAAATCCAGATGCAGGAATCTGTACGTACTCCAACTTCCACGTTCTTCCACTACATAAATCCCAGTCAGCATGAAAAGTAACGCTAGTGCATGCACTTTATGTCCCGCCCCGTCTCCTCCCAGAATTACGCCTCTTTAAATATGCAAATCAATATAAATCGCCCTTAAGCTCAGCCTTCTGTGAAAAGACAATGAGAAAAGCACGGGGGAAAATATAAGAATTTCAGCGAATACCAAGTGGAGGCAAAGGAAAAACATACTATTTGTTTAATTAAACCGTAGTATAATCAACAAAAGGAAGCTGATCGAGTGACATAGCGTGTTGGAGAAACTTGAAAGCTCACGTTCACAAAGTCGCACAGTGCCCGAAATAAAAACGAAGTCACATATCAAAGTCGCCTTAAAAAGGCAAGTTGTAGCCCACTGTCTGAGTTTCATATGAAAGCTTATTAGGGTACAGAGAAAAAAAAGGCACACAGTGGAGAAAAAGCACAAAATGTCAACTTCAATTTCAAAATTTCCACTTTAATCATGTAGTTTATTTTGTCATTAAGGTAGGACATCATAAACTTCACCTTAAAATCGTTTAATTAACCAGTTTCTCAAATCACATCGTAATTAAAGTAGCACGTTAAATGCTTTGTTTTGTATGTGATCTTCTATGTGCTCTATGTGTGTGAATCACTACTTGCTTCTTAAACCGGCTCTCTTCCTCCGACAGGACACAGAATCCATTACATTCGTGATATTACAGCTCTCTGAATAACTAAAATACTAAGATGTATACGTGATATCATTTTCATGATGATATGAGTTAAAGCACGTTATTAAACATGGGAACACGGTGGCGCAGTGATTGTGCGCGACCTTCGATGAAATTATTTATTGCAGCAGTACTCATGGGTGGCTCTAGGCTTGTGGCGGCCCTGGGCAGAGAAAGAATCGGTGGCTCCTTCGCCTGCCAATGTCAATATGGTATCTTATGCACAGTGGATGGCCACATCCGTTGCGGACACTGCATAGCTGCCTTGTGCTCATGACACAAGCGTTTAACTTTTGTCGAAATTTGCCACTGCGTTTTTAGCTGTGTCGTTATTTTCTGTTTCTGTTTTATATTCAATATATATTGGCGTGGCCACCCCTGCAGTCCTTGCTTTTCTTTCTCCAGGTAACCGATCGCCACACAATCAGCTCTGTAATAGACATTAAGCCATCTCTAAGCTTAGAGCGCAGATTCTTCAAAACATTTAAGGAACATTGAAATATCTTCATAGTACATGTTTAATTATTCTATCCTTCACGCCAGTCCCAGTGAAGAATATAGATTATTTAAATGTAGTTAAAGTTTTATCTGTATAATATAATAAACATATTTTACTGCATATCATCTTAAAAATGATATCGTCATCATATGTAAATACGCGCTTTATAAAGTGGTGCAGGTTGTGTAATATTATAACTGTAGTGCAAGTTTACAGTGGGGTAATTGTACTTATGAGTACAAACAGTTCTACAAGGAGCAATTGATTGAGTGCGTTTATAGTTCTTAGGATGAAACTGTTTCTGAACCGCGAGGTCCGTACAGGAAAGGCTTTGAAACGTTTTGCCGTAACTGAGGTAGCATGTGTTTAATACTGTATACCAATAATTCTCTTTCCGGTCAGCTGCTGCTGTGATTCACACTCAGATACAGTGATAAAAATACTCTGAGTGGTACAGTGAGAGTAATATGGAAAAAGATGATCCGCTGTGGCAGCTCCTAATGGGAGCAACTGAAAGAAGAAGAAGAAGAAGGAGCAGTGAGAGTAACAACGCTAAAGCAGTTATGGTATTTGGAATACTATGGCTATTCCCTGGACCATTATATTGTTACAGGTTAATTACAATCAGATGCATTACACTAATTAACAATATGCGGTTAGTTTCAGTGTATATTTATAAAGCAGCACCAGGAAAATAAAAGAGTAACCACACAGGAACAGTAGCACTGCATTGACGCTGGGTGCCTCCAGTCTGCACAACCGAGCGGAGAACTTGCGTACGACAAGGTATGAGGTACCATGGAAAAATGCGTGGCTTTACGCCAAGTATAGGTTTTATACATCGCGATTTGAAAGTGGAAAAGTTCTTACGCAACATTTCTGTGCGTACACACCGTTTATACATGAGGCCCCAGATGTGCCAAGCTAATAGAGAGAGAGAGATCTGTCCACAAAGACTCAAGGCTGGCATGGCTGCCAAAGGTGCATCTAGTAAATACTGATTTTAAGGGAGGTGACTTATGCAATTGATTATTTTTAATTAATTTCTGTTCTAAAGTTTAAAAAAACAAATCCATTGTGATTCAGTGTTGACTAATAATAAAATGTGAAGCAGCCCAAGGAGTGAATACTTTGCGGCTGGGGAGATAATGTGTTACCAATCATTTCCTTGAACATACACCAGAAAATATACATTTTTATTTATTAGATTGCAGGAAAGAAATAACTTGAATAAAACAGGTCAAGAGTTAGGTGGACATATGCCTCAATTAGTGACTGCCTTTATTTACATGCTGCCACATTTTATGTTTTAATATGATTTAAATACAAACATAGAATAAGCAATATATCAGAATTGCATAATTTACATTCGGCTGCAAACTGATTTAGATACACATTAAACAGCCAAAATAAATTAGATTGCAATTTCAGCAAGCAATGCTCACAACTGACACACTGTTACACTGAGGAAAACTCATTTGGAACAGCTAGCTCAACAAACAAAAACAAACAAACATATGAATTTCATTCAAAACATGAATGTAAAATACCTGCATGATGCAATACCACTGAATTTTATTTTCCACATTTTAGTCTGCTTTAAAAGTCTATTAAAAAAATTTAACAAGTGCATAAAATCTAATAAATTGTTCTTTGTACCTAGAAAAGTTGCTGTGACCACTGCTTTTGAAAACTTTGGACTTTAAAAGCTCAAAGCTCAGGGTTTGACTTTAACTTAAAATTCACAAAAGACTTTCTTTCAAAGTCCTAAATGCATATGTCAAAGAGTGCAAAATTCTAAGCAATGGTTTTTGGTATCAGTTTTAAAATTTTGAAACTTTAAAAGCTTCAAGCTGAAAAGATGGAATTCATCCAAAACCTAAAGATATCTTAAGGCTAAAGAATGCAAGTTGTTCAACAAATTTCCTAACAATTAGTCATTCAGTTCTTGAGCTACAGTGTGCGCAATTTTTTTTCCACAGACACACAAACACAGAGATATACATACATCCTTTCAAAAATGCTCAAATCATGTTCTAGTGTTATCAATACATAGCTTTTGTTGAAAATCCAAAGTAAATTTTTTTAAAGCAATAATTTCTCAATTTCTGAAATAAATGTATGTTTAAATTTGCAAATAATTACTGATACTGATGGAACTTAACATATCTATGGCTATAGTTCAAAAGCTCTTTCCTGTCAGGAGACCTGGAAGACAGAGATCTTGCTAGGGAGGTCGGTAAGTGTGAACAATAGAGCTTGGTGACGTGTTTTTGAGTGGAAAGGTACAGAAGGCAACCTGCCTCTTAGACAGGAGTGTAAATCCTGTTTAAGTAGGTCCAAAAGGCATTAGTTTTCCTTTATTACATTTTTTAGAGTTTAACCTCTGGTTATTATTCCTTTTTTGTGTATTTTTTCTCCTAATATGTTTTATGTATAATGTTGTTATAAGAGCATTTAGGAAAGAGAGAGAATAAATGATTTTGTGTATCTTTTTCTTTATTTGGAAATTCCCAGAAGATAAATCAGGCAAGCAGGATCAGCTTCAGTAATAGAGCAAATAAACATAGCCAAAGGGAAAAAAAAGCTATGAGTCATTAAATAGGAAAAGACTCAAAAAACATTAAACAGACAAGAATTGATTCGTTTAGAAAAGCAATATAAATCACAATTCAAAACAACTCTTAACCTTGAAAAATCAAAGTGAAAATGCTAAACAATGAAGAGATGCTATCTAGTATGGCCTCTATGACATCACATGGTACACCATACTCTATAGACACATCCTTGTAATAAAGGGTTTCATAATCTGGCACCAATATGACATCATTGACAAGCTGGTAAAAAATAAAGAAAATAAACAAGACAGAATTGCTTAAATTTTCACATCTTGGCACTGTTTGGGTACCAATGCTCTCAGCTCCCTACTTTAAATGCCAAATAGCAACAGGAACAGCCAGCAAGGTGAAATTATATACTTTAATTTTGACATTAAGACAACATCAAATACTATATCTCTTGACTCTTTCTATGAAGCTTGTTAGTATAGTGGGGAAAATGCTACAAATTTCAGAACACAGACAGCGAGACAATTGACCAACTTACCAGAAATACAGTTACCAGGAGCTCAGAGTACACTATGACATATAATTGCAAAAACAGAACAAAAGTAGAAAGTTTCAACCCACCCTTTTAAATGATTAACAACAACAGGTATGTTTGGAAAGACAAGGGCATGTAAATTTGACAACATGGTAATATTCGTTGTGAATTGAAGACACAAATGGGGCAAATTGGGGGGGGGGGGGGGGATGGGGGGGGTGAGGCCTCCTAAACATTTCACTGGGCTGGCCAAGCTGACTTTGCCTGTCTTAAAAAGGCTTACCCCAACAGGCTTAATCCAACTCTACTGGCATACCTCAGGCTTCACAAGCTGAAAAGGAATATAAACCTTCAAAAGAAACTTAAAAGCCCCAAAAATATCAAACAGCCCCAGAAGTAGGAGAGTAACTGTAAGTCTCAGCTTCTACACAAAAGTGCAAAGAACAACACAACAACAATAACAACATTTATTTATATAGCACATTTTCATACAAAACAATGTAGCTCAAAGTGCTTTACATAATGAAGAACAGAAAAATAAAAGACACAGTAAGAAAATAAAATAAGTCAACATTAATTAACATAGAATAAGAGTAAGGTCCGATGGCCAGGGTGGACAGAAAAAAAACAAAAAAACTCCAGACGAATGGAGAAAAAAATAAAATCTGCAGGGATTCCAGACCATGAGACTGCCCAGTCCCCTCTGATATAAAGAATCTTTATAAATCAAGGATTTACTGTATTCATAGAATTGAAAAATTCAAGCAAAATGCTCAAAAGACCAGAAATAGGCAAAAGGACTTCCCTAAAAAGGTGATCCACAGCAAAGTCCCAATACACAGTCCTGAATCAAAATGTTTTTGACAAAAACGAGAGATTACAAAAAATAATCCAATAAATCCAATACAGTAACAGTGATACTCACAAACTCCATCCAGAAGCAAATGCTCAACTGCTGGATTCTTCTTCTTCTTCTTCTTCTAAGTTTTCTGGTAGTTAGAAGACCAATGTAAAGGTGTATTAAGTTTGGAGCAAAAACGTACACTAACAATTGGGTTGCAGGACTTAAATAATCTCAATATCAAAAAATGTCCAACACATTTTAAAAAATAAGTAGTTTGATACATTGTATTGACAACTGCCCTTGTATACATTGTGTGGTAATTACCTTCTGTCCCAAAGACTCCAATTTTTCCAGTAAATTCCAGCAATTATACTGCAGTTTTACTGTTTCAGGATAAATTCATTTTCTGTATATCCCTGTGTCATGTTTATTTATTCTAAACTAAATTCAAGCCTGTGTGCCCAAAGCACAATCATGTGATTAATTAGTTCCTCCCTACTATTACTACCCCTATTTTACTCTATTTTATTCTTCTGTATTTCACATAAACATCTTCCTTTTTGTCAGCTCTGTTGCCAAAGTGATTTAACTGATGGATTTATTAAAGATTTTGCCTTTCCTTTATGCAATGGTATCTTTACAGTTACATTCTTAACACTTAGTGACTGTTTAGCCAAATTATCAGCAACTTCATTTCTAGTGGACCTTAGCTCTGAGGATAAACCCAGGTAGCAGTTGTGATATCAGGGTGCCTCTGCTGCTTGGGTCTCCACCCACAAGTAACGAGGAGTAGAAGCATTTTAAAAAAAGGCAGTACTTAATTAAAAAACAAAATACATAAAAATAAAACACAGAACAATATTGAATATTTGGGTTTTAATTAATCTTCATAAGAGTCATTACTATTACAGAAGAATTATTTTTGTTAAGTTCTAGCAAGGGTCTCATGTCAGCTTAAGTATGTCTTTTGTGTATTTAACATTTTTTTTTTCTTCTAAATATTATTTTGTGTATTTTCTTATTAATCGTTTTTGGTTTAATGTTGTATTTGTTTTTATTAATACAGTGTTCATGAATTACTAAGTCATTTTGTGTTATGTTAATATTTGATGTTTTAGTTTAACTTTTAGTAATCTGTTGTGTCTCCCTAGAGGAGAGGTCAAGGAGGCAGGGCCACCTGATGCTGCACAGAGGTGTGTAAAAGGAGAAATTTCAGTTTGTATTGAATTGCATTTTGATTTTGATTGCTGGTTTTGTGCTTCTTATTTACAGTAGATCTTTGAATTTCTTTTATTTCTGACCCCTGTTCTTGTTGAAGGTATTGTTTTGGTTTTGTTTGTTACCTATTTTTGCTTCTTCTTCTTCTCGTTGTTGCCTTTTGTGATCCTTAATTTTGATTTTTTTAAAATAAATGCTTCAGTTTAAAGCAACTTTGATCTGTTATTGTGGGCTTGAGGTGTAACAGTGACCATCCTGCCCTTCTTAATGATATGTTAAGGTATTTTTCAACATTTAAAGACAGTGCTCCATTTTGGGGTCTAAGTAGGCCTGAAGAATGCCTGATGAGTGACTTGGTTGTCTGGAGCGTGGGCAATCCAGCAGGCACAATTTAAATTAGGACGAGTCTGGCATCTTGTATGATTGCTAATTTTATATTTTCACCTTCAGAAAGTTTTCCTGATTATGAATTTTGGTTATCATTTTGGTTTAGTCTGTGTTTATAAGATTTTCAGTTTACAATCCCTGCCTATATTTACAGCTGCTCTTTCTGGCTACTCCTAAAACAACATTCTCTTGTTTTTGCTACTTACAAATAATGTTAGGTTCTCTGTTTAGATCCAATATAGACTGAGAGATGAAAGATTTGGTCATATAATGACATACACTGAAATTAGTCAGTTGAACTGACTATACACATTTACTGTATATATGACATTGTTATGATGTCTCAGGAAGGCAGCTAATAGAAATAGTAGAGTCCAGAAGAAAGACATTGTCGTAAAGCTTAGAATAAATTCAAAACTAAAAGATCTCTATTGGCTCTCAAAACATGTAACTTAACCAGAAACATCCATTGAAAAGTCAAAGTAAGAATCAGTAACAACATTTTCCATCAAGCAAATCACACACTAATGAGGAGTGTTTGATTATTATTACCGTATATACTCACATCTAAGTTCTCCCGCGGGACTTGGTATTTTATAATGTTGGTCGTATAAGTCGAATGCAGAAAACAAATACTAGAAGTATCGTACTAATTCAAATTTCCATTTTATTTCTAAAATAGTTGACTGAACTGTTCAACTCAAAAATTCTGCGCATCATACAACATATAACTTGAGGCATGTATTTTTCATAATAAAATATAAAAGAAAATCAAACTAACGTATTCTTACAACTTAGCTGGATGGGACAATTATTATATTTCCTATGCAGTACTGTATATATGCACAATCTTAGAAATTTTGATTATTGTTGTTATTAGTTTCTAAGTGTTTTAAAATTATTTCTGCACATCACATAGTGTAATATAAAAATGGCAAAATATAATTAATTAAACTTGTTTCCCAGGATATCCTCTACAGGATCTCAAAAAATAAATAAAACAAAAATATAGTGGAATATTAAAAAAGCCATAAATATTAGTCTTGAACATTCAGTACTGTTACTATCAAATATTCAGCACCCAATACTGATGGTCTTTGGTGGTACAGTTCTTCTTAATTTAACATTTTCCCTATGCTCTTGATGTATGAGCTCAAATTTCCGTTATTGTGAAGCCTGAGATTTAAACAAAAATACTTTAAACACCCCTGGTGGTCCCAGGCAGTAGTCCATTTGGATTACATGAGCCATTTCAAACCTCTTTTGAAAATATTTAAATCCCCATCTTAAGTGCAATGTGATGCACTTATTTGTCAGTATTACTTAGGGGGTACACTTGATTAATTTAGTGAAAATTCTAAAATATATATCTTTAAATGTTAGATTTTTTTAATTTCTTAAAACTTTTTTCTTGGAATTTACAAAGTTCAAAAACAATGCTTTATAACTTTAAAAACAGCCTTCCTAATTACCTAAATATTCCCAATTGCCTGATTAGTGTTGCACCAGCAACCTAGTGGGATGGGAGGGGCTCAAATCAGGCATGGCATGAAAGAAAGGGCTACGGGCAGAGAAGCAGTCAATACTTGATAACTGTAAATGTCCAAAATTCATTTAGATCTGTGGTGATTGGTAAACCAAGCCAAACAGCTATGGACAAGCATTTTTTGGTTACCAGAGGTTTATATCTCATGTCGTATGCTTTTGCACCTTTTACAAAACTAATTAATAAACAGAAACTAAACAGTACTCTCAGGACCCCAGAAACCAAACAATCTTTCAGAAACCCATTAACAGACCTCTGCTAAGGAAAACAGAATTCACACAGCACTCACTTTCAAGGCTGAGAACAGGGATACAAAGCCGATGTAATCTTATCTCAGGCGATACCTATTATTTTGCATTTAAAACACATGCTGTCCTCTCTGCCTGAAATAAAATGATGCCTGTGGCTGTAGAGCATGCCAAATGCTAATTGTTTGGCTGAACGTTTAGCTTTATTATAGATGGGACTGTTCTCCCAGATGAATGGCAAAAGCATCTCCATGTTCACCGGGTTATGCTTTTACAGTTCATGCCAAACAAGTTTAATATGTAGTATCAGAAAGACAATGTGGAAGTCTTATTTAGTCTATACAGCCCAGTAAATTGGAAGAAAGAACTATTATTTTGTAATACTGCTGTGTTATCTTTTTAAAAATACATTTTATTAAGAAGGCCCACTAGGGGCCACTGTTTAGTAACAAAATGCATGAAAAGGTGTTGGCAAGAAGAAAAAGGGTGGCAGTGGAATAAAACATTTGAAAAGGTTATTTGCTGTTTCTTTCATAAATAGACAATGAAGAAAGTCACAGCTGGTGTTTTCTTAACTCATACTTACTTAAAGTGTCCATCAAAGCCTACAATTTCACTTTAGATGTAGTATGAAATCTTTGAAAATTACCTGCTTTTGATAAAGATAACAGGTGAAGTTCAGCTTGACAAGCAATCTGTGCTACTTCAGTGTCTTGAAACAGAAACCCAGTAAATTACCAGTGATCTTCCTGACACAGGCATTCTTTGAGTGCTCACATTGTAACACATAACATAAATTTCTCATACCCACTCCATCCAATTCAGGATTGCAGAATGCTTTAATTTTCAAGCACAAGGCAGAAAAAACAAAAGACAAAGCACTGGTTCATCCCGTAGCCCTCCTAAACACTTGACCCAGGACCAGGACCAATTTAAAATGGCCAAAAACTAAAAATGCTGTTATTATTGAAAGGATTAGGTTTTGACCAACTAGCATAACATTCTTAAACAATTTCAAGGCCATGTGTTTTTTATGTTGGGGAGCAATTGTAGTACCCAGAGAAAAACTTACACACACTCAAGACAAGAAAGTCTAAATACAATGATAACACAAAATTAATTTGTACTGAGGTGGGTATTGTCTTTGTGTGCATTAAGTGAGAAAATTATAATCAGGAAAATGTGTAAAGCATTCAGTGCTGAGCATGAGAAAAATATAAAACTTAGAGTGGACATCTTCATTCTTCACCTTAAAAACCAGAAAAAATAGAAAGAGATACAGAAGTCCATATATATATATATATATATATATATATAATTGAAATTAATCAAGAAAACACTGGATATAAATTAATCAAGGAAACACTGGATATACAGTATGACTAAAGTAAAGTTCTGTGCTCAGTATTTTTGTTACAGAAAAATGAATGTACTTGAACTCTTGAACTCACAGTATTCCTATATACATATCCTTCACCTGATTTAATTGTGGAGGCAGGTTCAGTGAGGCTTAAGTATTAATATCAAAATCTCTTTAGCGACAGGTCTTTGTAACAGGTTAATGTACACAGGTAGTCATTTATTCCAAAGGCAAGCACCTGTATAGGGGTTCATATTGGCAAATATGTAAAGTTTTGTACAGATATATTCTACAATACAACACAATTAATTTTAGTATAGCCCAAAATCACACAAGAAGTGCCACAATGGACTTTAACAGGCCCTGCCTCTTGACAGCCCCCCAGCCTTGAGTCTCTAAGAAGACAAGGAACAACTCCCAAAAAAAAAACCCAGTAGGGAAAAAATGGAAGAAACCTTGGAAAAGGCACTTCAAAGAGAGACCCCTTTCCAGGTAGGTTGGGCGTGCAGTGGGTGTCAAAAAGAAGGGGGTCAATACAATACAATACAATACACAGATCAGAACAAATCCTCAATACAGAATAAAAATAAAAATTTTACAAGTACAGACCAGAATTTAACTGTAGATGATATCACATAATATGATTTGGATTTGTTTAGAGTCCTGGTGACCTCAGCCATCAAGCTGCCTCCCCCATTTGGCCATTCCACACCTGAAACATTGCTTGGCCAGCCAATCCAATGAAAGGAAACCTCTTTCCCACAATTCCTGCGATTGTCCATCAGGGATGACTTTACCTTAGGGAGGCAAAAACAACTTGGCAGGTGTGCCGAGGCACCAAGTGCCACATTTGAGTACCGAGAAGAGAAACAGAATAGGTGAGGGTTAGTAACAAATTATAACTATCATGTTACTTATGTTTTAGTGCTAATGACTAATAACAGAAATTCAGTCTGTACAGTTAATCAGCAGCTCTAGTCAGGATATGCTAAACTGAAGTAGGGATTCTTCAGCCGAGATTTAAAAGCTGAGACTGAAGGGGCATCTCTTATAGTAGCAGGCAGACCATTCAACAGTTTAGGGGCCCTGTAACTAAAAGCTCGACCTCCCACTGTTATTTTATTAATCCTTGGAATCATTAGCAGACCGGCATTTTGAGATTTTAATGTGCGCTCTGGTTTGTAAGTCATGATAAGTAAGACAAGTAAGCCGGACCTTGGCCATTTAGTGTATTTAATGATTGCACTGAACCTAGCCTATTAAGCTAAAAAGTCCAGTCTTTTCAACAACCATTTTTGAAAAAAATCTCTGTCCTTTAAGTTTATTTTGTTCATAAAATAAGAGTGAAGTTACTCAAATGACTCTGCATATACTGTTTTTCCCTGTTAGGAGAATTACAGGCACCCTCTGGAAGCCAACAAACAGTAGCTGAGAACTGAGAGAGTAAATGTTTTATGTTGCTTGTCATCAAATATAGTAATCTAAAATGAAAGTACAAAGTACAAAGGTCGAAGAGAAAAAATGAAAATTCAAAGATAAAATTACAGTTATTTAGGTGAGAAAACATACTCCAATGAAGAAAAACAACTCCATATTTTTGAGCCCTCTTTATGTGATCCAAAAGACAGATTTAGTGATAGAAGAACTTAGGACACGTCATGTTTTGCCATGATACAGATATATTATGCTGTCCAATGACAGGAAAAGTTATATACTACAGCAGATCTAGACACAATGAAACACAGCCTAGTACTAATCATAGTTCCTCACATTCACTTTGCAAGTACCATACTTCCCTCATCTCCTTCCATTGCATGCTGGATTTAGATCAGTCATGTTGAAGTTTCACTGGAATGATAAATGTGATAAATGGTCTCAAATTAAGCACTTTTTTATTTATTTAATTTTTATGTAAAGAAGATAGCATTCCATATAATCAAGTTTAACTTATAAAACAAAGAAAATAGCATTACATATAATCTAGTTGAATTTAACAAAACAGAATTCAACCCTCACCTGAGATAAAAGACAGAGTCAATAGCAAGGGCAAAATTTCAAAAACAACAAAGAAGGGAGAATGTCCTTTTCCCTGATATAAATACTTATTCTAAAATTTTATTAATCAGATTTTGCCATATTTTTAAAGAGTTTTGAACAGATCCGCTAAAAGAGAATTAGATTTTTTCCAATTTCAAATACTATATAACATCAGTTACACACTGACTTATAAAAGGTGGGTTGGTGTTCTTCAGGTTGAGCAAGATACGTAGTGTGGTACAGGCAATTACAATGAATTTGTCCTTTTCCACTTTTAGCCAATCTGGGGGTACACCAAACACAGCTCTTAATTTGTTAGGAGTGATTGTGACACCAAGGCTGTCTGATAGGCATTCAAAGATTTTTGTTCAAAATTATGTTAATTTTGTGCAATTTTATGTGGTCCAGTGAGGCTGAAGCTATATTGTAATGTTTGCAGGTTGGATCTTGCCCTGGATACATTTTAGACAATTTTAAATGAGATAAATGTAATTGATGAAAAATTTTAAGTTCAAAGATTGAAGGCTTTGTGCATATGGAGCTATAGTGTATTCTATACATTGCTGCCTTTCACTCCTTTTCTGAGATATTAAGTGAAAGATCCTTTCCCCACCATACTCTAGGATCTTTGAAAGAAAGAGGCTTTAATATGTTTTTATATATTATCGAGATACTGGTTGAGTCTTCAAGACAGATCAGTATTTCTTCTGGAAAAGAAATGGGTGGGAGGTGAGGAACATTGGGTAAGGTCCTTTTAGCAAAGTTTCTGATTGAAAGTGTAACCTCTCTATACATAAAATCCAACGTATGTCTGTCTGTCTGTCCACTTTTCAACGAGACAACTACTTAACGGATTTAGATCAGGTTTTTTCTATAGTTTGCTTGAACATTCCAATTAACTTTGCAACTTCTTTCATCATGCTAAGAATCATAGTTCACTTGCAGGAGCGATATATTCATGCTAATCTGAGACAGAGGCTGTGGGCCGAGGGGAGGGGGAAGCATGATGTCAAGTGTAGGGAGCCAGACACGGCCCTCCTCGCTCTCTTGTTTCACTACTATGTGGGCGGAGCCACTGGGGATGGCTAGTTGCTTATAAGATGCAAAGACATTATCTAGACACAATTCTCTAAGTGTTTTAATCCTGGACATTTTCCAAACATTAAATACTGTTTAGGTTTGTGAGGGTAGAAAAAGGTGATTATCAAGGAGAAACAGATAAAAGCTTTTCTGCCTTAAAATGCTTCCTGCATTGGTTCCATATTATGAGTGATTGATGGACAATTGAATTTTCAGTATATTCATGATAATTAATATTTACGAAGAGGCAACGTGGGTCCCCCTTCCCATGGGCTCACCACCTGTAGGAGGGGCCAAGGAGGTTGGGTGCAGTGTGAGTTGGGTGGTAGCCGAAGGCGGGGATCTTGGCGGTCCAATCCTCGGCTACAGAAGCTGGCTCTTGGGATATGGAATGTCACCTCTTTGAAGGGGAAGGAGCCTGAGCTAGTGCGCGAGGTTGAGAGGTTCCGGCTAGATATAGTTGGGCTCACCCCGACGCACAGCGTGGACTCTGGAACCAGTCTCCTTGAGAAGGGCTGTACTCTCTACCACTCTGGAGTTGCCCCCAGTGAGAGGCACCAAGCGGGTGTGGGCATACTTATTGCCTCCCGACTTGGAGCCTGTTCATTGGAGTTCACCCTGGTAGACGAGAGGGTAGCCTCCCTATGCCTTTGGGTGGGGGGATGGGTCCTAACTGTATGTGCTGGAACACCCACCCTTTTTGGAGTCCCTGGAGGGGGTGCTAGAGGCCGCACCTGCTAGAGACTCCCTTGTTCTACTGGGAGACTTCAATGCTCATGTGGGCAATGACAGTAGGACCTGGAAAGGCATGATGGGGAGGAATGACCCCCCCGATCTGAACCCGAGTGGTGTTTTGTTATTGGACTTCTGTGCTTGTCACGGATTGTCCATAACGAACACCATGTTCAGACATAGGGGTGTCCATATGTGCACTTGGCACCAGGACACCCTAGGCCTCAGTTCGATGATCGACTTCGTGGTCGTGTCATCGGACTTGCGGCCATGTGTCTTTGACACTCGGGCAAAGAGAGAGGTGGAGCTGTCAACTGATCACCACCTGGTGGTGAGTTGGCTTCAACGGTGGGGGAGGATGCCAGTCAGGCCTGGTAGGCACAAACGTATTGTGAGGGTCTGCTGGGAATGTCTGGCAGAGTCACCTGTCAGAAGCAGCTTCAACTCCCACCTCCGGCAGAACTTCAACCACGTCCCGAGGGAGGTGGAGGACATTGACTCTGAATGGGCCATGTTCCGTGCCTCTATTATTGAGGCGGCTGACTGGAGCTGTGGCAGTAAGGTGGTCGGTGCCTGTCGTGGTGGTAATCCCCAAACCCATTACTGGACACCGGCTGTGAGGGGTGCCGTCAAGCTGAAGGAGGAGTCCTACAGGACCCTTTCGTCCTGTGGGACTCCAGAGGCAGCTAACAGGTACCAGCAGGCCAAGCGGAATGCGGCTTCGGTGGTTGCTGAGGCAAAAACTCGGGCGTGGGAGGAGTTTGGAGAGGCCATGGAGAACGACTTCCAGATGGCTTTGAGGAGATTCTGGTCCACCATCCGACATATCAGGAGGGGGAAGCAGTGCAGTGTCAACACTGTATATGGTGGTGATAGTGTGCTGCTGACCTTGACTCGGGACTGAGGTCACTGAGGTGGTCAAAAAACTCCTTGGTGGCAGGGCCCCGGGGATGGATGAGATATGCCTGGAGTTCTTCAAGGCTCTGGATGTTGTAGGACTGTCCTGGTTGACAAGCCTCTTCAACATCGCATGGACATTTGGGACAGTGCCTCTGGATTGGCAGACCGGGGTGGTGGTCTCCCTCTTTAAGAAGGGGGACCGGAGGGTGTGTTCCAACTACAGAGGGATCACACTCCTCAGCCTCCCTGGAAAAGTCTGTTCGGGGGTCCTGGAGAGAAGGGTCCATCAGAAAGTCAAACGTTGGATCCAGGAAGAACAGTGTGGTTTTTGTCCTAGTCGCGGAACAGTGAACCAGCTCTACACCCATAGCAGGGTCCTGGAGGGTGCATGGGAGTTTGCCCAACCTGTCTACATGTGTTTTGTGGACTTGGAAAAGGCGTTCAACTGTGTCCCTCTGGGAATCCTGTGGGAAGTGTTCTGGGAGTATGGGGTTCTGGACCCCCTGATAAGGGCTGTTCGGTCCCTGTACAACCGGTGTCAGAGCTTGGTCCGCATTGCCGGCAGTAAGTCGAATCCATTTCTGGTGAGAGTTGGACTACGACAGGGCTGCTCTTTGTTACTGATTCTGTTCATAACTTTGATGGACAGAATTTCTAGGCGCAGCCAGGGCATTGAGGGGGTCCGGTTTGGTGGACTCAGGATTGGGTCACTGCTTTTTGCAGATGATGTTGTCCTGTTTGCTTCATCAGGCCGTGATCTTCAGCTCTCTCTGAATCGGTTCGCAGCCGAGTGTGAAGCAGCTGGGGCAGGAATCAGCACCTCCAAATCTGAGACCATGGTTCTCAGCTGGAAAAGGGTGGAGTGCCCACTCAGGATTGGGAGCGGGATCCTGCCCCAAGTGGAGGAGTTCAAGTATCTTGGGGTCTTGTTCATGAGTGAGGGAAGAATAGAGCAAGAGATTGACAGGTGGATCGGTGCGGCGTCCACAGTGATGCGGGCTCTGCATAGGTATGTCATGGTGAAAAAGGAGCTGAGCCAAAAGGCAAAGCTCTCAATTTACCAGTCGATCTATGTTCCTACCGTCACCTATGGTCATGAGCTATGGGTAGTGACCAAAAGAACGAGATTGCGAATACAAGCGGATGAAATGAGTTTCCTCTGCAGGGTGTCTTTCCCTTAAAGATAGGATGAGAAACTCGGTCATTCGGGAGGAGCTCAGAGTAGAACCACTGCTCCTCCGCATCAAGAGGAGTCAGATGAGGTGGCTCGAGCATCTGATTAGGATGCCTCCTGGACGCCTCCCTGGTGAGGAGTTCCGGGCACGTCTAACCGGGAGGAGGCCCCGGGGAAGACCCAGGACATGCTGGAGGGACTGTGTCTCTCGGCTGGCCTGGGAACACCTCGGAATTCCCCCGGAAGAGCTAGTAGAAGTGGCCAGGGAGAGGGAAGTCTGGGCATCTCTGCTCATGCTGCTGCCCCCGCGACCCGATCTCGGATAAGCGGAAGAGGATGGATGGATGGATGGATGGATGGGCAGACCATCTGTTCACATTTTGTTTGATTTTTTATAGGCTAATAGCAAAACTGTGTTGAAAAAGATGTTTATATTTACTTGTGATGTTAACGCCTGGATATTTAAACTTTCTGATAAAATAAATGAATAGATGTCCATTTTAGTATCTTATGCTATACAGTTCATTGGAAAAAGCACACTTTTATTCAAATTGATTTTATGTCCTGATATCTTTTGAAATTGTGCTAGTCTATTAAGAACCACTGGTAAGGATGTTGGTGGGTCTGATACCATATCATATGCATATAGTGATATTTTCTGTTCAGGTAATTCTCTAATATCCCCTTTATTTCTAATGCATTTTGAAAATGCATGGCCATTGGCTCAATGCAATTGCAAACAGCAATGGTGATAGAGGGCATCCTTGTCAAGTACCACATTTTAGTTTGAAATAATGTTGTTAATACAGACAGTGACATCTGAACTGGTATACTTTTATCCATGTCCATATATTTGGGCTAAACCCAAATTTGTACAATGTAGTGAATAGGTAGTTCCATTCAACCATGTCAAATGCTTTTTCTGTGTCCAAAAATAATACGATCTCTGGTGTGTTAGATTTTAGGGGTGAGTATAATACATTAAACAGATGTCGAAGGTTAGAAGCTAAGCGTCTGCCTTTAATAAATCTGGTTTGGTGTTGTGATATTATAAAAGGAAGCACTTTCTCAATCCTTCTAGCTAGAACTTTGGAGAGTATCTTAACATCATTATTCAGAAGTGATTCTGGTCTCAGAATTAATCTGAATAAAAGTGTACTCTTTCCAGTGAACTCTCAAGCATATAATATTAGATTAGATACCCTACCTTTTATCATTGCAGAACAGTTTAAATACCTAGGGGTAAACATCACAAGTAAACATAAAGCTCTATATCAACAAAATTTCGCCGTTTGCATGGAAAAAATTAAACAAGACTTGCATAGATGGTCAACCCTTCATCTCACACTAGCTGGAAGAATTAACACTGTTAAGATGAATATTCTTCCTAAACTCCTTTTTTTATTTCAAAACATCCCAATATACATTAATAAATCATTTTTTAGGCAATTAGATTCGACAATAACCTCATTTATTTGGAATTCAAAACATCCACGCATCAAAAGAGCGACCTTACAAAGACAAAAGGCAGAAGGAGGCATGGCTCTTCCTAACTTCCAGTTTTATTACTGGGCAGCAAATATACAGGCGATAAGAACCTGGACACAAATAGAAGAACATACACAGGCTTGGTCCGCAATAGAAGTAAAATCCTGCAGTACTTCTTTGTATTCCTTGCTCTGTGCTCCAATAAACACACGTTATCGGCAATACACTAATAACCCAATTGTGCTCCACTCACTTAGAATCTGGAACCAATGTAGAAAGCATTTTAAGACGGAGAAGCTTCTATCTGTTGCACCCCTGCAAGAGAACCACCTCTTTCAACCTTCACAAACATATGCAGTTTTTAATATTTGGAAAAAATTTGGAATTAACTCGCTTAGAGATCTTTATATAGACAACGTCTTTGCATCCTATGAACAATTACATTCCAAATTTAACATTCCAGCTACACATTTCTTTCACTATCTTCAAGTCAGAAACTTTGTTAAACAAAACCTTACAGATTTTCCTCATCTTGCACCCTCAACCATGCTGGAAAAAATATTGCTCAATCTCAAGGACTTAGACTCCATCTCTACAATATATAAAATCATTTTACAATCCCTCCCTTTCAAAGATCCGAGAAGACACTGGGAAAAAGATCTTTCAATTAATATATCAGAAAAGGAGTGGAAAGTAGCAATGCAGAGAATTCACTCGAGCTCCATATGCGCAAAGCATACAATCATACAACTCAAAATTATATATCGAGCACATCTGTCTCGACTAAAACTTTCCAAAATGTTCCCAGGGCATGATCCAACCTGCGAACGTTGCAACCAAGTCCCAGCCTCACTAGGTCACATGTTCTGGTCCTGCACCAAATTAACATTATTCTGGACAAACATTTTTAATTACCTTTCAGATAGCCTTGGACTCACAATCCCTCCAAACCCATTAACAGCTGTGTTTGGTGTTCTTCCAGATGGGTTTAAAGCAGAGAAAGACAAACAAATTGTGATTGCATTCACTACACTTTTGGCACGTAGACTTATTCTCATAAACTGGAAAAACCCAAACTCTCCTCTTTTAAGTCAGTGGGAAACCGATGTGTTATATTATTTGAAGTTGGAAAAAAATCAAATACTCAGTTAGAGGATCCGTACAGACTTTTTTCAAAACATGGCAGGATCTAATCAGTAATATTTTAAAATAAGTTCATAAGGCACAGAGAATTTATTAATTTAGGTATGTTTACAAGCCTAAATTTGAATTTAACGCCGTTTGGCTTGCTCTCTCTCTCAGGGGTGGGGATCGATCTGTTCTTAATTTTTTCTCTTTGTAAAAACTTGATTGCTTTGTATGGATTGTAATAAAATTAATAAAAAATAAAAATCAGAAGTGAAACTGGTCTGTATGTTGCATATTGCAAAAAGTCTTTATTTTTGTTGGGAAAGATGGTAATTAATGCTTGGCAAAATGGTTGAGGTGGAATTTTCTTGTCTCTAGCTTTTATAAATATTGATAATAATAGAAGAGCTAACTTATTTGATTTTTTTTTTTAATAAAATTCCACTGGGAATCAGCACGTGCTGCTTTCCCATTTTGGAGTGAGTTTATAGCATCCAGTAATTCTGAGACTGTCAGAGGTTTGTCCAGTTTGTCTGTACCAAGAGTATCTAGCTGTGGCATTTATAAAGCATCAAAAAAAACTTGTTAGATTGTGCCTTGTCTTTTTAAACTGAGTAGAATATAAGGACTTTTAATACTCCCTTAATGTGTGAGCTATATTTTATGGTCAATGATTTTATCTCCATCTGTATTGGATCATTTCTGTTATTGCATTGCAAAACGTCCTGCTTGTGGATTTGCTGAACTAAGAATTTTTTGGCCTTCTTTCATTTGTGATGTGTGAGTCACATTTTATAATCTTTAGTAAAAGTAGTGCATTGTTTCATAAATTAGCTTTAACCTTGATTGCATATTATTGCCAGGTGTTATGGCTAAGTAACTTATTGTTATGTTGTACTTACAGGTGTTTGTTTTTCAATTCTATCACAAGCCCTCCATTATTTTACTTCCCCATGTGAGGCTAGACCACATGTCACAGAGTTCCAGTCCGCTGACATTCCAAAAGATATGGAAGCATCATAAAGAACAAAACAAACCCCAGCAGCAGTGTGGTAAGGGTTAAAATTGAGGTGTCTTAGTATAGTCCAGCTACAATAAACCTAGGGTATGATGTTAAACAGTCTCCTGTGGGAGAAAAAAAGGAAAAACAGTGAGGAAATTTCTAAGTCAAATGAGTCTTTAAATTACTAGTTACTTAATGGTTACCAAATGGTTAACTATGGTTACCAAAATATACTTATATTTAATAGAATAATTTTCAATATATTAACTGAAAAGTGGACAAAACGGAAATAGAATGTATACTGTAGTTATGGCAAATGTTACATTAGAGACAGAACAAGTAGCAAGCAAATGTTTTTTGCATTACCAAGACATAATATGACTCATATTCATATTTTAGATGATGTTGTGATCAGTCTTTTTTGCTCTTCTTCTGCTTCTTCAGGAGAACTAAAGATATAAAATTTACCATCAACAAGCACTTCCAGTTTAGCTCGAAACAAGAGGCCGTATCTGATTTCAGGTTTGTATTCAGCTGTTTAATGCTATGAATGCAGCACGTTTGGAGGCTGTTGAAGGAGAGAAATCTGGGAAAATATGAATACAGTTATTTTCAAATATAATCTCCTCTTTCTGTTTGAGAATTGACATCAAATTTTCTTTAACCAGTAGTTTGTAGAATCAAACTTCTTGGTTTTTGAGGCATTCAATCCATGTATGCTATAAGCTGCTGAGATCTGTGTACATTTTAAAGTCCTCTCCAATTACAGTATTTTAGTAAATAGTTCAGCTATGAATTTAACTGGGTTTGGACTTTCATGGTTTTCAGTAAATCCTTCAATGCTGATGTGGTTCTTTTTATTATCTGTCTTGAGACACAGCTAATTTATTACCAAACACTTTGCATCTGGATTCTACAGCAGTTGCTTTTTAAGCACTCTACCTTGACACGAGACAGATAAGACAAAGTAGTGTCCTGCTGGACTTGGAGAAATATTATTAGTCTTAGATCTTGTGCCTGACTTAGAGCTGCCTTATTCCCCCAATAAATTCCCCCTTCATGTTTTTAATACTGAATGTAATACTGTAGCCCTATGGTCTATTTCCTCTCTGCCTTTCACCACACTTAAGTTAAAATCTAACCCTGGTCCTTTAAGAGTATAAAAAGAGTATACGCCTAAATATTTGCCAAAAAGTCCCTATCTCTCATAACACTCTCACACTCCAATCTTTAATAATCCTGTCTAATGCATCAGTGACAACAATGCCTACTTATTTCTTTGGGCCTATCAAGTTTCACAAATATATGCATTATTTTAAATGACCTATGACTCTGTATGTTTCAGTCTCTAATGTCCAGTTTCATTATTCCTGGCTCCACTTTTTCTTCTTTGTACCTGTTCGTAAGGCTTCTGATGTTTCTTTATCTTCTCAACTCCTTTTCCATCTGCTATATAACTTTGTCGATGCTGGTATTTCTGTTGCAAATGTGTATATTGTACAGACCCTTGCAATTCAAACTGTCTGCCATTGTGACTGCCTGCCTACAACCCCTGGGGATTGATTTTTAAGGAAATCTGTCTCTTATCCAGAAACCCTAACCTGCAAAACATTCAATTCATATTTATTCATCACCTTTACCTTACTCCCCTCCCTGCAAGCACTTTGCCATGGAACTGGCTTTAAATTTAAACTGCCATTTCTGTCAGGCAAATGTTATAAGGGTGGTGGGTCATAAGGGTTTGTGGGCCCGATTTATACTTTCATCACTACTTTTTGTTTTCCATTGTTGACACTTCATTACAGCATATTTATTTCATTAAATCTTACATTTTTTCTTAAACCTCAATAAAATTTTGGTCATAAAAAGAAAAATTCTGGGATACTGAAAACACTTCTGAGGATTTGCAAAAAACAGAGTATGTCATACCCTGCAATTACTCACCTCCTGTACATAACAGAAGAAAAGATTTTTTAAGCATGGTAGGTAAAATAACTCTTGCCGCTCTGTACTTGCTTATTTATTTTTACAAATACCCACTAGAGGTCACTATTTAAAAGCAATTATTTTGCGAAGATGGAGATACAAGGGTAGTGATGGAATGAAATAATTGTCAAGAATGATGTAGTGTGTTTGTTATCCTCCACTACACAAACATAATGGTTTACTGTGTCCTGGCCTAACAAGTGCCACTTAAATGTTAATAGGCTTATAGGGTCATTACTCATGGGTACAGGGTACAGTGAAATTCTTACATGTGCTAATCAACAAGCAACATGTCACCACTCTCTGGCACCAAGAGGTTATCAGACATCTGTTAGCTTCTTAATTACAAATTGTCTATAAATTTATAATAATTTTTAATTATCTGGAATAAATAATCTGCCAGCAATAATAATTATATATAACTGTAGTAACAATTTGCTAATTTGTTATAGTTTGCTTAATTTTAACCTGAGAAACAAAGAAACGGTGTGACACATGGTGCTTTTTCCTGACAGAAGAGAAACTTAATTGTTTTGTAGATTTGACTAATCTGTCACCAAAGTATATAGTTTAAAAATCATCAGCTCAGCTCAGAAGTTTTCTCTACATTACACAATTTGCAGTGTAGCTAAATACAAAATGGCAAGATGGAGACGGAGGCAGAGTAAAAGAGATGCTTAGCATATAGGAATTAGTTTAAAATATAAACAAAGTATGCAACAGATAGTTTAAAGCATGTCTTATTCTTAATTATAATATATTCACATCCGGCTAATCCAAACTGATGAGGAGGATCCCCAGCCTTCACCATCTCACCTATGGTTAGGAGTTCTTGACAGTGACTAAAAGAATGAGATTATGAGAACGGTGGTGCAGTGGGTAGCGCTGCTGCCTTTCAGTTAGGATACCCGGGTTCACTTCCCGGGTCCTCCCTGCGTGGAGTTTACATGTTCTCTCCGTGTCTGTGTAGGTTTTCTCCAGGTTAGGTGCATTGGCGGTTCTAAATTGTCCCTAGTGTGTGCTTGGTGTGTGTGTGTGTGCGTATACACGCCCTGCGGTGGGCTGGTGCCCTGCCCTGGGTTTGTTTCCTGCCTTGCAACCTGTGTTGGCTGGGATTGGCTCCAGCAGACCCCCGTGACCCTTTAGTTAGGATATAGCAGGTTGGATAATGGATGGATGGTTCTTTAAAATAAAAATAATAATGATGATTGTGAAGATCATCGCTGGCTTATATACAAAGTCTCTTTTTTGGATTTATTGAACACTGTAGTGAGCATTTTAAATGTAGCCTTGTTAATATTGTTTTCATGTGACATTGTGATCAGCCCCATTGATTATTAAAGGTGTTAACATTTTTGAGTCAGACATGATGTGCTTGCTATAATATATTATTACACACTATAGAACTTTAGAACAAAACTAGTACAAAATATTGAAATTATTGCTATGTGACACAAAGATAGTCATAGCAGCAGTAAGTAGCAAATGAGAAACCCTAACTAGCCCCTTTTTTAAAGGTGCTTTAATGGTGCTTTAGGATTTATTTTGGGATTTAGTAAGGATGGGAACTACAAGAAGGAACAGATACTATGGGCAAGAACATTGCTGTACAGGTCCTAGTTATAAAATAATAAACACCAGCATTGACAGAGTGTGTTGCCATGCCAGGACAAGTAAGCCAACACCATCAGGGACAGTAGGTTCTCAGAGTATGTTGAGTGCCCTTCAAGGTTAATGATTGAGCTACAAAAAAATCAGAAACAAAACAGCAGTCTAGGAGGAACCACATAATAACCCCCCACTATGTAAGAAGACACAGAGGATTAAAAGAGAATAGGACTAAGATGTTCTCCACACAGGGCAGGCGTCAAGTGGCTATCTTTGTGACCTGGTTCAATCAGACCAACAAAAGGTTCAGGGATACTTTGACACAGGAACTGCTTCTATGGTCCAGTTGGAAACGACCCCAGGATGGAGTTTAAATCCAATTCATGCAGAGGTTGGAGTCAGAAGGCTAGTAGTTGGAAAGAACTTAACAGGTAGGAGGAAGAGAGGCTGAAAACCCTAGAGAGAGTGAGAATGGGAAATAAGAGAGAGACAAGATAGGAGGAAAATAGAGCCTAAGTGAAAGAAGTACCATAGTGGGTGATTGGGGAAGGTGTTGCCCTTATATGGATCATTTTAGAGGACTCTGTTAAATAAGAAAAGACACATAGGACGGCCCATCTAGTTTTATAAGACAGAGCCAAGCACACAGTAGTTTGGGTTACATTCTTAATAATTTCATATGTTATATCTAACATTGTATTAACTATAATATTAACTATAAATCAATATACTTAAATGTATTAGTATTTAAAGTAAGACTTTATAAAGGTATACATTGACAATAAGAAAAAACTATTTTCTCATCCATATCAAATATTTACTATCAAAGCTGCTTAACTGCTAATGAACTATAGCACAAACACTCTCTTTTGTTTAAATTAAGGTTCGCTGTAGGGCAGAGCCTATTTCAACATTATCAGACACAAGGTAGGAGTAAACTGTAAACAGGGTACCAGTCAATTTCAAAGTCACACACAAAATAATAACAATAATTTCTTGTGGAGCTTATTTAGCATTGCCCATTAACATAAACTGTTCATTTAGATATGAGAGGAAAATAAGAATAGCCAGGGAAACCCACTTAGACACAAGAAAAGCCAGAAAACTACACACAGACACTGGATCCTGGAGCTGTAATGCAGTAGTACTAATCACAGCACTACTTTGTTATTCATGCATTGCTTATTTTACAAGCTATTCATAATTTTAATACTAACTAAGGTACTAGCTGTATAGATTTTTAAAGATCTACTTGTTTCTTTTGTTTATTGTCCACATCCCACAAACATGCTGTTTAGTTTTATTGGTAGTTCTAAACTGTCTCTGTGTGAATAACTGAGTGTGTGTGTCTAACAATGGACTGGTAGCTCATGTAATATGAACTCCTCTCTTGAACCAAGTGTTGGCGGGATAGGTTTCAGGTCCTATAGAACTGAATTGGGTTAAGTGGATTTGATGTGGGTGGGTAATGTTTGTTATGGTTTTCTTTGATACCTAATTTAACTAGTAATAATAATAATAATAATACTACATTTTATTTATATAGTGCCTTTCCCATG
The DNA here is from genome assembly GCA_026402145.1 of Polypterus bichir lapradei. Taxonomy (NCBI): domain Eukaryota; kingdom Metazoa; phylum Chordata; class Cladistia; order Polypteriformes; family Polypteridae; genus Polypterus; species Polypterus bichir. The sequence goes on along the minus strand of JANRMT010062854.1, from coordinate 131,156,295 downwards.
CTCAAGGCACTTCACAGAGTTTAAGAAAGAACGGCAGGGTATACAGTATATAGCATTGTACTAAACCAGATAAATAAAGAAGAGTAAGATAGTAAATTCAGAGAAAAAGCCTAAAAGACAACATAATTGATGGTGTAGCACACACACACACACACACACACACACAGAGGTTACATGAGCATCTTGACATAGAGGTAAACTAAAAGAAGGGTAATAAAGTCAGGTAGAGCTAAAATCCTTCCTGAACAGATGAGTTTTGAGTTGTTTTTTTAAAAAGAATTCATGGAGTCAGCTGACCTGATTAATTTCGGTAGGTCATTCCAGAGTCTGGGCGCTATACAGCTGGAGGCCCTGTCACCCATGGAGTGTAGATTAGTGTGTTGGGCACAACAAGATTGCCAGAATCAGAGGACCTTAGTGGTTGGAAAGGCACATAGTGATGGAGAAGGTAGGATACAGTTTAGCGCAAGGTCATTTAAGGCTTTGTAGGTTATTAGTAGAATTTTATATTCAATTCTGTAAGACACAGGGAGCCAGTGAAGGCAAAGCAGGATGAGTGTTATGTGCTCGCTGCTGCTGGTTCAAGTAAGGACCCTTTCAGGCGAGTTTTGAATAAGCTGGAGCTGTGATAAGATTAGAAGGGGCACCTGCCAGTAGGGAATTACAATAATTGATGTGGGATGTGATAAAAGCATGGACAAGTTTCTCATTCATCCATCCATCCATCCTCTTCCGCTTATCCGAGGTCGGGTCGCAGGGGCAGCAGCTTGAGCAGAAATGCCCAGACTTCCCTCTCCCCGGCCACTTCTACCAGGGGAATCCCAAGGTGTTCCCAGGCCAGCCGGGAGACATAGTCCCTCCAGCGTGTCCTGGGTCTTCCCCGGGGCCTCCTCGCTGTTGGACGTGCCCGGAACACCTTGCCAGGGAGGCATCCAGATCAGATGCCCGTCAGCCTCATCTGACTCTTCTTGATGCGGCGGAGCCGCAGCTCTACTGTGAGCCCCTCACAGATGACTGAGCTTCTCACCCTATCTTTAAGGGAAAGCCCAGACACCCTGCGGAGGAAACTCATTTCAGCTGCTTGTATTCACGATCTCGTTCTTTCGGTCACTACCCATAGCTCATGACCATAGGTGGTGGGGGTGGAACGTAGATCGATTGGTAAACTGAGAGCCTTGCCTTACGGCTCAGCTCCTTTTTAACCACGACAGACCGATGCAGAGCCCGCATCACTGCGGCCGCCGCACCAATCCGCCTGGCGATCTCAAGCTCCATTCCTCCCTCACTTGTGAACAAGACCCAGAGATACTTGAACTCCTCCACTTGGGGCAGGATCTCGCCCCCAACCCAGAGAGGGCACTCCACCCTTTTCCGGTGGAGGACCATGGTCTCAGATTTGGAGGTGCCGATTTCCATCCCAGCCGCTTCACACTCAGCTGCGAACCGACTCAGAGAGAGCTGAAGATCACGGACTGATGAAGAAAACAGGACAACATCATCTGCAAAAAGCAGTGACCCAATTGTGACAATGCGGGTTCAGCTCCATGCTCCCATCTGCTGTCCGGGAGCCCTTGAACCCAACACCGTCGATAGTTAGAACCGAGATGAGCTAGACAGCGAGGCATAGCAAGGGGGGGATGATGTAAAAAGTGCAAAGTGCTTTTATTAAAATAGTCATCAAAACAGTGTTCAAAGTATAGTGCAGTGGTTCAAAAGTTCAATAAAGAAATAATTCATTTAAACAGAAGTGAAAAACGTGGAGGTTAAAATCCATTAGAAAAAACAACCTTTAAAACAACGAGGTTAAAACCATGCTGGAAGCTGTCCTTTTAAAAATCCAGTGCATCCTGTTTCTACTACTGGCGACCCCCTACTTCTCCCGTCTGGACTTCAATAGGGGAGTCGCCCTACATGCAGCTGGCCTTCTTTGTACCTGCTTCTGCTGTTCCGATTGCCTCACTGATCCTTGGCTCTGGTCTGCTCCTCCGGACAGCGACTTGGGAATTCCCCCGTGACCAAGGCTCCCACACAGGGGACACCAAGTCCCAGCTCCCGCTGCCTTCCGCAGCCTTAAGCAGAGAGTCACCCACCTTCCGGTCATTCCTGCCCTCCAAAGCAAGCTCTGCGGGAGCGACCGCAACTACTACTTCCCTGGGTGTCGGCCAAACACCCAGGCGGCCTGCTCAGCTGCCACGATCCTACTCTCACTCGCTCTCCTGCACCGACTTGCTCGCTTGCTTTCTGCTGCAACCTCTGTTTCCTTTTCTTTTTTTTTTTTTTTTTTTTTTTTTTTTTTTTTTCTCCCTTTCTATCCGACTCACGCTTCTATATATTGAGAAGTGCCATAGCAGCTGCAGCACATTAGCAACCCCAGGAACAATAATCGATGTGGGCAGTCCCTCACCTGTGCACTAGGTGAGAAACGCCCACACCGCAGATCGCCCTGAGATCAGCTACAGCCACCACGCCCCCTCGCTAATCCGCGAACGGGTTTGACTTACTGCCGGCAATGCGGACCAAGCTCTGTCACCGGTTGTACAGGGACCGAACAGGCCTTATCAGGGGGTCCGGTACCCCATACTCCCGGAGCACCCCCCACAGGATTCCCCGAGGGATACGGTCAAACGCCTTTTCCAAGTCCACAAAACACATGTAGACTGGTTAGGCCAACTCCCATGCACCCTCCAGGACCCTGCTAAGGGTGTAGAGCTGGTCCACTGTTCCGCGACCAGGACGAAAACCACACTGTTCCTCCTGAATCCAAGGTTCGACTATCCGACGGACCCTCCCCTCCAGAACCCCCGAATAGACTTTTCCAGGGAAGCTGAGGAGTGTGATCCCTCTGTAGTTGGAACACACCCTACGGACCCTACGGTAAGTGCTTAAAATCTGCATGCACAACAATTAACCTTTGAGTATCAGATTTTCATTTGATGAGTATTTAAGTTGAAAATTCAACATCAGTACAAATTTCCAGGAGCATTCCTAAGTTGGAATGGATTTCAGGTACAGGTATAGGATGTATAGTGAGGAGTTGCACTTTCTGATTATGAAGAATTAACTTCTGATAAACCCGTTTTAAGTCTAGAAATTTTTAAGAAAATAAAACACCAGTGTAGTGAACAGTTCATTCAAAGAGGACTGAGGGTAAATGTCAGATGTCATGGCAGTGTATGTTGTTTGAAGAGAGTTTCCATAAACCCTCAAACCCCCACCCTTTGTAACTGGCAGACCCATAATAAACAAACCATAAACGGCTTGATCTACCACAAAATGAAGCACTTCACCCACCCTGTGCTAGGAAGAAGAAGACCTGGGTGTATTTTGAAAAAAAAAAAAAAAAAGTAAAATTGCTAAGTCTACTTTGATGGACAATGGTACAACAAGGTATACACTGTAGACTCCTTGAAATTATTTGCATATTCAAGAATTAACTGTAGGTAAGACTCGTCTATAGTGTTTTTTCTTACTTTCCTAATTTTTTTTTTATAAATGTTAATATGCTTTTTATTATTGTTTATTTTTATCATTAACTTTTGACATCTTTGCACTGTCTTTATTCTCGACCAGTACCACCATTTTCTCTATTGTTTTCAATGGCACTACCATCTTCTTGATGGTAACAGCATCCATTACCATCCTGTAACATAGCAGAAACACAAAGTATGATCTTATTATGTCATTGAGATGGTGTGTGCAAACAGGCTGCCTGAATTCTGACTACTTTTCTGATTTTACTTATTATTTCATGTCTCTGTCACTGCCGATACCAATGTTAATGTACTAAACTCATCCATCCTGAAAATGGTCCTACCACCATGCATAGCAAACAATCTTTGCTTTAAACATCAACCAAAGTTCTAACCTCATGACATCCCATGCTCTCCCAATCCATCTACTGACTTCATAGGAAGAGTCACCAGAGACATGAATGACAGTAAATAAACCTTTCGACGTGGTCGACATTCTCTCTGCAGATGGACACACTGCTGATGGCTGTGCCCAAGAGGTGATTAAAGGCCTGGATGTTGTTTTGTATCCAGTAAACGCGCAATCCCAGACACTCAAATTCCTCACTCAATCTCTCGAGAGCCCTGAACAGAACATCTATTGACTCCATGAAGATCATAGCATCATCAGCAAGGTCAAGATCAGTGAATCTTTCTTGACCAACAGATGCACTACAGCCACTAGACTCAACGACCCTGCCCAACACTCAGTCCATGCAAGCACTGAACAGGGTAGGAGCAAGAACACATCTCTCATGAGCCCCAGAATCAACTGGGAAGAACACAGAGGTTCTGCCTCCACTCTGCACAGCACTCACAGTACCAGTGTATAGACCAGTGATGACATCCAACAACTTCAGGGAGATCCTGCGAAGTCTCAGGAAGTCCCACAGGGCAACTCAATCAACACTTTATGAAAAATCAACAAAGGCTGCAAATAAACTCTGCTGATATTTACATTTTTGCTTGATAAGAACCCTCAGTGCAAGGATATGGTCGATGGTAGACTTCTTAGGAGTAAAACCAGATTGTTCGGGTCACTTGTAGGTGAGCAAATGGTCATGGATCCTATTAAGGATGACCCTAGCAAGGAGCTTACCGGGCACCAAGAGCAGTGTTATCCCCCTGTAGTTGCCGCAATCCAGGAGATCACCCTTCCCCTTCTAGATAGGGATGACAAGTCCTGTTTTCCAGTCAGTTGGGATGAGGACCCCTGGCTTAGACTATGCAAGCCTCCACATTGCTGTGAATCTGAGTTGGGTTCTTCTTAAAATTTCTTTTTTCTAGTTTTGTACGTGCTGAATATGTTAGTTTATTTGTTTTTAAAGGTTTCATAGACATGGCCATCTTGAAGTGTGGTTTCATGGCCATAAAAATATTTTTTAAAGTGATGGTATCCGATACTTGTCACATGACCTACACTATTACAAATGACATTATCACATAGAATATAATTAAGATAACAGTAAGATCAATATCCTAGTTTTGGATTCTCTACTTTATACATGTCTTTTGCAGCAGTAGTATTCTGTTCTCTGTTTCATTTGAAACACTGTCATCTAGCAATCATTTTAAGTATTCTCTTGTTAAGTTTGTTCTATCCTCTTTTCTTAAAAAGTGTAGAGTCCAAAAGGCAGTGTGCAGTCAGTTCCTTCAAGTTAAGCCTTGACGAAGATATACCTGCAAGTTTCATTCTATAGCATTTGTTTTATAAGTACTTGATGTGTTAAAGTATTTAACTTCCCTAGCTTAATTGATTTGCTTCGAAATTTTTACATGTAGTCCTGTATTGCTGCATAGTTAAATGTGTATTGCATTTTGTAGTTTTACTAACAAGAATAAAAAATTGCCAGTGAAAAACCACACTCTGACCAAGGTTTTACTGGAATTATTGTTCACTATCTATCTATGCATAGAAACATAGTCCCAAAAGCAGAATAGTTATGGGTTATCAAAACTATTAGTGTTAGGACTTTTTTGTTTTGTTTTGTTATTGCAATACTTGGTTTTCTCTTTTTGACATCTAAATATCATATCTTTTTTTTCTTCTTCTGGTATTCTGATCTTTTGCTCCTTACTATGCCTTTGTCTGCTTCTTTTATTGTTTGTCTATTGGTTTTGTTATTCTTTCCACCTCACCTTCTGGCTCCTCACTGTTTCAGGAGGATCATTACACACACACCTTTACCATCACTTCTATTTTCCTCTTGTATTATACTGTCCCAGGCTATTCCTCCCATTATTAGGCTTCCTAAAATGGTGTCTTGTGTGGCCTAGAATTAAAGGCATTAACTTGTAAACCATAAATTTTTTGGCTCAGTCCCAGAAAACATACTCTGCATGTGTTGAGCAAATGAAACAATTATACATGTAAAACACTAGAATATACAGTACTCTAGTTATGCATTGATAAAGTACATTGAGATACTGTTAACTACAGAAATTTACTATGTAAAATATAAACTCCCTTGAATGTCATTAACCAGTGATGCTGATGTTCATCCTGGACAGAACAGTTGAGAGCTCTGAAATGCATGTCCTGTGTCAATAAGACCTGTTAAGCTAGGAGGCAGTCTCTAAGAGATTAATTCATTGCTGCACAGATAAAGCAGATACACAGGCTCCAGCTGGTATGTTGTAAAGAAAGGATGGCAAGAAACTAAAAAAGGTTTGGGAGATGGCTGCCTCATGTAATGAAAAGTAGCAAATAAATTGCGAGGTTACAAACAAGCTCAAAACAGAACTGCTTACAATAGGTAGTCAGAGGTTTTTATATAGCGGATGCAGGAAGGAATGGTCCAGGGTGGCCGGAAGAGGAAACGATATCGGTGGTAGGTGGGTTCTGATTGAAGTTCGTCATCAGGAAATGTCAGAAGTGATGCCATCATAGGGTGGGTTCATGGTGACTTCACTGTTTGATTGTTTTTTTTTGGCTGGACTGCAGAGGGACAAAAGAGAGATGGTTAAGTGACAGCACTAACCCTTGGTCCAGCTGAGCAACCAGATTATTTGAGCCTACCAACCTTCTCCTGAGCGCATGTGTGTGACAATGTGTAATGCACTGAAAGCTTTCAGCGTTCAGCAATATAATTAGAAATGGTCTGATTTGATTTTTTAATTGCAACTAGCTGACCTGCGGCATAGCATACGCCGCATAATTATTCATTGATGGGTGAACACTTCCTGAAAGACACAGTTGTCCAAATGGGGTGGGTTTGAGGATATGACTGTGAGTGAATGAAAAGATGGAACTCTGGAGAGAGCAACATACAAGGGTCTGAAAACTGGTTTTGGCAGATACAGGCATATCTTTTTGAAAGTTTGGCCCTGTGCCTTATTAATTGTCATTGCAAAGGCTAATCTAACAAGAAATTGTCTGCGTGTAAAAGTAAAAGACAAATTGGAATCTGTTGGGGTCAGGGAAATCCGGGGAATAAGGACAGTTTGTGAGGTAGGAGCTGCGATAGTTTTACACTCCAGTTTCAGTACTTGTTCATTAAGGTTTAGCGAGTCTTCGTTGGTGACGTTTAATATAGCTCGCGTACTGAGTTTTTCCGGAGTGACAGTTGAGGAGTCGATGTCGCCATATAGTTGTTGAACGGGATCAGAATTAAAAGGAAAACAATGTGAAGGTAATGTTACAGCTGTTCTGTTTTTCCCATCTCCAACATCGAGGAACCATTTTGCGAAATGTTGTTCGTGAGGAAGAGCGCTTCTATTTGTCGTCAGTGTAAGTACATGCATGTGACGCCACAAAGGTTGCTTGTTAATGCAACTGGCGACAGTAAGTGCTCGGGAGCCATGCATAATGATGGGGAGTATTTGTCAGAAATCTCCACCCAATAGTATTGTTTTCCCTCCAAATGGCTGCGTGTCACCTGTGAGGTCACGTAATAACCTGTCAACTGCCTGGAATGCGTATGCATGTGTTATTGGCGCCTCATCCCATATTATTAATTTGGATTGGAGAAGATGTTGAGCGTGTGGCGAGGTAGGTTTGATGTTGCATGTGGAAGTTGTAGTCAGCTTCAACGGTATTTTAAAAACGGAATGTGCAGTACGTCCACCCAGTAACAATGTTGCAGCTATTCCTGTAGATGCTACGGTTGCAGGAATGTCTCCCCTAGCTCTGATGGTATGAATCAGGGTTTTGTAGACAAAGGTTTTCCCTGTTCCTGCAGGACCATCTAAGAAGAAGCATGTTTGTCGCAGATGGGAATTGCTGTATGCAGTGTGTAAACATGTGTTTGGTGAGGTGTTGGGGGCGGGCACATGAGCAGGCAGTGCACATGCCTCAAGAGCGAGGGTGGGCATGGGAGGAAGGTTAGAGTTGGAGGACGGGGCTCCGTCGTGCGTACCACATGGTTGTGCTTCCCATGGTTGGGCAACTTGGTCGATTATATATATAGATTATTAAAATTGAAAGGCAGCACTCTTTATAATTAGCTGCTTACTGTATTTGTGTAGCCAAGAAATTTGATTGATAGGTACAGTTTAATTGATTTTGAAAAGGAAAATCACTTGATGCAGCAGCATCATTGAATATAGTGCAGAGAAAAAAACAATAAAACAAATGCAAGGTGTTACTTGTGGGTAAGCGCCATAACTATATACACAATAATAATAATAATAAATTAATTAGTTTCTCCTTAATACAGTACTTATGATGCCCAGTTTAATGGCCAAATTACTATGCTTTTAAAAGGTGACTACAGTACATTCATTCCACTCCAAGGTCCACCACTCATATACAGACTCGTAGTACTTAATGCAGACTATAAGTACAACATCTGTTGCAGAGATTTGCCTGGTATATTAAATATAGAGAACAGCTGTGGTCGAAATTTAACATCTTATTAAAGAAAGAAACATCCTCTAAGAGGACAATTCAGTAATCAGGCAGGAGAAAAGCTGCTCATTGTATCTTTTAATTATTCCTCAGCAAAATGCCTTGGAGGGAGCATTCTTTAAAAAGCAGTCTGTTACAGCATGGTCAGAATGGTCAGAGAAACAAAGAATTGAGGTTCATTTTATAAACTAGTGAATTTACATACAGTGTCAATCAATGCCTACATTTTACTTTGGTCGGTTCATTGCTTTACACCCAAATGATTTATATAAAATAAAAGTCTATTATATTATATTCTGGTTCTTCTTATACATCCTGTGGGTTTGCAGGATCCCCTCGATGTTGCTGGATATCATGACTGGCCTGTACACTGGTACTGTGAGTGCTGTGCAGAGTGGAGGCAGAACCTCTGCGTGTTTCCCAGTTGATTCTGGGGTTTGTCAGGGGTGTGTTCTTGCTCCTTCTCTGTTCAGTGCTTGTATGGACTGGGTGTTGGGCAAGGTCATGGGGTCCAGCGGCTGTGGAGCGTCTGTTAGTGAAGAAAGATTCACGGATCTTGACTTTGCTGACGATGCTGTGATCTTCGCAGAGTCAATGGAGGCTCTGATCGGTGCGCTCGAGAGACAGAGCGAGTAGTCTGTGTGTCTGGGCTTGCGAGCATCCTGGATAAAAACCAACATCCAGATCTTTAATGACCTCTTCAGCACAGCCATCAGCAGAGAGAGTTTGCAGAGTTGTTTGCAGAGAGTGTCGACCTTGTCGAGAGGTTTACTTACCTTTGCAGTGACATTCATATCTCTGGTGACTCTTCCTATGAATTCAGTAGAAGGATTGGGAGAGCATGTGGGGTCATGAGGTCGCTGGAAAGGGGTGTATGGCGCTCCCGATATCTATGCAAAAGGACGAAGGTCCAAGTCTTTAGAGTCCTGGTGCTTCCTGTCTTGCTATATGGTTTGCGAGACATAGATGCTACCAAGTGATCTGAGATGAAGATTGGACTCCTTTGGTACTGTGTCTCTCCGGAAAGTCTTTGGGTACCGTTGGTTTGACTTTGTGTCAAATGATCGGTTGCTCATGGAGTCCCAAATGAGGCACATTACCTGCATTGTGAAGGGAGCATCAGTTACGGCACTACGGCCATGTGGCACTTTTTCCCGGGGGTAAACCAGCTCGTAAGATCCTCATTGCTGGGGACCCGAGTGGCTGGACCAGGCCAAGGGGTCGCCCACATAACACCTGGCTGCGGCAGATAGAGGGTAATTTCTGGAGAGTGGGATTGGACGATGTGTCTGCCTGGGGGGTAGCAAACCGGGATCCCAAGTTGTTTTATCGTGTAGTGGGTGCAGCAACGCACTGTACCAGTGCATGCTCCCCAGCTTGACTTAACTTGACCTTTTGAGATGAGCTACCACCCTTGAAATTTCTGTACATATAGCAACTGTCCATTCTCGTTGTTTATAGCAGGCATGTCAAACTCACTACCATTGGTGGGCCGCTTCGACTGCCATACGTGCGTCAGAGGGCCGCACTGTTACAAATACTATTATACTATTATACAAAGTTACTGTAGTTTTCTTTCCAATACTGAAAATTTTAAAAAATGTAACACTTAAAGTTTAAAGTTTAAAGAAAAGCAATTTATTTCCATATAATCTCCGTACAACAGCGTACAATTAGAGTCTTAGCCTCTTAGCTAGGTCCTTATATATTTATCTTATATTCATTGTATTATATTCATTTCTTATATAGGAGTCTTACAGTGTGAGATTTATTTATTTTGTCCCGACACTTGGCATCTCTTGTTAGTAACCAGTTTGTCAATATCAGGCTTGAAATCTTGTGCAGCTGTAACGTTTATGAGGGATGAAAGGTGCTCGACAGTAAGTCTTGAGCAATGTGGGGTTTTGGTAGCTTTCATTAATGAAAACAATTGCTCACAAAGGTAACGAACATATGTTTACAAATGCCAACTTATGGATCTGCACATACGAGGGTGGCAGTTAAGCATACAAGCCTGGCACACCAACTTCGTTGTATTTTGCCATTAGAATAGAATCTGACTGCAGTTCAATCAATTCCATTTGGATATTCTCAGGTGCATTCTCAACGTTGTAAGAGTATGGTGACGTAAACAACACAAAGTCCTGTTCATGTGAACTGAAATCGCAAAAACGCTCACTGAATTCATTGCTCAGTAAGACAAGTTGGAAAACAAATCCTCCAAAAATCAAATTTTACTTTACTAAGTTTACTTCAAAGTTTATATTGTAAAATAAGCCGATATGCAAAAAGCCCCCTGACCTACACTAATTATACAAACTCAAAATCACAAAAATCTGTTAATAAACAACTCGCCAATCTCTCGTGTCCACTTCAGAACTTCAGCTGTAGTCTGCACTAACTGTTCGTTACAATACTAGCACAAAATTACATAAAACTAGAGCAAATAAATGTGAAAATATGCGAGCTATTACTACTCGTGATGGTCAGTTCTGCCCAGTGGCCAGTCTCAGCAGCCCAGCCAGTAGTGTAGCCCAGTGGTCTGCAACCTGTTTGACACCAAGGACCACTTTACTAGAAGCAAATTTTTCCAGGGACCGGTGGGTTGTTGGTGGTTGGAGTTTATGGGGTGATTATGGGCGGGTTCGTAGGGCAGTTTTATACACAATTTACATTGCATTTCTATTATTATTAACACGCGAATTGTGTTGCTTATGTTCGGTATACTCCGTAATCTCGTTTTGGTTGCTGTCACTGCACAAAACGTGCATCACAAAGATAGGATGTTGGAAATGGAAGCAGCTTCAATAGCTTCTTTCACGTTAGTTTAATCTTCTCCTGTCTACAAGTTATGCTGACGAGAATTTTTCTCAGCATTTCCTTGCGATGACACATTTTCAGAGTGCGAATGATGCCCAAATCCAATGGCTGAAGCACTGCCGTGCAATTGGGTGGGAGGAATTCAACGTGAACATTATCTAAGTGCGGAAGCATGTTGTGGTCAGCACCGTTATCAATCAGAAGCCAAATTATCCTTTTCCTCTTCTTCATATTGTGAGGTTTCTGAACTCTTTTGGGATCTGAGATCCACCCCACCCAATGGGAACGACACGCTGAAGTGCGTCCAGAAGCGCTATTGCCACGTGTGAAATTGTTTGAACGGGTCCCAAGAGAGTTTAAAAACCTCATATATTCTTGAATGAGTGCCGCATTAATATGAAAATTTCTTGAACAAGCATCACTGCAACCACATAAAAACGGCTTTTTCGGTGTCTTCAAATGCAGCAGTTCGCATACGTTTGCAAAGAGATTTTTCTTCTTTTTTGCATATAACAAGTATGCCGTTTCTATAGAAGGGTGATAATGAGTTAAATTCTAATGGATGTTTTTCAAATGTTGACGAGCAATAAGGAAAAGGTATCACTTAAAACCACACAAAACAAAAACAGCAAAAAAACAGTACGAGGAAAGTTCGAAGAAAGAACATTTTTTACAGTGTTTCTGTTTGGGGATCGTTGTGCAAATGTCCACAACTGAGCTGTGACCGCAGAACTAACTGCTCTGTGGATGATTCATTCAAGCATTTCAAGGTCACTTTGTTGTAATGAAAGTACCTGCTGCTGAATGTACTTCGTAGTAATGAGATTTCTGTGGACTCGTGTCATATGGGGAAACTGTCAGAAACATAAAAATACTTTGTTGTAATACTCTCTCACCGCGGTCTCGCTCCTCTTTCTGCGGCGCTGCAAAGCCCCGCCTGCCTAGCGTTCTGAAAAGTGTCCTCAGTGAAGGGGGCAGCCTTTTTGCTGTAGCCCTTCACTGTGTGAGTCACCGTTGCTGGCAGTTCTCTCGCAGCCCGGTAGTAGGCCGCGGACCGCAGCCTAGCACTTCAGTTGCCAATTCGCGGCTGCAACTATACTAGCAGATGACGTTTCCGGTACCGTAATGCCATGGGAAAACGTGCTTTTGTCAGAAGGCAGAAGTAAGAAAAGTCAATAAGTAATGCTGAAGATGCAGAATGTTTCAATCACAAATGATAGTAATCATTTTGTACAAGTTTAGTGCTAACTAGGATCTGTCATGCGGGCCGCACAGATTTCGGCTGCGGGCCGTATCTGCGTGTTTGACATGCCTGGTTTATAGGACATCTGCTGATTTCTTAGTCATCACTTAGTCATCCTTCAGTGCATTTTGTAAATTACATCAACCTTTCTTCTGGTACATTATTTACTTTACCATCTCAGTATTTTTCTTAAATCAGTTCTTATATTTCAGTGTACATTTTGTTGTTCACTTGACCTTTATCTGGTTTCCTGATGTGCCTGAACAGGTTTCTGACATTTATTAAGCCTTTATGCTATTTCTTTAAGATGAATGCTATGTTACCCTAAAATTATTTTTCCATACAGTCGAACCTAGTGACTTGCTCAGTGAAAAATGGGACAAGGTTTTAACATCCAAAGAGACAATGTTGCACTTCTCTTCTGACTTTATGGTGCAACACAACCTTTTAAATTAATTATATAATTAAGCATCATGAAGTGCACTTAAGCAAGAGGGAGCTCCTCATTGTACTAACAAAGTTGGACTGCCATCAATGTCTATTTAAAACTACACTCAATTCTAATCGTGTAGTGAACAAATGACAAGCCCTCCATTAACTGGTGAATGTAGTGTTATATCAAGACATTTTAAGGTCCAATGAAACAAAATAATAAGAGTAAGTTTTTAAGCTTTGTAAAGGCCAACCTTGGTTTAACAGATGAGACATTCTTTATATCTGAGGCAACAGCTTAGTCTATGCTGTGTGAAACAAATACATTAAAACCACAAGACCTGCACACAACTATGTAAGTATTCCTTCAGGTTAGAAGGATTGCTTGGCTTTAAAGTACAGGAGGTCAAGGACTTGCTAAAGTCACAGGTTTATATTATGGAATGGGATGGCTGAAAAAGGGAATACATTGAAGTCCTTCTGTGGTTTAACATATAGTGTTTTGAGGTTGATAAGATCTCAACATAATGGTTTGGTGTAAATCATATTTGTAGACAGATTAATACTTCAGAGCATGCAGTCAAGAAAGCATATAGCCTTTGAAATGCCAAGGTTGTAACTCTAAATCTAAATAGGAAAGTAGTGGAATAAACCTTTGACAAAAGAAAAAAGGAAACTAGTTAGTGTTGATGTTGAGCTTGCACATTCTTCTCATGTGTCCATGGATTTTTTTACACCTAGTCCGGCTTTCCTCTAAAATTCAAAATATGTGCAGGTTAGATTAATTGGCTACTCCATATTTGCCCATTGTAAAAGAATGTGAGTGTGTGTGTATGTGTACCCTGTGGTAAACTTATAGCCTATCCAGGCCTGGTTTTTGTATTGTGCCCAGTGCTGCCCCAACAACCCTTAGTTAGACTACATGGCTTTAGAATATATAAATAGTAACATCAAAACGTTCTGGTACAATGATAAATGGTAATGTGTAGAACTTCAGAACAGGTAGTCCACTTGAAACTAAGCAGCATGTTTGCACCCAGCCAGTATTTGAATGGAAGACCATCTTGGAAAAGCTTTGGTTGCTACTGGAAGAGATGTTGGGGAGGTCAGCAGGCGGCAATTACTCCATGGTCAATGTAGGAATTCTAATGCTGCAATGCAGTAATAGGGACACTATACTATAAAAACAATGCCGTCCTTCAGATAAGATGTAAAACCAAAGTCCTGACAATCTTTGGTCATAAATAATCCCTAGACATCTTTCAAAAATAGGATGGTGTTTCCCAATGTCCTGGTTAAATTGCCTAATGTAGTCTGGTCATTCTGGCCCTCTGTCCCTTACTAGCCAAATATCTTGCACCCTTTCTCCACCCAATAGCTAATGTGTGGTGAGCATACTGGCACAAGAATAGTTGCCATTGCATCAGCAAGGTACATGCTACACACTGGTGGTGGTCGGAGTTGTTCCCCACCATCCATATAGTGCAGTTTTTCCCAATCTCTGGCCTGGGCGCACTCTGTGGCTGCAGGTTTTTGTTCCAACCAGCTTCTGTTTTTAATTGGACTTCTGGGCTAATTAAGTGATGTGTTATTTCCCAAGTTCTGTGTTTTGGGAACAATACAGAAATTAGGAAACTAGGTTTGATAAAATATATATATGGGAATAATGTATTTTTTCTTTTTAACAATATTTTCATCTTGATGTTCATTCTACTTTTCTAGGTGTTCTAATTGTTTAATTAATCCATTATTTACTAATGGGTCTGATGCACGTAAAGTAGTTAAAGCCTTTGATTACTCAGTGTTGTTTGCCAGCGTGTCTGCTTTGCTAATTTTTAATTGTCATTAATAAGATACAACGAAGGGGAAAACTGCACTGAGAAAGGACAAAATATAATGAAATCAACAAAGGAGAGTTAAGCATTTAAATCTATAGCAAAAGCAGAAATATTTTTAAATGTCTTATAAATGTAAAAATAATGCCGCTGTGCTTTTCTGAATGTAAAATAAAAGAAAAATGATACCAGCTAATTAAATGAGATCAGTGTTATCAGGTGTTGTCACTGATTAGGAATTTAGTTGGAACAAAAAATGCAATATAAACATAATTAATTATTATTACTAGGTGGCCCTCAATCATTGTCACCTAAGCTTCCATTACCAACGTGTTTATGGAAAAATTAGCCAATTGTGATTAAGATAAGACAAACAAAACAGTGAAAATCACAAAGGTGATCAATTGGACAGAAAATTCTGTTCTTGTGGCCTACTTTGCTAACCAGAAAGTGGCTGTCTATCTGCTTTTGGACGCTGTACAAGCAGCAGCCTTTTTACAGAAGCTATGCATTTCTCACTGTTTTTCTTTTTTTTCTGAACTTGTTTACTTGTCACTAGTCTTGCTTAAAATTAGAATTGATCTGGCTTGTCACTGATAGTAGCTATTAGAAATTGGATAAATGGATTTTAAATGGTTGGCGATTCTAAATTGGCCCTAGTGTGTGCTTAGTGTGTGGGTGTGTTTGTGTGTGTCCTGCGGTGGGTTGGCACCCTGCCCAGGATTGGTTCCTGCCTTGTGCCCTGTGTTGGCTGGGATTGGCTCCAGCAGACCCCCGTGACCCTGTGTTCGGATTCAGCGGGTTGGAAAATGGATGGATGGATGGATTTTAAATGGATTTTAAATTTACCGAAAAAATTGCAGTACATGCAAACCCAGGTGCCAGCTTGTCATAACTAGGGCCCTCGATTTACTGCGGCCCGCGGAATTTAACGCCACGCCGCGTATTTTAGGGTTTTGCAGCGGTAAAACGCCATTCCGCGGAATTAACCTAACTGCCGCCAACACTTTAATGATGACTTACTCCAACCCTGCAGTGTGATTTGTGTGATATGTGTAATTTCAACCATGTGATTTTGGAATAAACAATGACAAACTTCTATCAGTTTGTGACCAGTTTCACTCAAAGAAATAAGCTGTACCTACTGTACTCAAATGTTTAAGATGCCTTTAAGTGTAATCTACTGGCTCGATTAAGCAAATCTGACCACAACCTGATTCAGCTACAAGCCTGTTATTAGATGGCAAACCATTACCACTAGAACAGTGAGGAGTTGGAGCCTGGAAGCTGAAAAGGCTCTGAATGACTGCTTCCAAATGACAAAATGGGAAATGATGTGTGAGTCACATGGGGACAATATTGAGGGTCTCTGTCACTGCCTCACAGACTATATTAACTTCTGTGTTAACAAAATGGTTCCCACAAAGACAGTATGTTGCTTTTCAAACAACAAGCCCTGGATTACTAAGGAACTAAATGGTCTCCTGAATGAGAAAAAGAGTGCATTCAAATCCAGTGACAAGGAGGCTCTGAAGGACATACAGCGTATGCTAAAAAAATTTGAGAGAAGGAAAGGAACCTTAAAAAGCTAAACAAACTCACTCAGAAACCAAACTAACTCAGAATGACCTGTAAAAAGTCTGGAATGGACTGGGCATAATTACTGGACTCATACTCAATCCAGGGCTCAGTTGCTAGAGTGTCATATGAATAAAGCTAAGGCCCTGAACAAATTTTTAAATACCGTATATACTCGCGTTTAAATTCTCCCTCGGATAAGTTGGGGCTTGATTTGACTGTATACTTTCTGGTATTTTATAATGTCGATTGTATAAGTTGAATGCGGAAAACTCATGCTATTGATCCAAGAGATTATGATATACTCACGCCCACCTGAGAGAGTAACCACAGAGCACACTGCCTTTTTTTTCTATGTATTGTGCCTACGTGACCACATGGTAATACCCAAACTATTCCAAAGCGATGTTTGCACTGTTTTGTGTTTTTTGTATCTTATGACCTCATACACCTTTATTGTAAGAGCATCCTTTATCTACGATGGAGCATTCAATCAGAACAAATTATGAAGCTGGATTTAAATTAAAAGTCATTGAAGTGGCAAAAGAAATTGGTAACTGCACTGCATGCTGTAACAAAATTCGATGTGTCTGAGAAACTGGTGCGAGATTTGAGGAGGCAAGAAGATGAACATTTTTGAACAGGCGTATAAGTTGGGGTCTCATTTTATGATTGATTTTTCGGGTTTCAAGACTCGACTTATATGTGAGTATATAGATATTCCTTCTCATTGCCACCTTCTTGCAATCACCAGTCTCCCCACACCATCCCTAATACATCAACAACACCTAGCATGTCAATTGGAATGGCCAGTTACAAGTCCACCTCTGATCATCAGTGTGGACTGTCCATAACTGAAGACCAAGTAAGGAGACAACTGAGGAAATTACAAACAGGAAAAGCTGCAGGACAAGATGGAGTTAGTCCTCATGTTCTTAAGGCCTGTGCTGACCAACCTTGTGGTGTCCTCTGTCACCTGTTCAGTCTGTCCATAAAGCTTTAGAAAGTGTCACTGCTGTTGCACTTATGTCTCACATCAGGAAGACATTTTAGAGACTGGTCCTGGATTATATTTCTCTTTTGATAGACCACCTGGACCCTCTACAGTTTGCGTATTGGACAAAGATTTTTGTGGAGGATGTAATTATTTATCTGCTCCACAAGGCTTATTCTCACCTGGAGAAAGCTGGCAGTGCTGTAAAGATTATGTTTTATGATTTCTCCAGTGCCTTAAATACCATCCAGCCATCCCTGTTAAGGGGTAAACTAAAGAGATATGCAGGTGGATGAGCCTATGATATCGATAAAGGATTGTCTGTCAGGCAGACCACAGTTTATAACACTCAAGTACTGTGTCTCTGATATGGATGTGAGTAACACTGGAGAACCACAAAGAA
Organism: Polypterus bichir lapradei; assembly: GCA_026402145.1. NCBI lineage: Eukaryota > Metazoa > Chordata > Cladistia > Polypteriformes > Polypteridae > Polypterus > Polypterus bichir. The sequence continues at coordinate 131,138,632 of JANRMT010062854.1, read as the reverse complement.
GAGTCCTGACTCCTTTTGTCTTCACTCTCTACACCTCAGACTATAAATATTACACCAGGTCAAGTGGCTTGCAGCAATTTTCTGATGATTCTGTACTTATGGGGTGTATTGATAAAGGGGATAAAGCAGAGTGTAGGAGTAAGGTGGAAAACTTTGTCTCTTGCTGCAAAGAAAACTGTCTGCATCTTAACATCAACAAAACAAAGGAACTGGTTAATGATTTTCCCTGCACCAAAGACCCTCTATGTTGGGTCATTATTTAAGGAGTGGATGTAAAGGTGGTCCAGTGCTACAAGTACTTAGGGGGTCCACATTAATGACAGGTTGGACTGGTTTCAGAACACAGAGGTACTATATTAAGAAGGGGCAGAGCAGGCTATTTTACTTAGGAGACTGTGCTCCTTTAACGTTCAAAGTAACATCTTTCACATCTTCTATGACTGTGATGGCCAGTGTGATTTTCTATGTTGTGGCGTGCCGGGCTGGTAACTTCACTTCAATGGAGGCCCACTTAATCAATATAATAATTAAAAGGGCAAGCTCAGTTTTGGAACACACTCTGGACACCCTGGAGGTAATAGTGAAGGAGAGAATTAAAACAAAACTGAGTGCCATTCTGAACAATGCTGCACATCCTCTCTCTGACATCCTAACACTGAGTACTTTCAGCCAATTAATTATTTAGCAGAAGTGTGTCAATAACACTACTGGGGCTCCTTTATACCAACAGCAAAACATTTGCATAATGTCTCACTGTGGCTGTGACAGCCAAGTCAGAAATTTTCTTTCTTTTCAAATTTCTTGCTTTATAGTCATCCAGTGTATATTCAGACCAAAGTCCATCCATCCATCCATTATCCAACCTGCTATATCCTAACTACAGGGTCATGGGGGTCTGCTGGAGCCAATCCCAGCCAACACAGGGCGCAAGGCAGGAAACAAACCCTGGGCAGGATGCCAGCCCACCGCAGTCAGAATTTTTATATTATTTATATTATTATGAATATTTATTTATTCACTTACTTACTCTACCTATTTATGTATTTATTTATTTAAAGATCGTCAGTAAAAAGCCAAAATGGTGCTGTTGGATCACTTTCTAGCAAATGTTTTCAAAATCCATAGAACTGAATATAATTTGATATATTTAACACTGATAAAACATAAAAAACATAAAAAAGATAAAATTAAATGATGTAATCTTATAATAAAAACTTACTTTAGAGTACACATAAAGGTACCATTAAAAGTTTATCAAAAATTGATGGCATATTGTTTTAACTCTTTACGTTTTTATTTTGTAGGAATAAATAAGGGGGGTCATGTCACGTGACACCAGTTACACTCCGCCCCATACATACGCCCCGCCTTCTCTTCTTCACGAGCCACCCAATTCTCACGATGTTTTGAGAAGGCCGAAATCCGCCATCTTGAGGAGCTGCAGGAAGTTTCTGTCGGGAAGAAACAAAAACACAGAAGGTGGAAATAAAGCGGACGGAGTTGTAGAAAAAAAGAGCTAGGCCCGAAGAAGGCAGGGGGTTAAGTTGACTTCTTGAATAAAAGCACCGTCTCTCCAAGGACCCCTGGCCCGGCCGGAGCCAGAAACCCGCCGCCCTGGAGGGCCAGCGAGTGACCATGTCCGGCGGCTCCCTGCGACGCGAGCTTCGACTGCTCGAGTCCATATTCGACCAGACGCATGAGCGTCTGCGTATCATTAGTGCCCGTGTGGACGAGTTGACCTGCGAATTCATCACCGAAGCGGGTGGCACAGTCCGGGTGCACTGTAATATTACGGTAAGACCCAGGCCCGTGCGGGAGCTGCTCAGGAAGAAGGTAGCTTGCGTTCACCGTACAGCTTTAGGTCGGCCCGTCCAAGGCGCTGTATTCTGAGCGTGGAGGGGATGTCTACAAGTAGATGTTCGTGGCCAAAATACCGAGGATTTTAATCTGTACCTGTGAAAGCTACCCAAGCATAGTGTTCTCATCAAGTGTTATTTGCGTAAGATTAGGCCGGGGTGAGTTTTGCTGGTCTAGATGACTTTTGCCAAGTGTTGTAGTTCGGGAGTTTTGGTCAAGATTTGTAAAGGTGTTCTCTTCGTTAGTTTGGGAGGCCGTTGTGGCAAGGTGTGGAATGCCACAGTATTGCAGTAGGGGTAGTTGTGGTTGGTAAACAGAGCTGCATTTTTGTTTTTCAAAACACTTCGATTACCAAAATGTAATTTGGTTGTTCTATACATCAGTGGAGGAATAAAGATTGTAATTAACTTTTAAAAAGTATGGTATTGTAATGCTAAATCAATCTTGAATGGCTTGTATGGGGTTTAGGTTTTGCTTCGTAACAACACTTCAACTTAACTGTGGGCACTTTTATTTTGTAAACACGGCCTTTAAAATACGTTTTTAATAAGAAAACAAGGCTGTGAAGTTCGGCTGCAGAATTTAGGTTACTTTCTAGTCCTCGTTTTACTTGTGAGAAGGTTTTTTTCTTTACACGTACGATATCCCCTTATATTGCTAGTCCAGGTTCTTGGAGCTTGTTTGCTGTTTGTATTTTATAATTTGCGTTGCGGGGAGACCACAATGATTTGGGGGGGTTAGTATTAGGCTGCAGTTGATGTCCTGAATTCACGTATGTATTGCAGTCTACTTTAAATGACTGTGTATGTGCTGCTCACCTCAGCCGCATTTAAAAGGATCTTGTGTGTGCTTTCCCACCAATACGTGACTTCACGATTGTTTAATTCTGATACCAGTTTTATTTTGTAAACACGACAAGAATTTAAAATATACGATATGTATGAGCTTGATGAAGATGCACACCAGTATATTCCAAATTTTTGGACTAGCAATTTTAATATTAAGGTGATCATAAATAACAAAGTGAAACTGTATCCGGTTGTTACTTACGGCGAAGATAATTTAGTAAGATGGGTTTTATTATATCTTACTAGTATGTGTATATATAGTAAGCAAAGTTAGAGTTTGATTGATGTTTACTTTTCAGTTACTCACAATTGTTTTATTAACTCTTTAGGAATCTTACCCTAATGTGCCCCCAATATGGTTTGTGGACTCTGATGACCCCAGCTTGGCCTCTGTTTTGGAAAGACTGGCAGATATTAAGAAGGGGAACACATTGGTAAGCTTTTGATTAAACAAAACATACTGTGCTACCTTCTCATAAAGAACAATTGAGGTATTTCAATTTTTTAACACCATGAAATAATTCCTTTTTGCCATTTTAAAAAAAGCTTAATGAAATAGGTTCTCAGTGGGTTCATGTCTTTAAATTGGGTTATTTCTCATTCACATATGTTTTGGAAAAAGACTTGTAAGCCTCCTGACAACAGCATGGATATTTGAGTGACTAAACCTATTGTAGCTGTGAATGGGCTTACAAGGAAAGTACTACATTTTGTTTTCAGATTTTAAGCTACAATCCACATGACAATTTTTTGTTAAGAGAAAACTGGTGAAGTTAAAGAATGTTAACAGAATTGTCCTTTTAAAAGTCATGCAGACAGGTTTTTATTTTTATGAATTTTACTTCCATGTACAGTATATGGAAGTTTGGTGATGGGGTCAAAAATGTGCTTTTGAGTTAAGTTCATATTCTGATTATATTCTATTCAAAAGTTTGAGAAAAGTTGATTTTAGCCAGGTTTCTATTAGTGTCAGTGTAAACCTATTCACAGTAAAATTACCTCTCTTTTTCAGACAAGTTGCATCAAGTTTGATTTGTTTAAGTCTCCAAACGTATTGTTTTTGGTTTAGCACTTATTTCTATATCCTTCGAAAATTGTTTGCCCAATAATTTATTTTACTTAAAAAAAAAAAAAATAAAAAAAATAATAAAAATACAAGCACCTCAGGCTTGCTTTTTATTCTTTCAATTTGCAGGCTTTTTTCTTTTTTCAAACCTACAATAAATTTTATCTGTTCAGTAGTGCCCACATTTTGTAGAATGTAGGTATTACTTCATTACCAAATTACCTTTCTAAGTCTGTCAGTAGACAGTACAGTCTCAATTATCTGAGGTAATGTGGACTGAGGCCACCTCAGATAATCAAACTCTGATATTAGGAAGGCTTATGTGCGAACATTAATCGTCCCATGCTTTCAACATCCAGTAAGTTAGGTCTTTTATGAAGAAGATTTTTTTAAAAGTTGCCATCTGTAGTTTTGTTTCATTGTCTCCAGTACACCTTGATCATGTTGGGATGAATAAGTGTAGTGACATTAGGAGGGGAAAAAAAAGTCCTGATGTCACCAAAAACTAGTTCACTTTCATTTGGATAGGATTGAGCATTGTCTAGTATTCAAAGTGCTTTCTGTGTAAGTCTGTTCTCGTTTAGAAAAAATTTACGCTTGCAACAAAGTCTTCTTGAAACCATTTTTTAAACAAAATTGAATCCAGCCATGGGCTTCTTTGGTTTCTATAGTTAACTGGCAGATTATTTAAATGTACATTTTTTAAAGCCTCTGGGTTTCTTTGATTTTTCCTATGAGAGTTAATTTAATTTTGTGCCTACATGATGCATTTGAACAGGCCAATACTGTGTCTCTCTCCTTGCTTCGCTTGTACCCAGGTATTGATTTTTCTTCTCTCACTGCAAGTGTTTTGGTTATAATTTATACCCATTTCATCACAGTTGTAAATTTGATCGGCACCTAAATCTTCTTCTTCTTTATTTTTCGCCACTTTAGCTTCTATTTCCTATTAACCTGAGTTTTTCTGTTCACCTTGTATTTCCTCAGTACAAGCTGACAGTTTCTCCCCAGTAATGTTTAACTGTCTAACTCCAAACCTTTTTGCCACCCAACCAACCGTAGCTGTGAATTCTTCTTTCCCTTTGAAATTCTTATAAAATTCTAAAGCTTTAGCTTGTAATATCAGTCCAGAAATTGGTCTGCCTTTTTCTCTCATCTGACTAAACCAAAAAAAGAGCTTGTGTGTTTTTTTGTTTCTTCAAATTTTCCTTTCTTCATTGTTTTTCTTTCCATATTTTCACATCTTACTGATGGTCTTTCTAAACACTATTTTTCAATTTTGTTTTTTTTTCCCCAGTCACCTACTGTCACTTCACCAACACCCAAGTCACTAGCTACTTTTTTTTTTTTTTTTTTTAATTGTTTCTTCCTTATCCAAGTGCGTAATCGCATCCCACTTTACCTTTAAGGGCACAACAACACGCTTCCACTTCCCACTCATGATAAATTTTACTTTGCAGCTTAATAACTTTAAAACTCGAATAAAGTAAAAAAAAAATTGCACAAAAATTACAACTTGCCTAGAACTGCAACTTAGTTAACACACTACAGTTGATGACTGAGGCTGCAGGCAAACTGAAGGCGATTTCCAGCGTTAGAGAGAAAATACACACACTTTGTATGAAATAACTTTGCTGCACAAAGAATGTTAGGCAGTTACGGCTCAATCCCATCCTTGTTAAAAAGGTAATCGGTTTGTGATTTTGTAAGGATGAAATAGTGCCGTGAATCCCCATGTAAAGTCTTGGCCAAAAGTTTTGTGAATGTTACAAATACTGGTTTTCACAAAGTTTGTTGCTTCAGTGTTTTTAGTTCTTTTTGTCAGATGTTTCTACGGCATACTGAAGTATAATTTATGCACAGTTCATAAGTTTCAAAGGCTTTTATTGACAATTACATTAAGTTAGTGCAGAGTCACTGCAAAGAGTATTTGCATTGTTGGCCCACACCTCTGCAATTTGCCCATGCATGCTGTTAATCAGCTTCTGGGCCAAATCCTGACTGATGCAGCCCATTCTTACATAATCAATGCTTAGTTTGTCAGAATTTGTGTTTTGTTTGTCCACCTGCCTCTTGACAATTGACCACAAGTTCTCAGTGGGATTAAGGTCTGGGGAGTTTCTTGGCCACTTGGTTATCTCTTTTGCCTTATGGCACAGAGCTCCATCATGCTGGAAAAGGCATTGTTCATCACCAAACTGTTTGGATGGTTGGGAGAAGTTGTTCTCAGAGGATGTTTTGGTACCATTCTTTATTCATGGCTGTGTTCTTGGGCAAAATTGTGAGTAAGACCAATCCATTGGCTGAGAAGCAACCCTCTCTTTGCTGCCCTTCTTGACACCAGGCCATCCTCCAAAAGTCTTCTCCTCACTGTGCGTGCAGAACCACTCACACCTGCCTGCTGCCATTCCTGTGCAAGCTCTGCACTGGTGCTTCCTTGATCCCGCAGCTGAAACAACTTTAAGAAATGGTCCTGGTGCTTGATGGACTTTTTTGGGTGCCCTGAAGCCGCCTTCACAACAGAAGTGGAAATAATTTTTTTGGGATTAAGTTCATTTTCATGGCAAAGAGGGACTTTGCAATTGATTACAATTCATCTCATCACTCTTCATAACATTCAGGAGTATATGCAAATTGCCATCATACAAACTAAGGAAGCAAACTTTGTGAAAACCAATATTTATGTAATTCTCAAAGCTTTTCTACACAACTGTATATGAAGATCGAATCCATTGCCGAATTCCAACGTTCATTTCCATGAGTTGAACTGGCCACAAAATAATGTACCTTGGATAATACGGGACTTGAATAATTGAGACTGTACTGTAACAACAAAATGCAAACACCTGGGATGTGAAGTTAAACTTTTGTCATGATTTGCTGTCCATAAGGCATTTCAGATTATCATTTTGTTGACCTGTACGTTTCAACCTCAGCCTTCTTAATTGTATACACTGAGTACAAAGAAAGCCAGCAGTTTGTGATGACATCAAACCTTTTTGAGCAACCTGAATTTTCCTTTCAGTATATGGGCTAACCATGGTGTAGGCCAGTGGTTTCTAAACTTTGTTTAGCTATTGACCATGCAGTGCATGTGTAATATTTCCATGCCCATTCAGCAATGGCATCAGGGTTTCACTTAAGCAAAGTCATCACCATTGTGTGCTTCAATGGAGTCTACTGTATATTGCAGTCAAGGTTATTATAGTTTTGCCTTTTATATTAGTTTTTATTTCTATATTTTTTTCTGACTGTACTTGGAAATTCTGTTTAGTTTTAGTTTTCCTTCATGTATTTTTAGTTTGAGTTTTTATTTCACAAAGACATTTCTATTTTATTTTTATATCTGTTAGTTTCAGTTTTGGTTTTAGTAATTATGGCATGGAGCTCCTTAGTTTTGTGTCACAATCGGACAGAACTGTACACTTAACAGATTTGGACACGAGTTTAATGTTAGTGGAAGCTTCCTACACTATATCATTTACTATCTGGTTTTGTTTTTGTCTGATAAAAACAAGCATATTCAAAACTAGAAGCTGAATATGAACAATTGTACACAATTTTATAATTTTTGAAATATTTTCTCATGAAAATCACCGGGGCATAGGAAGAACAGGGCTCTTAGACTTGAATCAGTTTACAGACCCCACCTAGCTGTATTGAGGGAAACAAAGAAAAACAAGCATGTAGTGTCAAGGTCAGGGGCAGTGAGACTTGAATAGCCCATCATAAAGGACAGTTAACCCATAATGAGCAGAGCAAGAGCAGGTAATAGGAGTACAGACAGGCATAAAACGACAGAGCATCTGAGATTAAGAACAACATATACATTAAACCTGTTTATCCAGAGCAGGATTGCAGGAAGCCTGGAGCCTACTGCCGCAGGCTTGGATATAAGGCAGGAAGAATCCCTGGAATGCAATATGTATGATAAGGCTGATGTTAAGAACAAGAAGAATATGATATTTCAACTATCCATTTTGAAAGAGAGAGAAAAACATTGAAAAAGGGAGACAAATATTTTAAAAAATTACTCTGCTAATGGATTACTTCCACACTATCGGATATTTTGAGTTGTGAATATGAACTAAAAAAGATAAATATAGAATAAATACAAAAACCCATTAGTATGTTTATTTTTTAATCACTTGGCAGGCTCTCTTCGTCTACCTACCTTTCTTTGTTTGTATTGCTTCATTGTGAAACGATGTTTTTAAAGCAAAGTGATTGGTCAGCAACAATATGCTGATCTTGTATGATGATCTAGTCAGTCTCTCGATCAGTGCAGTTTTATTTTCAAAAACCTTGAGTGGTCTCCCCTAGATTTTCTTGTGTACTCAAATATGGGAATGGATATTTGAGGAGTAAACCGCAAGACAATGATATTATGTGCATTAAGGAACCATCAACAACAAATGAAATCAAATTAATAATATATTGAAAAATTATTAAAAAAAGTAAAGTTGAATAAATCAGACTCTGCAGCTGCATGAATAAAAAAAAAAAATTGAGTATGTTTTCAGGTAAAGTACCACTTCCGGGTGATGGATTTGGCCCAGAAGTTAATACAGATCTACAATTATGGTGTAACAATCACATGCCTAATTTCATCCATCTATCTAGTTTACACATGCGCACACACAATTCCAAAAAACTGTTTGAATTACATCTTGATATACAACAAGCACAAAGAAAGGCGGCACATAAACCGCTATTTCACACACTTTATGCACCCATATTCAGCTTGCTCTGTCACCGCAAATGCTGTGTGAACACTCGCCCTCCGTCACCAGCTGCTGTTCACTGGATGAATATGTGCGGGTGGCTCGTGGTGGATGACTTTCTGTTTTAGAGTTAAAATATACAAGGGTTAAAGACTAACGGCAAGAATATTCATTCAAAAACGAAAACTAAAAATATTTTAGTAAATTATTTTATTTCAGTTAGTCTTTCCAGCTACTTTAATAATTTCATTTAGTTTTAGTTTTTCTTTTTGGTTTTGTTAATTATTTTATTTCAGTTTACAAAAATGTTTTTTTAATAAGGTTCAGTTTTGATTTTAGTTTTCATTAACTATAATAACCTTGATTGCAGTTACTGTCTTTTTCTAGATAACAGTCCTAACAAATAATGGCTTTCTTCTTAACATGCTTCATGATGTGATAGCCTGCTTTCCACCCTCCTGCTGCCACAAGCACCATCTCAAGAGCTGCTGTGCATTGGAGACAACTTCATTTGGGAAGGGGACAAGTATGCATATCAGTGTCGAGCACTGAACAAGCTATTATTGGGAATAACGTTAATGATGTCAAAGAGGACACAATCAGTCTAGAGGGTGGAGTATTTCTTTAGAACAAGGTGTATATATATACTAGCCATGTGCGCCCAACTACGTTGCGCATGTTAAAGTTGTCTGTGAAGGGCTCCCTGTTTAAACGTGGCTGCCAGACGTGAACTTCGTCGCACAGCATTATGATTTTTTATAAAGGAAACAAAATTACAAAAGAAAACCCTTGGATATTGATTCAATAGGAACGGCCTACTCGGAATCACTGTCCGAATTGTAATTATGTGATGGTGTAGGAGCATTTCTGCTTCTGTCCGTTCACAGTCCGTCTCGTTTTCACGATGCTGTCGTTTCCTCTCACAATCTCTTCTCAACCTTTCTCCACTCTTGCAGGTTGCTTTGTGGCAATCCAAAGAGTAAGGCAATATACATGGAGCAACGGTTATAAAAGGGGAACACATAGGTATCCAGGGTTTTTAAAGCATAAATAAGGATCACTTCACTGACATGTGAGCAAGCCACGGTACAACTGCGAGACGCGCAGCACTCGCCGGCTACAACGTAACAATAATAATTTCCGGAACATGCTGTTACGTTGTCATTCATTTTACCCACTGTCTTTCTTTCATTCATATGTTACGTAGGCACGTACCTTTTATCTTTGGCAATCTCATTCTCTAACCAGGCCTCAGGAGCTAACCAGCGTAACACTGTCCACCACCCCTTTCGTTATTCCGGCACATTGTTGACATCTGTGAGTAACAACAACGTACTAAACTGGAAGGTGGTCTACGCATGTGTGGAATTCGCGGACAAACAAAGATCAAGATCTAAATGAAGATGTCTATCTTTAGTTAATTTAAAGCACAACAATTTGTTTAGTTTGACTGTCTGTTTTGAGGTGTGACTGGCGTACTACAGTCTTCAGTAGTATAAGCCTGGAGGAGATTCTTAATGCAATGCCTATGTTTTAGCTGTCTCTCTACTGCCATCTAGTGCTTTTTCTTCTGATTCATTCACGGACAAACAAAGATCAAGATCCAAATGAAGATTATGTATAGAGAGATATTTTTAAATACAAGTTAAATTTGTGTCCCAAGTAGCTCACTGAGTCCTGGGGTGCATCTCAGGTTAGCTTGTGCATAAGTGTGGCCATATTAATGCTTAGTATGCAACTGAAAGTGGTGCACCAGTACCTTCAGTTCCTCCTACTTGCAGCTTTGTCGCCTTATATTGTAAATGTGATTAAGTATAATTTTAAAGTATCACATAACAAAAGAAACACTATGGCAGCCGTCTTTGTGGTGAAGGTTTAAGAATCGCAAGAGCGTTGAGAGTATCTTCTGGTTTACTGTCTTCGTTTGTCACAACACAAATATTTCCAAATGTCCCTCTATATGCCCTCTTTTTCAATTAAGTGTATTACTCAGTTATTGTGTGCTTTAACATGCATTTTTATTATTTAATTTAATATTGTTTTTTGTATCAGTATACTGCTGCTGGATTATGTGAATTTCCCCTTGGGATTAATAAAGTATCTATCTATATCTATCTATTGCTAAAAACCCAAATGCTGTTTTAATTGCCATTTTATTAACAACTGTGAGTAGATAGTAAAAGGGCTACAACATGAGCCATGGTGAACTGGAAGTGCATTCATAATGTTGTTTGTGCAATCAGTACCATGAAAAATGGGTATTGAAGTAATTTTAAAATGTTTAAATCGATAGTTAATGATATTTGGATACTATTGATAACCCTACAGTACTTGTGTGACTGCAAGTAGACAAAGTACTTTGGAAGGTACAATAATACATTGAGAAAATTGTGTGTAAAAACTACATATGAAAATTGTTCAAGTTGGTGATGACATAGCACCTGTTGTATGAAAACAGGCTGAATTCGTGTCTGAAAGGGCTTAATAATAGAACCTTATTTGTCCTCAGGGCAATATTTAGCTTCTTAAAGAACCTCAATAAATATACACACATTTACTATGGTCTGAACATACACCAAAATGACTAAAAAGAAGAATTAAAACAAAAGAAAACTTAGAACTTGGCAGTTACAGTCACAGTTTGGCATGCAGACAAATGCCGCTGGTATAAAGTGGCCCCAGTATCATTTCTTGACACACTTCTGCTGAATAATTCATTGGCTAAAATTACTCTGTGTTTGTGTCAGAGAGGGGATGTGCAACATTGTTTATAATGTATAATGGACCTCAGTTTTGTTTTAATACTGTCCTTCACTACTACTTACAGGGGGTGGGTGTGCAGAATGTGTACCATAAATGAGCCTGTCCTTTTAATTGGTTTGTTGATTTGTTGGATTTCTTGAAGTGAGATTTTTGGCCAAGCACATTGTTGTGCAGGAGATTGGTAGTAATAGAGAGAGGTCTGTATTGGTAATTCTGAGAAAGTTGGTACTGCACTCATACATAACTGCAAGTAGATAAATTATTCTGAAATGCACGATATTACTTTAAAAAAAAAAAAAAAAGAATAAAAACTACATATAAAAATGGCTCACAATGGTGATGCTACAGCATCCCCATAAACACATTTTGAAAAGAAAAATGGCTGCAGTAATGTCTGGAAATTGTATTCACGCAGGATTAAAAAGGCAATAAACATGGACAGGTCCGTGTTAGCATTTTTACCCCTGTATACAATTAGTTCTCTCACAAATCAGACTTTAAAAGCACATTGTTACAAAAACAGCTTTAAAATGTTTGTTTATATGAAAATATCCTAAATTGTCTTGGAAATCAGCAGTACTTATATAATGTGTGAGTTTTCATTTTCAGTGTGTATTTTAAGCAGTATCTTTTAGTTTTTGGGTTGAATAGGTTGGAATAACTTTAGTGTTTACAATTAAGACAACTTGGGTAGTTTATGATGCCATTCTTTATAAACCCTATTCTATATTATCCCAAGATTATAACCCCCCACCACCACCGGTACACTGGAGGGGGATCCTCATCTCCACCACACACTAAAGTTCATTGACCAATATTGTATTTTGATATTTATGAATGCCAGTACTTGTAATACTTAAATGATAGTTGGATAACTACTTGTACCAGGATTTTAAACCTTGTGTTACTATTAGTGTTTAGATATTTTATTTTGTATTACAGAATAAAGGCACAACATTGCTTACTTCAATAATGGAGGTATTTTTTAAATTTCTATTTTTGCTGTAGTATCAAATAATCAAATATCGCAAAATTTCTTTGGTATTGATACCCAGTATAAAAATTCCAGTATCATGACATTGCTAAAAATAAATATTTTTATATTTCCTTGTCTTTTTTTTCGAACCAGGAGAATTTCCATGTACAATTCAGGAATTGTATTTGTTTAAAAATAGAAAGGCAAAACCCCCACACACAGGCAGCTGTTATTCCCACTTTTATCCCAATAGTTCAGAAACAGACTTGTGCATGTTTCAAGAGTAAAATAAGGTGTCTAATCTGATGAGACATAATTATTTAAATTGTTTTGTTTAACACTGTAAGAGAACATTGTAAGATTAATCACTTTTTAATACAGTGTCCTACACTGACCCAATAAATGAACAGTGGCTTTGCATTCATTCTAACTGGCATAAACAATACTTGGCCACGGCCTTGGTCTTCATAGTTATAGGAGTGAGTGATGTGTAAGCACTAGCGCTAATGTCAGTATTAGAAAATAAATGTAGAGACAAGATTCAAACAAAGTGGCTATTTGACTTCTGTACACCAGCGATGACATGAGATGCTCCATTTGTTAGTACCAAAATAAAATTTATATAGTGTTGCTGTGCACACAGCATGTCTGCCTATTAATATGATATGTACTTTGTTAATAGAAACACAATTTCCAAAACATACAGGTAGCAGTACAAGCAAAAGAGCATACTTCAATGGTATATACAAATCTGCAAGCCCTGAACGTGTCTTTCATTTTGAGAAGAAAATCAATGTTTATTAGTATAACCCACAAGTAAAATCACACATCACATATTTTAATAGTATGTTAAAGAATGTCAGATGAGGTGGCTCAGGCATTTGATCAGGATGCCTCCTGGACGCCTCCCTGATGAGGTGTTCTGGGCATGTCCGCTGGAGGGACTATGTCTCCCGGCTGGCCTGGAAACGCCTCGGGATTCCCCTGGAAGAACTAGACGAAGTGACCGAGGAGAGGGAAGTCTGTGCATCTCTGCTCAAGCTGCTGCCCCCGTGACCCGATCTCGGATAAGCGGAAGAGGATGGATGGATGTTGAAGAATGTCATGCTATCTCACAGTACAGGGAACAATAGTCCTGTTAATTTTCTAATTCTGAATTTGTTCATAGGCCTATGCAACAACAAAATCTGATCAATCATATAAGAAATCTTGAAAACACTAACACAATGTCTGTTTTGAAATAAATTAATGTAAAACTGACAAGTTTGATTTCACACTGGAAGCTTTAAAGTTGAGTCAAATGTGTAAAAAAAAAAAAAAAAAAAAAGACAATTTAGAATAATAAAGCATGACATTTTAATATTTGAATTAATTTGACTGTTCTGTTAAATATTACTGTTTAGTAATATTTTGTTTGATCTAGTTAATGATACAGTTTTAAATCTTACAGTAACAACTGTTCGACTTAACAGAGTGGTTCTCTGACAAACCAGAATTTTAAAGCATGTTACAAAAACAGCTTTGAAGAGAATGTTTAAATGGAAATACTTACCCTTGGAAATGGAATTACCTTTGAAGATATCAATTCCATTTGTATGTTTGAACTTTTATTTTAGTGTCATAGAATGAATGTGTGTGTGTATGTATATGT
>JANRMT010062854.1:131083632-131103632 GCA_026402145.1 Polypterus bichir lapradei | reverse complement strand
ATTCTCTTAGATGTTAGGTAAGATTCGTTGAAATTATGTATGCAAACACACTTTATATACAGTAAAACATAAATATTATTTTAAAGATATCGAGCGTCTCCGATATCACATATGTTACAGCCATTACGATAGACAGGCCACCAGTAATAAATACGTACAATACAAGAAAAATTGTATAAAATGTGTGTACAGTGACACTAAATGTACGTACATGTACTAAGTACTGTACGTAGAAAATTAATTATGGTTACTCACCAACGACATGACGACTTGTCCGATAACGTTGAGTTTAATTTTACTGCACAACAAAGGAGAACGTTACAGCTATTCTAAAGGAGCCTCTTCAGGCGACTGTGTAGTACCGCCGTCGTTCTTCTTCCGGCAGTCTTCAATCGAAATCCCTAAAGCAGATTCCATCTGGACTGCCGCCTTATTACATCCACTTTCAACTCGTTTTGTGCCCTGGCTGAAGGACACTGCAGCCGTAGATCTTATACAGTATTCTTTTCCTCCTTTTTAAATAAAAAGAATCGTGGAATGATTGATGCCGCAATGGCATCCTACATCGGTGTAGCTGTTCCCTTCCTTCAACACATCCAAAACTTTTACCTTTTTGACAATCGTTAGCATCTTCGTTGGCACTTGGGCACGGCCCCTGAAGTAGTAGCAGGAGCAGATCGTTTTGGAGCCATAACGAAGGGCTTGACTATGCACAAATATTAACACAAAAGTTAACTTTTTACACAGCAAAACATGTTGATGCTGAATGATCGAGACGAGACTTCCTGGTCAGCGCAGCGGAATTGAATTCAGCGCTCCGTCGCTGAGCCAATCAGCACACAGGAACTTAACTGCGTGCTCTGATTGGGTAGCTTCTCAGCCATCCGCCAATATTGTCCCTTGTATGAAATCAATTGGGCAAACCAACTGAGTAAGCATGTACCAAATAGAGTGAAGCCACGAAAGTTGAAGCGCGATATAGCGAGGGATTACTGTATCCAGTAACTCGCCCCATTATAATATACAACATTCACTTGTTTGCTTTGTGAAACAGACTCATTGCCTTAGTTTATTTAAAAAAAAGAGAAGGGCAGGGGTGTTGTAAATTATGACCTTTATGCATTTTAAAAAAGGATAGCTGGCATTGTGATAAAGAAATGAAGCAAAAACATTAAATGCAAGGAAAAAATAAAAAACAAAAATTTATGCTATTAGTTTTTGCTTTGGCAAGCCATTTAATAAAGTTAAGATTCCTTTAACAGCAAGAATTAGTTGCCAGCTTGGGGGAAAAAAAAACCTGCACCTGCTGGTACTTCTTGCTGGAGAAATTTAATTTACAGATCTTATATTTTATAATAGTAGTTTGTAAGAGTGTGAGATATGCATCATCTATGATATGTTAATTGTTTTAATAATGTGAGAGCTGAAATTATCGAGTATGTCACTCATTTTGCAAAAAGCAATCAAAGACATGCCTTGAAAGTCCACACATTCATTGTCTCATGTAACCTAACGGTAGATTACTGTGCATGCACAAAGTGAGTGCCTAGTCATTCATGGGGATAGCTGTGCAGTCTCAGTTGTTGGATGTAATTGCAGGATGCAGATCATCCTCGCTCGTGTGAAGGTGGTTTGGTTTTGAAAAGACTGATGTTGCTCAGAAGGCGGCAATCTGTTTGGGTGAATTACTAATCCAATCAAATGACTTACCTAATTTGTTCGAGCATATTATGTTTATTTCTGTTAAAGTACCGTATTTCTCCAGTGAAAGGCAGCGGCTTATACATTAATTTTACAAAATGTGTATTGGGTACGGCTTGCTTAAATGGTGCGGCCTATCTAAAAACATTCGATAAAAGTATAATTCAGTGCACAAAAAGACTTTAAATGTACTGTTTACTTCAAAAAAATCAGATAGTGACGATGTTCATAGAGTTAAAATAACTAAGTCCACAGTTTGAAAAGAATATGAATTGTCCAGTAGACAAAAAATTGTCAGTTAATGACGCCATCATTGGTTCAGTGATCACTTGGCACTGCTGCATCTAGCCTCTTCACATTCGTCTCTTTCAGGTTTGTTGCTGCAATGTAAAAATGTAAGTTTTTCAGGGCTTTGCTACGTTGCATCCTAGTATATAATTAACAAGCTAGGAAAAAAGCAAAATTAAACAGAAATGAAAGGAACAAAAGTTTATAACAACACTGAAATTAGGCTTACCTTTCTTCAGATCCTTAAAAATCAGATCCGTAATCATTGTTATCGCCACTAAACAACTTGATTGCAACCTGTGCTGCTTTCCTGTCGCTGATGGCAGACACGGTTTCGTTACCGGTATCACTCTCTGATATTACAGACGTTGCTTGTGCTGCTGGTAGCCTTGTAGGTGGAGGAATGATTCTGGCTTTGTGAAAACCATTATGTAAGCTTTCTGGTTTCGTGGTGTTCCACACCAAAATAACCCATTCACACACTTGACTGTACGTCGCACATTGCTGCCGACCAAACGGAGTGAATGTATGCTCACCATCCGTCATCCATTTTTCCCCACTCGATCCTCACAAGGCACTTAAATGCATGATTGACAGCAATATCAAGTGGCTGCAGTTTGCATGTAGGTACACCAGCTATTACAGTGACATGACCACCAACCTTGTTCACTGCCTTCTGAACACTATCCATCAGATGAGCAGACATAGAGTCGAAAATTAGCAAGGACGACTACTTGTTAAAAAAATCCAGCTCCAGGCTGCCTTCTGTAGCATTTGTCTACCTATTCCACCATAATGTCTTAATTCATCCAGCCCTTGTTCACTGAGACCTCGATGCCCTTGGGTAGTTTTTCCTGTGGCATTGTCACCCTCTTAAAAATCACGAATGGCTTCAGCTTTTTGCCACTTGCCTTGCAAGCTAGAACTGTTAAACCTGTCCGCTCGTTACCTATGATAGTTACTGATATTGTCTTTTTACCAACCTTATTGACAGTGTGTGTTGATGGAATATCCATCTGCATCAGGACCTTGTCCATGTTGATGACGTCATCCGGTGTTAGTTTGTGTCTTGATTTCCTTGCCGACAAACTCTAAAACAATCAATTTTCTTCTTCCAGTCTTGCTGTCTCTGTCCCACAGTCGTTCTGGCTCGGATAGATAGACAATTTTGTTTCATGAAGCAAGAAACCCAATTATGACCCCCTTTGAAGTCTTCAGTTGCCATTTCAGTCACCATTCCTTGTGACTTCAATTTGATGGCTATTGTCGAAACTATCAGATTATTCTCACGCTGTGCGAGAATCCAATCTTTCCTTGTACGCCTTGCACGCCTACGTGGTGGAAGTGCGCATAAAGCTTCCTCATCTTTCCGCCAGTTTCTCACTTATTTTTCATCTACTTAAAAGTGGCGTCCAGCTACGCGATTGCCATTTTCTTTCACGAAAGCAACGACCTGGAGCTTAAATTCTGCAGCATAGGACTTGTGTTGCGGTATGATATCGGTAAGTGCAAAATTTTATCAATTTAATTGTTCATGCTCAACTATAATGTCACTATAGAGTCGCAAATGCCTACAGGGGTGTGTCAAATTAGATGCTTTTACTTCAGATTGGTCAATTCAGTAATGCCGCGGCTAATAACATGGGGCGGCTTCTTTTATAGTTTTAAAATATAAATGAGCATTTTCTGCAGCTTACAAAATGGGGAAGCCTCCAGTGTGGGGTGACTTTTCATTGGGGATTTACGGTATATGCCTATCGGGGGGTTTTATTTCACAAACTGTCTTGGTTGGGTGGTGTTTGATGCCAAAGCACTTTTTGTTTTCTTTGATTAACACAGCGATCCCTGCCTCCTCGCTCCGCTCCATTCTACCATACTTGTGCCAGCTCTCTCTCCAGCTCCTTCTGTCTCTCCCATGACGGATTCTTTTCAAAGCCGAGTTATTAGAAAGCATTTATCGCAGCCACTGTACGTCCATAGTTTAACATTGGCTGCATGTTGTGCATTTCATCGAAGGACAGTCTGTCAGGAAGAGATAAGAGTTCCCTTTGCTTAAAGGATCATCCCCTTTATGGAATGAAAAACTAGAGTTGGAGTGGTTTCTCATGCATGTTGATCAGTGACCAGGGATGCAGAATGATCAGAATGTTCCTTCTTCACAAATAACCAATGTTTAACTTTCTTTATAGTTAAACTGCCTGTAAAATGCGTGTGGTTTACTTGCAAGGCATGAAATTGCAATAAAATTCAGTTTATGGAGACAGTCAGTCTTAGTCCATCGCTTTCACATATATACCCTATCCTTAAGCAAAAACTTGATTAGAAAAAAATATTAAAGGAATCACCTGTCAAAATACTTTGAGTGTAGCATTCAATGGATACATGAGCTGATTTATATTAACTTCAGTTAGTAGTTAAAATGCTCACCTCCGCGCAAAACATCAGCTATATGTGAGGCAGAAATATTCTGATCATTCGATATCCCTAATCACTGATCAGCATGCACAAGAAACCATACCAAGATGGTTTGTCCTTGACTCCAGATAAGGAATGGTAGGGAAACTGGTGCTGCGTCAGTTTCTGAATGCCGATCAGTGTTTAAAAATACAAAATGATCAATTGTTTGTGAAATGGCAATATTCTGATGTTTATCTTTGTATTAAGAAAAACTACCGCCCCCCCCCCCCCCCCCAAAAACACAAATGCCAATGGACACATATAGCTATAAGTGACCTTGAGCATGGGAAAGGTGCTATATAAATGTATCATTTAAGTGAGATGTATCTTGTGTTAAAATGAGAAAAGACAAGTAAATACCTAGAGCGATTACTGTCGGCATTTATTTGCAAGACATGAGTGGGTCAGTTTAACTGTAAAGGGACCTAAACATTTATACAGTTGTGCTTGAAAGTTTGTGAACCATTTAGAATTTTCTATATTTCTGCATAAATATGACCTATAACATCAGATTTTCACTCAAGTCCTAAAAGTAGATAAAGAGAAACCAGTTAAACAAATGAGACAAATATTATACTTGGTCATTTTTTTTATTAAGGAAAATGATTGAATATTACATATTTGTGAGTGGCAAAAGTATGTGAGCCTTTGCTTTCAGTATCTGGTGTGACCCCCCTTTTGCAGCAATAACTGCAACTAAACGTTTCCGGTAACTTTTGATCATTCCTGCACACCGGCTTGGAGGAATTTTAGCCCATTCCTCCGTACAGAACAGCTTCATCTCTGGAATTTTGGTGGGTTTCCTCACATTAACTGCTCGCTTAAGGTCTTTACACAACATTTCGATTGGATTAAGGTCAGGACTTTGACTTGGCCATTCCAAAACATTAACTTTATTCTTCTTTAACCATTCTTTGATAGAACGACTTGTGTGCTTAGGGTCGTTGTCTTGCTGCATGACCCACCTTCTCTTTAGATTCAGTTCATGGATAGATGTCCTGACATTTTCCTTTAGAATTCTCTGATATAATTCAGAATTCATTGTTCTATCAATGAAGGCAAGCCGTCCTGGCCTAGATGCAGGAAAAAAGGCCCAAACCATGATGATACCACCGTGATTTACAGATGGGATAAGGTTCTTATGCTGGAATGCAGTGTTTTCCTTTCTCCAAACATACCACTTTTCATTTAACCCAAAAAGTTCTATTTTGGTCTCATCCGTCCACAAAACATTCTTCCAATAGCCTTCTGGTTTGTCCACGTGATCTATAGCAAACTTCAGACGAGCAGCAATGTTTTTTTTGGAGAGCAGTAGCTTTCTCTTTACAACCCTGTCATGCACACCATTATTGTTCAGTGTTCTCCTGATGATGGACACATGAACATGAACATGGACATTAGCCAATGTGAGAGAGGCCTTCAGTTGCTTAGAAGTTACCCTGGGGTCCTTTGTGACCTCGCCGACTATTTACACGCCTTGCTCTTGGAGTGATCTTTGTTGGTTGACCTTTCCTGGGATGGGTAACAATGGTCTTGAATTTCCTCCATTTGTACACAATCTGTCTGACTGTGGATTGGTGGAGTCCAAACTCTTTAGAGATGGTTTTGTAACCTTTTCCAGCCTGAAGAGCATCAACAACTCTTTTTGTGAGGACCTCAGAAATCTCCTTTGTTCGTGCTATGATACACTTCCACAAACATGTGTTGTGAAGAGCAGACTTTGATAGATCCCTGTTCTTTAAATAACACAGGGTGCTCACTCACACCTGATTTGTCATCCTATTGATTGAAAACACCTGACTCTAATTTCACCTTCAAACTGACTGCTAATCCTAGAGGTTCACATACTTTTGCCACTCACAAATATGTAATATTCTCAATAAATAAATGACCAAGTATAATTTTGTCTCATTTGTTTAACTGGTTTCTCTTTATCTACTTTTAGGTCTTGAGTGAAAATCTGATGTTTTTAGGTCATATTTATGCAGAAATAGAGAAAATTCTAAAGGGTTCACAAACCTTCAAGCACAACTGTAGGAATATTCTGATCATTTTTATCCCTGTTTTAAACATATAGCTTTAGATATATACAGTAGTATCCCTGTTTTTTATATATGTATGTGTATATGTGTGTGTGTGTGTGTGTGTGTGCGCATATATATATAAAGAGAGGTTTAGATAATTTGATATACTAGGGGGCTCTGTCCCCTTCTCGCTTCGCTTTCCAACCCCCAGCTCAGCCACTTCACGACTCTGTCGGTCATGTATGGGTCAGCGAATGTACAATTTAAACAGATGATTTTCATGGGAACTGTTACATATGGATAATAGAACTCACTTATTTTACATTACGTCGAGTATTTAACCTTTGTAAAAAATAGTCAAATGTCATAAAGAGAAAGAAAACTTATGCTTTTGCATTTACTTCATTTTTATTAGGTTCAAAATAAACCAGTTTTTTCTTTCACTACCTGTAAAGCTTGTACTTCTTTGCCTTCTTTAAATCGAAACACATTCTGACCTGGTGAATTGCTGGTAATTCAACAGAATTTCTTCATCTGTTTATTGGCAATTCCATTAAATGCCACCCACTTTCCATTGCAGTGACGTATCGAGTGTCTAAATATGCTTGAACTTGAGACTGTTCTTTGGATACATTCACGTGTACTCTATCTAGCAGTTTGTACTTTATTTGAATGTACTTGTAGATGTACTTAATACTCATAACCGATGCATAATACTCAACATTAATATGACCATTGAATCGTTTGAGCAAATACAGGTTATACAGTACAATCATTGAATTATTGACAATCACAATTTTAACAACTTTCTTTCCGTAAGTGTGGTGTTCGTGAGTATAATCTCTGCGTCGATAATCAGGAAAGCTAGCCATAGTCATATCTCTTGAATTAACGAAAACTTTACGAAATTTCTTTAAACATTTTTAAATGAGGTCTGAGAGACATGTGTTTAATGACTTTGCACCATAATTCAGGATAGGTTTCTCTGTTTGAAATTTCAGCACAGATAAAACGATCTACATCATCAAGAGTTAATAATTTATTTTGCAAAGTAACCAATAAATGCATCTGAGGGTTTTGAAGATGAATTTTGTGTAAAGTGTGTACTTTTGGACATGTGGATTTGTATCCATCATTGGCTGTAGAATTTCTGATATGTTTGATTAACTCTTTCGATTCTATTTTGCTTCGCTTCTCCGTAATCATAACATTAATTTATAAGAGCTGAGAGAGCAGGAAAAAGTCTGTCAAAAGCATTCACACAATGCTGTGCATGGTTGTATATGGTTGCGATGAGGGCTTGACTCAAATCTCAAGGCCTAGGTCTCAACTTGCGGGACTTGAAAAAATCCTTCAAAAAGTCTTGTCTCAGTGAAGGTTTTTTAATTATAATAAAGATCTAGGTTTAGATATATATAGATATAATATATATATTGGTTGAGATACATGTTTGGATAAATAAGGTGGTTCAATTCAGACAAGTTGAAGTACATTTGTTTATAAATGTTATAGGTTTGTGTTTTTTGTATCTTTGTGCAATTTATGACAAAACTTGTTTACAATGCTATATAGTTTTTTTTTTTTCCCTGTACAGTATTTGACAACTTTGGATTTTTTACACTATAGTACAGTATGTTAGGTTTTTGCTCTTGCTTCTACGCTGCACAATTCACCTCACAGCAGAGCAGTTTGTTTATCCAGACTGTAATGTTCATGCCCTATAGTTCAATTATGAGTAGTATTTTATTCCCTTTGGATCCATATCTTGTTTACATTAAAGGGTAACTGATTAAAATGCTCTCATTATATTAGTTTTGTTGGTCTTGGTTTACTTATACTTGTACTGTTTGATCTCAGTAATACTTTAACTAGTGATTTTAATGTTTTTGTGACATTTTACTTCAGTTTTAAGTAAACAAACAAAATCTGTTTTCCTTAACTGTTTCCACTAATCTAGTTTAGTAAGCTAAAATTAATATCCTATTAATAAGACAGAGCAATTAGACTTTTATAAGCATGTTTTTGAATGATGAAAATATTATCTAATTATAATTGTCAAAGTCACAGAAAAATATTGCACATCTCTAGACCCCACATGGCCAGTACTTAGACCCCCTTTGGCAAGTATCACAGCTTGTAAAAGCTAAGAGTCTTTCAGTTCTTTCTTGGGTTATTTTTGCCCATTCATTCTTGCAAAAGGCTTCTAATTCTGCAAGATTCTTCTGTCATCCTGGCATGCTCTGCTTTTTCGGGATTGATTCACAGATTTTCAGTGATGTTTAGGTCAGGGCACTCTGAGGGCCATGGCAAAACTGTCGGCTTGTGTCTCTTGATGTATTTGAGTATAGATTTTGAAGTGTTTTGGAACATTATGTTGTTGTAGGGCACAGCCTCTTTTCAACTTTGTTTTTTACAAAAAGTGTGATGTTGGCTTCCACAGTTTACTGGAATTTATTTAAATCCATTCTTCCCTCTACCAATGGCTCATTCCCTTTGCCACTGACTGCAACACAAGTACAAAGTATGATCAATCCAGCACCATGATTAATAGTTGGAGAGGTGGTAATTTCCAGGAATTCAGCACCCTTTTCTCTCTCCAAACATAACTTTGCACATTGTGACCTAAACATTCTGTTTTGACTTCATCACTCCACAGGACTTGTTTCCAAAATGCATTAGGCTTGTGTAGATGTACATTTGCAGACTTCAGGCGTTGAATTTTGTGGCTAGAATACAGAAAAGGTTTTCTTCTGCTGACTCTACCATGAAGGTCATGTTTGTTCAGATGTTGCTGTATAGTAGAACCGTGTAGCACCAATCCAGAATCTGTTGAATCTTCCTGAAGGTCTTTTGAAGTCAAATGGGTTTTTTTATTTTCCTTTCTAGCACCACTGATGTATATTTGAAACAATGTGTATGGAACTATGGGAGAAATTGCATCCCTTGTTGATTCTATATATGGTATACAGCATTTTATGTTCCAATATAGGGCAATCCCGTATTATAAGGAATTCAAGTTCAAGTTGTACCTCATTGGCGGTACTGTCCACATCACCCGTAAATGGAGAGGAGATGGTGAACATTTCAGCTTCCACTGCTTTGAAGTCTTCAAATCACCTGGAAAACTTGCCATGCAGTGCCTGGAACATGGCTGTATATATTTTAAGCTGATCAACAGATAGATTCATCCATCTCATTGTGCATTTCATGTGCAAAAAGACCTTTGCCTTGCAATTTTGTGTTCGGTTCATTCAGAAATGCAGGCACAACATCAGCAAATACTGTACAAAAAGTGATAGACACAGTGCAGCTTAGTTCAAGGATTGGTTTTCCAGACCTGTTTGGTTACTTTGCTACCCAAGCTTAGCCACCTGACAGCTGTGTTGTAGCCCAGATCAGTGTGATCAGTCTCATGCTTGTCCAACATTGTAACAAAGTGTGATTCAATGCCCGAGCACTGATGAAATTAACAGTATTTATTACATCATCCACATGATTAATTTTCATTTCTGATTTACATAACACTTCTTGATGAATAATAGTTTTGGGCTGGGTTAATCTCAGCCACTTTTTCCTGCATCCGTTTTAAAAGTCTAAAATTTTTACCTGTCAAATTAGAGGAACCATCATTTGTCACATCAACAAAGTTTTTCTACTTCTTTCCTGACTTTTGCAAGCACGTACTGACTAGGGAATCCATGAATGAAACTGCTGTAATTCCTGGGAAACCGGGAATGGCCAAGCTCGCATATATAGCGTGTAAATGTGTAAAAATCGATCAAGAAATAACAGAGTTATAGTTGAAAATAATTAAGTGGCATGGTTTTTTGGCCCACGGTGTAGTGTGTTGCCTATTAATTCAGTCAACAGACCAGCAGCAGTCAGTCTCCCAGCTCCCACTAAGACTGAGCACAGTGGACTGGGAGGAGTCTGCGTTCTGCAGCTCATGAATGCCGGGATGGTGCAGATGTCATTGACGTCTGTCAGACAACAGCTTTGAACAGCAACTTGAAACTAATGCGTCAGTCTGTTGCATCCGCATTATCTGTGCCAAGAAACTTGCCATCACAGAATGATGACAAACTGGATGCATCAGTAAAAGCTGAAATGGCGGTGTTTCAGTGCAACGGCAAGCGCGGGTGTTTAGAACAAGTGTATCAGTATCTGATGACTGTGCCACGTACTTCACTGGAGGAAGAGTGTGCTTTCTCAGCGTCTGGCTTACTCTGCACAAATGCGCGCTCTCGCCTGGATGCCCACACACTGGACACGTTGTGCTTTCTACGCTCTTATTACCGCAACTAACTAGATACATGTACTTATATGACGGCCTGAACTGCTTGTAGATAAGGTTAGTCTTTTATTGCTGTCAACATATTTCAGTAGTTATTAAAAATAAGTGTCGGTCGTTCTAAAACCGTTCACAAGTGAGATTCCCGGGAATGAGATGCGGGATTCCTGAATGTCTGGGAATGGATAAACCTGTCCGGGAATGGATTCCCTAGCACTGACTACAGTAAATAAATTCTTTACCAGTTGTCCCTTTCACTGACTACATATATGCCAGTCCCTCTGTCATTTCAAAGACTTGTTGTTCCTTTCAAAAGAATTAGCAGCTGTTCTGTGTCACCAACATCACTAGAGATGCATGATATATCTGGAACTATATTGTTATTGGCCGATGTTCATTAAAAATGACATCGAAATCGGTCAGATGTGTACATTTTTACCAATACAGCCGACCAATATAATTTTGGCTTGTCAACACTGTTGACTAAATTAAATGTTTTCATTGTTTGTTGTGGCAGATATTAAGCTGCAGAAAAACATGCATGTACGCACAGCCCCTTGTGCTCATAAACACGAAAAAAAAAGCATCACGGGATTTTCCAGTTTTGCTGACGCGCTTTGTTTATTCATTTGGCAGATGTCATTAGTAAAGCAGCATGTCAGCAGTGTGGTCATATTTTTCTGTGAAAAAGGAAGATAACAGTTGCAATCTGCTCCAACTGCAAAAATGAAGTAATGCGAGGAGGCTGTAGAGTTAAATCTTTTAATTCCACAAATTTAATTACCCATCTGAAGAACCACCATAACAAATTATACACAATTTATAGCGGTTAATGCTACCAAAACGAAAGTTAAATCCAACGCTCACTAGCAGTTACTAGCAGCAAACCCTTCAAAACGTTTTCTCAAGCTGGTGCCAGAGCTAAAGGCATAACTACTTAAATAATGGAAATGATCGCACTTGATGACCAATCTTTTTCCCTAGTTGTGGAAGATTTCATCAGTTGCTACATCATTTAGAACCTCTATACATTTTTCCAGTCCTGCGATACTTTGCAGATGTCTCACTGCCTGCATTATATTATGCGATTGCTACACACATCCATGAGCTTTTAAGAAACAATGTCACCAGCATTAGCTTCACTACAGATATGTGGAGCTCAGAGGTCAGCCCCATGAGTATGTTGAGTGTAACAGTACACTGGATTGACACAAATTTGGAGGCAAAAAGAGAACCGAAGAAATCATCATTATGCTGCTGAGACTCGTGTGACCTAAATATGAAGAAAACGGTTTCTGTTGCAGTTTTTAGTTGAATTGCCTGAAAAAAATACCTCAAGCAAGCATATACATTTTTATGGTTTTTGAGCTACTGTTGCAGTCTCCTGCAATTTCCCTCTTATATCCCGTCCTTTCTGATGAACACTCCCATTCATATCAATTTCAGTCTGCGTCTGCAAGGTCACATCTAGCTGCATACTGACACGCCCAGGAAAGCACTTGCCATCTCCACCTTCCACGGGCCTGACAGAATCAGACCAATTTGGCCCACATTCCGTACAGTGCCCAGGTCTGCATTAAGGGGTGTTTGGCATTATTGCCACTAAATTACATACCCCAAAAATAAGCTGTTATTACTCTAATGCAAGAAGGACCTGCAAATTACTGAAGTGTATAGTAAGTACAAGACTTAATTTTTAAATGAAAGTATTTACATGATAAAATATTTTTTTTCACTCCAATATAAACTAAATAAAGCAGAAAAAATAGTGCTTTATGGATTTCTCTCAAATTTATTTTACAGGATATAACCTATTCCATTTTATACTGCTCAACCCATGTGATCAATTTTTCACCCTGTGCCAGTCTGTCAGTCATCATTGTAACCGGTTTAGATATCTCATCCCATAGCATTGCAAAGTTATGTTTGGCACAAGGTGTCCCTTTTTGGAAAAATTTAGACTCTTATGCCTGACCAGTTTCCCAAAACAAGTATTGTAGTAGTAGTGTGTTTTTTTTTTTTTTTTTGTTTTTTTAGAAAAAGAATATATATACACACAAGCTCACATACTATATCACTTTGAAGCAACAACTAAACAGTTTTTAGCTACAGTGATATAAACAGTCAACACATCACTTCCAAAATTGCAGATTTTGTATAATAAAAAAAAAAAGATAAATCCTGTCAGAACTTATTCTGGCTTTTTTGCAAAATTAGTCTATACAAAGGTGAAAAATCAAACTGATTAGTTGAAACATCTTTTAATAATCAAGAATGTTGTTGTGTTCAAAATCAGCCAATCATGATATGTCTTTCTGAGTGAGCTCAGATAAAGTGTGACTGTTCCTGTAGGGATTATTCTGATCTCCTCTTGGTTGCAACGTACTCCAAAAGCCATGGCCTATGAGCTTATAAAACATGAGCAGGATCTCATCATTGAAAGGTATCAATCATTAAACATCCCATGGAACATAGTAAAGACAGTCATCAACAAGTGAAGAAAATATAGCTCAACAGTGACTTGACAAAGATCTGAACGTCCCTCCAAGACTTTGAGAAATTTAGGAGAAAACTGGTTAGGGAGTCCACCAAGAGGCCTACAGCAACATTAAAGTAGCTATAGGATTTCCTGGCAAGTACTGGTTGTTCCCTACATGTACCAACAATCAGTCATATTCTTCATATGTCTGGGTTTTGTGTTAGCGTAGCAAGATGAAAGCTTATTCTCACAAAAACATAAAAAGGTACACCCAATCTCTTGTGGAGAAATGTATTATGTTTTGTTGGCATTAATTCCAAAAGTTATGTTTTGTGCAAACAAAAAAAACACATTGCATCATGAAAAGGACACCATACTCGTGAAGCATGGTGGAGGCCTTATCATACTTTGCGGCTGCTTTTCTTCTGCTGGAACTGGGGCTTTAGTCAAAGTGGTTGGAATCATGAATATCTCCAACTATCAGTCTATTTTGGCACAAAACCTTCAAGCATCTGCTAGGAAGATGAAGAGGAACTTCACATTCAGCATGACAATGACCCAAGCGTACATGAACATTAACAAAGCAATGGCTTCTTTAAAGGGAGGATCAATGTTCTGGAATGGCCCAGGCAGAGCCCAGACCCTAATCCAGTTAAAAATCTGTGGGATGACCTGAAGAGAGCTATGTGAGATTCCCTGGTAATTTGATAAATCTGACAATTTTTTGCAAGGCATAGGTAAAAATTGCCAAGTCCACATGTGCCAAACTGACTGACTCTTACCCAAAAAGACTGAGTGCTGTAATAAAATCAAAATGTTCTTCAGCTGGGTATTAGTTTAGGTGTTGTGTACTCTCATGCAGGTTTTTATGATTTTTTTCTTTTTTTACTAAGCAGTTTCTGGTTTGTCTTCAGTTTCTTTGTATAGATTGCAATTTTCAATCTGTTCTGTCAGGATTTATCTTGTTTGTGAGTTGTGATTTTAGCAGTGGTGTATAGACTTTATATATCCACTGCATATGTGTATAATCTACTCCTTTAAAT
Organism: Polypterus bichir lapradei; assembly: GCA_026402145.1. Lineage (NCBI taxonomy): Eukaryota > Metazoa > Chordata > Cladistia > Polypteriformes > Polypteridae > Polypterus > Polypterus bichir. The sequence goes on along the minus strand of JANRMT010062854.1, from coordinate 131,089,349 downwards.
CTTTTAAACTTATTTTTTCTGATAGTCCTTAAAGCAATTTCGGCTTCTGTAATTTACACATCTTCTCCAGCCTTCTGTTGCATTTACTCCACAGAAGTTAAGCGCATTTATTTGTGTTGCTTTTTTCTTGAATTTCACATTTTGAGTAAAATGCTAAGTGCTAAGTTACAGGTGGGGAATATGCCTCTGCTGGGAACAGTACAAAGCGGCAGCCCTGAGCACAGAGCTAGTCATACAGACGCATATACTGAAACTGGGTTGCAAGCATATGAGACGTGTTAACAGTATAATCCACCCCACAATCTCCTTCAAAAAGATGAACAGAGCTGTGCAAGATTTTTCCCCCAGTTTCTTATAGCTCTCTCTTCATAATCTCACCTGACCTTGACTCCTCAAGTCCCAGTTTGATTTTCACTTTGTAATCTCACTCTTTTCTGACTTCATGTTTGGGCTGTAGCACAATTAAAAATGTGATAAAAATATTACAATAATCCCTCCTTGATTGCGGGGGTTGCGTTCCAGAACCCCCCGCGATTGGTGAAAATCTGCGAAGTAGAAACCATATGTTTGTATGGTTATTTTTATATATTTTAAGCCCTTAGAAACTCTCCCATACCGTTTATAAATATTCTCCGCAGTTATACAGTAAACCCTCGTTTATCGCGGTTAATCCGCTCCAGACAAATAAATGAATTTCCACGAAGTAGGATTCTTTATTTATAAATCTAATATTTTCACAGTTAGAGCATAGAAAACCTGTTTACGACCTTCTAAATACGTTTTTTTAACATTATTAGAGCCCTCTAGACATGAAATAACACCCTTTAGTCAAACGTTTAAACTGTGCTCCATGACAAGACAGAGATGACAGTTCTTTCTCACAGTTAAAAGAATGCAAACATATCTTCCTCTTCAAAGGAGTGCCGTCAGGAGCAGAGAATGTCGGAGAGAGAGAAAAATAAACAATCAAAAATCAATAGGGCTGTTGGGCTTTTAAGTAAACGAAGCACCGAGATAAAGCGCCGCAATGAAGGGATCGATGTGAAGGTAGTCTTTCAAGAATTTTTTAGAGGAGCGTCCGTATCTTCTAAGCAAACAGCCTCTCTGCTCACAGCCCTCCGTCAGGAGCATAGAATGTCAGAGAGAGTGAGAGAGACAGAGAAAAGCAAACAATCAAAAATCAACACGGGCTGTTAGAGCTTTGAAGTGTGCGAAGCACTGCGTGGGAAGCATATCGTATATCATTGAGGAGTTTTATTTAATACATAATACATGCTCTGATTGGGTAGCTTCTCAGCCATCCGCCAATAGCGTCCCTTGTATGAAATGAACTGGGCAAACTGAGGAAGCATGTACCATAAATTAAAAGCCCCATTGTCTGCAGAAATCCGCAAACCAGCAAAAAATCCATAATATATATTTAGATATGCTTACATTTAAAATCCGCGATGGAGTGAAGCCGCGAAAGTTGAAGCGCGATATAGCGAGGGATCACTGTACACATTTATGCAATCGATCAATTTTTTCTTTTTCCCTTTTTAAGCATTGAAGTCAAATTCCTAAAAACTAACAGCAGTGCAAACATATCTGCCCTAGCACAGAAAGAGCGCATTTTTTTTTTCCAGCCAAGACCAAGAAAGAGATTAACACGAAACAGAAGAATGCTCCTAGCGTTTAAGCACCAGCAACCTACATTAGCATTGAACATGGAATAAATTGTGGAGCCTTTGTGTCATGGTAGTAGGTATTCTGGAAGCACAGTGGTGTCCTTGTGACCTTCCAGTATTTAGCAGAAATAGCCAAGAGTAAATCGAACATATAATTTGCCTGTGTTGAGTTGCTTGAAATTAATTAGCTTTGGTTTGTGTATTTACATGCTTCCAATTCTTTCTTAAAAATCTGGTAAATATTTATATATTTTAATTTCTTGGTGACTATTTAACACACAGTATATTTGCAATGTATTGTGTGTATCTTTGGGTCCTGCTACACAAATGTTTATTTTTCATCTTAACATTCTTTTTATGACGCCCATTGAAATGCTGGGGATGTACTTATTTTATGCAACGTCTGTTCATAATGAGAAAAAAAGTTGCCGGCAAAGAATAAATATCTTATGATTATGTAGCTAAATTTAGTTTGCTGGTTCATTTTTGTGCATCGCAACAACTACATTTTAATTATTATTTAGTCGGAGAAACTGATTTTTGTTTTATGTTCCTTTATCTTATTGCTAGTTTAATATTAAAAACTAAGGGGATCCGCCCCCTGCTCGCTTCGCTCACCCACTTCCAGGTTTGGTGAACCGGTTATATAATTTAAAGAGATTCTTATTTTCATTTCATTCATTTTTTATTTCTTGATAATTTGCCAGTGATAAAGCTGTTGAGAATGAGTTATTCCCCCTCCTCCTCAGGGGCGCTCTACACACCAGCCACTTAGCGTCTCTGCTGCTTGCATTGTGAAGAGGTGGGCTGAACACACGCTAAGGAGATGCGGTTGCTCCTCCGAAACCCCTCTTAAATGGTGATACATTGGGAAACAAATACATTTTTTTTTTTTTTTTTTTACACCTCCTTTTTGCTCGAGCAGCTGATGGCTTGCTGTTGCTGGCGTCGCCATGCTGCGTGATCTGCATGTCGCACAGCACTTTGAACATTTAAAAAACCTGTACAGCAGCTGTCCCTTTGTCTCACTGCCTTTTCTCGTGGGACGTTAAAGTGTCTCCAAGAAAATCGCGTCTCGTCTCCTTTCAGCCTTCCAAGATTTTTTTTTTTTAATAACAGAGATAAGTTTTCTTCATTTTTTAATTACCCAGATTAGTACTGTGAAAAATATTAATAATCATCATAATCATTAACCAGCTGATTTAAAATGTGTATGAATTGCAAAAAGGAAACTGCAAACACCAAAATGTAATGTAAATGGTCAAGTGATGAAGACAGTGACGTTTTAACCCTCCCCAAAATAGGTGCCCCCACTGGTGTATCGGACTGTGTGGGAAGCACTGTGTCTGTATAGGTGTATAGATTTGTGTGGGAAGCACTGTATGTGTATAGGGGTGTGTTTTTTGTAGCGCTCTCAGCTCTGCAAACGGTGGAAAGATGCTTCTAAGGAAAACGAAGTACACCATTTCTTTACGTAAAAGAAAATATGCCTGGATGCTTTCCCTTAAGCTTGTGCTAGCCTAAATGCTTATTTAAATGACTGGACATGGTTTCATGATCATAGTTTGTCATCAAACAGCTCTAACCCAACTTGTAAGATAACAAGAAGTTGTATTTTTTCACTTCATATTTTAATTGTACTTGTTTTTGGTACAGTTTAACCATCCATCCATTATCTAACCCGCTATATCCTAACTACAGGGTCACGGGGGTCTATTGGAGCCAATCTCAGCCAATACAGGGTGCAAGGCAGGAAACAAACCCTGGGCAGGGCGCCAGCCCACCGCAGGGCACGCACACACACACACACCCCCCAAGCACACACTAGGGACAATTTAGAATTGCCAATGCACTTAACCTGCATGTCTTTGGAATGTGGGAGGAAACCAAAGAACCCGGAGGGGAAACACGCAGACACAGGCAGAACATACAAACTCCATGCAGGGAGGACCCGAGAAGTGAACCCGGGTCTCCTAACTGCAAGGCAGCAGCGCTACTCACTGCGTCACCGTACCGCCCCCAGGATAGAATAGCATTACAATAATCTATACGTGAGGTGACTCGGGCATTAACCAATACTTCAATACTGTGTTGCGTAAAAACAGGACGAAGTCTAGAAATGTTTCATAAATGGAAAAAGACAGTATAAGAAATGTAACTTATCTGGGAGTAATTTTTTAATAATGATGATAATATTTAATAATTGCCATTATTAGTGTATATATTGATAAATAATTGCATGTAAACAATTCACCAAAATCAATAGTTTTAAACGTTATTGGTTTTTTCATCAGAAAACCCGGTTTCCACGTCTGCCTGTATTTAGTTTAAATGGCACTTTTGCCACTCGCAATAGGGCGGACGCGCTGAACGCTTGTTGACAGGGCAACACAGAGAATGCAGAATATATATATATATATATATATATATATATATATATATATATATAAATATATATATATAAATATATATATATATATAAACAGAATTATTAGGCAAATGAGTATTTTGTCCACATCATCCTCTTTATGCATGTTGTCTTACTCCAAGCTGTATAGGCTCGAAAGCCTACTACCAATTAAGCATATTAGGTGATGTGCATCTCTGTAATGAGAAGGGGTGTGGTCTAATGACATCAACACCCTATATCTGGTGTGCATAATTATTAGGCAACTTCCTTTCCTTTGGCAAAATGGGTCAAAAGAAGGACTTGACAGGCTCAGAAAAGTCAAAAATAGTAAGATATCTTGCAGAGGGATGCAGCACTCTTAAAATTGCAAAGCTTCTAAAGCGTGATCATCGAACAATCAAGCGTTTCATTCAAAATAGTCAACAGGGTCGCAAGAAGCGTGTGGAAAATCCAAGGTGCAAAATAACTGCCCATGAACTGAGAAAAGTCAAGCGTGCAGCTGCCAAGATGCCACTTGCCACCAGTTTGGCCATATTTCAGAGCTGCAACATCACTGGAGTGCCCAAAAGCACAAGGTGTGCAATACTCAGAGACATGGCCAAGGTAAGAAAGGCTGAAAGACGACCACCACTGAACAAGACACACAAGCTGAAACGTCAAGACTGGGCCAAGAAATATCTCAAGACTGATTTTTCTAAGGTTTTATGGACTGATGAAATGAGAGTGAGTCTTGATGGGCCAGATGGATGGGCCCGTGGCTGGATTGGTAAAGGGCAGAGAGCTCCTGTCCGACTCAGACGCCAGCAAGGTGGAGGTGGAGTACTGGTTTGGGCTGGTATCATCAAAGATGAGCTTGTGGGGCCTTTTCGGGTTGAGGATGGAGTCAAGCTCAACTCCCAGTCCTACTGCCAGTTTCTGGAAGACACCTTCTTCAAGCAGTGGTACAGGAAGAAGTCTGCATCCTTCAAGAAAAACATGATTTTCATGCAGGACAATGCTCCATCACACGCGTCCAAGTACTCCACAGCGTGGCTGGCAAGAAAGGGTATAAAAGAAGAAAAACTAATGACATGGCCTCCTTGTTCACCTGATCTGAACCCCATTGAGAACCTGTGGTCCATCATCAAATGTGAGATTTACAAGGAGGGAAAACGGTACACCTCTCTGAACAGTGTCTGGGAGGCTGTGGTTGCTGCTGCACGCCATGTTGATGGTGAACAGATCAAAACACTGACAGAATCCATGGATGGCAGGCTTTTGAGTGTCCTTGCAAAGAAAGGTGGCTATATTGGTCACTGATTTGTTTTTGTTTTGTTTTTGAATGTCAGAAATGTATATTTGTGAATGTGGAGATGTTATATTGGTTTCACTGGTAAAAATAAATAATTGAAATGGGTATATATTTGTTTTTTGTTAAGTTGCCTAATAAATTATGCACAGTAATAGTCACCTGCACACACACACATCCCCCTAAAATAGCTAAAACTAAAAACTACTTCCAAAAATATTCAGCTTTGATATTAATGAGTTTTTTGGGTTCATTGAGAACATGGTGGTTGTTCAATAATAAAATTATTCCTCAGAAATACAACTTGCCTAATAATTCTGCACTCCCTGTGTGTGTGTGTGTATGTATATAT
>JANRMT010062854.1:131069573-131081512 GCA_026402145.1 Polypterus bichir lapradei | reverse complement strand
TATATATATATATATATCTATGTGTGCGTCTCTGTTAACCATTGTTTCTTTAAATTGCCAAGAGATGGCGGAACTGTCCGAGTATCGGAAGGCTGACTACTTTCATAAGGTGACTGCTTTTCGCTATTATACCCATGCCACCTAAAAATAGACGTAGAATTAGACAGTCCACTTCCGATGCCAGAAAAAAGTCTTTTTCAACGGCGTGTGAAACATTGCACAAGACATGAACATATTTTTATACCAGGCATTCCGCTGATTCCTAATGATTTAACCTTTGATTTCAAACGTCTACTATTTCCTGTTCGTTTGGCTTTTACTATGTCAATTAATAAGGCTCAAGGGCAATCACTGCAAGTTAAAGGCATCGGTTTGCTTTTCACACAGACAGCTCTATGTAGCATGTTCTAGAGTGGGCAATCCTCAGAATTTGTTCATTTTTGCACCACAAGGCAAAACAAAAATATACTGTATCCAAAGCCTCTAAAATGACCACTTATATTGCCTATTACAATAAAATGTCAATCCTAAAAATGTTAGTTCAATTTCTATGTTCTGTTTCTTTCATTTGGGAAGTTCACCAGTTACAGATTCCTGGGCAACGCTGGGTACTCCTGCTAGTAAAGTAATAGGGTAAAAATATTCACATGATACACTCAGGATTGTACTTGGTGTTGAAAATATCTGTGACCATGAATTCTAAAATCAACACTAGTAGCAAATACTGACAGTGCCTTGACTCTTGTTGCTAGCATAATTTTACATTCTTAAAAAAGTAGAAGATTTTGTCATGAAGTGTTAAGATGTTTTTTTTTTGGTTGAAGGACTAAAATACAAGCAAGTGAAAGCATCCTTATTTTGCTCTGAAAAGAAGACAGAACTTTGTAAAAGAATACCTTAGGCCAGCTGCAGAAATTTAGTTACAATCTGAATTTGACTATATACTTGGTTAACAACATAAATTTTGTTTTATTGTACAGTTTTCATATGGTATTTGTCAATCGGTTCATTTATTCATTTATGCTTTTTTATCCTTGTTTATTTTCACACACTTTACATGAAATGTTTCAGCTTTCTTTCCTAATTCATTTATTACAATAGTTGCGTTTATACGCATAAGGACGATCTTTAAATGTGCTTTTTCGATGTCTTCATTGAGTTCTTTGTTTACATTTTTATACAGATATAATAAGTATATTTCAAATGAATTCATCTTCATGTTGCTTTGGTTATTGTAGTTTTACTAATAACTCCAAATGAGGTTTTAACAATCCAGTCAGAAGTTTTTATGCTTGGAAATTTGGTGGTGTTTAAGTACTAGATTGCATAAGACATTCCAGTTTTGTCCTATTGTATGCTGATTTGCTACAGAACAGGTATAGAACTTGTGAATTTTGTGAAAGAGGTGTTTCTAAATTATTTACCTTGTCTGCTTTGTTTGTTAGAAAGTACTCCTACCAAATATATTAATTGATGGACAAGGACTATAAAAGGAGTGTAGCTAGGCAAGGTAATACAGTGGAACATCTGTTTGCAAGCATAATTCGTTCCAGAAATGTGCTCGCAATCCAAAGCACTCGTATATGAAAGAGAATTTCCCCATAAGAAATAATGGAAACTCAGTTCCACAATACAAAACTATTCATATAAAAATGATTAATACAAAATATAAAGTAAAAATACACAAACCAAGTTAACCTGCACTTTACCTTTTGAAAAGAATCATGGCTGGTGTGAGTGAGTTTCTAAACTCTTGGGATTCCACCCAACAGGATGACAGGCTGAAGAGCATCCCGAAGCAACCGCAGGCTCCAAGTGTTGTAGCAGTTCCGTAAAAGCGAATCCGAAAAGATCACAGACTGCTATAAGCACCTGCAATTGATGGGTAATACAGGAACATTATAAGTACCCAGGGCACGTATTACTTGACCCCGAACCTGCCTGACTGCTGTGTCTGTGTATAGTTAGTGGCAGATCCCGATACAATAAATAACAGTGCTGTTCCTGTTTCAAGCTGAATAAAACTGGTGTTGCTAAAGTACTGAGACTCAGCTTCGTGTTTTGGGATGCAAGACAGGGACTCGCACGTTACAGCACACACACACACACTATGTGCTCGTACGGATGTTGACTATATGAGTGAGGCACGCTGACTCAGAGGGAGAATGGGAGACGATTACTCACAATCCCGCAGAGAGAGAGAACCACCATCAGCACAGGCAAAGTGTATGTGTACTACTCGTATTGCAAGACATCACTCGTTTATCCAGTCAAAATTTTAGCTCGTCTTGCAAAACACTCGCAAACCAAGTTACTTGCAATCCAAGGTTCCACTGTCCATTTTTCAGGTTTTCATGGAAACATTATTGGGGTGCCCATTTTGTGGAAATGCATGCAACACAATTTCTACAACCTAGAAGTACTTCCAAACATAATGTTAAGTGTTAGTCTTTTTTTTGTTGTTTTTAAACTTGCTCCTTTATTTTCATGTAAAGCTTCTGCAACACTTGAAGAAGATGGTCTCAGACTTGTGCAAGCTATATAACCTCCCTCAACACCCAGATGTGGAGATGCTGGATCAACCACTTCCTGCCGAGCAAGTCAGAAGGGTAAGTCTGTTTAATGTTACTATGTTCAGTAGCAGTTTTGTAATTAGACATTCTGTTTGTCTGCACCAAAGATTCAGAAACAAATAGCTGATGTAAAAACATTAGGTTTTCTTGTGCTATGTTAGAAGTGTAGAGATGTCTATAACTGGTTTGAATTTGCATTTTCTTCTTCAGCAGTGTTTCTTGAACTATGGGACACACGTGTTTGTGATGGGTTACCATATGATTGTACAGTAAAATTAGCCAGGTTCATCCAAGAGCGAATTCTGTGTCTAATGAAAGCACACCCTCTAAGTGTACAATTTATTGTGGCAGTATGTGAAACAACACTGACATGTCACAGAGAGCTTTCTTTTCTATAGAGCAAAAATGTTAACATTTCCCACCGCTCTTCTTACAACCTATTCAACAACCAGTCTGAGAAGATTTACAGCAAAAACACACATGCATACACTAGCAGTCCATAGTTTTAGAACAACTCAGTTTTTCTTCATATTTAATCAATTGAAATGCAATGAATGACCTGAAATTGTGAAAAGCTAAGTGGTAAAGTGCCCGAGGTTTAAATTTAAAGTTTAGGTTGGCAAAAGCTGAAAAAATGAAATTTCAGAATATTACAAATGGGCCGCCTTCAGGGAACAGCTAATAGGTTACAACCTGCGTATGTTCTGCAGCAGTTAAAGTAAATTAAACCTTGCCACTTGAAGCAAACAGTTTGCACAGGTGTCCCATCTTCTGTTGATTACTTAAACTCTGTGTCTGTCTCAAAGCAGAGCTGGAACAGACGGTGTTACTACACCCTCTGAAGTACTACTTGGACAATATTACACTGTAGAAAGTTATAAATTCCAGGTATAATGGTAAAAACAGCAATTAATAAATGAAATTAGACAGAGCATTATTACCCTTAGAAGTCTATGCCATTCATGTAGAGAAATTGCAAAACAAATCAAAGTGTCAGTGAGTTTGGTGCCTTAGACAATCCAAAAGCAATTGGAAACTGGGGAAAAAAACTGATTGGAAGAGATCTGACAGACCCAAAGTCACAACAAATCAGAAGACAATTTTCGGTAGCCTAAATATTCTTTTTCACTTCTGCAGTTGTGTGCCTTTATAAATGTAATTAACTAACACATACAGACGTAAAAATTTAGATGGAAGTGTGGCGACCCAGTGTTTGTGAATTCACTGGCCAAAAACTGAATACCGTAATGTCAAATGTACATAGGCGGTGAGTCGAAAGAAATGTTGCCTTCAATGTGAAACTTCCTGGCTCTGTAGTTGTCATAATACTAGATAAAAGATTCTTGATTAAGTATAGCAATAGCTATCTCAGCTTAGACTTGGAGCCTCAAATTTTATTGAGGGCCAAAAATAACACTGTATGTGACGGGTTGAAATTTTTTAGAAAATTACCTCTACATTTATTTATAAACATAGGTACCTTTTTGTTCATCACAATCATGTACTCTGCCTCATTTTAGGATCAATTCGAGAATCTTTGCTGCCGTACATAAAGATATAAATACCTCCTTCCACATCCTTCCACCTTTTTATTAATAGAGGTGTTAGGTGCATTAATATAAATTTGCATTTTGGCAACTTAGTATATTTTATTTACAAATTTTGTTAAAGCAAATGTATAAATATAACAATATAATGGTTAGGTTGATGGTAGTTCTGTTTTACAGACAATACAAGTTTTTAAAATGTATTTAATGTTTAATTTAAAAGGAAATGCATGTCCGCTACATTCTGTGATTGGGGGTTTTGTATAATTTTCACTAATTTCACCAGTTGTTCACATTAATACTAAGATATAACAAAAATCAAGAATAACACGTTAAATATGCAATTCAAGAAATGCTAAGTTTGTAAAGTGTCTGCAGAGCAGTTCATCGTGCAGAATTCCAGGCCTATTTTGAGGATTTATAACAAGCACATTAGAGATTCTAAAACTACATCCATTGTGTTTAAAAAATAAATGGAAAGAACAGTCTATGTACTGTATGTATCCAAAATCTGCATCGAGCTAAAAACATATAGCTAGCATTTTGCACCTAGAGAAAATAAAGAAATTGAGCTAAAGAGTGACTCTATGAAGATAACATATTACTGGGATTTGGAAGACCACATATAAAGGGCAATGAGTTGCCAAAGCAAAGTACATTTACCTGGCAGCATTCTGTGCATCATGATCAATCATCATGGATATACTACAGGTGCTCTTGCTCATGGAGCACACAGACTACATTTGGAGCTGATCAAATGCAAATTGATTCCATTTAATAAGAGTAGAAATGCCAATGCATTTTTATCCACCTATAACACTGAACTAAGGGAAACTACAAAAGAATTATGTAGGGTGGTGGCACTTGTAAGGCAAGCTGCTAAAAATCAGGTATTCTGCATTGTCTCCTGTGCAGTTTTATAAAGTGAATGCAGTAGCATGTGTGAAATAAAGCTAGCATCTCTTTCTTGAGTCACAGGTTTTGCATCTTATTGAAATACTAAAGTTCTTTATGGCAGTGTAGCATCTCACCAGCTTCTCACTTTTTCTGTTGGATCATTATGAACAGCCTGTTTTCATTCTACAGCCCCAGTTCCAAAAATGTTGGGATGCTGTGTAAAATGTAAATAAAAACAGAATGAAATGATTTTGCAAATCTCATAAAACCATATTGTATTCACAATAGAAAATAGAAAACATATCCTGAGACATTTTACTATTTTGTGAAAAATATTAGCTCATTTTGAATTTGATAGCAGCAACATGGCTCAAAAGTTGGGATGGGACAAAAAAGGAACATTTTGCAACTAAATTTAATTGGCAACAGGTCAGTAACATGATTGTGTATAAAAGAAGCATCTTAGAGAGGTAGAGTCTCTCGGAAGTAAAGATAGCCAGAGGTTCACTAATCTGCAAAAAATTGCTTCTACAAATTTCAGAATAATGTTGCTCAACATAAAATTGCGAAGACTTTGAATATTTCCATCTACAGTACATAATATCAAAAGATTCAGAGAATCTGGAGAAATCTGTGTACAAGGTTACAAGGCTGAAAAATCAGTATTGGATGTCTGCGATCTTTGGGGCTTTCAAGAAGCACTGTCATGAATATTGCTGCAGTTCGCCGTGCCGCCTACAAATGCAGATTAAATCTCTATCATGCAAAGAAGAAGCCATATGTGCACATGATTCAGAAATACCATCTTCTCTGGGCCAAAGCTAATTTAAAATGAATTGAGGCAAAGTGGAAAACTGTACTGTGGTCATACGAATCGAAACTTAAAATTATTTTTGGAAAAATGAATGTCGTGTTCTGTGGATCAAAGAGTGGTACCATCTGGCTTGATATCAGTGCTCAATTCAAAAGCCTGCATTTCTGATGGTATGGGGGTGCATTAGTGCCTATGGAATTGGCAGCTTGCACCTCTGGAAACACACCATCAATGCTGAAAGGTTTATACAGATTTTAGAGCAACATATTCTCCCATCTGTACAATATCTTTTTCAGGGAAGGCCTTTTATATTTCAGCTAGACAATGTTAAACCGCATGCTGCATCTGTTACAACAACATGGCTTTGTGGTAGAAGAGTCCAGGTGCTGAACTGGCCTCCCTGCAGTACAGACTTTTCACCAATTGAAAACATTTGATGCATTATGAAAATAAAAATACAACAAAGACGACCCAGGAATATTGGAAATATTAAAATCGTATATCATAAGAATGGGTCAACATTCCTGTCCTAAGTCTCCACAGCTCCCAGATGTTTATGGTCTATTAAAGGAAGAGGGGATGCTACACAGTAGTAAACATGGCTCTATCCCAACTTTTTTGAGATGTGTTGCTGCCATCACATTCAAAATTACATTCTTTTCTTAAAATGGATTTGCTTTCGGTTCTCTATTGTGAATAAAATGAGTTTCTGAGATGTCCAAATCACTGCATTCTGTTTTTATTTACATTTTGCACAGAGTCACAACTTTTTTGGAATTGGGGTTGTAAATACAGGTTAGTGGTTGCAGTGGGCTGTCCTGTGTATAAACTCGACAGCTAGCAAGGCAATTAAATGCCAAGTGTAGATGTCAATTATTGATTTAATATATATGTTACCAGCAATATATAAAAGGCAGGTATTGTATAGAATGCCTAGGCAATATATAGAATGCCGAAAATTGGACATCAAATAATGAAAAGATTATTTCACACATTTCCTAGGCATTCTATGCAATGCCAAGACATACCGGCAAAGTACAAAATACTCCCGCTAATGCAAAAAAGCAATGAAGTGCAATTCAAAATGCCATTCAAGCCTTCCTTGTTGCAACAAGTAGGTTCATTTTTTTTCCTCTTTTTTTCAGTAAGAAAGTTCTGTATTTTATTGTTTTTCATTTATGTAATTTTTAATAAAAGCCTTTTCATTACTCTCAATACTTTGCCTAAATAGCATTTGTCATTCTATATAATGCCTAGGTATTACATACAATACCTAGGGAAAGTATATGTAATATTAAAAGAATTTGGATATTTCATACTTTGCCCAAAAACGGCAGGAATTCTATGTATTGCCTAGGCATTCTATACAATGCCCGCGTTTCATACATTGCCGGTAACATACATATGAAACACACACTAAAGTTGGTTTTTGAAAACACTGTTATTTAACATAGATAATGCGGGTCTCTTTAAAATAGAAAACCTGTGGCCACTACAGTGTCTGCTTTGTGGAAGTATGTTTAAATATGTGAAGAGGAAAGATATTGTAGTGCTCCCTGGGTTCTGGACCTGAGAGGGACATACTTCTCAGAGAAGCGGAGATACGTTTGAGGATGTGGGGATACTTACAGAAGACAGTGATAAAAAGCTGCCCCTCAAGCACCATTTGGGGCATAAACGCAGCATTTAGAGCATTCAGATAGGTATCTCGACTGTTACAGCCCATCAGCCCTAATGTGTGGTCTCTGACATTTCACAGCTCATGGAGCTGGGTGGTGGATTTGTCGCATACAGGTTGTCTGTAACCTTGGGTGAGTGGCATGAGGCAGGACCAAGCAGCAGGCAAACGGACAAAGTAGCTTGGGAGCATGTGCTGCCGTTGAAGATTCCACTTGTCATTTTTAGGGCCACCATCTGTATTCAGTGTAAAGTGGCTAATTCCAATTGTCTGTCTCTTACACTACCTTTGTTGTTAAAATATACTAAATGCAACATGAGGTGGGGGAAAAAGACAGTCGTGATGAAACTAAAATGCAAAATATTTGGTGCTAGTAATTTTATTTAAGACATTTAGAATTGCATCACACAGCCTAATGTGCTGACATTCAACAACTTTTATTACATGCGTACAAGCAGTGTGCTTTTGACACATTTGTTTACTACTTTTTCATTGTTTATTAAAAGAATATCAATGTTAATAAAATTACTAGTAAAATTATTTCTTTATTTGAATTTTATACAAGGCTCAATATCTTAGAACCTCTGTAAAGGAACAAGAGAAATGATGCTTGAATATTAGAAAAAAGACACAACAAAGTGAGAGGGCACGGATGACCCACACAAGCATCTGCTGTTTTATTTTGCGTATGAATGTTATTTTCATTCATGACATTTGCCACACAGAACGTGTATATGTATAATGAATCTATTAAACTATGTAACATTGTACAGTTAACTTTACAGGTTGCAATTAATTAGTAATTTAAATATTCCTCTTTTTCATTTTGTTGTGTTTGAGGATGGCTTACTGAAGCCAGCAGTAGTTTAGACTTGTTTAAGCAGTTCATTTGCATTTGCTGGTGCACAGTACTGCAAGCAAGGTTATAAAATGGATTGAGGGATGGAATCATATTCACTACATGAGTAAATGACAATCTTGCACTTTTAATTTCACATGCTATTTAAATAGTGTTTTAGGTGTGAAAAATACTTGTTGCTCAATATACTGAATTATACCACACCAATCCTCAGTGGAATGGGTGTTCACAGAGCAGTAATTCTTACATGTGATACTACTTCAGGTTGAAATACTGTAGTCGCAGCAAGCTGGCATATACTTGCACTGCATTTTACTTTCTCCAAATATATGTAGTTAAAAATGTCAACCATACTTTTCAGTTTTCGCAACTAATAGTTAATGACTGGCTGCCATGCAGCCACTTTTCAAAAACTGAATGTTGAGCCCTCCATAGTTGCCTAGGGAATGGGTGTGATAGAATTATAGCAGTTAGTCCACAAAGGAAAGTGTAATGTCTTGGGGCGATACTATTTTCAATCCAGAATTCAAGAGTGATGGGTAAATGACAGATATGTAGCTTTCATTCTACTTGGCCAATTCTGCAGGTGGTCACCCCTTATCCTTAATGAATCCTGAAACACACTGGAAGCACAACCATCAGAGGTAGCACAGGTTTGCACTTGTGTTGGTTCTGTACTATAATTTTGACATTGGTATCAGAACCTGCTTTTGGACCTCACTTCTGTTCCTTCAGCAAGGAAAATACTTCAATTTCATTATTCATACTCATTATTCTGCTTCAACTAAGGGCATTTTTTTTTTTTTTATTCATTTAGAGTACCCAGGAGGAAGTATCTTCTGAGGATGAAGACGAAGAAATGCCAGAGGTATGTGGTGCATGCAGAATTGCTTTAAAAGCAGTTATAAATTTTTGTTTATCACATTTTTAACACTTTGCATTCAATTGACAGTTTTTGTGATTTTTGTTTCTTTCTCTGGGAATTTGTTACAATGCTTTATTTCCTTCTATGCTCAAACTACAAATACTATGATTAAAATTTTCTGACATTTCATAGATGCTACATGGACAATGTACTTGACAAAGCAGCGATGCCTTGTTGCCTTTAAATTAATTTGGGGTCAGTAAAATTCAGAATCATAATTGGTGGCATTCTTGAACATTTATGATCATATTAATTACATTGATATATATATTGGAGGCAAAGTGGAAAACTGTACTATAGTCAGACAAGACAGTATATATATTATAGGATTATATTAATCATATAAGATTAATTTGTTTTAATGTTGCCCCATGGACTTTTTAAACTGATTTCAGTTCAAAAGTTGATCTACTTTACCACCTTAATTTAACTTGTTTGACGTATTGAGCTGGTAATGTCGGTAGTGGAAATAATTTAATTTAGGAAGTTAGCTGAAGCAGTGTGATTGCATAACTTTGGAAAAGAAAATCTTCAAATTTTGAAATTTGGGTTTCTTATATACTGCTGAGGAAAAGGATTAAGGGGAACTGTGTAAGCTGTTTTTTCATTAAATGCTGTTTCTTTAACTGGTGTGCCATATTAACCAAGCAATGGTATTTTACTTCATTGCATTAAGTAGGGTTTATGGGGTAGTGATGTAACAGAGTGCATGCACTTTTTTCTTATTCTGTTGGCTGCAGACAATAGTACAAAAAAATTAATATATAGTACTATACTGCAGGGTTTTGTATACATGACTATTATTTTGATAATCTTGCTTTCCTTTTCATTCAGGATTCAGAGGACCTTGACCATTATGAGATGAAGGAAGAGCCAGTAGAGGGGAAAAAATCAGAGGATGAAGGAATTGGAAAGGAGAACCTTGCTATTCTTGAGAAGATAAAAAAGAATCAGAGGCAAGATTACTTAAATGTATGTGTCCCTGAGTCAGGGAAGAGAGATTTTCATTTGAGTAGTGATTTATGATTTTTTTGTTTTCCTCCTCCCCACCCTTTTTTTTGATTAAAGATAAGAGTTGTAGAAATTGTATTTTTACTCTTTAAAAATATAACCTGATCTTTCACTTTCAAGAATGTTTTTGTTTTTTGTGATGGGGATATAGTGCTTAAAATGTGAATCTGAAATGCATATCCAGTTGGGTTGAGGTCAATTAATTGACTTTACCAATGAAGAATATTCCACCTCTTTGCTTTGAAATGATCTTGGTTTGCTTTCGTAGTATGTTTTGCCTCATTGTCCATCTGTGCTGTGAAGCGTCATCCTATCAGTTTTGTAGCATTTGGCAGAATCTGTGCAGATAGTATAGCCATATACACCTCAGAATTCATCCTGCTACTTCTGCCAGCAGTCATGTCTTCAAATAAACACTAGTGACTGACTTCCTTTCGCAGCCATGTATGATCATGTCATAAAACTGCCTCCACCATGTTTCCCAGATGTGATGGTCTTGGCGTCATGAGCCATTTCTTTTCTCCGTACTCTTGTCTTACCAGTATTCTGGTATATATTGACCTTAGTTTCCTTTGTCCAAGGAAAATTGTTCCAGATCTGGACAGGCTTTTAAAAAATATTTTCTAGTAAAGTCTAATCTGTTTTCCGATACTTAATGTTTACCAGTGGTGCGCACCTTGTTGTGAACCCTCTGTCTTTACTTTCATGAAGTCTTCTCATGATTGTAGACTTTGGCAATAATAGGTCTACCTCCCGGAGAGTGTTCTTGGTTTAGCTAAATGTTGTGAAAGGGTGGTTCTTCACCCAGAACAGATTCTTCTGGTGTTAAGTTCAGTAGTGTGTTCCCTCTGTTTAAGAATGGAGCACATTCTTAATTTGACCACTCCATGTTTCTGCTATGATTCTGATGGGTTTTTGTTTTCTCAGCCTGATGATAGTCTGTTTTTACTTGCATGGACAGCTCTTTAGACCTCATTGAGAGTTCATAGTGACAGCTTTCAAATTCTACACTTGGAATCCATTCCAGACATTTAACCTGCTTAATTGATGAAATAATTAGGGAACTGTATCCACCTCTCTATGGAACAACTTGTCAGTCAAATGCCCAGATACTTTTGAACCCCTAGAAATAGGGGATTATGCAAAAAAATGGATGTAATTTCTAAATGGCTCATATATTTTTGGTAAACCCCTTAAATTAAAGCTGAAAATCTACACTTCCATCACATAATGATTGCTTAATTTCAAGTACATTGTGGTGGTGTACAGAGACAATTATGAAAATTGTCACTGTCCAAATATTTATGGATTTAGTGAGCGAGTATGTATCTATATGTATGTATGTGTGTGTATGTGTGTGTGTGTGTATATATATATGTGTATATATGTATATATATATATGTGTATATGTGTATATATATATATATGTGTATATGTGTATATATATATATATATGTGTATATGTGTATATATATATGTGTGTGTGTGTGTGTATGTATATATATATATGTGTGTGTGTGTGTATGTATATATGTGTATATATATATATATGTGTATATATGTGTGTATATATATATATGTGTGTATATATGTGTATATATATATGTGTATATATGTGTATATATATATATATAT
>JANRMT010062854.1:131044911-131066923 GCA_026402145.1 Polypterus bichir lapradei | reverse complement strand
TGGCTTCACTTGGGTAAGTATAAGGGATGGCTTCACTTGGGTAAGTACAAGGGATGGCTTGAGAAAGACCAGGACCTGGGACGTGTGAAATGTCGACTGTGTAGTAAAACGCTCGACCTATTTAACATGGGAGATGCAAAGCTAACTAGCCATGCAAAGAGGACTAAGTACCAGGCTGCTACTGCTGCATGTGAATCATCTGTCAACCCCATGACTTGTTCCCCACCTCCCATCCCCAAGTCTTCAAACTGACACCTCATGCCAGCTGCAGTACCTCATCCACCTTCAAACAAGGGCAGATTTCACACACGAAGCCCAAACTGCAAAGGTAATGTGGGTGCTAAAGGTGGCAAATTCTCACTATTTTTACAAGTCGTGTGAAGACACAAGCCAATGATTTCAGGCTATGTTTCCTGTCTGCCAGGTTGCTGCTAGATTTGCATGCGGTGATATATGTACTTTTGGACTATGGATTGTTGAAACTTTTTTTTTTTTTTTTTTTTTTTTTTTTTATATATATATATATATATATATATATATATATATATATATATATATATGACTTTGTTTGATATATCGAAATAAAGACTGTATGTAATGTTTGATGAAAGCCTTAATCACTGTTTACAGGTTAAACAGTTAGACATGCATGTCAGGCTATGGAACAGGCCAGAAGTGAAAATTAAATACATTGGGTCAGAGTTTATGGGTCATTCTGCAGCGCAAGATATTGCTGAGAAAGTGAAGGACTCGGCTTTCAGAGATTGGAATCGCAAATCTCAATAGACGGGCCGAATGTGAATTGGAAAGTGTTTGAAATGCTCCAGAAGCAAGTGCAGAATGAAGCGGGGAAGTTGCTAATTAACATCGGTTCTTGTGGGTTGCACATATTACATAATGCATTCAGTGATGGATGCAGATCCACAGATTGGGAAGTTGAACACAGACTCTTAAGCTTGTATTGGTTGTTCCATGATTGCTCTGCTCGTCACAAAGATTTTGTGACAGTGACCGGATATAGGATGCCCATGCTTAAATTTTGCAGGCACTGGTGGATAGAGAATGTCAACCTATCAGAAATGGGAATGCTGCTCTGGCCACATGTCAAACATTATGTTGAGATGGTAGAGCGAGGTGAACTACCCAATCCAAAGTGAAGTCCTATGAAGAGGTGAAGAACTGCTGTGTTGAATCTCTCTTTACAGTGAAAATGGGGAGATTTAACAGCATTGCAAGAGAAATTACCATCTTCCTCACCATATATCAAATGGACAAACCCATGCTATCCTTCCTCTTTCAGGACATGCATAATCTGATTAAAGGTAAGCATTTATCTATATACAAATAATACTATATACTAACCTATTGATGGTATACTTGACAGTGTTTTAAATTAATTGCTTTCCATTTTATGTCATTTAATGTAGAACAAAATGTAATACACTAATAAAGCGTAGTGGTATGCCAAGGAGTCTCAGATGAAATAATCATTAGAATATATAAAATAATACAGCACGTATTAGGAATAAAATAGCCTCCTGTGTAAACTGTATATATAGTTAAATATGCCTGCACTACTGTACTTTACTGCCAGTCATAATGGTGGTACTTGGAGAGTGTAATATTTTGTGAGGTTATACTCATTGTGAAACCTCTGGTGTAAGAATGTGTAATCACTTATTTGGTTTGCTTAAATGAAACAAGGAAATATGACTTGTAAATTTCTAAATTATGAGTGATAAAACTGGAAAATAAAATCTCTTCATTTTAATTATTTACAGGGCTTATGGGCGATTTATAAAGGAAAAGCACCTGAAAGAGGCTTCAAACACACTAAAGCTCCTTCATGTCCCTTTTCAGGGCAGCAAATTGCACAAGGACAGTTCTAAGGTTGACATTGGATTTACAGAGGCTATGCTGAAACAAGTGTGGTCTTCCAAAAACATTTCAGAAAGGCAGGTACTACAGATGAAGATAGACTGTGAGATGGTTTTGATTACACCCCTTGAGAAGTTGCTGAAAGGCTCCAGTGCATCACATATTAGTGAGAAGCATGAAGTGCCTTAACCCAAGATGCATGGCTGAATCTAAGGAGCTATGTGCCAGACATTTGAAAAGAATGCTGCACATACTTGTTGAAGCTAAACACTTAGATGCAGCAATGTGTGATGATATCCTTAGAGAGATTAAGGAGTTCTGTAATTTGGAAGCTCTTCAGGCAAAATTTAGGGAATTTGACCCCGAAACAGATTGAGTGGACACCCTGCTGTATGAGACAATGGGAACAAAACCATTTTCCAGAGTGTGGCATGTTATCAAGATTCTACAGGTCTTGTCACATGGACAGTCTAGCGTGGATAGAGGGTTTTCCATTAACAAAACTTATTGTGGTGAATCAAAAGGAGAGGTCACTGGTGGCTCAGAGGCCCATTGTTGACCGTATCAGGTCTCTTGGGGCATAGCCAAGGTGTAGATCACAATAGAGCTACTCCTTTCAGCAGCAGGAGCCAGACAGAAGTACTATGCCTACCTGGATGAGGAGAACAGAAAGAAAGAAAACAGCAAGGTGTTGAGTTGAAGCTGAAGACCCTCACAGATGAGCTGCATGAATTGAAAATGAAGAGGGCTAGGGTGGGAACTTTTACACCCTAGAGAAATCAGTTGATGAATATGCTGAGAAAGCAGAAGCTATAAGAAATCTGACCTTTATCACTAAATCCAACCGTTTGCTGCGAACTGCAAAAGAAAAAGCATCTCTGAATATTGAAAAGCATATAGATGAATAGCTTGTAGAAATGAAACAATTAACTTTGTATGGATTGTTTTTGTGGGGTTCAAAGAAAGCAGGCTGTCATTTGTTAACATTAAGTTAGTGATTTAATATGTTAGTGCTTTAAACAACAATGTCTTATTCCAATGGACAGTTTCCACCCTGATACTAATGCCTTCTAAAGTAATTGTCAGAGTTACTGCACACTATCACTTAATTATATTTATTTTTTTAATTTATTGTTTCCTTCCAGTCATTTATGTTAATAAGGGCTACATAATGTTTTTCAGGGTTTACATTGTGCTGGAGTGTTAGCAATATTTAAATAAAACTTTATTTTGTATTAAACTGCATATCTTGTCATTATTTTTGTATAACAATATTTTGGTAAATTTGACATGAATTTTTATTTTTCAAATTTACACAAATTTCAGAGAACATATGATCATGGAAATTTGCCTAAGAATAACGGAAAAGTCATGGACATTGTTTTGTAAAAATTTGTACGAACCCTGTAAGTAGGGAAAACTCAAGCAATCTGTTTTTTCATAGGTATGCTTAATGGAAGTCTAAATAGCTGTCCATCATTCATAGCTACTTTGAGATGTAAACGGATGAACTCTAAACCATGGGTTTTCTATCTTTGTTAGAAAAAATTATAAAATTGTACTAAATAGTTATATGGGAATAGTGTATTTTTTTCTTTAACAATATTTTCATTTTAATTTTCATTCTACTTTTCCATGTGTTCTAATTGTTTAATCTATTATTTACGGTGCAGCCTTTCGTGATTCAGTGTTTGCCTGGGTGTCTGCTCTGCCTGTCTTTAAATTGTCATTTAAAGATACAACGAAGGGGGGAAAACTGCACAGAGTGCTAAATATAATGAAATCAACAAAACAGAGTTCAGCATTTACAACTATAACAAAACCAGAAATTTCTATTTTAAATGTAAAAATCATGCTGCTGTGCTTTTCTGAATATAGAGTAAGAGGAAAATAAGACAGCTAATTAAATGAGATCAATTATTATCACGGATTATGAATCTGGTTGAAACAAGCCTGAAGCCACAGTGGGCCCCCAGTACAGAGTTTGAGAACCCCTGCTCTAAACTATTGTAGACATAGATTTTATTGGTTTGGTTGTCTTTGTCAGTTAGGGATTTTCATAATTTTTCAGGTAGACATAGAAGGCTGTTATTTCTGGTTACAGAGATCTTAACTTCTCAAACCCACTTCATTTCAGGATTGTGATGGGCCTCAGCCTGACCTTGACAGTCGCCAGTTCATACTAACTGACACTCTTGCCCACACCTATACTCCCACAGGGGTCAATTTGCAATCACTTTTTAACCTAAGCTGTATGTCTTGATTGTTGTGGTAGCACATTCTATGCAGACCTGGGAGAAAGTGCAAACTCTGTATTTGGACAGTGTTCTTGTGTGGGAATTTGTTTTTTTGTTTTTTTTTTTTTAATACTGCACTACATAATATCTTAAATTTGTGTCTTTTGGTCTTTCGTACCAAATCTTTTTCTCCTAGATGAATAGTTGGATTAGCCATAGATTTAATTTTGATTTTTAAAAATATGTTTAAATATAGTACATGCCTACACCACTGTGACACGTCTACTTATTTTTCTTGAACAGAATTAGTAGTTAAGCTCGTAGTGTAGTTAATGTACAGTAGTTGCATTATTTAAAGATCATTACTGGAGTTGTTTCCACACAGAATAACTCCAGAGTGAGCAATAAGTGAATAAGTGTCAAGTGAAGCTATGTAGTGTTTTAAAAATAGACACAATACAGTCCGAGTAATGAGCAGATCCAAATTAATGTAAATTTAATTGGTCATGGTGAAGAATTGTTTTTTTGAAGAATGTCTTTCCTCTTGTAATTGTGAATGAAACCTACTCCTCCTACTGTAGTGTTATAAAATCTAGTGATCTTGTAGCAAGTGTTTCCATATTCTTTAGGAACAACTGTATGCATAAACATATACTCAGTGAGTTAACTTTCCATTGCTACTGTTACTTTATTCCTTTTAAACACTTATAGCATTTTCACCTTTGAACAGGAAAGGCATGCATAAATCAAGAAATGACAAAATTAGAAATAAATGAAGAAATAGAATGACAATTGTTTGTAAAATTCAGAATTATTTCACTGTGTCAGCAGATTTTTTGGACTTGAAGTAAAGTTAATTATAAATTTTATTCTTGCCTTTTTTAAAAAAAGAAAATCTTTTTTTTCTTTTCTTTTGTAAGGGAGCTGTGTCTGGATCAGTGCAGGCCACAGATCGTCTGATGAAGGAGCTCAGGGATATTTACAAATCCGAAAGTTTCAAAGCAGGTAGAGGAGTATGTTTGCTTTCCATATGAGGAAACCACTGTTTTCTATGTGATTGTGTGGTGTCTGGCTTTAGTACAGCATTTATAATTTTACCAGTGTATGTATATTTGAGCATTCAAACATTTTTTTTATTAATGTCTTATTCTGTTTCCTTGCTAGCCCATATTTGTTACAGAAATTTAATTTGTCAGTTTTTCAAATTGTAAGAGGGCCACTGTTGGCATGATTTTTATTAATAAAGAGCATATACCTATATAACACTTTTTTAATACAAGTTCAACAGTATAAAATATAAAATTTTTAAATTTTTTTTAATCAATTGAGAAACCTAAAAACTGGAATGGTGTATAAAAACAAAGTGTAAAAGAAGCCACATTTCCTTAAGGTAGTTATTTTATCCTTCAGCAATTTACCATTTGTTCCCATTTCAATTTTTTTTTGCCTTTATTCAGCCAGTACAGAATTGAACTTTATGCATATTTCTTCAAATGTTTAAGATTTGGTTAACCTATCAACCTTGGAGTTTTCACAATAATAGATAAAAACTGACCAAATTCAGAAATTGGGTTTAACTAATGTAAAGGAGGGGTGTTATTTGGGAGCCATACAATATGATGATGGAAACATTCACAAATAATTTAAATGAACTTTTTAATCATTTTGGTTAGGCATGGGATGATGCACTTAACCCAATGATGATACAATTCATATTGTGTTCACAGAGTGTTTAGCCCCACTTGTTATTACACATTCATAATTCAAAACACTGCAAAATAATTTCAGATCAGTTTACAGTTGCACACATTTTTATATGGTTTTTCGTTTATATTAAAATCTTTAATATTAAAGAAATTCCTCTGCAGTAAAAATCTAAAGTGTAGTGTAAACCCATCTGTAAGAGCCATTTGTTAGAAGTGTGTTCTTAGTTATGTAAAATGTTTGCCTACACATTAGTGCATAGTCTATGGGAGATCCTATTATAATCCCCCACAATGTAATTTTTTTAAACTATTTCTTGTCCCTCTGACTACAGATCAGTCTTGGTTAGTGATCTGCCTTGTAGTACATAAGGCATAGAGGACACAGTTTCAAACCATGTCCAGTTGTATGCAACGTAACGTGTTGTATTGAATGTGGAGCGCCATATGTGTAGAAAGTATTGAATGTATTACGTATGGTGAAATATCTCATCTTCAAGTATAGAAAATAATTGAAGTTTAACAAGAAAAAGTTAAGTTTAAAGAAGAAGCATTTTTCCTTTTTAGCTTTTTATTCTGTGCAACATTCCTTTTGTGTGAACTGTTTGCTTTAAATTTTCACTAAACCTTTTTTAAAATGAACTTTTTTGGGCTGAGAAATTTCTTTTGGTACTGGGGCTTCTTTATACCAAAAGCAGTACAGGAGGTCCTTGTGTTACGACATAGTTCCATTCCTACAACAGTGATGTAACCTGAATTTAGGTGTAAGCCAAAACACACCCTAGCCTAAATCACTTATCTATCCTGACACATTTGCAAAATCATAATGTAGAACTTAAAAACACAACTAAGCCACAGGAAAAGGATATAAATATACTGTACACTGTACAGTAGTAACAGAAAATGACAAGAAATGAGTGAAAAAAAAAAAAAAAAAATTCCTTACATTTATTCCTTCTAATCTCTTTACAATGTCTAATTTCACTTCCATCATGATGGCTTTCCTCTTCGAAGCGCTACCATCTGAAGACTCTGACTTTCTTTTAGGAGCCATGATAAGGGCCAAAAAGTCGCCAAACAAAGCAAAAAGACAGAACACTTCCTCCGTGTTCTAGTTTACCAACTCCCTCACTCATACGCTGCGTTCCTGCTCATTCTGCTGCTGTGCGCAACCAATCTAGTTTGCCCACGTAGTATGTAAGTAAGACGCTAACGGCGTAAGCCAAAACGCTCACGTCTTAATTTTTTTAAGTTTTTTTGGGAGTGAGTGTTAACTCGAAACGACGTATGTTGACATGCTGTAACCTGAAGACCCCTTGTATGTCTTCATAATGTATCACTCTGAGTGTCAAGTCAGAAGTTTTCTTTTCTTTTCTTTTTAAATTTCTTCCTTTTTAGTAATACTGGTGTATGTTCCGATTAGATTTTATTTATTTGTTTATTTAAAGAGCTTCTGTTAAAAGCCGAATTTCCCCCTGGGGAAAAAAGTTTATCTGTCTGTTGATTGAGTTATGGTAGTAAAGCCATAGCGCACATCTTGGCAAGGAAATTGAACCTGTACAGTTGAATTCTGAAAGGCACTCTTTTAATGGATAGGAGCTATGTTGAGTTTAGAAGGGAGAAGATCCACAAAGAAATATTTTGTGTAAATGAACTCAGAGTGAAATAAACAAATTATTTTAATGAGATCAGTCCTTTTTGATTTTAATCTATAATTTAAATGTATTATTGAAGTAAAAAATGTAACTATAGGCAGTTAGTTGTTTTTGCTCACATTTCCTGAAATGCAATCTATTTTTGTTGCCAGATATATATTATATACCATATATTTAATAGATAGATAGATATTGGTAAATGTGTTGAATATATTTTATTAATAGTGATTTTGATTTGATTTATTATAGTAATAAGTAGTTTATCATTGTTGATCTTCAACTTTTAATTAAAAGAATATGCATTTAGTGCTTAACATTAGAATTCCTGAAGCCTATGAAAAAACGTGTAATCACGGCCCATCTCTACCATCAGTGTCTTGTTTTGTAAATGCGTAGATCAGCACATGCAGCCTGCTGTCCCTTCCCCCATCTTGACAGGGTGATATAACGATATACTGTATTATTTACCCTGTACAACTCCAGGCACATCACACACAGATAAGGAGCCTTGGCTTGAGCTGGGAGAACTTTTTTGCCTGCAAGCTGAGCTCCGTCAAGGTGGGGGTTAGGACTTTTTTTTTTTTTTTTTTGGTAGGCTTCAGGAATTCTAGTGTTAATGAACAGACTTGTTATGCAAAAAGTTCATTTAAGTTGATTTGTTTCCTTTAGATTGCAGTATGCCGCTAATGTCTACAAATGCATATTATTAAATTAGAACTGTGTATTGATTGCAAGAAGTCTTTTGTTTTACCTTGTTTTATTTAATATGTTGTGAGGTAGGCCCAAAATTTACTGGAATTGTAGGGGGAAGGAAAAAAAATTAAGTTTGCAGTAGCTCCCTTTTAGTCACTTGTCCCAGTGCTTCTCACATTCCTAGAAACATTTCCTGTACAATTCTTTCGTCACTGTCTCTAGAGCCTTTGCCATTTTTTTGTTGGATTTCTTACACAGCAGCATATCTTCCATCTCGGTTTTAATTTTGGGAACAGATAAATCATAGGAAGCAAGATCTGGTAATTATAGGGATGTCAAAAGGAGAAGTTGAAACAGCAGGCTCTGTTTTTAGTCAGAATTCCTTGACTTCCAACGCGGTATGTGAAGGTGCATTGTCATGATATAAAATAGTTATGCATGCACCATTTCTCCAGGCATGTATGTGTGGGTTTTTTTTCCCCCCTGATGCTTTCTGGTAGACACCTCAGAAGATCTCTCATGCTCACACGGCACTCTTTTTAAAGAAGTTCGTCAGTGCTGAAAAAGACAATCATTGTCTCTTGAAATCTGCCATGGTGGCTTCAACAAAAAAAAAAATTGCAGAAGTCAGAATCACGATTTTTCACCAGCGCTTAATGTACAGGAATTTGATTTGGCAGATTTGGAGTTGTCTGTAATGGAGCAAAACATCACGTACAAATAATCGCATAAGTTAAGTTCAAACAACATTGCAGAAAAGCACAATTATAAAGGAGACATGCAAGTGAAAGTCTGAGTCTATATAGTGTGTATGCATGTGCATACACATACATTTACTTGTACTGTAAATGCACACACCTTCTTACAGTGTATTACAGAGTGCCTAAATATATAAAGACAGGCTACATTACTGGTTTGAGATGACTATGGCTCTGGGAAAGAAGCTATTGAGATGTGCGTTTTTAGTTTTATTTGACCTGAAACATTTACCAGAGGAGTTTTTGGAATAAGCAATGAGCTGGGTGAGATGAGTCTGTAGTAATCCTTTTGACATAGTTAATGACACAAGATTTATACAGGTGTGCCACAGATGGAAGAGCACAGCCAATTATTTTCTCAGCAGACCTCACAACACGCTGTAATTTAGATTTGGAGTGTGCCGTTACTAAACCAAACCAGACAACAATGGAGAATGTGATTACACTTTCAATTATAACTTTGTAAAATTGAAGTAGGATTGGCTGGGAAATATTTAATTTCTTTAGTTGGCATAAGAAGTACAATCGCTGCTGTGTGTTTTTAGTGATGTAATTGGTGTTAATGTCCAAGCTGGGAGTGGTTGTGATAGTTGTGCCCAAACTTTTGAAGTATTTCACCATATTGACTACAGAATGATTAATTTCTAGTAAGAGAGGTTGCAACTGCTGTTTGTGAAAGTCTATGACCATTTCCACTGTCTTGGTGGTATTGAGCACTAGGTTGCTGGAAGCACTCCAAGACATAACATGAAGACACCTGTTTACTATAAGGTGTTTCATTGCCCTTAGTAATTAGACCAATAATGGTTGTGTCATCAGCAAATTTAATGATTTTAACTGAAGGATCAGTGTACCTGCAGTAATTGGTGTACAAGGAATAAAGTAAGGGGAAAACTACACAGCCTTGAGGGGCACCTGTACTAATACAGAGAGTCGGAGAGGCCCACACAAACATATTGTTACAGTTTATCAGAAAACTGTAAATCCATTTACAGATGGAAGGATTCAGATCAGTCTGTAAAAGTTTAGTTAACATCTCAGGGACAGTGGTAAAAGCTGAACTCAAGTCAAACAACAGTATTCTGGCATAAGTTCCTTTACAGTTCAGATGTTCCAGCACAAAGTGAAGACCCATGTTGATGGCATCATCCACAGCTGTATTTTCTCAATATGCAAACTGCAGAGGGTCAAGATCAGTAGCAGTAACGGACTTCAAATGGGTTTGAATGAGTCGTTCAAATATTTTCACTAAAATTGATACAAGGCCAATTGATGCAATACCATAGGTCTGTAATCATTGAGTCAACTTCTTTTATCACTGTTGGGAACAGGAACAATAACAAGATTTAAACCAGTCTGGTATAATGCAGTGTGCAAGAGACTTTTTAAAGATGTATATTAAAAGGCGAGCAAGCTGCCTGGTACAGTGTTTGATTGTTGCAGGTGAGACAGAGTCTGAACTGGCTGACTTTTTGCAGTCCTGTGTTGCAAACAGCCTTCAGACATCATATTCCTTGATGGAAAAGGAAGAAGGGAGAGGCTTTTGTGAAGTGTCTGGTGTTACAGCCTCTTCAGAGCTGAAGGAGCAGAGGGGATAAGTACTCAGCGCCTTGTTGTGCAAATCTGCCGTAAAACATGTTTGTCAGGGAGGGATGAAACGTGAGTGAACATTGGGAGATATCATGCTAATTAATAACAGACTGAAGGCTATTGTTTGCAAAGAACTTAAGTTCCAGTTTATTTTTGTTTCAATTTATCATATCTGATTACATTGTTTAGCCTATTCCTAGCAATCCTCATACTGTTGCAAAGGTAACATGCAAAAACAGACACATAAACAGCGACCAAACAACCGTGGCTGCCCTGATCGGCGCCATCATGGTATAGGCTTCTACACAGTCACCTGCACAGTTGTAAAATATCTGAAATATGCACTTGATGAACTAAGCGTGCAGCTACTTGGTGGATTAACCAGACTTGTTGGCATATGATACCTAGTGGTATATTTGATAAATACACCCTGCTCCTTTGCTCTTTACAGATTCCAGGAATATTTTGGTCTCCCCTCATATGTATGTTAGGGCTGTCAAGCTGAATGTTGCTATTCAAATAAAATAAGAATTTATTTAGAAAAATATCTAATTCAAAGGCATAAACTGACATCTAATTGTAAAGGAACATTTGTTTGTTTTACTGTCATTAATTTTGCCATAAAAGTACTCCAGATGCAAGCCTGTAGTGTGTTGCTGATGTTTTTTTCCCTCCATTTTGCATCTGATTTTGTCCTATTTACTCTTAAACCTGAGATGTCTGACAGTTGTTTAGTACTAAGTCCTTCTCGTTAAAGCAAATATGGTTTGACACAACACCTAAAACAACAGGGTATAATCAGAAAAATTCAGGCCATGTTACAGCATTTGTAAAGGAGAAAAAAGTAGGTTGATTTTACAGTCCCTGACATCATACTGTGATGATCCTGCTTTTCCAGGTGTATCCACAGGTGCTTACTGACTTTTTATTCTGAATGCCATGATGTAAATGGCACCCAGCCACTTGCCTGCTGGACATCCAAAATGATGAAACATTTCCACCTTTGACTTTGCTAAAAGATCTGGTTACTTCTCAATTTTTACTTGGCTTGCCATTCTCAACATGTCACTATTTTACTAACTAACCATTATTCCTTCTGATCTAACTGCTCAGCCTGTTTTGCGCGTAAAGAGCTATCCTTCAGCTCTGTCACTCAGCACTTCCTATGACCTTCACACCCGCCCTGGTTTCCATTTCTCACAGCCATCCTTAAAGGAGTAAGAGATGCCACAGATTTGTAGTGCACGGCCCATGCAACAGTGTCATAAGTGGTTTACTTTTTACAGATGCACTCCAAGTTTAAAAAATAAAAATAAACATAATAATGTACTGAAGAGCAGCACCAGCATGTATGGCTCTGAAGGATCCTTTTCATGGCTGATTTTTTTGGTTCCCTGTCTTGATGAGGATTTGCACACTGCAGCCCTCAGTACTACACTGGGGAGGAAACCGCTGTGGTGCAGCCACTTGGAATTTTGATGGCTATTATATTTAAATGAAAGTTGCCGTGCCAGAAGGATTTATTTTATTTATTGCTGCCCCTGCAGCCTTTATTATAAAATAATGTGTAACATGTAACACACAGAATTGTTAATCTTGATTCAAAGTTATTTAATTTCTTAACTTGAATATTTGAACCAAATTTTTGAGGTTATCTGTTATCTCTGATATACATAAGGATAAATATTTTAAATTTCACACTTTTAAATGGTAGGGATAAAGTACAAACAAAACAGTATGACTATATTAAATGTATTGGGCATTTTTTAAATAGTATATATGGTATAACATTTACAAGCAATGTTACTTAATTATATTTAGTATGTTTTCAAGTGTACAATTTTGTCCTATCTTTGCAGACTTCATTGTTGTATTTGGAGAGAAAAAGTGTTTACATTTCAGTTTGTGTGGCTGTTAATGATGGGAACGTTCCAGTGTTGAATCCAGAGGATAATGAAGTGGCTACTGTAATTGTTATGGGAACAATGCCTGCAGCAACTAATTCTTTTTATTTATTTATTTGTGGAGATAATCAGTTTACACTAAATTTAATAAGTAATTCTAAAGCCCAGTTTAGCAAGCAGCTAAAGTTTTCAAACATACATGCAGTAACAAATTAGATTTGGGTGATCGCATTATTCCCTCTACTGGCTAAAATATGTCTCAATATTTCAGAAATCACTAAATTTATGTTGATGAGCTGAACATACAGTGCGGTAACACATTAAAAGTAATGTGTTAAGTAGTCAATTACTTTTTAAAGTAATGAGTAACCTAACAGTAGTAATTAATGTCGGTATATTTATTTAATGATAGTGTTTCAACAGGCACTGGGTGTAAGGCAAGAAGCACACAAACTGTCCTTTGCAGGGCTCACACTGCCAAGCAGAAAAGTGTTTACCATGTGTAATTCGATAACAGAAACCTATAAAGTGTCAGTTTGACTAAGCATATAACAAAAGATAATTATCATAGGTAGCGTGCATACTTTCCGATTCACAGAGCCCAACGGTGATACGTAACTTTTTTTGCACAGTTTAATGATGGAGCATTTTGACAAAGGAACAATATTAGTTGCACATGTAAATGTGAGTGGTTAAATCAGGTTAATTATTTAATCAAATTTTTGTTTGCATGTAATCACACTTAGTATGATGTGGTAAATGATGCTGTGATGATAATTAAAAGATTGAAATGCTGTAAAGTAGCAGGTACGTTGGTTACTCATCCCCTCAGAAGTATGGCAGTGGATCCTTGATGCCATTGGCCTGTTTATCTACGAAAGGCTCTGGACAACTTTTTGGGATACTTGACATTATTGACTTCATCCATTACCAACAGATATTAAAATCAATACCTAGCTGTGTCCACCTGGGGACTTACATTATTCCAAAGTTAGACCTTCCAACAGGGCAGTTATGCAAAGAACAAAATCAACACAAAAATGTCCACAAAATCAAGGTTTTTCCATATCAGTCCCCTGTCTTGACCCCCATTTTAAACCTGTGGGATGGACTTAAGTGGAGAGTTTTCAAGTGTAGACCTCAGTTGGAAAGGATCTAGAGGAATTTTTTATGGAGAAATGGTCTCCTAATTGCTTGCCATGTGTTCTCCAATCTAATTAAGCATTATAGAAGAACAACTGTTATCTTGGAAAAGGAGACTGCAAAAAAGATTAAATTGATGGGTGCTAAGAGTTGTTTTATGATAAGTATTTTTTTTGCTCCTTTTTAATTTTAGTGTATCAAGCAGATACACTTTTTTCACTGCTCATTTTGCTTTTATTTACCAAGGGTATCAATATTAGTGGCAGACACTGTAAACTTTACATTTCAGAGTGTTTAATTTTTCTTTCACAAAATATATGCTTATTAAACTGTCAGCAGTTCTATATATATTAGGTTAATGTTATTTTTTATTTGTGTGTTTTTTTTTGTTTTTTTTTTTAAGGAAACTATACTGTGGAGCTCGTCAGTGATAGTCTTTATGACTGGAATGTTAAATTGTTAAAGTGAGTATTGCTACATTTTATTTTATGTTTTATCATATTCTTTGACTCATTTTCCAGTGAGTGAGAAATTTAGGTTTGGAATCAAATACAATGGGTATGGAAAACAGTCACCACAGACTTATAGCTGTAATCAAAGCAAAAGGTGATTCCATAAAGTTCTGTTACGGGGTGGGGATGATCCTTTAACACTAGAATTACCAGAGCCTACGAAAAAACTCGTAAATCCGTCCCACCTTAAGTCGCTTCTTAAAACCGTTCTCGCCTCTCCGCCAGCTTCTTTTGTTAATCTAAATGTGCTGATAAAAGCTGCAAGTAGCCGGCTATTCCATCCCCCCACCGCCTTAGAACGTGCACAAACTTCTCCCAGCTCATGCCTTGATTGATTTTCTGGGAGTGAAGTGGAATTTTAGAGTGGAAATAATAGATCGTTGTTTGGAACACACGCATTTCATTTCTGTTCCGTTTCTACAGTAATCTGTGTAAACACATTGTTAAAACAGAAACGTTTTTTATATTCTAGTAGGAGATGACAAAATGTAGGCATCCTTCTGTATAAAAGCGGTCGGGATTGTCCTTCCGTCCCGTGAGTGCTACGCAGGCGTGGAGTTTCACACACGCCCCGTCCATTTTGCAATGCACGATGGGATTTGTAGTTTCGTTTTTCCAGGTAAAAGATGATTTTCTACTCCAGACTGTGTGATATCTTCTTCTTCTTTCTTCCTATATAAAAGCGGTCGGGATTGTCCTTCTGTCCCGGGAGTGGAAAGCGTAGCGGTATTCCGCTTATCACAGACTTACTACTTGCAGCTTACGGTACGAAGCGACATGATGTGAGCAGAGTTCTGGTGCTCCCATCGTTCCCTTGCTTTTGTGCGCGATGCGCTGGAAAAATAGACAAAATTATGTCTCTGGAAATAATTAATGTTGATGGAATACAAATGCCTCACCACGTAGTAAATATCAGGGGGGTTCAAAAGGGTGACCTCAATATAGAAAAAACGTTTAAATTTCATCACAAAAATAACAAACTACGAGTATTAAAGTAATACATACCGCTCAAATGCAATATAACCAAATTAATGAGTCTGTATAAAATATCAAATTGATCTACATATTGAATTGCCTTAAGAAGTGGTCAACTTAAAAGTCGGTCGCCTTAAAAGGCGGGTCAGCCTAGTAAACTATATAATGTATGAAGCTTGAAAACGAACAGCGTCCGATCAGCTGTAAAAGTATGGCATTTCTAAATGTTTGCTTTTTTTCAGTCTGATTCCCTCAGTCAGACTGTATTACTTCCTAAAGCCTAAAGTCACAAGTAGTGTGCAGAGGGCATGCTCAAAAATGTGTGTAATGCCACGAAAAGTGCCTGCTGACACTTTAGTATGCAAGCAATGGTATGTGCGTTCTTACTCCGATGTAGAAGGGAGCTGAGTTTACCTCTGTTATAGCGCGTCTATGTGAAAACAGCAGTGTCAGATGCGGGGGTGGGGTGTGTTTGGGCTCGTGAACGCGGCCGAGATAATAAAACTTGACTTAAAAAAAAAAAAAACAAACAAAAAAAAAAAACAAAGCTAACCTTTACAAGTATCATAAATTACACCGGCTGTTACAGACTGAAATCAAATGTATGTTTTTATTCTAAAATAGTAAGACTGAGAGCAGTTTACTTCTCAAAACAGAGTGGTGCAGGATCGAACTCGCGACCTTTTGATTCCCAATTGGCAGCTGATTCTATTGCGCCACGGAAGCAGTCATAGTAAACGGTGTCAGTATCGCATGTTAAGGCGGCTTTTTGTTTCTGCACTTATATTTTTGAATAAAAGCGCAATTGTTGTGTTAAATTTGTACCGTCTGTGAAAGTATTTCTTTGATACTTCAGGCTTCATACATTATATAGTTTATGCCTACATTTTGTCATCTACTACTAGAATATAAAAAACGTTTCTGTTTTAACAATGTGTTTACACAGATTACTGTAGAAACGGAACAGACATGAAATGCGTGTGTTCCAAATAAGGATCTATTATTTCCACTCTAAAACTCCACTTCACTCCCAAATAATCAAACAAGGCATGAGCTGGGAGAAGTTTTTGCACGTTCTAAGTCGGTGGGCGGATGGAATAGCCGGCTACTTGCAGCTTTTCTTTTATCAGCACATTTAGATTAATAAAAGACGCTGGCGAAGAGGTGAGAACGGTTTTAAGAAGCGATTTAAGGTGGGACGGATTTATGAGTTTTTTCGTAGCCTCTGGTAATTCTAGTGTTAACCCATCTCAGTGATTATATTTTTATTTTTTCAGAAACTGTTGTTCTGTCTTTTCTCTTGAATGTCACATTGAGTTAATAAGCTGGATAAAGTTTTTTGTGCGTCTTCAGGCTGCAAAGCAACAATGTGAATATTTTGAAGGGGGTGATTGTTTTCTATACCCACTGTGTTTGTTTGGGACCTGCTAATGTTTGTATTGCAGAAGAAATAGCATTGTTGTTTAAAATTAAAATGCAAGTTTTATTTTTTTTAATTAACTTTTAAGATGTAAAATAAAAAACTTTTAGTTCTTTAGCTGTGAAGGAAAGGCATGTCGTCTTGTAACTTTCATTCTTATTCTCAAACCCAGTCAATCCATTTCAAGATCACAGATGGTCAAAGTTTATCCCAGCAGAATTACTTGTGAGCACAGTAACTTTGTTACTGATATGTCAATATATGCTGTACTCTTTTCAGGTTGCATAAATTTACAAAAATGGAAATTTTGTGCAAGACTCGTAAGATTTGATTTTTCAGGAGAACTTGTCCAAAATAAACAAACCTGCTCCTTTGAAACATTATTCAGAGCAGCTTGATTCTGTGTGTTTGAATGTGAACTTACCCACATTAAGCTGTGTGTTTTTTTTTTTTTTTTCCAAGAATTTCCAGTTCTAAAAATTGTTTCTAAAATCCTTTTTTTTCTTTTCTTTTCTTAGTGTTTACTCTTCAGCCAGTTTTGGTGTCTGCAAATTTCATGCTGCTTTTCCCCCTTCTGAATCCACTCAAATCTATTTAATATTTGGTCTAAATTATGTGCTACTGTATTTTTGTTTTGAATAGGTAACCCCTCCTTATTCCACAGGCTAAAATTTAATTGATCTTAGCCACTGCATAAAGTTTATTCACTGTCATGTTCCTGAAGCTGTTCCTGGACTTAAGTAGTTTTATGTCATAAAATTGGAAATATTGTAAGATAATCGATTTGCATTGTAATACACTGTTGCCTTTAAGTAATGTACCTGATCTGTATGTGCACATGTGTTACATTAAATATTTCTCGGCATTCTTTTTGCACTCAGCCTATGGCCTGTCTGTCTCTTGTAACATAAATCCTGTCATACTGATGTTTGTTGAAAGTTGTTTAGGTGATGGCCTCATTCTCTATGTACCCCATAAACTGTCATGGTAGGATGATTGTGCCACCTTCATGTCTTGTTTAGAAATCTTACTTGAACTTTTTCTATGCATATAAATAGTCACGCCATTCTTGTCCATGCTACAGCTTCTGTGGACTTAATTTCCCCAAGTAAAACAAAAAAAGAGGAAATGAAAGCCAGAGGAAAAAATTGACCATTGAAATGCTGTTATTTCACTAGTATGCAATGACACTGGTTGTCCTAGGAGATGTACCATTTAACTTTTCTTTGCATAAAAATCTGAGCAGGCTTGGTCAATCCTGACTTCATTTTTTTCCTGCAAGCTTGTTTCTAGTAAAGGTAATAAACAGACAAGTTAAATGAGGACTACAAAGAATTTTTTACATGGGGTGATAGTCTTGCATTTACTTAGTACAGTGACAGGTTATTAGCATGCCTCTTGATTTATATTTAAGAGGTATTTACAGTTGATATTGTCCTTTTATATAAATTAGTTAAAATGATATGCAATTATATTCTAGAAATTACAATTGTATTCCTGACGGTTGTTTTATTTTTGTTTTGGTATTCAAATAGTGGAAAAAAAAATATTCTTGCACTGTTTTGTTAAAATAGATGTGTCCTTCATTAATTTACCACTTCTCTAGCATCTTTCATCACCAAGTTAATCAGTGGTCTGTTAGATATGGTTCAGTGGTGTTTGTATTTCAACGTTAATTAGTACTTGACATTAGCAGCAAAAAATGCTCAATCTTGTCTTTTGTGTTTCAAAGAAGATTGTTCACTTTGGCTTTAATGCTTTTAACTTCTGTCTTTTGAAGTCTGCAAGAGGAATTAAAGTACTTTATGATTTTTGTTGATAGGGTTGATCAAGACAGTGCACTGCACACTGACCTTCAAATCCTCAAGGAAAAGGAAGGAACAGATTTTATTTTATTAAATTTTTCCTTTAAAGTAAGTGCACTTACCTAAATTCACCTCTTTTGCTCTTTTTACTGTCAGGTTAATACTGATGATGTCTGTTCCAATTCAGTTGTATCCATACAATTTCTAATCTGCTTGTTAAGATTTATGTCCGGGTTTGGTGGTTATGTTATTTTAATAATTCTAAACTTGCTAATTGTGTACAAAAAAGGGTAGATGAAAAACAATATGCAAGTTGTATTTAATATTTTTATACTCATGTATTTCAGCTATTTGTAATGGAAGAATAATTTACAACTGCTTTATTGTAATCAGATTTTTTTTATACGTATATTTTGCAGACATTTGGTCTTCATAGATGTAGAGTATAAGAAGCAGGGATCATTCAAAAGTCAGTCTGTATGTGTTGCTTTACAAATTATTAACCAGTAACTTTTTTAGAAATGAGCTGCAAGTAAAATCTTCACTCATCTCAGATCTGTTGTTTTAATTGCTTTGAAGCAAGATTTTTAAAAAATCTCTCTCTTATAAAAAAATCTTGAAACGAGACTTTTGCCAAGAGTATTTGTCAAGTCCCGTCTTCCTCAACAATTTACAACCATGCCCATGGTCCTCTCACCTGTTGTTCGTGTGAATGCTTTTTTCAGACACAGTGCCTGTGCTCTCATCGCTTATAAATTTTTACGTTTTCCTCACTTTAAATTCCCAATAAAAAAAAGATGTATTATGTTCAAATGATGAATTTCATCCCGAAGGGTTATCAACAGAAGAAATGAGCACACGGGCAATCCTAGCAGCGAGAAATGAAGTCAAACAAATTAAAGCGAAAATTGACGATTAGTTACACGGCAATGATATGTAAAATTTTAACAAGCAGCAAGAAAGGTAATGTAGTACATCTTCCGCGGATAACATTAGACACCGAAGGAGATCTTGATATGCCATTCGTATTAAAATGTTTACAGTTTCCCGTTACAACTGCTTTTGCTATGACACTTAACAAATCACAGGGACAAACATTAGAAAAAGTTGGTTTATTAGAGAGAAAGAAAAGATTCACTCACGGGCAGTTATACGTTGCATTTTCACGATGTAAGTCCAAACATGTAATCAAAATTCAATGCGATATTGATGAAAAGTTGTTTTAGTGAAGTTTTACGGTAAAGTGTAAGTTTAAAAAAAATATTTGCGTGTTAAATTCAAAGCCAAACAGAACGAAAAAGTATAATGCAATTAGTACCTCGAACGCAACATGAAACATAGTTTTCTTTCAGTTTATTACGTTTTACTATTTTTTACTATGGTTAATTACTTACTGTAATGTAAAATAGTGTTATATATGGAACAATTCCCATGAAAATAACAATCCGTTTAAATTGTACATCTGCTTCCCCACACGTACCTGCATTTTTCAATTTCAGTGGTAAAGCTCCTGCTTGTAATCGTTTGCGGCCCCTTGTGCTTGGCCAAACCCCCCAACGCATGTGCATGCACACACAAAAATATAATAACCAAACCGGCTCTTTAATATAAGTTCTAACAAAATGCTCAAAATTGAGGGGCTCAAACACATTGTCAGTAAAGAAACCGCGTAAAATTTGAAAAATATTGTGAGTAGGATCAAGCAGCCTACAAATAGAGTAACAGCAATTTTGTTTTCCCACTTCACATAGCTTATAATCAAATGACACAAACTAAACAGACATTCTAGGCATCCACCCTACTTATCAAAGACCAGGTCATGGTACATCTGGAGCCCATCACAGCAGGCCATTGCAGGGCGAACAAACACACACACACACACACACACACACACACACACACTATAAGGACATTTTAGCAATGTTGGTCCAGCTAAGCTGCTTGTTTGGACTGTGGAAGGAAACTGGACCACCTGAGGAGAGCTTGTAAACTCTAGACAGGGAACATCTGGGATGCAACTGCAGTTCTCCTTGAGTCTACCGCTGTGACTCCCAATAATAATAATAACAATAATTGTTGGTTGTCTTAACTCCACCCACAACAGCTGCTGCAAGCAGGTAAAGTAGCAAGAAACATATCCTTACCTCAACAAATAGCAAGAATCTGTGATAAAATAATTTTGATTTTCTTTTCATTATCAAAAGTATGCCTATTAAACCTAGAAAGCATGTTTGCTTAAGTTGAAACTTTTGCTACTTCAAAGTTGGTGTATTTGTAAAGTTTCAGGGTTATTTACTTCACCTTTGAATCCCAGTACCATACATCCCCATTATAAACCGCAAGAACAAAGAAACTTACTATATACCATAACTGGGAATAAATAACTGACTTGAACAAGATAGAGCCTACCCTTTAATATTTATTTGAAAATGATTTTTAAGGTAAAAACTGGAAAATTCTTTTTTTGTTTGCAATTTCTCACTTTTTTACTATTAGATTAATATGAATTATTATACTTTTCATTGCATTATTCTGATTTATCATTTTTAAAGGTAAAATAGTAAGATACAGAAACTCCTGAATTTAGTCAGTGCATTACTGGCGACGCATTGTCATGTTTCCTAGTTATGTTAAGTAATATTTGAAGTGATTTATAAACTGAAATAGAATTTAGTAATCTTTGCTATAATTAGGAACTTTGAGTACCATTTTATTAAAAAAAGTTTGTCAAACCATAAGCAGTAAAATTATGAATTAAGTAATGTTCTGATTCAGTTTCACCTTTTATTAAAAGCTCTCAAAATATAAATCACTCTAAATTTCGCTGCCTGTGCAGTGTAGTGTCCTTCGGCTGCAAGTGGTTTCACTGCCTGCCCACCACACACATGGCTGTCCCGTTTGTTCTCAATGGGCGCTTGGTAATACTGTAAGCAGAGGCTGGAGGGGTCGATTTCACTGCTCGCGCAGTGTAGTGTCCCTTGGTCGGCTCCTGGCGCCAAGCGGTTTCACTGCCCGCCCACCACACCCCGTTCGTCCTCATTGGGCGGCTGATAATGCTGCAAGCGGTGACCCGTTTGTGGCTGAACGGAGGCCATTGAGGGTGAATGGGGCGGCAGGGGGTAGCATTGTAATGTTCATCGGATGGCTGCCTATTGAATGGGGTGATTCACTACCCGCCTTTGACTGCACCGAGTTCGTTCTTGGTGGATGGACGCTGCAGGCAGCATACTGTAGTGGAGGTGACTGACTGTAAGGTGGGCTGGTGATGAACCACCTGTCTGCCCCCCTTCATTCTCAATAGCAAGCCTGCATGTACTGTTACGCACATAGCAGGAAGTTGTCTCTTGTCAGTACATCAGACTTGTTGACGACTGGTGCCTTCCTGCTGTGATAGCATGTACAGTGCTGTGCAGAAGAGCTCATCTTAGTCTTTTATCTTCACCCTTCAACAATGTCTCTGAAACACAAATGTGATGCAAGTGCTGGTGATACAGTAAAGAAAAAAACCATCACCATTGAAAATAAAGTAGAATTAATAAAAAGGTCAGAGAGGTGAAGCTCCATCATTCATTGGCAGAGCACTTGGTTACAGTCGGTAGCATTTATTAAATTTATGTACCTGTTCTGACTTGCATACAAATTCAAGTACAAACCTACAGTCCCTATCTCGTACGTAAGCCGGGGACTGCCTTTATATATTTGTGTGTATATGTGTATTTATTTATTTATTTATATATTT
>JANRMT010062854.1:130979286-131029911 GCA_026402145.1 Polypterus bichir lapradei | reverse complement strand
ATTGATGGCGAATAAAGTATCTATTCTTCATAAAGCTTCAATTGGTGATCTGTTTTTTTTGAGTAAACCTCATATTTTTTCATACTTCTTCTCAACCCAAGGGGGTGCGAGGGTAAAATGAATCGGGAAACGCTGATAGATAGATATAGATAGATAGATATAGATATAGATAGATAGATATATATCTATTTATTTTGAATACGCGAGGAATACTTTGAGTGTGGAGAAACTGTAGAGACAGCGTGTGTATTAACTTGTAAATTTTTCTGTGAGTATTTGGTGGCAGTGTGCCAAAGTTGCTTCGGAAGACGGCGTTAGCCGCGGAACTCAGCTCAGAGTGAAATGAGGTGAATGGGAGGGGAGATGATGATGTCACTCCCCCACCCGCCTTAACTGTCAATCCCCCCACAAACAGTCTCTCGGAATTTGCATAAGCACAGCCGTTCACCAACAATTTGAACTTAGTTAAAAAGTGATCAAAACTGTCGTTTATACCCTGCGTCCT
This sequence comes from Polypterus bichir lapradei, assembly GCA_026402145.1. Classification (NCBI taxonomy): domain Eukaryota; kingdom Metazoa; phylum Chordata; class Cladistia; order Polypteriformes; family Polypteridae; genus Polypterus; species Polypterus bichir. The sequence continues at coordinate 131,029,406 of JANRMT010062854.1, read as the reverse complement.
CTCATTAAACTTGTATCCTGCATTAGCCATGGGCATGACAAACGCCAGCGGCAGCCTGTCTATGACCTTAATTTAAACTTTAGGTTTACACCGTGCTTTGTTTCCAAAGTAGCTGCAGTCATGAATATGCTTGTACAGTGTGTGTCACTCGCTCGCTTATTGTTTCGCTGCCTTGTCAATTGTATAATGCATGTTTTCTTCAGCGCTTTTTGGAGCTCTTCCTTGTTTTCTACGTAATACGTTGACAGTCAGTTCACGTAATTACGTGGAAGGCGTGATGATGTCACACGAAACTCCGCCCCCCACCGCCATCGAGCTCAACTCCATTACATTATATGGAGAAAAATAGGTTCCAGTTATGACCATTACGCGTAGAATTTCGAAATGAAACCTGCCCAACTTTTGTAAGTAAGCTGTAAGGAATGAGCCTGCCAAATTTCAGCCTTCCACCCACACGGGAAGTTGGAGAATTAGTGATGAGTGAGTGAGTCAGTGAGGGCTTTGCCTTTTATTAGTATAGATAAATTTTATGTCACAGCTCCAGTAAATTTAAACCTCTGCTGCCAGAGTCATTACGTGGACCAGCAACAGCGAGTACATAACACACATCCTGCTTCACCTTCACTGGCTCTCTGTGTCTTACTGGATTGAATTTAAAATTCTGTTAATAACCTACAACGCTTTAAATGGTCTTGCACCAAACTACATAAGTGACCTCCAGATTCTCAGGATAATTTGTGTATTATATTACAAATTAAATTATTTGTATGGGCTTTGTTTTAATATTGAAATCAGTATTTTAAACTTTTTTCTCTCTTCTATTTATTGCTTTGTATGTCTTGTATTTATCTGTTTTAGTGTTCTATGCAGAAAATGTTTGTTTCCAGTATTATATATGCCCTGCTGCTGTTTTTTTTTTTTTTTTTTCTCCCTTCAGTTTTATTCTTGGAATCTTGAATATAACTGAATCAAAAAATTGTTCAAATGACACATTGATGTGAATGTCTGTGTGCAAGGAAAAGTAATATCCACCTTAGACCTTTAGGTATCTGTCTGCTCAAGAAGACACCACGAAGAAATGATTGAACTGAGTTTGTATGTCTGCTTTTATCCCTTCAGCACTAACTTTACAAGTATCATAAATTTACACAGGAAGTTAGACTCGCATCAAATATACATTTTTGTTATATGATAAAAAATAATAGCAGCTCACTGCTCATAGTGTTAAATGCAGTGACAACACAAGATTCTAACTTATTACCTAAAGATTCCTAAATGTTAGCTTTTTCATTGTGCCATCTGAGTAGACCTGAGGCAAAAGAGCATTATCACTGTGACAACTGGTTGAAAATGAAACATGTATACGAACATCTTTCTTTGTACCGATTGATAGGTGGGCTTAACTCTTTTGGGGCGGATGTCGACTTTTGTCGACAGGAGGGGTTGAGGGCGCATGTCGACTAAAGTCGACATCTTGGGATAGAGGGCGATAATCAGCTGTTAATGGCGACAAATCTCACTGTCACGTCACAGGCATTCTCTCTGTGTTTGGAGGAATGCTAGACTCGTTGACTCAGCAAGTAATCCTTGCGTGTGCATGAGTTGCGAAATGTAAACAATGGCAAGATGGCATCCACATGTGATGAGGGAGCGAAGCGAGTGCAGAAAAGAAAACACTTGGCAAACAATGTTTTGCGCATTATCGCGGAGTCGGACTCTGATTTTTCAGAATCGGATTTTATTGAAACAAAAAAAATTAGCCCTAAAAGAGTTAAGCAACATGTCAACTGAGCAATTTCTTTTTCTTTGGTTTTATGCTTGAATTAAAGCATACTTGTTTTGTTGCATCTTTTTTGAAAGTGTTTATTGCTGTAGACATTTGGGCTTCTGTCTTTACACATCCTACACTTCACATCAGCATTATGTCGTTATTACTATAAAATATGGAAACGTTTTCTGTCGTAGTTACTATAATATATGAAAACAATTTGTTTTAGCAGTGTGTTCAACATTTCTTTCTTTACATTTCCTCTATCATTTCATATTTACACAGATCATTGTATACCTGGAATACACAAATGTATGTATTTCAAATCATGGTATTCCATTACCTGTAGAATTCCTTTCAAACATGTCACCAAATAAACACTTCAACACAGACTTAGCTTTGATTGCAGCAGGGTGATGCCTTCATCTGATTGAATGTGGTGTGTGTGGCTGTGTTGTGCTAATCCACACATTTGCAAAACAAAACTGGGCTATTAGTGCAGTGATAAGGTGCTACGGGCTTCTTGGTGTATGTCAGGAAAATTTAAGGAGGTAGTGAACAATGAAAAAAACTTGTAAACTTCAGGTATTCTAGTATTAAGGGATGTGTGCATGGTCATGGAATGCATTGTGGTCATGGCATTCAAGTGATTGATTATTGGTATAAACCCAATGTTCACCAAGAAAACATTCCACTCACCATTGCACATTAACCACCAACTTTGACTGTTGACAGAAAGTAGGTTGGCTGCATGGATTGATGCTGTTTACAGCAAATTCTATCATCTGTGTGCCACATCAAACTAAGCTAGATTTTTTTCCAGCCTTCCAGTTTTGGTGAGCATGTGCCCACTGTAGCCTCCGCCTTCTGTTCTTGACTTACAGGAGTGGAACATGAAGTTATATACTGCTGTTGTAGACAATCGGCCTCAAAGTTCAGGATGTTTTGCATTCTGAGATCTTTTGTGTTCACCACAGTTGTAAGGTCTTATCTGAGTTATTGTAGCTTTTCTGGCAGTTTGAATTACTCTGGTTATTCTCCTCTGGCTCTTGTCAACAGATTCTTTCCATCCGCATAACTGTCACACACTGGATGTTTTGTTTTTCATGCTATTCTGAGTAAAGTGTTGTGTGTGCAAATCCCAGTAGATCAGTAGTTGCCAAAATTTTCACACCAGCCCGTCTGGCACAATCATGATACAGTAAAGCACTTTGAGCTACTGTTTGTATGAAAATGTGCTATATAAATAAATGTTGTTGTATCACTGAAACCGCAATTTTTTCCCATTGTAGTGTTTGATATGAATATTAATTGAAGCTCCTGACCTGCATCTGCCCGATTTTTATATGCTGTATTGAGGACATATTATTGGCTGATTATATAAATGCATGGATAATCAGCTATACATGTGTTCTTGATGATTTGTGCTGTGTGTATAGTATGCCCAGATGAGGGAAAAAACTTTCTTTCATAATCTACATTTAATAAAGTTATAGTTGTGACAAGTAAAACAGTGAGTCGAACTACAAGCCAAGTAATTAACTCATGACTTGTCTTATTTTACAAAATTTTACTTTCTCATTTACAGGTCTGTATGTAATGTATTATTGGCAACTCTGACAGATGTGAAAGGAATAGGACTTCTAAATGCAGTATAACTAGGCTAGTAAAATGTAAACAAACTATGAATTCATTGATGCAAATACAAATGTTTTGGTTATTTTCTTGGATTTCTTCAAAATTTTTGGGACGTTTGGTTAAATAGTATATGTAGGTAGTTTGGGGAGGGTACTCTTGTCTCAAAGTCATTGTATAGTTTCAGCAAAAGTGGCTTAAATTAGCTAATGTATCAGGTTGAACATTCAGTTTTATAGCACCAAAAGAAATGCATTTCATTTTTTGTTTTTGTTTTTTTTGTTTAACAGGATAATTTTCCCTTTGACCCACCATTTGTGAGAGTGGTGTCCCCGGTGCTATCTGGCGGGTGAGTTAAGTTGTATTCTAAAATAAAAAAGGTGACGCTGAATGACAGATTTGTGATTGTCACTACTACTACTTTTGGCTGTTCCTGTTAGGCACTAATCCTTTTTAAAAAAATTACATAGTCTGAAAATTCTTTCTGGACAGCCATCCTTGAGCTAGATGAGTTTACAGCATGTAAGCAGCTGCTTAAGCTTTCCCCATTTTCATGTGGGGTTCTCAGTGTTAGACCGGTCTCCTCTACTCTTGTCTCTTGTCTGCTTCCTCACCTGATACCCCATCCTCTCTTAGGCTTTCTTTCACATAATCAGTTTTACTTTCTCTTCTCATCCTTCTTGACACCTCTATATCCATGATTCTTCATTACATTGCCATAACTTTGGAACTTTTTTCTGTATTTCCTTTGAGATTTCCCCATCTTTAACTGTATCTCTGGTTCAAGCTTTGTTACTCCACACATCCATCCAGAATGTAATATTTCTTTAGTTTGTAGAAATAGTAAAAATCTCTGTCATAGCTTAAAGTAGTCAAAGGGAATTGCAAGTACAAGAATGATTCAGAATATGAAAACCCATGGATTAGCAACAGCATATGTGGGCAAAACTTGGTTGCAGTTTTTTTCATTCCAAATGATTTCCTAAAAGAGAGCATTTTTCTAAGTGGTAGTTGTTTCTTCACAAACATGGTACGGTGGAACCTTGGTTCACGAACGTCTCGGTACACGTACAACTTGGTTTACGACCAAAAAGTTCGCCAAACTTTTGCCTCGGTTCACGACCACACACTCGGTATATGAACAAGCCAGTTTCCCTTTCGGTTTGTGCGCGCTGATGATTTCCGCACGTGTTGCAATGTTCTCGGTCAGACATGCGTGCTTGCATGCTTTCGCTGTGAACTCTTTGTGCTCTATTTCATTTCCCTTCCGGTTCATACGCGCCGATTACTGTATTTAAACACGTGTTGAGCCGTTCCCTGTTCATTGTTCTCAGTCAGACGTGCGTGCTTTACTTGTGATCTTTGTGCTCTACAGTATTTCGTGTGCATTTGCAGTTAACCATGGCTTCTAAGCAAGTGAAGAGTGGTGAGAAGAAAGTTTTGCAGAAAATTGAAATCGAAGAAAGAAATTATTGAAAAGTATGAGCGTGGCGTTCGTGTTACTGATCTTGCTGCGGAGTACAAGAAGTCAAAACCTACAATTTTGACTATTCTAGGGCAGGAAGAATCTATTAAAGCAGCTGATGTTGCAAAAGGCGTTACAGCGTTAACCAGGCAGAGGCCTCAAGTGCTGGAAGAGGTAGAAAAACTGTTTATCAGTTTACTCATTTACCAATTTGAGAACCCTCGTGCTTTCAAGCTGCACAATTTAAATTTACTTCGATTTCAATTTTCTGCAAAACGTCTCACCACTCTTCACTTGCTTAGAAGCCATGGTTAACTGCAAAAGCACATGAAATACTGTAGAGCACAAAGATCACAAGTAAAGCACGCACGTCTGACTGAGAACAATGAACAGGGAGCAGCTCAACACGTGCTTAAATACAGTAATCGACGCGTACGAACCGGAAAGGAAATGAAATAGAGCACAAAGAGTTCACAGCGAAAACATGCACACACGTGCAAGCACGCACATCTGACCGAGAACAATGCAACACGTGCGGAAATCATCAGCTTGCACAAACCGAAAGGGAAACTGGCTTGTTCGTATACCGAGTGTGTGGTCGTGAACCGAGGCAAAAGTTTGGCGAACTTTTTGGTCGTAAACTGAGTTGTATGTGTACCGAGACGTTCATGAACCGAGGTTCCACTGTAGTTTAAAATTGATGAACATAAATGGAAACGTAACATCTATCCATTAATTCTTGAACTGTCTAGTGTTTTTTTTTTTTTTTCTTCTTAAATACAATTTGCTAACTGCAACGTGTGTTTCAGTATAACGGTAATGTTACTAATAATGATAGCAAAGTATATTTTATTGTGATAAAGTAAATATACATTTGGCCTCAGAAGCTGATGTTGATGCCTTTAGCAGAAATGATTTCTAGGTGTTTTTTTTTTTTTGTTTTTTTTTTTGCTGACAAGTCTCTTGACATTGACTTAGTGGAAAGTTGATTATTCTTCCATTTGTGTATTTCCTCTTAAATCCCCCAACTAACTATTTCATCAGAATTTAAGAATTATTTCTTGGCCATCCCTTGCTGAATTTGTTAGCGTGTTTCTGATCATTATCATGTTGAAATGTTCTTTTCTGGTTCACCTTCATCTTTTGGAAAGATGGCCTCACATTGTCCTCAAACACACTTTGATATAATGTAGTTTTCATAGTTGACTACAAACTGTTCAGGCCCTGAGGCAGCAAAGCAATCCCAAATCATAGGATTTTTCATCACACTTAATTGGTGTGAAGTTTTACTCCTAAAATGCATTTTTTAGTTTGTGCCGAATAGGGATTTCACAATACCAGAATTTTTTTTTATTTAATACCAATACCAGTGAAATTTCATGATACTTGATACCTATTTGATACCATGGTAAAAACAGAAAACCCTTTCACTGGCTTTTTAATTAAAAGTAATTCCATTATTCAAGCTCACAATATTGTGGCTTTTCCTGTAATAGAATATAAAATATATAAATACCATTAGTAACAGGAAATTTAAAATAGTGTTATCAGTCAAGTAATTGCCCAGATGTATTTAAAAAAAAAAAAAAAATTAGTATTGGCATTCATAAATGTCAAATTACAATGCAAGACTTGAATTCAATGTGTTGATAGACATGAGAATTCTCCCGTTGTAACAAGTGTTGGGAATGTTTTCATAGGGTGATTTCAGAATATGATTTATAAAGAATGACCTCATCATGGACACCTGATTTATTCTATCATGTGCACATTCTTTTATTTTCTGACATTTTCTTACTTCTTTGTGGGGGAAAAAAAAAACACTGCTAAATATGATGTTAAAAATAAAAATTCAAACATTAAATTTGTACTGTTGAATCTGTGAATTCCAAAATGAAGTTATTTTCATTTACTCAAACTCTTAAAAACTATTTTTATAACATGCCATTAAAGTCTGGCATGTCAGGGAAGCTCTCTGTTAGGTTTCCAACATTTGCTGTTGTAAAATTTGTTTGCATCATTAGTGAAATGACTCATCCATTAAATATTACTTTTTAAGAAGTTAAGTTGATTCAGATTTCAAATGTCACAAACTCCTGATGCTTTTATGTTTGTTCAAACTTCAAGGCTTCTTGGGTGAAATCATACTTGTCAGTTTTACATGAATCTGTTCTGGTTTTAGAGCATCTTACTTTATTATTGCTTAACTTTTGCACAGATCCAGAATTCAAAAAATGACTAAGCTAGCCATACATGAATTCTATTAGTTGTAATTAAGAGACTGTATTACATTTACTAGACCTGCTTTCATTACTTTCGTCACGTTAGGAGTTGTACTATTGAACATCAGTTTGCCTTCAGAAACCAAACGATTAATAAAAATGTACCGTTTATATATGCTGTTTTGCCTGCTATAAATTGTGTGTGCATGCAGTGTGCTTCTTGTAACCCAGTGTATGTCCTACTACTGATATTAACAAATGGAGCAGCTCTTTTAATTTCCAGTGTAGACAAGAAAAATAGTTGCTTAGTTTGAAACTTGCCTCAGTTTTACTTGTGCGACTCCAACACAGCTTAGAACGTAGATGAATGCTGAGACTCGTATGCAGTTAATGCATAGCCTTTGCTCATTTGGGCACTGTAGGACATGGTATTAAAAAGCAACTCATCTTGCCATCTACAAGAATTGAAACTTCCATCCAATCAGTGACATCATGTACTCTCAAAGCACACACAACCGATTCTAGCAAATTGTGTACTGAAATTTTCATTTCCAGGCGTGACTTCTGCCATTTTTCTTTTTGAGATGTATTAATGCGGTGATATATAACGAAGCCATTTTATGTGTAGTCTTTACTCGTGCTTTTATCAAATATTTTGCCTTCCAAAGCAATAAGTCAACTTGAAGTTGGTCATCAATGCGGCACAAATTTTCACCTTGGTACCGATACTGTTTTTAAAAAAAAAAAAAAAAAAAGCTGGTACTGTGTTTTGCATTTTAGTATCAACTTGGTACTGATAATTCAGTTCTTGTAACATCCATAGTGTTGAATGTGTTACTGTGGTCAGACAGCTCGATCCTTGATTCATCTACCCAGCATTGATCAAAAAGACCTCATCTTAACCTGAATATTCAATGAAAAACTATATTCTTGCTGTAATGTTCTTTTTGGACACCTTGCCCGCAGGTCAAATTTGTGCAGACTCTCATAGATGCGAAGAGTTCTTTTAGTATGAAACGGTCAGCATTTTGACTGAATTTTCTGGGATAGCCAGTCTGGGACAAATTGCAATCACTTGAAGTCTACACCATTTGTAGATTTTCCTTACAGTGGAATAATTGATTTCAAACAGTTTCAATAGCAAAGAGAACACAAGACCACAGATATATGCGGTTTAAATAACAAAAGGTTCCACCTTCATGCTCCCTAAGGATGTTTTAATCACTGGCATCTAATCTAGACAACCCAGTTCTATTTTTATGGATTTAAAGTGGTGATAAATCTAAGGGTGTACTTAACCTTTTCCATATGACAAATCTGTGTTTATGAATTTAGATTATATGGATTAATTCACCCTTTCAATTTTATGTATCATTTTAATCAAGTACGTATATCACTTTTATCTTTTGACCTTTGCAACATATTCAACAATTTCCATGGGGCTTGCTTACTTTTTAACACATTATATACACATCTCACATGTACATTTTAGAACACACCCCACTTTTCCATTTTTTTTTTTTAAATATCAGCAGTTCAAGTCCATTGGTTAACCTGAAATGGTACAGAGGAAAGCAGCAAATTGTCATATTAAAAGCAAAAAAGTTCAGGTTACTGAAAAGGTAACTCAATATTCAGAGATATGCAAAAAAGACATTTTCAGAGATCAAGTAAAGGGGTAAGGACTTGCAGCAGTTCAACTGTAAAGATTAATGCAGACATTTTTAACAGGTGTTCCTAATTACAAACTCGCTGCCTATACAAAAGTGTAAAACAGTATATGAAAAACCATGTATAATAATAGTGTATAAAAAAAACTCATTGCCTATAAAAAAGAGTTGGAACAAACTGTGCTGTGCTACACCCTCTGAAGCATTATTTGAATATTATAGCATTGTATATTGCTAACATAATGGCAAGGAAAGGTGGCTAATGCAGAAAGACAGACAGATCATTATAACCCTTAAAATAGTAGGTATTTCCTATAGAGAAGTTGCAAACAAAGCCAAGTTGTCAGAGTGCAGTATCCTAAACCATGAAAACGAACTTGGAAACTGACTGAAGCAGGTCTAGTAGGCCCAAAGCCACAACAGAATCCAAAGACCCGTTTATGAGAGTCAACAGCTTACATGGCAGGTGTCTCAAAGAACAGTGTTTGAATTAAATAAGTGTCAAATATTTTTCAGGCTGAGCTAGACATATTCCCAAATGACAAAGGAAGCTAAGAAAGAAAAATAGATCTCAATTTAATTTGGAGTACTGTTGAACACAATTGGCCTTTAAGGTTGCATATTGTTTTTTTTATTTATTTTATTTGAATATATATAAACTCACTAGAAGAGGTTCTGTTCACCTGTGTTTTTAAAATGATGTGTTTAGCATTTGTAATACTGGACTTTTGAACAAACTTTTAAGTAAAATCCAGGGTGCTGTTTTCACAGTAGTTTAGCTAGAACTGTTGCCATTAAAATGTGTCAAGAATAAAACACTCACTTTTTCTATGAAAGCCCATCTGCACACAGCATAGCCTGCAATTCTCTTGGCTGAGTGATCATATACTGTGCCCTCCACAATTATTGGCACTCCTGGGGCCTCATACATAACGCCGTGCGTAGAATTCGCACTATAACATGATGTAAGCACAAAAGCTGAAATGTGCTTACGCACAGAAAAATCTAGATGCAGGAATCTGTGCGTACTCCAACTTCCACGTTCTTCCGCTCCATAAATCCTGGTCAGCGTGAAAAGTAGCGCTCGTGCACGTGTCTATGAATATGCAGATCAATATAAATCGCTCTTAAGCTCAGCCTTCTGTGAAAAGACAATGGAAAAAGCAAGAGGGAAAATGGAAGAATTTCAGCGAATACCAAGTGGAGGCAAGGAAAAACGTACTATTTTTTGGTTTAAACAGTGGTATAAACAACAAAATGAAGCTGATCGCCTGACATAGTCGCACAGAGTGCCCAAAATAAAAAAAGTTTTCACATATCAAAGTCGCTTTGAAAAGGCGAGTTGTAGCCCACCGTCTGAGTGTCATATGAAAGCTTATTAGGGTACAGAGAAAAAAAGGCACACAGTATGAAAAAAAGCACGAAATATCAACTTCAATCTCGAAATTTCCTCTTTAATTACGTAGTTTATTTTGTCATTAATGTAGAACATCATAAACTTCATCTTAAAATCGTTTAATTAACCAGTTTCTCAAATCGCATCGTAATTAAAGTAGCACATTAAATGCTTTGTTTTGTATTTGATGTTTTGCTCTATGTGTGTGAATCACTACGTGCTTCCGCTTTCTCTTTCTCCGACAGGACACAGAATCCATTACATTCGTGATATTACAGCTCTCTGAATAATTAAAATACTGAGATGTATACGTGATATCTTTTTCATGATGATTGGAGTTAAAGCATGTTATTAAACGGGAATACGGTGCGTGATTGTGCGCGACCTTCGATGAAATTATTGTAGCGGTACTGTATCTTTTAAACGTACTAATCTCCAATTCCTGTCCTTTTCTTTCTCCACATACCCAATCGGCACACAATCAGCTCTGTAATAGACTTTAAGCCATCTGTAAGCTTACGACGATTCTTGAAAACTTTTAAGGAACATTGAAATATCTTTGAAGTACAAGTTTAATTATTCTATCCAAATATCTTTGTAGTACAAGTTTAATTATTCTATCCATCTATCCTTCCAGTGTCGCGTCAGCCCCAGAAAGAATACAGCACAAGGTAGGATAAATCTGTGAACTAGCTAGCGCTGCAGAACCGTGTCTTCACATGTTTAATTATTAACAATACAGATTATTTAAATGAAGTTAGTTTTATCTATATAATCAACATATTTTGCTGCATTTCATCTTAAAAATGATATATGTAAATACGCGCTTTATAAAGTGGTGCAGGTTTACAGTGGGGTAATTGTACTTATAAGTACAAACAGTTCTACAAGGAGCACTTGATGGACTGATTGACTGTTTCTGAACCGCGAGGTCCGTACAGGAAAGGCTTTGAAACGTTTTGCCGTGGCTGAGACAGCGTGTGCTTGATACTGTATACCGATAATTCTCTTTCTGATCAGCTGCTGCTGTGATTCCCCACTCAGATACAGTGATATAAATACTCCGAGTGGTGCAGTGAGAGTAATATGGAAAAAGATGATCTGCTGTCGCAACCCTTAACAGAAGCAGCTGAAAGAAGAAAAAAAAAAGGTGCAGTGAGATTAACAACGCTAAAGCAGTTATGGTATTTGGAATACTATGGCTATTCCCTGAACCATTATATTGTTACAAGTTAATTACAGTCCGATGCATTACACTAATAAACAATATGTGTTTAGTTTCAGTGTATTTATAAAGCCGCGGCAGGAATGTGGCTCTAAGAATAAAGATAAACCACACAGTAACAGTAGCACTGCTTTGACGCTGGGTGCCGCCAGTCTGCAAAACTGAGCCGAGAACTTGCATACGACATGGCATGAGGTACCGTGGAAAAGTGCCTGGCTTTTACACCAAGTGTAGGCTTTATACATCGCGATTTGAACGTGGAAAAGTTCTTACGCAACATTTCTGTGCGTACGCACCGTTTATGCATGAGGCCCCTGGTTAAGATGTGTTCTTAGGCTTCTGGTTAAATTTTTTTTTCCAAAAAATATAGGCTCACAACTCAAAAAAGAGAAAAATCCAACCTTTAATTGAAGAACATTTATTCATTGAGGAAAAAAATCCCTCATTAAGAATTTTTTTGCATGAAATCGTGTGTGCCACAATTATTGGCAACCCTGCTTTTAATATTTTGTACAACCCCCTTTTACCAACAAGACATCACTTAATCTTCTCCTATAACATTTCACAAAGGTGGAGAATATAGAGACAGAGATTTTTGACCAGTCCTCTTTGCATAATCTTTCTAGATTGTCCAGAGTCCTTGGTCCTCTCTTATGCACTCTCCTCTTCAGCTCACCCTACAGGTTTTCAATGGGCTTAAGGACTGGGGACTGAGATGGCCATGGGAGGAGCTCGATTTTGTGTCTGCTGAGCCATTTTTGTATAGATTTTGCCATATGTTTAGGGTCATTATCCTGCTGGAAGGCCCAATGACGACCCATCTTCAGCTTTCTGGCAGGGGCCACCAGATTTTGATTTAAAATGTTCTGGTATTTCAAGGAGTTCATGATGCCAAGCACCCTAACAAGGTTCCCAGGGCCTTTGGAAGAGAACGGCCCCACAGCATCACAGATCCTCCACCATACTTTCAGTGGGAATGAGGTGCTTTTCCGCATACTCATTCTTGGATTCATGCCAGATCCACTTAGAATGTTTGTTGCCAAAAAGCCCAGTTTTAGTCTCATCTGACCAAAGCATACGTCTCAGTTGAAGCCCCAATACTGTTTAGCAAACTCCAGACGTTTACGTTTGTGATGTAGGTGAGAAAAAGCTTTTTTCCTTGCATGTCTCCCAGACAGCTTGTTGGCATGGAGGCAGCATCTAATAGTGGTCATGGAGACTTTGTGACCCCAAGATACCACTCTTTGGTGCAGTTCTCCAACAGTGAGCTTTGGAGAATTATTTATTTCTCTTACCATCCTCCTCACTGTGTGTGGTGGCAAGATAAACTTGGGTCCTCGTCCAGCATTATTTGTCACTGTTCTCGTTGTTTTACACTTCTTTGTTATTCCTCTGACTGTAGATACAGGCAGGTTTAGGCAAGTAGCTATTTTCTTCTAGCCATTACCTGACTTTTGAAGGTTGACACATATCTGCCTTACTTAAATGGCATGTTCTGTGGTGTTTTCCATGTTGGAGTGGCTAAGAGGAAAATGACTCTGTGTTATGTCATATTTATACCCCAGGAACACAGGAAGTCATTAATTACTAATTAAAAGTTCCAATTTAATCTGATCAACTTTAAAAACTAAACTAGAAATTACAATGAAATAAACAACAAATTTATACAACATCTTTGCATCCTATAAACAATTACATTCCAAATTTAATATTCCAGCTATACATTTCTTACACTATCTTCAAATCAGATAAACAGAACCTTCCTGAGTTTCCTCATCTTGCACCTTCATCCATGTTGGAAAAAATATTGCTCAATCTCAAGGACTCAGACACCATCTCTGCAATATATAAAATCATAGCAAAATACCCGTGCTTCGCAGTGGCAAAGTACTGCCTTAAAATTTTTATTAAAAAGAAAATTAAACCTTTTTAAACTGAGGGAAAATATACCAATAATTATTTAAGGATCTCTTTCTATACCACATTGTCAGTTCGGCCCTCCGGTTGTAATATGACCAAGCTGTGCGCTGAGCTTACTCTTGAGCATGCAACGTACAGTTGGCCATGTGAAAAGTAATCTTGTCTCAGATCTCACAGCTTGGATTGCTGCTGTCATAATCAGTTTGAATTTCATGGTTTCAATTACGACAGTATTTGCAGGACTTGTGTTGAAGTGACATTCGGCATCTGTCAAGCGTTGTAAGCATACAACCAGTTTCATAACTTCGCATCCAGCTTTTGAGAGTTTAAACATTCATAAACATCAAAGTGTCCACTACTGAAATCATCACCTGTGAGTCTAAGATGTTTAAGAGGCATTGCCGGTTGTCGAAAGGTGTAAAATATTTGGCCATTTCGGTACACTTGAAAGCGACAACCGAACAATTCAGCGGCAGCCGTCAACTCGCATGCAGAACCATAGGTGAAGGGCTTAAGCATTTCACTCTTATAGTGCTCCTGTGTAGTATAATTATCTCCTGTACCGTCATCAGTCCACACCTTGAACCTGTCCCAGTCATTCAATACATAAGACACAATGTTCCTCCAGATATCAAGAGTAGGCCTGATATGGCCGTGCAATATGTAACAAAGAGAATGGAAAAGGCAGGCGCCATCTCCGGGTATGGAAACCACTCGGTAAGTGACAGTTCTTTGATCGATGGTGATCACCTCAATAGACATGTTAATGGGGGTACGGTTGGAATGATAAAGGAAATGGGTACCTGAACAATGTAAAGTAAGTCTAAAATCCCTACACAATAACTATAATCATAATAAACGAGCAATAAAACAGCGGAGAAGCCGTGGATTAAATAAAAAGGGTGTAGTTATCAGCAGGGAGATGTGAATCCTGTGGCGAAGCAAGGAAGGGAATGTAGAGACTGGAGCGACAGACAGCGTTTTATATAGGCAGGCAGCCAACAACGTGGGAGGCATTGGGATGGGGAACCCAACGCCGCCTCACACGGTGACCGAGCTGCAGGGTATGGACGTATATATGTACGTAAGTAGGATTCAGTTAGCGTTGGGAACCCGCGTACCAAATTTCTTGAAGATGGGCCCATAAGTAAGTAAAAAGACCGTTGGAAAGTTCAATATGGCGGCCAACAGTGGCATCATACCACCGAAATAAGTACGTACATTGGTTTCGGTTAGCGTAGGGAAGCCGCCTACCAAATTTCGTGAAGATGGGGCCATAAATAAGAAAGTTCAACATGGCAGACGTTGTCGACCATTATGACCATTACGCCTAGAATTTAGAAATGAAACCTGCTTAACTTTTGTAAGTAAGCTGTAAGGAATAAGCCTGCCAAATTTCAGCCTTCTACCTACACGGGAAGTTGGAGAATTAGTAGTGAGTCTGTCTGTCAGTCAGTCAGTCAGTCAGTGAGGGCTTTGCCTTTTATTAGTATAGATTTTACAGTCCCTCCCTTTCAAAGATCCAAGAGGACACTGGAAAAAAGATCTCTCAATATATCAGAAAAGGAGTGGAAAGTAGCAATGCAGAGAATTCACTCGAGCTCCATATGCGCAAAGCATACAATTATACAACTTAAAATTATATATAGAGCACATCTGTCTCGTCTAAAACTCTCCAAAATGTTTCCAGGGCATGATCCAACCTGCGAACGCTGCAACCAAGTCCCAGCCTCACTGGGTCACATGTTCTGGGCCTGCACCAAATTAACATAATTCTGGACCAAAATTTTTAATTACCTTTCAGACAGCCTTGGACTCACAATCCCTCCTAACCCATTAACAGCTGTGTTTGGGGTTCTTCCAGATGGGTTTAAAGTAGAGAAAGACAAACAAATTGTGATTGCATTCATTACACTTTTGGCACGCAGACTTATTCTGCCAAACTGGAAGAACCCAAACTCTCCTCTTTTAAGTCAGTGGGAAACCGATGTGTTATACTATTTAAAATTGGAAAAAATCAAATACTCAGAGGATCCGTACAGGCTTTTTTCAAAACATGGCAGGATCTAATCAGTAATATTTTAAAATAAGCTCTTAAAGCACAGAGGAAGCAATTATTTCCGTATTTCTCTGCCTTATGCATCTGTCTCATCAAATTTATTAATTTAGGTATGTTTACAAGCCTTAAATTTCATGCTGTTTGCATGCTCTCTCTCTCTCAGGGGTGGGGATCGATTTGTTCTTATCTCAGTTTTACTTTTTGTAAAAAATTAATTGATTTGTATGGATTGCAATAAAATTAATAAAACTTCAAAAAAAAAAGTTCCAATTTACTTTGATAAACTTTAAAAACTAAACTAGAAACTACAAAAATGCTTCATTTATTTTATAGGAATTGTTAGGGGTGCCAGTAATGGTGGCACAAATGATTTCATGTAAAAAAAAAAAATCTTAATGTTGGATTTTTTTCTCAATTAATAAATGTATTTCAAATAAAGGTTGGATTTTCTATTTTTTGTGTTGTAAGCCTATATTTTTTGGTAATATAAATAGTATTTATTAGAAGGTAAGAACACATCTTAGCCACGGGTGCCAATAACTGTGGAGGGCACTGTATGTAATTATATCTTAAAACTACTCTTCCATAAACAGCTGTTAGTACAACAGCAGCTCAGATATGTTCATCAGGGTGAATTGGGGAGGCAAGCATTTAAACCTCAGTGTATTGTAAACAGTTAAAAAAAAAAAAAAAAAACAACACATGTAAAAAGACTTGCATTTATTTCATGGGGAAAACCTTTTCTATACTGAAATAATTTTTATGTTTTTGTCAGGTATGTTCTTGGAGGTGGGGCAATTTGTATGGAGCTTCTAACAAAGCAGGTAAGATATGTTTAAACACTCTTTAATGTAATAAATTGATTTTAATTAAAGACAACGATAACTAATATACTATTTTTGTTAAAAGTGTGTCATTGATTAATTTGGGTAATACTGGTCTATTAAATATAGTTTCTTTTAAATGTTTTGTTTATATGTTTTTAGGGCTGGAGCAGTGCCTATTCTATAGAGTCCATAATCATGCAAATAAATGCCACGCTGGTGAAGGGCAAAGCCAGAGTACAGTTTGGCGCTAACAAGGTAAATCAAATTCTGGTTAGTTTTATCTTGGCTTCTTGTTTATTTTTCAGAAGTACTGCTAAGTTGGCAAAGTATTTTAACTATAAAACATTTACTTAGTTACTTGTAATAGTGCTGGGCAATTAATCAAAACCAACATTCAGAACCTCTTAATCAGCGTAATCTTGCCCCGTCTGATATTTATTTATTTTTAATTCTGTTGATACTTTTCCCAGTGTATGCTCATGTTCTGTCCCCTTAAAAACATTCTACCATATGTATCGTCACGTGACTGTGACAGGGAAGCAACATAGAGGACAATACTCTTACCAAAGAAAAATTCTGTCTGTTATTTGGATACGTTTTGGTTTCAGTGTTGAAGACACCGAACAAGAAGAAGTTAAATGTAAACACTGCGGGGGAAAAAAATTTTTCAGCGATCAAGGGTAATACCACTACCACCAATCTGTTTCAGCACTTGGGAGTATAATCATGTTATTGAATATGAACAGTGCATGACTCAAAAAAGAGCGAGAGTGACAAGCACCCAGCAACAAGTTCCTCCATAGTGTCAATAACAAAAGCATGTACAAATGCTACGCAACATAAAAAAGGTTCGAGAAGATGGAAGGAAGTAACTGATGCCATTTCCTACTATATTGCGAAGGATATGGCTCCCATAGTTAATGTGGAGCACAGTAGGTCTAAACACTTTATCAAAATCCTTGACAGAAGATACATTGTGCCATCGTGAAAATATTTTTTTCTTAAACTGCGGTTCCCAATATGTACAAAACATACTCTATTAAAAAGTAGCCACTGAACTGAATTCTGTTCAGCTCTATGCAGAAACATCTGATCTTTGGTCAAGTAGGATGATGGAGCCATACTTGAGCGTTACTTTGCACTATGTTGACGATAAATGGAAACTGCATTACAGATGCCTCGAGATGGCATATTTTCCAATTGATCATTTGCCAGAGATGATTGCACACGACCAGAGAAACATGTTTTCTGCGTGGGACCTCATGGAAAAGAACCTTATGGCCACTATGACAGACAGTGCCACAAATGTTATCAAAGCTGCAGAGCGCAATGGATGGACATGGCAGCAATGTTTTAGAAAGTGGCTGAACCTGGCAATTGGTAAGTGCACATCATCTTAACAGATGTAACAGTACAATAATCAGTAATCTAAATGGGAAAATCTGGGTAGTGACAAGCGCAGGGGTCTCCAACACGTGTGCTCGCGAGCTACCGGTAGCTCGCACCCCCTTTCCAAGTAGCTCACCAAAGGGTTAATGAATCGTACATAAATTTGAAAACTTGATTAGTCAAATTCGGAGTGGGCGATCTTTCCAAAAAATCATATCACGATCCACAGTCTAAATTGCAATCTGTCTTTTCAATGTGGCATACACTTCAGAGAATATCTGGACTCTCATCATGACCTAAGTAACATTTTATTTTAAATATCAAACAAAGTTGATTTCAATTGTTCTCTCGTTTGTTAGCTAAGCGGAGTTAAGGAACACACCCCAAAGCTGGCGAGTGAGTGAGCACGCTGCGTGTTTCTTGGATTCGTGCAGATAAATTGGCACCGCAAGCGAACTATGATACAAAGCAAAATGAGAGAAGTCGCAAAATCACTAGAATGTTCAAGCAAATTGCAGAAAAAAAACATCTAAATATGTTAAAGTTCTCTTGTGAAAAGCAGACAGACTTCAGATTTCATATATTATATATTAGTAAACCTTCAAAATAATATGCAGTTAAAGTCTCAACAGCATTCTCAGCATTTCTGGAGCTTAGTAGAGCTAGATAACTATAAGAATCTTCACCAAGCAGCTCTGAAAATGTCTGCTTTGTTTGGGTCTACTTCTGTGAGTCTTATTCAGCTTATTCAGTTTGTTTGGGTTAAAATAAGCTATGAGAATAAATGTTAGAAAACACAAGTATCTCTTGGCCATTTTCATTTTATAAAAGTAGCTCTCAGGTGAAACAAGGTTGGAGACCCCTGGATTAGCGGCTATATTCTTTCTGTGTTTGTAAATCATAAATGATAATGTCTGTTTTATATGCCTTTCTTTTTAAAATTCTTCTTTTCTGTGCTGCTGTTGTTGTTAACCACTTTGTTACATGTCTTTGAAAGATTCTAAATAAATAAAATTTAAAAGCAACAAGAAAAAAAAACAGACGACAAAATAATTGTTCATTAATTGTAATTCCCGGTTAAATGTTCAATTGATCGTGATATTGATTTGAGGTCACATCACCCAGCCCTAACTAGTAATTATGTGATTGTACACAAGAACAACATTTATGTATATAGCACATTTTCATACAAATGTCATAGCTGAAAGTGTGTTACAAGGGGAAGAAAGAAAAGTTTATATTTAACAAAAACAAGGTTAGGCAGTACTAAATAACAAAGAGTAAAGCAAGGTCAGATGGTCAATAGAACAGAAGAAAATAAAACAATCTCCAGATGGCCTGGAGGAAAAAAACAATCTGCAGGGGTTCTAAGGCCAAGAGACTACTCGGCCCCCACTGGACATTTGACCTAACAAATGATCTAAGTCAGTGCTCATGGTTTTTAGGCTTTGCGTGAAAGAATTTGATGTTGATGGTCATGTGGACACTTGGGGCACTGCCTTCAATTCATCGATGTAGGGACTGCATGTTACCATGACCAGGTAATGGTGGCACAGATCCCCACCACAGAAAAACTCGAAAAAGAACAGCGGAGAATAGTAGAGATTGTGGAGTCTTGATGGATATAATTCAATGCACATATACAGTGCATCCTGAAAGTATTCACAGCGCATCACTTTTTCCACATTTTGTTATGTTACAACCTTATTCCAAAATGGATTAAATTAATTTTTTTCCTCAGAATTCTACACACAACACCACATAATGACAATGTGAAAAAAGATTACTTGAGGTTTTTGCAAATTTATTAAAAATAAAAAACTGAGACATGTACACAAGTATTCACAGCCTTTGCTCAATACTTTGTCGATGCACCTTTGGCAGCAATTACAGCCTCAAGTCTTTTTGAATATGATGCCAGAAGCTTGGCATACTTATCCTTGGCCAGTTCCCCCCATTCCTCTTTGCAGCACCTCTCAAGCTCCATCAGGTAGGATGGGAAGCGTCGGTGCACAGCCATTTTAAGGTCTCTCCAGAGATGTTCAATCGGATTCAAGTCTGGGCTCTGGCTGGGCCACTCAAGGACATTCACAGAGTTGTCCTGAAAAAACTCCTTTTGATATCTTGGCTGTGTGCTTAGGGTCGTTGTCCTGTTGTCGATGAACCGTCGCCCCAGTCTGAGGTCAAGAGCGCTCTGGAGCAGGTTTTCATCCAGGATGTGTCTGTACATTGCTGCAGTCATCTTTCCCTTTATCCTGACTAGTCTCCCAGATCCTGCCGCTGAAAAACATCCCCACAGCATGATGCTGCCACCACCATGCTTCACTGTAGGGATGGTATTGGCCTGGTGGTGAGCAGTGCCTGGTTTCCTCCAAACGTGATGCCTGGCATTCACACCAAAGAGTTCAATCTTTGTCTCATCAGACCAGAGAATTTTGTTTCTCATGGTCTGAGAGTCCTTCAGGTGCCTTTTGGCAAACTCCAGGTGGTTTGCCATGTGCCTTTTATTAAGGAGTGGCTTCCATCTGGCCACTCTACCATACAGGCCTGATTGGTGGATTGCTGCAGAGATGGTTGTCCTTCTGGAAGGTTCTCCTCTCTCCACCTCTGGAGCTCTGACAGAGTGACCATCGGGTTCTTGGTCACCTCCCTGACTAAGGCCCTTCTCCCCCGATCGCTCAGTTTAGATGGCCGGCCAGCTCTAGGAAGAGTCCTGGTGGTTTGGAACTTCTTCCACTTACGGATGATGGAGGCCACTGTGCTCCTTGGGACCTTCAAAGCAGCAGAAATTTTTTTGTAACCTTCCCTAGATTTGTGCCTCGAGACAATCCTGTCTTGGAGGTCTACAGACAATTCCTTTGACTTCAGGCTTGGTTTGTGCTCTGACATGAACTGTCAACTGTGGGACCTTATATAGACAGGTGTGTGCCTTTCTAAATCATGTCCAATCAACTGAATTTACCATAGGTGGACTCCAATTAAGCTGCAGAAACATCTGAAGGATGATCAGGGGAATTGGGATGCACCTGAGCTCAATTTTGAGGTTCATGACAAAGGCTGTGAATATTTATTTATTTATTTATTTTAATAAATTTGCAAAAATCTCAAGTAAACCTTTTTCACTTTGTCATTATGGGGTATTGTGTGTAGAATTCTGAGGGAAAAAAATGAATTTAATCCATTTTGGAATAAGACTGTAATATAAAATGTGGAAAAAGTGATGTGCTGTGAATACTTTCCGGATGCACTGTAGTTTTAAGAGGGATTCATTACAGGACGAGTAAGATTGTTTAAAGCATTGTAAACCATTAGCAGTACTGTATTTTAAAGCCCATTCTGAATAGTATTAATAGGTAACCAATGTTAAAGGCATCAAAACTGGAGAGTTGTACTCAGGTTTTCTTTTCCTAGTTAAAATTCTGGCAGGTGCATTCTAAACTTGTTACAACCGATTGATGTCTGTCTTGTAGTAATCTAGTCGACTAAAAACAAAAACATGAACTAATTTTTCAACATCTTGAAAAGTTATTAAGGATCTTACTTTAACAATATTCCTTTAAGTGGAAAATGCTCTCCTGGTAATTTTATTAATATGTGATTTAAAATTTAGGTCAGAGTCAATAATTACCCCTAAATTATTTACCTCCATCTTAACTTTTAAGCCTACTTGTTTTGTGTTTATTTCTAATACCCTCATTATATCCATTTTTGCCAATAACTAGGGTTTCTGTTTTCTCCTTGCTTAGTTTGAGAAAATTATTACTCCTCCAATCCAAAGCACAAGACGGACATTGAGTCAATGAACCAAAATTATCGGGGTTATTAAGCGCTATCGATAAATACAATTGTGTGTCATCAGCATAGCTGTGGTAGATCACATTGTCTTGAGGTAATCTGACCTAATTGAAGCAAGTAGATTGAAAAGAGCAGTTGACCTGGGATAGATCCTTGTGGAACACCTTATAGAATATTGTATGTCTTCGAAGTATAATTACCATAACTAACGAGAGAATTTCCTACCTGTTAAGTAAGACTCAAACTAATTTAAGGCATTGTCAGAGAGGCCCTCTCAGATAAATTTCCTCTGTCCATATTAACCTGCAAGTCATTTATTACTGTAACCAGTGCTGTTTCTGTACTGTGATTTGTTCTGAAACTTGTCAAGAATGTCATGTTTATTCAAGTGATCATTTAGCTGTGTAATGACTGCCTTTTCTAGAATTTTACTTAAGGCAGGTTAAAAATATGTCTAAAATTGTCAAAAACAGAGTGGTCAAGATTATTTTTCATGAACAGGGGCTTAGCAGCAACACTCTTTAGACAGACTGGGAAGTCCCCCGTATCTAATGATGTGTTTCCTGTGTCAAGTACACTATCAATTAGCACATTGGATAGTACTTTGAAAAAGCTTGTTCGTTTTGGGTCAAGGACGCAGGTGAAGGGTTTCAGTTGAGAAATTATTCTACACACTTTGGGTAAATCTATCCTGGTGAAATTTAATTCACTTAAAATGGAGTACTGGGATTTAATAAGATCATCTTTTGGGGGGGATGTACTATATTACTTCTAATAACATTCATTCTGTGTCTTTTGTTACATAAAAAAAAAAAAGCCTCACAAGTTAACATATTTTTTGGAGGCAATCCATTGACTGACTTTTAGCAAACATTCAGTAGTAGAGAATAAAAGTCTTAGATTACCAGCATTATTATTTATAATTTTAGAGAAGTAGCACCGCCTCTCAAGATGGATTATGTTGTTATATTCCATCATTTTAGCCTTCAATATTTCATATTCAATTTAGTTTCTCTCCATTTCTCTCCACTCCCCGGCATATTTCCTTAAAATCAGACACTCTTTGGGTCTTCCACATTATGATATGTTGGAGGATTTCTTAAATATCTTTTCAGGATTGACTATGTCAGCAGCAGCTCACTTTAGCATTTAAATTTTACACCTTACTGTTTACATTACCGCTACACTTCAGTTGTACTGGTTGTTTAGATTGTTAGCAAACTTTGAAACTGCAGATGTTAAACGCTATTCTGATACAGTACACTTCTCATTAGTTATCAGTATTTCTATATTAAAAATATGAAACAATGGTCTGATATACCGATATCCATGATTTGCCTCACATCAACTTTTAATCCTTTAGTAATCACTAAATCCACTGTGCCATCCCTGGTGTGGGCTGACTAACGTGCTGGCTCAGATCAAAAGAGTGCAGGAGGTTCATGTTCACTTTTTTTATCAATATGAAAATGAAAGTAGCCAACAATTAAGAACTATCATAGTTATTATAATTGACACTAAGTCGGAGAATTCCTCAGTGAAAGATACATGTTTAGGAGGTCTATACACTGACAATACTAGAGACTGGGAAACTCGTTAAATAACAATGGCAAGGTACTCTAAAGACAAATTAAATCCAACATCTTTAAACTAAACTGGCTTGAGGAAATACTTGATAAGCCCCCTCCCTTTTTTTTTTTTTTTTTCTGCCTTGGTGATTCGAATAAGTAAAGCTGTAATTCGGAGGTGCACATTTAATTAAAACAGCTGCACCATCAGAGGTTAGCCATGTTTCACTTTATATTTTTATATATATATATATATATATATACATACACACACACACACACACACGCACGCGCGCGCGCGCGTATAAGTTGGGTCTTGAAACCCATATAATCAGACCCTGACTTGTACGCCTATTCAAAAATGCAACACATTTTTTTTTTTTTAACATCATCTTGCTTCCTCCAATCTCGCACCTGTTTCTCAGGTGCAGCAGTGTTACCAATTTCTTTCGCCACTTCAATGACTTTAAATTATAACCAGCTTCATATTTTCTCCTGATCAAACACTCCACCGTAGATTAGGGATGCTCTTAAGATAAAGGTGTATGAGGGTGTGAAATGCAAAAAACACATTGTAGGCACAATACATAAGAAATAGAAAGTAGTGTGCTCCGTGGTTACTCTTTCAAGTGGGCGTTAGCATATCATAATCTCTTGGACCAATAGCATGTGTTTCCCACATTATAAAATACAGGAAAAAATACGCGGGAGAACTTAAATGTGAGTATATACAGTAATGTAATGAGAAGTCAAGCAAAATGTCACCTTTCATTGGCTAACTAAAAAGATTACAATATTCAAGCTTTCGAGGCAACTCGGGCCCCTAACATGGTACATTGTACTACGGTAATGTAAGAAAGTTGATTTTCCTGTCACTAATAAGATCGTTGATGTATAATGTCTTGTTGGCTAATGCTCTAACATTTAATAAGGCAATGTTTAACTTCTTGGAAGAAAAATGCTGAATTGGCGGAGTGTTAATGCTGCTTTGTGCTGGTTTTTTACTGAATCTATAATCTGTTATAGTATTTATAGTTTTAATGCAGTGTTCATTTGAGGAAGAGCTTGCTACATGTATCATATCCTAGGAAGGCATTATGGAAAGAATATGGATTAGAATTACATAGTCAGGAGAGACAAATTACAGATGTTTTTGGTGACGAACCGGGCAGTGAATCTATTAGGACGTAGACCATCTCATCTGAAGAAACATTGCCTCTCTCAGAAGAGACCCCAGTTGTCCCGGAAGCGAGTGTTTTGTCCCTCAGAGTAGCCTTTCAGACAGATGTTTAATGCCAGCAGACAGCTGTAGTATTCATCCGATCTTTTAGCCATAGGTAAGGGACTTGAAATGAAGATTCTCGTAGCCTGGGTCCTCTTCTTCGTAGCATCAATAAGTGCTGGGAAATCCGCTTTAAGAACCTACAGATGTTGGTATCCCACAGCCCTGTCCTTGTGCCTTTCGAAAACTGTGCTCTTCTCGTAATAACTCATATACGAGCACCGGGAAAACATAAAACAAAAGATTTCTGTTTAGGGCAAGAAATATTGTGGTTTCATACAATAAAATCTCCAATAACAAAGACATCAGCTGGGACTGTCGTCAGTTGGGGGAAGTGGAGATGGTCGAACCAGTTTCTGCATGGAGATGCTTACCTGATGGAGGTGGTCTAGTTTTAGTATTTGACTGAAAGTATTTGGTATTTTTCTGTAAATGCTCACAGCAGAGGTCAATGCTAAACAGAAGCAAACATTATTAATGTCTTTGTTTAAAAAAAAAAAAAAAAAAAAAAGTTACTCATGTCACTTAATCCACATATGTTATCCATTCTTGTCCTCACATCCAGAAACCATGTATTTTTTACTTAAGTAATAAAAGTATTAATAAATACTTAAAGCCGGAACAGTGGACAGAGTGAATTGCATATAAGTTAATTAGACTTTTGAATTGAACACAGGGTTCTTGACCTCTGGTAGTAAGGGTTTTCAGTTCAAAAGTTTGCACCCATTTAAATTCACTCAAGTTTCTTGAACCGTTAAGTAGAGCTTACAGTCTACAGCCTTTTTAAGCAGCAAACCATAGGTTGACTTTATTTATTTAACAATTTAAAGGGTGCTTACTGTTTTGGAGTAGCCAAAAACAAGTAGCTTGGTTATCACAAAAAGCTCAAATTGGAAATTTATGAATGTTAATTTGTTTCTGCTTTTGGTGTTGAGAAATTGTGGAATACTTTATTTTTTTTAAATATAACTCAGCTGACATTTTGTCATCAAAGGTACTGGTAGCCTAATAAATTTTAAAACGCAGAGTCTCTATTTCACTCCCACATACAGTGCATCCGGAAAGTATTCACAGCACATCACTTTTTCCACATTTTGTTATGTTACAGTCTTATTCCAAAATGGATTAAATTCATTTTTTTCCTCAGAATTCTACACACAACACTCCATAATGACAACGTGAAAAAAGTTTACTTGAGGTTTTTGCAAATTTATTAAAAATACAAAAACTGAGAAATCACATGTACATAAGTATTCACAGCCTTTGCAATGAAGCTCAAAATTGAGCACAGGTATATCCTGTTTCCCCTGATCATCCTTAATGTTTCTGCAGCTTAATTGGAGTCCACCTGTGGTAAATTCAGTTGATTAGACATGATTTGGAAAGGCACACACCTGTCTATGTAAGGTCCCACAGTTGACAGTTCATGTCAGAGCACAAACCAAGCCTGAAGTCAAAGGAATTGTCTGTAGACCTCCGAGACAGGATTGTCTCGAGGCACAAATCTGGGGAAGGTTACAGAAAAATTTCTGCTGCTTTGAAGGTCCCAATGAGCACAGCGGCCTCCATCATCCATAAGTGGAAGACGTTTGAAACCACCAGGTATCTTCCTAGAGCTGGACGGCCATCTAAACTGAGCGATCGGGGGAGAAGGGCCTTAGTCAGGGAGGTGACCAAGAACCCAATGGTGACTCTGTCAGAGCTCCAGAGGTCCTCTGTGGAGAGAGGAGAACCTTCCAGAAGGACAACCATCTCTGCAGCAATCCACCAATCAGGCCTGTATGGTAGAGTGGCCAGATGGAAGCCACTCCTTAGTAAAAGGCACATGGCAAACCACCTGGAGTTTGCCAAAAGGCACCTGAAGGACTCTCAGACCATGAGAAACAAAATTCTCTGGTCTGATGAGGCAAAAATTGAACTCTTTGGTGTGAATGCCAGGCATCACGTTTGGAGGAAACAAGGCACTGCTCATCACCAGGCCAATACCATCCCTACAGTGAAGCATGGTGGTGGCAGCATCATGCTGTGGGGATGTTTTTCAGCTGCAGGAACTGGGAGACTAGTCAGGATAAAGGGAAAGATGACTGCAGCAATGTACAGACACATCCTGGATGAAAACCTGCTCCAGAGCACTCTTGACCTCAGACTGGGGCGACGGTTCATCTTTCAGCAGGACAACAACCTTAAGCACACAGCCAAGATATCAAAGGAGTGGCTTCAGGACAACTCTGTGAATGTCCCAGCCAGAGCCCAGACTTGAATCCGATTGAACATCTCTGGAGAGATCTTAAAATGGATGTGCACCGATGCTTCCCATCCAACCTGATGGAGCTTGAGAGGTGCTTACAAAGATGAATGGGCAAAACTGGCCAAGGATAGGTGTGCCAAGCTTCTGGCATCATATTCAAAAAGACTTGAGGCTGTAATTGCCGCCAAAGGTGCATCGGCAAAGTATTGAGCAAAGGCTGTGAATACTTATGTACATGTGATTTCTCAGTTTTTTTATTTTTAATAAATTTGCAAAAACCTCAAGTAAACTTTTTTCACTTTGTAATTGAGGTGTTGTGTGTAGAATTCTGAGGAAAAAAAATAATTTAATCCATTTTGGAATAAGGCTGTAACATAACAAAATGTGGAAAAAGTGATGCGCTGTGAATACTTTCCGGATGCACTGTATAAGGTTAATGGAGGCTTGTCCTACTGATCGTCCATGACTCCTTTAGTATGAATGCAATGTTTTTTTTTCCTTTGATGCATCCACTGCCTACTCATTTACACCACTGGCTCTGCTTCTCATTGTTCACTTAGAGTCTTAGGTAACACCATCTGCACTCATTTTCACCAGCTTTGTCAACTGATCCAAGCCTGGATCATTCCTAAGGCTACCACTTACTATATAAATTACTAAGGCTAATGGATTTAAACAGAGGACTGGGTCTTGTAAATTCTACACTTTTAAATGCTTGATTGTCTCTCACTCTCAAGCACCTACTCACTCTTCTCAGGGTAGCTTGACTCCTTATGCCAGGGTCTCTCTCCCAGGTCCATGTGGCCTCACCAGATTTTTATGCCTAAGATGGAACTACATTTGCGACTGGCATTTCACCCTACTTTCTCCTGGCATTTTATCAGGTATGTTTGCTTTGTAGCTTGGCTTTCCCACCATGTGTTTGCTCCCTTTATCTGCACAGTGAGAATGCTATTTGAGTCCTTGGCCTTAAGCTTCCTTCAATCTCATGCTGCCAGAACTGGTACTTTTTGATGAATCAAAACATACATGTTTTTTGGTAAGAATGTAGTTATAGTGACTTAGTCACGTAGGTAACACAAAGATACAACATTTTAATAGTTTAAACTGATGTGTGTCATCATCTCGATCATTTAAATTCATTTTTTCCCCACAGCATACAACACTCAGTACCCCAGAATGACAAAATGAACACATAGTAGACATTTTAAAACATTATCCTTCTTAGAGTTAATTTTTTTCTCAAAAAAAAAAAAACATGTAAAAAGTGTTGTTTTTTGGCTTGAAAGACACATTTTTATGAAATCCTATGTCTGTCTACAGTAAAAACTGCTAAACACTAAAAGTACAATGTCAGAAGTATATAATGTATATCAGTGATACAAATAATAATGATGAATGACAAGAAAATCACTGTGCTTGGTGTAAGTGAGGCGAACATCACTGTCTCTACACATTGTTTGGAGTCAATCTGTGGTTAGAATGGATGTGATTAGGAAAGGTACCCACCTCTCTATAGAAGGTCTCACACTTAACAGTGTGTATTAGAGTGAAAACCAAGCTATGAGGTTGAAGAAGTTGCATATAAAGCTTAGGGGCAGCATTGTGCTATATAGCACACATCCGTGGGAGGATGCCAAAAATCTCATGCAGCACCAATGTTATTAACAAACACAAATGCTTTTGTAATTGTTAAATGGAAGAAGTTTGGAACAGCCACAACTCTTTCTATAGCTGGCCACCCAGCCAAACTGAGAAATTGTGGGGAAAGGGCTTTGGCAAGATATGTGACCAAAATTCCAGTGGTCACCATGGCTGAGCTCAAGACAACCTGTGTGGAGATGTGAGAAATTTCCAGAAGGGCAACCATCATGGTAACACTCCCACAAATCTTTTTGCTTTGTGACAGAGTGGCCAGGCAGAAGGCCTTTCCTTCGTAAAAGACACATGGAACCCTGCTTGGAGTTTGCAAAAAGGCACTTAAAGGGCTCTCAATCTGTGAAAAACAAGGTTCTCTGGTCTGATGAAACCAAGATTAGTGTCATGTCAAATATCCAGGCACAGCTTGTGACCTGTGCAAAACCATTCCAGCAGTGAAACGGGGATGGTAGTATCATGTTTGTGGTTGTTTTTAAGCAGTTCTGGCTGGAAGACTAGACAGGCTTGAAGAAAGAAACCTGCTAAAGAGCATCTGTAGACTCGAGACTGGGCTGAAACCTCACTTTCCAGTAGGGCAACGATATTACATGAAAAATGTCTTGAGTTGCCTTGCCAGATTCTGGATTTAATCCTAATCAAATATCTCAGGAGAGACCTGAAAATAGCTGTTCACCAATGATCTCTATTCATCCTGACAGAGTTTGTGAGGATCTGCAGAAAATCCCCAAAATCAGGTGTATGGAGCTTATCACAGTTGTGAGGTTTTGAATGTTGCTTGATATGGGGGCTACAAGATAGCAAAATACTGTATAAAAAATAGTGATGGGGTCTGAATCCACTCCAAAACAAAGTACTCAGAGGAAATGTCAAATATGCTGACTGTAGTTGCTGATCTTATTGCCTAAGGATGCCAAATTGCACAGAGAATCACAGGTATACACAACCTTATGATGACTTTCCAGGACAGTTCAACATTTCCAAAGTATCACAAACTTATCCCTTTTTCTGACAGCTTTTAATGTACTGCCTGACTGTGATGTTGCTGTATGAATGCTTTTCAGGTTGTTCAGTTGCAATCTTGTCCCTTTTATTTTTAGTTGTGGTATTTAAAACTTGATACATCAAGCAGATGAGTACCTCTTCTCTGCTACCTTTTTGTTTGTGAAATACATTTGTTAAAGGGTCAATATTTGTTTCAAAGTAATATTGAGTACTAAAAGTGTTGTTTCCTCTTGTATTAATGAAATTAAATTAGTTGCTTCCCCAATTGCAGTATGGTAAAATGATTTTTATATTTTTGAACATGTCACTGTCTGTTTATACAATTCCTGGATTTCAGTTAAATGAGGCAAAGAATGCTCGAAACCCCCATTTCTGGTTGGATGTAATATTGTGCAAAACTGCAACATTTTGGTTTTGTTTTAAAATAGAGGGATTTTT
Source organism: Polypterus bichir lapradei (assembly GCA_026402145.1). Lineage (NCBI taxonomy): Eukaryota > Metazoa > Chordata > Cladistia > Polypteriformes > Polypteridae > Polypterus > Polypterus bichir. The sequence continues at coordinate 130,999,838 of JANRMT010062854.1, read as the reverse complement.
ACCATGACATTTAAAATTAAAAGTTTAAGTTTATTATAGCAGAGGTATAACAATCTGCTACCTCTCTTATTTTGCAGTCACAGTACAGTCTAACAAGAGCACAGCAGTCTTACAAATCACTTGTGCAAATTCATGAGAAGAATGGTAAGTGGACAATCATGTTTGAATGGATAAATTTGGAAGAAAGGTTTAATACTTGAATGTTTGTTACGTCACATTTCAAATGTTGAATATGTTGAATTATGCATAAGAACATTTAATAACTTGTGCTCTGTATTTCTTTTTTTGTTTGAACTTTTCTTTTTTTTTTTTTTACTACTAAATACTAGTGTTTATTTAAGATTAGTTTTGATTTGGCTTGTTGATAGTAGCCATTAGAAATCCAGTAAATTGGTTTTAAATGGATTTTATCTTCACCAACAAACTGCAGTGTATGCAAACCCAGGTGCCAGCTCATCTTGACTGCAATTCAAATAGGCTATGAACTGGGATGGAGTCGCAAACAGGACCTGAAGGGTGTCTTATGGCTGCATCACCTGGAAATGTAAGAGGGACAGAGAAAATAAAAGCGTGGTGTATACCACAAGAGTTGTTTGCCCGAAGACGAAGAGGGTGGCATGCCAGTGTGAGAGTTAAAGTGGGGCAAAAATGTTTTAGGGTCTGCCATCCATTATAATGGGCAATGTTCAGTCACTGTCAAATAAGATGGATGAACTGTCTCCTCTTATGGTCATGGAGCATACAAGTACAGTGGCATTTTGTGTTTTACAGAGAGCTGGCTTCAACTTGATATACCTGACACCGTTTTAATGCTGGATAGAGTTCATCTTATTTAAGCAGAGACCCAGTGCAGTGAGGAAAAATGGAGTAGGGTCTGGACTTTAGTTGAACGAGGAATGGAGTCATAGGGAACATATTACAGTTAAAACTACAGTTTGTAATTCAGACATTGAAATTCTGGCTGTTAGAATTCATTCAAGTTATTTGTCTAGGGAGATAAATTATGTCATCCTTATTAATTTTATATTTCTCCCTTTGTTGATGTAGATTCAGCAACATAAATAATTCACTCATGTTATAATATGTGGTGACTTCAACCATTTGACTCTACTCGAAGAAAATAGCTGGACCTGCTCTGTTCAGATGTTAAACATCTGGACAGATCTGACCATGGGTTGATTTATCTTACTGTCAGCTACAACCCTGGTGGTTTTTTTTTTTTTTTTATGGCAGCCTGTTATCACCAGGATAGTGAGGAAGTGTAGCCCTGAAATGGCTCTGAATGACGGCTTTCAAATTACAGACTTGGGAATAATTTGAGTCTCATGGGGATGATATTGAGGGACTCAGCCACTGCATCACTGACAGTATTAACTTCTTTAGCAAAACTGCTACCCTCAAAGACAATGTGTTGCTTTCCAGATGACAAGACCTGAAATTAAAGTCTCACCAATGGGGGGAAAAAAAGAATACATTGAAATCAGGTGACAAAGAGGCTCTGAAGGATGCACAGTAAGTGCTGAAGAAAAAGCTGAGTAAAAGAGAGAATGCTTACAAAGCTAAAATAGAAAACAAACTTGCTTAGAATAACATGAAAGATGTCTGGAATGGACCGTGCATAATTACTGGAGTGAAGCAATCCAGGACTCGGGTGCTGCAAGGGGATGTGGACAAAGGTAACAATGAACGACGGTTTTAATAGGTTTTCCCTCCCACTGCCATGTTCTTCCAATGACCACACATCCCCCAACCCCTGATCCCTACAACATCAGCAAATTCTTACAACTTCAACTGGAACGACCAATGATGAGTCCACCTCTGACTGTCAGTTTGGTATTTACATAACTGAAAACCATGTAAGGAGACAACTGAGGAGGAAAATGCACACAGGAAAAGCTGCACGACCAGATGGAGACAGTCCTTGGTTTCTTAAGGCCTGCACTGACTACCTTTTGTGGTGTCCTCTGTAACCTGTTCAGGCTGTCCCTAAGGCTACAGAAAGTACTGCTGCTGAGGAAAACATCCTGCATTGTTCTAAGTCCAAAGAAGACGCACACCTCTTCACATAATGACTATAGACCGGGAGCACTCATGTCTTGCATCATTGAAATCTTTTAAGAGGCTGCTCCTAGATTGAGCCCTCTTGTGTTAGGCAAACTGCATGGGTCCTGGTGGTCTATCAGACAAAGGTTGATGGTGGAGAATGCAATTAATTATCCATCTTCTCCACAAGGCTTATTCTTTCCTGGACAAATCAATGATAGGTTGTACTGATCTCATAATACAGAAGAACTACTCTATATAAGAAAGAGTTTAGAGCATGTACCTAGTCTGCAGCCTTTGCTTAAGAAAAAGATGTAAGCTGCGGGTGATAGATGATTGAATATACTTTGAAAATACTGAACATATCTTCTAAGTCACTAATTTTTTCACAAACATGGTATTTATTAATTGCCTTATCTAACTGTGTCTAAAGTGAAACATTTTTCTACATTTTATAAAACATACATTTTGTTGGAAGTTCTTCACTTTAGAAGACAAATGCATATGGCAAATATACTGTACATGTTTGTGGAAAAATACTGAACCTTTAATATAGGTGACTGCAGCTGACCATTTCTGTTATTTTTTAGCATTATAGTTGATTTAAGTTATTCAGTATGAATTATATATTTCCTTAGTATTTTGTTGCCATTGTGTCAACTTGCCAGTGCTCATACAAAGCTTATGCTGGTCTGTAAACAGAATTGAGTGTGTATGAACTCTGTAGAGGTAAATCTTCATTAAGCAAATGAAATAACACATTCTTCATGATGAGATGCAAAAATTGAATGTTTTGGCTAGGGAATCCATTCCTGGACGGGTTTATCCCTTCCCTGGAATTCGGGAATCCCACATGTCATTCCTGGACTCCCAGGGATGACACAGTACATGGGCATTTCACATGTGAACGGTTTTAGAACGACCAACACTTATTTTTAATAAAACTACTGCAATATGTCGACACCAATAAGATTAACCTTATCTACAAGCAGTTCATGCTGTCATATAAGTACATGTATCTAGTTCAGGGGTGCCCACACTTTTACGGCTTGTGAGCTACTTTTAAAATGATCTACCTACGTTAAAAATGATATATATATAATATATAATAGTTTTACTGTCAAATAATGCAAAGAGACACGTGTTTTACCCTTTATGTTGTGTCACGGCTTATGGTTCGTTTATTTGACAGCATGTAGATCAGGGTAATTACATTCATGGCATTCGTAGTCTGAATCACAATCTGATTGTATGGGTGCATGTGGGATGACCAGTGTGTTAGAAGGAAAGATCTCAGACTGGCCACCCAGTATGTCAATCAAGTGGCAAATGCCATAGGGAGGATATATGATAGACTAATGTTTAAAAAATTTTTTTTTGAATGCAACGCGATCTACCTGAACAGATACTGATACACTTGTTCTAAACAACGCCCGCGCTTGCCGTTGCTCTGAAACACCGCCATTTCAGCCTTTACTGATGCATCCAGTTTCTTGTCATCATTCTGTGATGGCAAGTTTCTTGGCACAGATAATGCGGATGCAACAGACTGACGCATTGCAATTTCAAGTTGCTGTACGAAGCTGTTGTCTGATAAACGTCAATGAAGTCTGCCCCGTCCTGGCATTCGTGAGCTGCCGAGTGCAGACTCCTCCCAGTCTACTGTACTCAGTCTTAGTCGGAGCCGGGAGACTGACGATTGCTGCTGGTTGACTGAATTAATCTGTAAAACACTACACGGTGGTCCAAAAAACTGTGCCACTTAATTATTTTCAACTATAACTGTTATTTTTTGATCGATTTTTACACTTTTCACGCTATATATGCAAGCTTGGCTGTTCCCGGTTTCCCAGGAATTACAGCAGTTACATGTCCGAGAATCTATGGATTCCCTAGTTTTGGCATTAGCATGGACGGAAACATCAAAATAACCTTCGCTGCTGTAAGTCTCCATAGTGAGCTGTATTGCTTGGAATAGGATGCAGCCTTTATGGAGTTCAGGTTAAGTATTCATCTAATTACATCATACATAATAGTAGGATATCTTTGATTGTACCCTTTGATAGCAAGCAGTATTTGTTACTTTGGTGCAGTTTTTCAGTGCTGATCGATCATTCTAAGGTGTGTGAAGTGTGTGTGTGTGTGTGTGTATATAATTGATATGCCCCCACCCCTCAATGTTTTGTAGTACAGATATTTCCTAGAAATAACTTGTTAAAATATTAACATCCATATTGTGCTGTCATCTGAAGGATTGTTTTTCATTTAATTTTTCTTTTACTATACTTGTTTGCATCTCATTACAAATCATGTGTGTTTTGCAGGTTGGTACACTCCACCTAAAGAGGATGGCTAGACCTTCATCTGCCGTCTGCTTATGTGCCACAAGGACCAACTTTGATCTCATCCCATCTCTGAAGCCAGATTGCCACTCCACTGAACTAACACTCTTCTGTCTGTCACTGTTCCTGAGCTTGAGAAATTCTCAGTGCAATCACTGACAGAGCGGCTGTGTAATTCCGTATATGCTTTCACAGACGGGTTTTAAAAAAAAAAAAAAAAAAAAAAAAAAAGGACAGAGGCTACCCTTTTCTGGCTGGACCCTCACTTATGGCAGGCTTACTTTTATTTGTAAGACTGATTTATTTGAAACTACCACCAAACAATGACTTCTCTGGGAACCCAAGACTTTCTTTCAGGCATCCAGCATCTTTACTTCTATGCTATTGATTCTTAATTTATTTTTCTTTCTTGTGCACTTTCTCCTTTTTGTTAATGTATGATGGTTGTGTACAAAAAGAAAGTGTAAGACAATTACATTTATTATTGACAGGAATGCTGCCTGTCCCTTCTGTTTTTGGGAGGGGGGTGGGGTGGGAGAAATAATGTCCTGCTTGTCTCTTCCTGTTTCCTTTTTTATGTCACATTGAATACCCCTAGAAATTGCAGTTCTCATTGTATATAACAGGCTGGCAACAAGACATGCAACTGCATTTTCTTTTTTTTTTTTGTTTTTTTGTTTTTTTCATTTTCTGATTTTAGAAATTTTGGATTGTTTGTGCGTCTGATAAAAACTCGGATGATACACCTTTTGCACCTGGTGTTGTTGAGTGTGTTCCTGAAAGCTGGGTAGAGCTGGTATGATGCTGTTGAAAAATATCAAGAAGTTTGTAAACTAAATAAGTAATTGGATTTTCATGGGGCCAAGAGTCAACAGTCCTGGGAATAATTTAGGCAGAGGTGCTCATAATGGTGTGTATGAACATAACAGTGTTTTTCAAGAAAAACAGATGTCTGTTTTCTAAGAATCAACAAAGCAGCATTCAAGCTGCGGTTCTTGTGTGTGTGTGTGTGTGTGTGTGTGTGTGTGTATGTAAAATATAGCTTTGCTAAGGCTACTGATAATACATTTACCTGTTGTAACATAATATACACACAGAAAATAATTCGCTTGATGGGTGGTTAGTTTTTTCTTTTGTGCATATGACTACAAATAATTTAAATTAGAATACAGACATCAATTAAGTGTTTATTTTATGGTAAATAAACCTGCTACAAAAATGTGTAAACGGGATTAAAAGCAGGGTCTTTTCTATCCCAAGCTATTTTTCACTTGGTTTAGTGAACAAATGATTATTTACTCAGTCGTTTCTTATTACAGATGATGAAAGGCTTTTAAAATGAAGAACATTGTAAATCTTCTATAAAATATCTTACAATTACTGGCCTTTGAACTAATAAAACATTATAAAATCTAATCTTTTGATTAGATGCTGGGTACAACATTATTTTGAGTAGGTTTTGTTATAAATGATGTTGCGGACTCTGCTGGATAAATAAGGCGCGTGTGACATGCATTAAAGTCTAAAGCCTCGAGTCTGCTGCTTGACAGCTGCTTCATTTTAAGACAATTTCAATGTAGAAATTTGTATGCAGTCTTTACAGTTTTGCTTACTGACTTGAATTTATACCATAGCAATCTAATACTTTACAGAATTATAGTTAGTAGAAAATAATTATATACATATATAATTGGACAGTGTTGTCACATTTTAGGGTGTCTCAAACGTCTATTTACGTACTGTACCAAATTCTAAATTAGTCTAAAGCAAAGGCCAGTGAACTGATGAGTGAAAAACAAAACTCTTATTTTAATATAAATACCACAGACAATATCTGCTACCATTTTCTTGAAAGTTTCAGTTCTGTGTAGTGCAGGTTAATTACTCTCCCAAGATTTTGGTGGAAAAATTTAGCGGCCTTGTGCAAGATTTGTTACCAGTAATGCCAACTAACACCACAAGCTGTTCAGGTACCAAGGGGTTGTATCCTTGTTAAAACAGAAATGACAACTTCTACCACAGGAAAAGATGGGGAACCTCATGTGTAAAGTCTAGGTCACTGTTCTCAAGTTAGATGCAGGATTACTGTTGGAGTAGGTTTTTGTTCATCTGAATTGCTATGTGAGCCAGTACAGATGATTAATTCTCAGTCCTTCATTGGTGTTCAACTTATTTTTTATTAAATTTGATATTTCATGGGGGGTAAATGGGACCAGAACTGCTGGCCTCTTTGTCATTTGAATCTCATTGTAAATTGGCAGCTGATTAAGAAAACTAGGGGCAAATAAAACAGTGAATGTGGCTGTTCATGGCTTATAGAACTGACCAAGAACTGAGAATCTTAAGCGAGTCAACTAAAATGTGGCACAAAACTGTTGATTGAGTCACCACTTCACTTCAGCAGCAATGATTGGCTTCTAATGAAATTGTAGTGGAAAAAAAAAAAACCTGCATCCAGTGCAGCCCACCAGGACTGAACTTGGGAACCTCTCGTCCAGAACAAAATGGGCAGACACTTGGCAGCTAAACAAGAGTGTGCTATGCCAATGCAGTCCATCTTTACCATGTGCTAAGAAAGTGCCTTAATGTTGCTGTCCCTCTGGATTCAGCCTGATTCAGTTCATTCTTTGCATTTGCCAATAATTTATGGAATTGCCACCAAGTAATCGGAGTTCTGTTTTTTTTCTGAGGTTAAATGTAAGTAATTACCACTTCTGATAAAAGGTGTTTAAGTGCGTTACCTCTTTGGAGGTTATTTTTATTTCTTTGTCATGGCTGTAGATTTTTTTTCTTTCTGAGAACTTGTGTGAAACATGTCAAATTACCTTAATACTCCTAAGGTGTGAAAAAGCTACAACTTCCAAACATGTACACTAGACATGATAATCTGGAAGGGTACATCCTGTTTCCAGATGCATGCATGCACTGTTAGTTCACTTTGTGTGCAGTACATGTGACACGAAGAGGCTGTGTGTGTGTTTTTCTAAACTGCTTGTTGTAACAGACACCTGACTTGGGCTTGTGCTTCTTGGTGAATGGAAAATAATGAAAAGGGTTATTTGTTAATGCTGTAGAGCTAGAATCAAAAACATTGGTCTACATATCTATTCTCCACATTCAGCAGTTCAGAAGTACTTATGAGAAGAACGGATAAAATGGCTTAGAATCTGCAGTGTCCATTTGGACCAAAAATGATGATGGCAATTGAAAGGGGCTCCTCAAGATCAATCTCTGAATCGACTTCTGAGATGGCAGTTGCACTCTCTAACCATCTTTACTGTCCTCTAGCTAATAACAATTAAAAAAATCCCCATTAATTGTCATTTCCTGTCCTTCGGTTTTCTACCCATTGATGTTGACTTTTGTGACCACCTGCCTTGGAAGGGACAATTCTATTTTTCCCTTGGCAAAGCTAAAAGGTGTCATAAGACCTGTTCACTATTTGGAAATTGCCAAACTACTCCAAAAGGTTGATGTCCCGTCTCCACTTATCCAACAATCCCCCCCACCCCAACCCCGCCTGTAAGTTTCCAGACAAGATGAAATGATCCAAGCAGAGCTTTTATACTAAGAGTTCTTTTGTATACATGTGAGGCGGCCTGGTTTAGATTTGATAGCTCAAATGAGGATTGGTTTTCCAGAGCCTTATAGCCAGGAATGTGTTAGGTTTGGCACTGTAATGTCAAGTCTGTACAGTGTGCATTGTCAAGTAGCAAGAAATTCAATTCCAATCTTGTTCAAATCTTGGCAGTGCTAGAAGTGACTCTACTTTGTTGGGCCCTTGAGCACGGCGCTTAACCTGCAGTTGCTTCATCCTGGGTGTGATGTTGATCTGCATCCAGCTCTGCAAGCACGTCCTCCAATTTACAGAGAAAACTTGGGCGTTGGTGACAGAATTGGTCACTGTTTAAAAAACTCACTTTTCCAGCGTGGTACTGATGTGTCTGTCACCCACTGCACTCGAGCCCCAATCCAGGTAGTTTTTTTGTTTGGTAGGTTCGGCAATGCACTATCAGCACTCCCAACCTTGTTTTGAGTATTTAAAAGCTGTTGATGGGCCCCACGGCAAGATTCAAGCTCAGTAGTGTCTAGATGCCCCGGAACACAGAAAAAACACCCAGAAAGTAGTTGTCAATAGTTTGAGAGGCCGTGTCCTCCAAGAAGGTGGCGGAGAAGAAGAAATTGAGACAATCATTAATGTTGGTTGTCCGCAGTTGGAATTTTCTTTCACAGTCTGAATATTTGATTCAATTGTTTTGTGGGCGGCGCAGTGGTTGCGCTGCTGCCTCGCAGTTAGGAGACCCGGGTTCGCTTCCCGGGTCCTCCCTGTGTGGAGTTTGCATGTTCACCCTGTGTCTGCATGGGTTTCCTCCCACAGTCCAAATGCAGATTAGGTTCATTGGCCTAAATTGTCCCTGGTGTGTGTGTGTGTCCTGCGGTGGGCTTGCACCCTACCCGGGATTTGTTCCTGCCTTGCGCCCTGTGTTGGCTGGGATTGGCTCCAGCAGACCCCCGTGACCCTGTGTTCGGATTCAGCGGGTTGGATAATGGATGGATGTTTGTTTTGTTTGTATAGCGCTACTCACTGAGTGGAGGTCCACAGTACTCAGTCAGTAGTCTTGCATGAAAAGCTGTTTGGAAATGTCCCGTTGTTAAATAATTCCATTAAATTTAATTATTGCCAGTTTTATTTCCAAATGGTCTTATTTTTAATGTTATAAATATAATTAAACAAAACCCACCTTAATAAAAGAACAAATTCTAACAGATGGTGCATCCGAAAGATTTGTAGTAATGCATTTTATTACTACATGCAATATCTGTTTGAATGACAAATGCATTACATTTTATTAATTTTATTGTTTTACAAATACATTTCAATAGCTGGTGCACTACAAACATTAACACTGAGGCCTATGTTGATTACTTCAATTTTATTCTATTTTAGATGGGTAGCATGGCTAGTACAATGATAAATGACTATTTTGTAATAATTAGATGATCTGTGTTTTTCACAATTTAATGACTCATTTATTTGTACATTGCTGGCCCTGTTGAGTATATCATCTTTTTATTTAACTTCCACCCCACTTATCTCATATTTAAGGTTATCTGTCCCAACTCCCACCATTACTTTTTAGCTTGAGACAGAAGGTTGCTAAACTACCCTAAAAATAATTCTGGGCTAGGAGCTCCATTAAATAGTAACTACTAACATTAACAACTCCCACCATGTAAAACTTGTATGGTGTTTGAGGCAAAACCAGTATTTTGTTAAAGTATTTTAAAAATTGAATTTAATGCTTGGATAAATGCAAGCAGCCATTAAGCTGATGTCCAGTGATTGATGCTGTGTTGACTCCATGGCGCCCTGCATGAATGATTACTGTACTGGTAAACCCCAAGAAATGGAACAATGGACAGAAGGCCACCAAGCTCAGTCAGTCAATTACTGTATTTTATTATGGCATTTTCTTAGAACAAAAGTGATCCTTTCAGCTTAGGGTTTTAATTATGTTTACTAAAAATCCAGAGATTTGTCCAAATTAATTGCAAAAGCTGCACTTTTGGATGTACACCATTCTTAAGTCAGGACTTGAAGGCCCTTGGTAGACTCTGTTTATTGTAAATACAGTAGGGTTAGCACTGGAACTGACAAACTTCTAACATTTTTTTCCTTTCTGCTTTGAACATTAGTGCAAAGTTCTGTAGCGTTTGCTGAAAGTGGCTCATTAGTATTTTAACAAGCAGAAACAGAGCAACCATGATATGCTGTTGCTAGCAAAACTCGTCCAGTTGTCTGAACTGATGCGTCACTAGGACTTCTAAACATTGGGGTGCTCAGTGGTGTGCACTTCTATGCCATCCTAATGGATTTGCTTGGCTTATTTTGGTAATCCTAAAGTTTTTCCAATCTCTCTCTATTGGTTTTATTCTTGATTTTTTTTTTTTTTTTTCTTTCATTGGCACAGCTGTTGTCCTCCTTTTGAACAATGGTAACTGCAGACTCCAAAGGGAAGATGCAAGCCGAGGGATCTTTTTTAGCCATGAAACACACCCGAGTAATAATACAATAATAAACACCTTTGATGTCAATTGCCTCAAACATTATGGTGCCCTGAAATGGGGGGGCTGTGTATACAAATTGTTGGAATGTTGCAACAGCCACGTATGCAAATAGCCTTAAATGAATGTCTACAATGGGCACTTTAGTTATGTCTGAATTGTTTGATTTATAGGAGCAGAGGGGTCCATCAAGGAAAAATGTGTCTTTGCCCTAAACATTATGGAGGGCACTGTGCTTGCCTCCACATTGTTGAAAACCCACAGCTAGCTTTACCTTATTTACAAAAAGTTACAGAACAGGCAATCCTGGATGCCCTGTTGATTCTGCATGCAAGTGTCCAACTACTCCTACTTCACCTTTCCTTGACAGTCTTAGGAGACCACTGTTTGAAGGTAGATACTAACCATGCTCTCCAGTTGATAGTCCTGACTGCTTTATCTTTACGATGGACATCGCCTCCTGGTATAGTTATCCCTCATAATGAAGGTCTCGTTACCCTCGCACATGGATTCAAGAGACATCCAGGCCAGGATCCTCCCATGAATGTCCTGATCAGAATGGCAGAACTGGCGTTCACACTTCCACCAGGTCCATGGCATTGGAATGGGTAATAGAATGGGACCTAGTGCTTCAAACATCTTTGCCAGCTGGGGCACTAGAGCATTTGTTTGGTTCCAAATGAACCCCCCTTCCCCATACAATAGATTTGTTATAGAATGTTCCAGAAGCAAACTATAGGAATTTTTAAAAAAGATCTCACTGTTTTCATCAGATTTTTCTGTCAATGTTTCTAACACAACTCTACCATTGCTAGACATCAGACTTTCAAGCAGCAGGACATAAAACATCCATCCATCACACGGTTGACTTCTCTACAGCTCCTTTCTGTCTCTTCCATGGTTCCTTAGACTCCATTGCCTCTGCAGTGATGATAGTGACTTATGTAATGAAACACTCAGAATGAGGAGTTCCTTCATTGCCAAAACTCTTCTTAGGTTGCAGCCACAATCCACGCTGGACATTTTGAGCTGTGACAGGAGTTGTTGTGCCACTTGCAAATATGTCACCAACAATACTGGTACAATAATTGGTCCCTTTGATAAATTCAATAATGAACAATGGGCCTCTTGTTCGTTCCAAAATTTTTTTTTTTATTGCAGTTCTTATAGGATGTGTCCACTGATATAAATATGTTAAACAGAGAGACAGTTTGCAGGAACACATCTGAGGCATTAAAAATAAAACCTTACAAAGCGTATTGTAGATTACTTTCCATCCTTTTATCGTAGCCACACTGAACTCTCCGTTTGTGATCTTTCTTTAAAGACTCCTTTCAACGAAAATGAGAAGACGCTAAGCTTATTCTCCCCCTAGGATCATCTATGTCCCAGGTCTCACCGACCGACTCACTTTTTAATCTCCCTTTGTCTTCTCCAATGGCTGCTTTTTCACACCTCCTTTCATCTGTTCCCTCTTCTCTGAGTTACCTGCACTTTACTTTCAGTTGCGCACTTCGTAAAGGCTGCACAGGTGAAGTGTCATATTTTACCTTTATTCCTTTTCAGTGTTGAAATGTTGCAGACACACACTTAACGCAGCCTTACTGTAACTTTACTGGTTGAGGGATGCCAAATTTCCAAGTTGCTGTGCCACCTTCTGTTCAGAAGTTGGTTAAGCTGTTCCCCAAGTGCTAGATTGGTATTTTTAAGCTACTTTATTCCTAGTGACAAAAGACACAGTTAACAGTTTGGCCTAAAATTGACAGAGTAAAAAAGCCACCATATTGCTCTCTACATATTCTTTACTTGCATACAATCACATTTTTTTGCATCCAAAGAGTAATCAGAAAGGAGCAATGATGGCCCTAGCAGGACTAAAACTTGTTTCAAAAGCACACCTGGCACACACACACTGAAGTATTTCGGGAATAGGCAGTGCTTATCCTTGTCCATGGGGACTTCTTCCAAATGACCTGAGCAGCTCCCATCAATGCTTTGCTGAGGTGCCACAAAAAAGCCACACAGCTTTTCTTTTTTGGTAAAAAAGTTGAATGATGGATGATCCTCTTTGAATGGTTTACCTTCTGTGGGTTTCCATCTTCTGCTCCTGTTTTTGTGTGATGCATTACGCTGGAGCAGTGAAGTACAAAAATCCCTGCAGTAACAACGTCGTGGCTTGCATCAAATGGACCTCGACACACAGCTTGGACTCTGGAACTAATCTCCTTGAGAGATTGTTGTGTTTTGCTTTGTACCGGGATTGTAATTTCTCATTTTTATGTTCGTTATGGCCAAAGAAAGTGGGAGCGGGTGTCATCTACAGTACTTGGGCCCCTTTGGTCTTGGGTTTACTCCTCTTTATGCTTAAGCCCCATCTTTATTTTGTTAGCCAACGGGACGCAAACTCCTCACATTTTAAATGACATGCTGAATTAATCACTATGGCCTCTTAAGAATTCATCTGAAGTCAAGCAAAATATTTTTTTTTTATACAATCAAAAGATTGTCTTTACCACAATGAGTGGCCATTCTGTTTTTTTTTTTTTTTTTCTAGTCTCTCATCACTTTGGAAATTATTCACTGCCAATAGTATTTATTTATTGTTCTTTATTTTGCCTTATATAATTTCTTGTATTAGGAATTTGTTAGTTTTCCCATAGTCCTTGGGTTAACTATTTGTATAGCACCCCTGGAGCAATTACAGGTTCTCAAGGGTCTAGCAGAGTAGGATCTCTTGTGGCAGGAACAGGGATTCAAATCGGCAACCTTCCAAATACCTGCGCCGATCCTTAGCCTCAAAGCCACCACTCCGCTCTTTAGATTATAAATTCCTAAACCTGTCAGCCATAATGCAGGAGAGCTATGGTTTGCCTTCCATGGCTATGCAGTGCTGGTGCCAGTTTGACTCACTGGGAATTGGGCACACTTCATTTCCACCTTCAAGTCTTGGGTGATGGAGTGCACGATTGTTGACATGTAAGGCACCATAACAACACACCGGACCAGCTCTGCTCTGAGCAAAAACTGTGCTGCTGCTGTCAAAGGGGTGCCTGCCTCAATTCCCAACAACTATCTTCTGTCTGGCACCATGGAGTTGTGATCAAATCATGTAAGAAAGAAGACAGCAATGCAGATGCCAGGCAAGTTCAGACTGACAAACTCCATCTGAGGCTACATAGTAGAGATGCTGGCTTTGCTCTTTCTGGCAGCCATAGTATAGGGTTCTGCTTGTGTGAAGTCAGGTGAGCACTTGAGGTGGCTGCTGATCTTTGAGAACCCAACTGGTAGAAGGCTTATAATTGGAGTTTCTATGAAGATGGTCAGAGGAATTGAGTCTGGCAGCCCATGCTGTATGAATTCAGACACAGTCGCACATCTTTCTGTTGGGGTGCATAAAACATAAGACAGACTAACTAACTTCTCTTCACTTTGTGAAGATTGTCAGCATCGGCTCTCTCTCAAACAGGCGGTGAAGTGCGGCTCTCATGTCAATTAAAGACTGACTGTGACACACTTGTTGACCCATCTTCTTCATTGTTGGTTACAAAATACAGGAAATGGATGTTTGGATAGAAAATACAAGATGGGAGTATTTGTAACTACACAAGCAATTTCAACAAACGTGACAGGTGCTACGGTTTCAGGCCATGTGGTCCCTGTTTTTGTCTGCCACCCCACTCCACCAATCAGGAGGGATTCACGAAGGAGAAGAGCTGTGCTGATACTCCTACATCTTGAAGACACTTAAGAACAGCAGATCTGGTTTGTGAGAGCCCTGATGTAACCTCTGCTGCATGAAGCACCCTGGAAAACAAAAGCCTGGAAATGTACTGAATTTGTCCTTTTGAAGTGCCAAAAGTTATGAAACGAGAAAACTTGGCTTCCATTTTACCAATGCATGTTAGTGACGACAAAACTGATCTGGAAATAATCATTTTATTGCATATTCCTTGATACTATTTTTCAAGGAAGTTCGGATACATTCTCTTTTGTGATAGAAATGGCCTTTATTTTTTCTTTTTGAAAATGATATATATGAGCTATTTAACAATGTATGTGTAATCTCAAGACAAAGATCAATGCTTGACAACTTTCTCCGCTTGAAAAATGGACATATTTTGCAAGTTTAACCCCCCCCACCCTCCCCAAGCATCCTATGCCCCATAAGTTACATTAGAAAATGCCAAGACGGGCTACGTATTTTTTTAAATTTATACTTTAGAACACAATTGTGCGTGGCAAATGCATATATAGCATGTTTGTGAAGAAATAACTTTGGCTTGAAAACACTAAACATATCCTGTTAGCTTTTATGTACAAAAAGGTTATAATGTGAATCTTTTCTTCTATTTAAACATCACACTATGAACGCTATAGGAAGAAATGGATATTGCTTACAGTAAAAAGCAACCATTTGATTTTGGAGACAAAGTCAGAGAGGCGAGATTGCGTTGGTTTGGACATGTGCAGAGGAGAGATGCTGGGTATATTGGGAGAAGGATGCTAAGGATAGAGCTGCCAGGGAAGAGGAAAAGAGGAAGGTGGATGTGGTGAGAGAGGACATATAGGTGATGGGGTTAACAGAACAAGATGCAGAAGACAGGAAGATATGGGAAAAGATGATCCGCTGTGGCAACCCCTAACTGGAGCAGCCAAAAGAAGTAGTAGTAGTAGTGGATTGATGGGGTTATTCTCTTATTAGACCCGCAACACACTACTCGACTTTCTCAGCAATATTCAGTCCTGGCCATCCCCAGCCATTCAGTCAAGCGCTCTGTGGCACACCAAACGTTTGATTTGGTGTTACATCATAGGTGTGGCCTTATGCATTTCAGAGTTAACAGCCAACAAGATGTTCCTCATCTGTCCTTGTTTGTTGTACCACATCACAATGGAAAAGTAAAAAGATGGGCTGAAGCTACAGCTAAACTCACCAGACTTGGAAAAGATTTGGATGGCCTTGAGCACTGACAGGCAGGCTGTGCGTCAATTGTGCGTCTTTTCTGTCCAACTTGAGCTAATCCTCAATGGTATTCATATCTAATCCTGTAGATCCTTGTCACATCCAATGCAAATCTTAGCATCTTTAACTCTGCCACCTGCTTTCTGGTCAGTGCCACCGTCTCTAACCCATATAACATAGCTGGTCTCACTACCGTCCTGTAGACCTTCCCTTTCACTCTTGCTGATAACTGCCTGTCACAAATCACTCCTGACACTCTTCTCCACCCATCAATCCACAAATTAAAAAAAAAAATCAAACAAATGATTTACGTGGAAAGAAAACATTAGTATTTATTTCAGCAATTTGTAACATTTTTGTTAATAACAAAACAGTCATAACAAAAAGAATGGATAACTTCTCCAGCTAACAGGACTTCTAATTAAATAAAGGTGACATCCAAGAAAAAAAATATCACAAAATCTGTTGAAGTGGGTCAGTATTGACTTATAATAACACAGTAATTTGCAAAATTTTTGGTAAATAATTGAAACTTGAACTGTTAACATCCAGCCAAAACAAAATTTTCACTTTGAGACTATAAAATAACTGAACTCAAAAAACAGCATCATGAGCAGAATTTCCTCACAATCTCTCCTGGAGATCACACACAAGAAATCTAGCTGCCTAGGAGCATGGGACAAACCGATGGATGTGGTGCTAGAAAAAAATGAAACATAAAAAACATTTTAACTCTATACAAATAAGCACATCTCCCCCTCAGTATCATTTTAACAGCTGTATTATATAATACCAAAACTTCAGTTGAAATATTTTTTCTTCTCCACACAAAAAATATACTTATGCTTACAAAATTTACTCTAACCACATATAGCAAACCTAAAGCTGGATAATTTACAACAGTAAGCAGGTTTGTAAAACCATGAGAAGGAGGAATGGGGCCTACCAGGTCCATGTGAACATGGTCGAAATGGTGAACAGGAACTGGGAAAGGTGTCAGTGGGGCTTTAACATGGTGATGTATTTTAGCCTTCTGGAATGCAACACAAACTGCTGCCCAACTACGAACATCTTTCATGAGGCCCTGCCAAACAAATTTGCTTGCCACCAAAGTTGGGATGTCCTCCATCATGGATGTGAGAGGCTGTGTACGGTGTCAAAAATATACCATTCTCTAGTTGCTGGGGACAATGGGGAGTGGGTAACCTGTACTGCTGTCATACAGGAGCTTAGCAGCACTGCCATTCAACTGCACCTCTGATAACTACAGGCCAGTTTCTGCTGAGTGAAGAGCTTGGACCTCTGGGTTCTTAGCTTGGTCAGCTGCCAGCTGGGAGTAGTCAATTCCAATGTGTATGGTTGCTAGTGCAGGCTGAGAGAGACAGTCAGCCACCACATTGTTTTTACCCTCAACATGCTGGACGTTTGTTGTGAACTCTGATATGTAAGCCAGGTGAAGTTGTTGCCGGGCAGACCATGGCTCAGTGACCTTGTACACTGTGAGGATAAGTGGTTTGTGGTTGAGAAATGCAGTGAATGGCTGGCCTTCAAGCAAGAAGTGGAAATGGTGAATGGTTAGGTACAAACACAGTAGTTCCCGGTCGAAAGTGCTATACTTGCACCCACTGCAAGGACCAAATCATCAGTTTTAAGAGTGAGTGGAGCATATGGCAGTGGGTGTGCGAACATGGCTGCATCAGCTAAAGCAGGTTTGGTGTTTGTGAATGGTCATCCAGGTCTTTGGACCATATGACAGGGGACTTTGCAGACTGGCCCTGTAGTGCCTCATATAAAGGTTGCATAATGAGTACTGCCCGAGGAAAGAAGCGGCGGTAGAAATTGTCCATGTCCAAGAATATGCAGAGAGCATGTATAATACAAGGTTGCGAAAAATTGGTGACACCAAAGACTTTGGATGCCAAAGGAATTGCACCATCTTTTGAAACGTGATGCCGCAGGAAGTCTATGACAGGCACTCCAAATAGACCCTTAGCAGACTCGTGCAGGCTCAGGTGCTCGAACAAGGCTCTGAGATAGGCAAGGTGTTCACTTTGGAGGAGCTAGCAACCAAGATGTCATCTACAGGGTAGTCCAGATCTAATCATGCAGATCCAGATCGTCTGGATGACTTTGATTTATGCAGGGACGATTCCAGTTCGGCACGAAGACGATTCTTTGTGTTGTCAGTTCACACAATTCTCGATGGTCTGGGATTTTTCAGGTGTTTTCTATGTAATAAACTTAATATGTTATAGCGTAATGAAAATTGCATAACTAGATCTGGACCACCCTATAGATAGACAAAAAGGAAGTCAAAATCGCTGAAGACAGAGTCCATCAACCTCTAGAATGAGTGTGCAGCATTTTTAAGGCTGAATGGTGTTCGCCAAGTGCACAGGTACTTGGTGGTAGACGTGGACCAGGTTCACCTTTGAAAAGATTACATCCTGGACAGCTGTGCAGAAAAATCCTGTATGTGTGGAATTGGGTAGCCGTCTGGGACAGTGTGATTGTTCAGGTGGCAGTAATCCCAACATGGTCAGAAACCTCCACCTGCTTTTTGCACCATATGGAGGGGCGATGCCCAAGTTCTGTTTGATCAGCACGCTATTGCAAGCCGTTCCATGTTGCTGAATTCAGCCTTCACAATAGCCAGCTTGTCAGGGGCCAGCTGAAGGTCGTAGTTCCACGCTAAGCCTGGTTTCGGTTGTGGAAAAAGTGGGTTTGGATAGTGGGGGGAATTTGTTGAGAAGGCGGGCAAAATCACAATCAAATTTTACAAAAAAATGTTCAGAACAAATCAACAGCTCTCTAAAAATAAAACTGTGCTTATGGCTGCCTACAAAAGCTAACATGTGGTCAATCAACACGGAGGGTCTTGCGTCTCTGATGCCCGGCAATGATGTCTCTAAAAGGTATGGTTTAAGGTTACATGTTTGTGTCAGCAAACTCACCACCCTGGACACTGTGGAGCCACTGAGAGCTACAACAATGTAGAAGTACCTCAAGCACTTGTGGTGGGCACACACAGATGCATCCTGGCAAGCTTGCTTAAATGAAGAAAGTTAACCTGGTGAATTTTCCACCAAGCCAAAGAATCTTCATTACTGTCAGTTGTGGGAGTCAGAAGGCAGCTTATTAAATTCAGCTTCGGCAGCAACAACAATGGAAGGTGTGGCCATAATTGATTCATGCAAGAGGCTTCCTTGCAGGAACACTTAAGAACTTCACTTCCTGTTTCTGCATAAGACCACCCCTGGGATGATGTTACTTCCCCTTGATGACCTGTCTCTTCCTCCCTCTCCACTATATAAACCCAATGATCCTCCTGGTCTTCAGTCTGTTATATGATGTGACTCAAAAAGACTACTCTTGTTTCTAACCCACAGTTATTTTGCCTTACAGCAAACCTGACAATATACGGGCAGATCCCCCCCACACCTTTATCTTTTTCCCTTTGTTTTTTTACAGTACACAAATCCTATTCTTGGACAGTGTTTATTGGCACCAGGTCTTTAGGCAGGTAGTGTGCAATGGTCTGCATTATTTCTTTTTGTCACCAGGACACAGATGTATGGTGACACACATTCAAAACTTGAAAAAAATCAAAGGCTGCTTTTGTTATGGTTCAGATTTTGTCATTGGTGTGACCTGTTGCTTTTCACATTGTTTGTGAGCAGCACTCTTCATACTGCTCTTTATGATTGTGTTTGAAATGCTGTAACAGGTTTGTTGTGTTTTCTCTCAAAAAAACACCTCTGCTCAAAATAATTTACAAAAAACTGAGTCTGTAATTAAATAAACAATGTTATAATTATTTGCCAAATTTGTTTCACAGCAGACTTGTGTTGTCTTCCACTACCAGCAACATAAGGCAAAACTAATTTTTCCCATAAGAAATAATGGGAAAATGATTAATCTGTTCCCATGAAAAAAATCCTATTGTTATTGGCATGTTATATACATTGATGGGGTTGTATAAAATAATTTAAACACTGCTTAATACTAAAATACATAAATACAAAAGCAATTCGATGAAATAAATGAAAATTTAACCTCACTTTACTTTTTAATAACGTCTTTGTTTTTCACAATCGTAGATACCGTCATTCTCGGCTAACGGTATGCAACAGCCATGTCCCGGATACGCATGCCACCTTCATACTTTTCAACAATCAATTCAAATTAATGTGAAAACGGGTTTGCTGTATGCTCCCATCTGCTGTCGGGGAGCCCTTGAACCCTACACCTTCGGTAATGTGCCTCACTGCTAAGCTCATCGGTAACAACAAAGCAAGGGGATGGTGAAAAAGTACAAAGTACTTTTATTAAAACAATCAACAAAACAAGGTGTTCAAATTAAAGTGCAGTCTCCAAAGTTCCAATAAATAATCCAGAAAATCAGAAGTGAAATGTGGCGGTTAAAAACAATAGAAAAAAGTCTTCTTAAAAATAACGAGGTTAAAATACAGCAGGTAGCATTCTTTTTTTAAAAAAAAAAAAAAAAAAAAAAAGAAGCCCAGTGTCTTTTTACCTGGCGGTCCCCCTGCTTCCCAACAGGGGAGTCGCCCTACTTGCAGCTGACCTTCACTCTGCCTACTTCAGCCACTTCATGCATGCGCGCTCTCTCTCTCCTGTCTGTTCTTTATTTTTTCCTCCCCTTCTAGCCGACTTGCGCATCTATTTATCAAGATAAGCAGCCCCAGGAACAATCAAGAATGCAGATGGTCTCTCACCTGTGCACTTAGGTGAGAAATGCCAACATCGCCAATCGCCCTGAGAACCACTTCAGCCACAAAACCACCACACCCCCTCACCAAGCCGTGAGCCCGGTGATTATTTTAAAACTGGGGTTTGAAAGGAGCTGTGGACTTGCTATACCACACACGTGAAAATTCACAGAGAGTTATAGCGCGGGTTGTTCACGGACGCTCGTGGGCAGTCGTGGCTTTGCCTTGAGAGAGGTAAATAAGGGTAGCATGCGAGTCGTATTCCAAACAAAGGTTGTATAGCAAGCAAAATTTTTCGTGTCCAAACAGGACATATACCAAGTTGGACTTATTCCAAAGCAGACGTATACAGAGGTACCACTGTATAACATATATATATATATATATATATATATATATATATATATA
>JANRMT010062854.1:130954474-130978886 GCA_026402145.1 Polypterus bichir lapradei | reverse complement strand
ATCGAAAGAGGGGAAACATAATTATGTACTTCTTGGAATACATAAAATGTAATCCTTTTCTCTCAGGTAGTACAAACAACCGTTCTTCAAAAATAACTACAATGGAACACTAACAATTATGCCCTGGTGGGAAAAAAAACAGTTCTACAGAGTTGTAGTGACATCAGGTTTTTGGTTCAGCCTAACATTCTATTGGTTTTTCCAAATTCAACTCGTTTTTCTACTTTAGCATTTAAAATTAGCTGGCAGATCAAAGTTTGGCAATTTTCTCCAAATTAACAGCACAAAGCTTTAATATTTTTGAAATCATGGTGCTGTACTCTTGCTGTGTTCCATTTCTGAATTCCTAGTCAGAATTTTCAACTCAAATGCTTCCAGAATTCAGACTTCCTACTCAGAAACGCAGGCCTGGTCTATCCAGACAAGTAATTCAGATTATGACATCAAATAAAAATGGTGATATATACAGTACAACAACAATGTTTAGTGAAAGCTGTAGTATTATACTGTTTATTAGCACTTCTGTCTATCCAAGTCTCAGTATATCAGTATTACACACAGTACTGTCCAACTTCTATCTGTGGACATGTTGCTGCAGTGTTTGGATGTGCAAAAGGCAGCATAATGTGTTGTTATCAACTGATATTTTTTTCTAAAAAAGCAAACACAACAAACGTTTTCTTGGCGGCATCCATATTGGTCTCCCAAATGTTTTACTGGAATGTGGTCAACTTGGGTGTAACATCATTCCCAGCTCCAATATCTGAGGTAAATAGAATGCAGCATAATTCTACTTCATTTTGCCAAAATCAGTTATTTGCTGAAAGGTTACTTACTTGACATGACAAAATGCAGTGAATAATATTCCATTTACTATTCACACTTCTTTACTAAATCTCCTACTTTAGACATATTTCAGAAAGATTGTCTCCGATTAACAATAACTAAGCACAAAATAATAGCCCCAACAAGGAAATTCAACACATTTTCTTGATCTGAAATAGATGCCAAAAAAAAAATCCAAGCTATTTTGTTTTGCACCTTTCCCATAGTAAACCCCATTCCACTGAAACAGACAGTACAGTACAGTTGTTTAACTTTTGTCTTTTTTGAATTTTTGCTTCAACACATTTTACTCACTAGCCAGCAGTGTTTCATAAAGTAGAATAGGCCGTGACATAAGCTTTTTATTTCTCCAAAACTATAAGCAGATGAGGACACAAAATCATGAAACGGAACACAAAAAGCCCAATGTGTGTTAGTTACAGACAAAATCTAAGTTTCACTCTCATCTATGATACAAGTATGTATTGGTTATTCAAAGAAATGTATTAGTAAAACTTTGAAATGCTCTTAATTTATTAATAGGGGCAAATTAGCAGATGAAAAAATAATATTATGCACATAATACACAAACATTCTACCAAATCTGTTTTTCTGGTCTTGAAGGTGCACATAATATACAGTATAATGAGACAATTTTACTTCATGAACTTACCTCACACATGTGTGAGCCAACAATTTTACCCCGAAGAACTGTTTTGACAAGCCTTTCCTTGCAGAACACATCTAAAAAAAAAAAAAAAAAAAAAAGTCATTAAAAAAGCAAAAAGTCTTTTGTGAAACAAACAATACTTTTACTGGTATGATATCTGAACCATTCATCATCAGCAATACAAATACATTTAAATGCTTCACTTACTGTATCATTAAAGAATTCTCATGTACATTAATTTTAATTTAGCTACATAGTAAAACAATATATTTTCACAAACACAACACTGTTAAATTTGAATGAAATACTTTAGAAAACACATGCCTTAATGACATTGTAAAATGTCTGCACTTTAGCATACACAACTAATTGCACAGTAGAAAATCATAGAACCTTTCGATGAGAACAGCCATTCAGCTCACTAATCCTTTACACTTAATTAATCCAAAACAACATCAAGTCCGATTTAAAAGAACTGTAAAGTCTTGTGGTCCACCACATGACTTGGTAACTTATTCCATGTGTCTATGGTTTTCTTTGGGTAAAGTAAAACTTCCTAACAACTGTGCAAAATTTCTGCTTAACAAGTTTCCAATTATGTCCCCTTGTTTGTTGAACTCATTTGAAAGTGTGGCTGGGTGCAGGAATGACAGGTCTGCAGATAACAAGAAGGTGGTTTAGGGCTCCAACCAGGTCGTCTCATTTATCGTCCATAGACAACGAAAAATAAAAAGGGGTATGTCTCACTCTCTAGTGTGCATCCCGTATGTGGGAATTCAAATAAGGAAGGCTTTTCAGAAGGTTGCAGCTGCTGCTAGTGGAGCTACGTCTAACAGGTTTCTCTGGCTTATACTGTAAATGACCACACCCCCCCTTACATGACACCCAGTGTCTAATAGCAGCTGAAGCGGAAGGGGTGGGATTCAAATGCCTTCACCATCTGGCTTCTCAGCTCCTTCAAGAAACAAGGAAAGGACAAGGTTAGCAGCAACTCCCCCTCTCGTCTTGGCAGATTATTACATACCTCTACTGAGCCTGTGAGGAGCTTGTCCGACACACATGCATGACAAAAGTAACCGCCTCAATCCACTGCAGTAATTCTTTTGTTAATTGTCAACACTTCAATCATGTCTCCCCTTAATCTCCTTTTGCTTAATCTTTCCTCATAACTCATCCCCTGTAGCCCCGGAATCAGCCTAGTTGCTCTTCTCTGGACTTTTCCTAGCGCTTCTATCCCTTTCTTGTAGCCTAAAGACCAAAACTGCACACGGTACTCCAGATGAGGCCTCACGAGTGCATTACAAAGCTTGACCATAACCTCCTTGGACTTGTACTCCACACATCGTGGTATACAACCTAACATTCTGTTAATCTTTTTAATGCCTTCTAAATACTGTCTCGGAGTTGATAGTGTTAAGTCCGCTATAACTCCTAGGTTCTTCTCATAAGTGGTTCTTCAAGTTTCAGACCCGTCACGTCTGCAAGCGGTTTGATGCTGAACACTTTATTTAAAACTAACAAAAGAGAAACCATGAAAAACAAAATATACTTAAAACAATTGGCACAATGCAGATTTTATTCTACATCTGCCACAGATGTACATGGCATGTAGTCACTGAAACAATTATAAAAACATTTATTTTTTTAAATAAATGAAGAAAAATAAAACATGAAACCATCTTAATTAAATGCAGTAATTCTAATTAAATCCAGCAAAACCTCATAGCAAAAGAAAGTGCTTCAAAATAATCATATATTACCATTTGATTTTTTTGTCTACTTTGAACTTGCTCCCCAAGCACACAGGTTTTGGTCTCACTTTGAATGAGAGAAGCTGCTTTTGAGAAAATAAAATACTTAAACCAGAAATACAAAATGCACCTCTAATTTTCAGCTTTTGTGGAAATGGAATTGGGATGATATTATATGACGGGAAAAGGAGGAAACCTATTAAAACAGAATACTCAAAATTGTGTAAATCAGCATACCAACTTGAAAGGTTTCTTCTACTTGAGCAAATCACAAAAATCTGCATATAATAAATGTTAGCACATCATGCTTATCAAGTGCTTTTTTCAGACCCAACTACTGTGGTAATTCAACTTTTTTGGCTCAGGACTGTGCAACTTCAGTCTATCTTTTTCAGGCTCACCCACAGCTTGAGATTTATTTATTTTATGGATAATACCATTTGTGTCAAAAACTCTTTCAGTTCTCTCTATACAGATAACGTACAGATTGAAACAGATTATCATCTAAATGATAAATGAACAGAACAATAACAGAAACTAAATAATTCAAAATGAAACATAACAGTAATCAATCTATTCAGTCTTTGCCAATCACATAGTAGTTGAATCACATAGAAGCATTGAAATATAATGAATCTGAACCACCACTTTTTGCTTTCCTTTGTGGGTATAATATTTGGGATTATGTAGTGAACCATCTAAGATCCTCCTTTCCCTTTGCAGCTACTCACTGTACTAATCCTGGGTGTTTCTTTTGCGTACATTATAGATGCTACAACAGACTGAAAATGACCAAATTCATAATCACACAAGGTTCCATCATTCTGACAATGAGGTCCAACTGCAGCTCTAAGAGCATCACCTGTTTACTAT
Source organism: Polypterus bichir lapradei (assembly GCA_026402145.1). Lineage (NCBI taxonomy): Eukaryota > Metazoa > Chordata > Cladistia > Polypteriformes > Polypteridae > Polypterus > Polypterus bichir. The sequence goes on along the minus strand of JANRMT010062854.1, from coordinate 130,974,767 downwards.
TATGCCATTTCCCAATATTATATGTAAGGAAAACCTTTCATACTGTCAAAACTGCACCACAGAGCACAACAGTGACATTAGAACCTACTTAACATTCTGTTTTCATTACAGTATAAACATTCTTTCTGAAATTTTCAGTATTCAGTTTTGAAAATTGTAAAACCACAGCCCTTTGACAGAGTGTCTTCATCTCACAAAAGAAAGCATAAGGGATCTTTAAAATGAATCAGATGCCCCTTGTTGATTTAAATAAAGCCAACAACTTTTCTTGTCCTATTAGATGCCCTGTTCCATCAACCCTTTATTTTATTTCTGCTTTGCCAGTCACACTCCTGATCTGAGTGAAAGCTTTTGGATTAACTGAGCTGCTTCCAACAGAATATAAAATGATTTAAGTTTGATCAGTATTCAATGTGTCACTGTGGCCGGTTTATTTAACAGGTTTTGCACTTGTATCAATAACCTACTTATGAAATAGTATCCTTTCATTTACTATATATATATTATTTCTAATTATTATTATTGCATTACATTGCTTGCATTTTGCTTTGACGGTCATGTCGGTTTGTGAGAAAATATTAAATGGGCTCTGAGAAAGTTTGTTCCCAGAGATTTCCAGAAAAACAGGATGAATCTCCCAGTTAAACCTTTATGCACTAAGGGATTTTTGGCATTATTGCACCTACATTACACACCGACAGACAGACAGATAGATAGATAGATACTTTATTATTCCCAAGGGGAAATTCACACGTAGTAAAAAAGTAGTAGAAAGTTTCCAGGGAATGAGTCCACATAAAAGAAACCGATAGGAGCGATCAGTAAAACAGAGAAAAAAGGTAGAAAAATAAAGTCGTACATGGAGCTGGTGGAAAGGCTGCCACTCGTGGTGGCGCCTGAGTCATGTATTGCCTATTACTCGTTATAGCTGTTCCTCGTTAATTGTAACAAAAGACCTGTAAATGGTTGAAGAATAGTAAGTACAACACTTACATTTTTTTTAAAGTATTAATATGATTAAAAACCTTTATTTACACCAATATCAATAAAACACATTTTTAGTGCTTTAGAGATTTCCCCCCAAAAAACTGGATTTAATAATACATAAACATTTTATGATGCATACATATATATATTACACACACACATACATACTGTATGCATATACATACAAACACTTTATATCACTCTGAACGAACAAGTAAACAATTTGTAATTATATACTGTAAATATAATTATATACTCATCTACAGCTTTACTTTCAAAATTATTTTTCACGCCAGTCCTTGAAATAATTTCTTTTACCACTAAACCCACAAGTGGAAGCTTACATTTTGTACACTAGATTGGACTTTTTGTGCTGCAATTCACCCATCTTATCTTGCCTTCTGTTGCAGTTGCCCCACAAAGGCTTATTTATTTATTTTTCTTGTTGTTGCTTCTTTTTTATTGCACTTCACATTCAGAATATATGAAGTACATACATTTTTCAAACCAGCTTCTTCCAGTGCTAGGTTACAGGGGTGGGGACAATGCCTTTGCTGGCAGCCCTAGGCAAAGGGCAAGAAACAGGGAGCCCTGAGCACAGAAGTAGTCATACACTGGTTCAGATGTATGTGTCTAAATCTCAAGCACTTCGAGTTGCAGGAAGCAGTCACTGCGTTGTGACTATATGAGACTTGTTCATGGTATAAACTGCTGCTCACTTTTTTGTTTTTTATCCCCCATGGGACACCTCGTACTAAGTGATTAAACACTAATTGGTGTATTGTACCAAACCAAAATTATCTTAAAGCTATAAAACATGTTACCACACAATGGCATTGGAGACAGCAACAAATACTGAAACCCAGACAAGCTGTAACACTACATCCGCTGAGCTTCCCTGGTACTTATCAATTGCTAACCTCCATGACCCTCCACATTTAACCACCTGCACACTCTGTAACAGCATCTGGGGACAATAAAGACCACAGCGCCAAGAGGACCTTAATAAATAAAAAGAGACAGCATCCCAACTGCTACATCAACATTAACCCTGCTGATATTAGAAGGTGTTCACTTAACAGAGCCTGGCTGACATGGATTATACACTAAATGATTCTTTAATACAAACAGAGTATTCAATTATAATTTGTGTTTTATTTCATTTTTGTTGTGATTATATGTTTGCCACTGTGGCTCTGAGGTGGCACTGTAAACAGAACTACCTTTCCACTGGGCATTTTCCACCTTTGAGCCTGGTCCATTTTTCTAGCTAGTAGTACAGGTTTTTCTTTTAAGGAAAACCAGCAGAAGAGGAGTAGTCAGAGTCAGAAAAAAGTCAAAACCGTAAGGTCTACTCCATAGTACCAGAGCCAAAATGAATAGCAGAAATCAGACAAAAAAAAAATTATAAGCAAGATTAGACATTTAAAAAGAGTAACAAAACATTTTTTTGGAATCCATAAACTTGGATGGGAAAATAATTTCATGAGTGATGTTTAAAACCTCTCACATCATTAACACAGGTCACAATCCCAGAAGGGTCATGTCAATATGAAGATGAAGACAAAATAGTAGTTACAGCATGTGGCCATTTTGGATTTTAAGCTTATTTTCATACCTTAGTGAATTAAATTTTCCTCGCTCATTTGTCGTAATGTTCCACAATCACCTTAGCACTAAAATGTTGTCAGGTATAGTATAGTGTCTTTCTGCTGTTCAATATTCAAAAATGCTGTTTTGATTCCATTTAGACTATGAGAAATCTTGTATGGATTTTCTGTGTAATCCTCATCACCATATAAATTCAAAGGTCATAAGTGAATGAAACAGTAGAGCAGATGTACACGGTCAGCGCTGGCTGCACACTGACAAAAAGGGTGCAGTTGGGAAGGGGTGAGTGAGTCACCAACTCCTCAACCACTCACTTGGTATAACTAAGGTTAAAGGAAGTATTTACACACTCTGCACAATATTCATGGCAAAGCTTTTATGAGTTATAAGAGAAGCAGTGTATTACACTTATAGGCTTACCTCAGATAATGCAGAATGGCTAATATGAGTGCGGATAATCTGGATTCTACTGTAGTTGGCTTTTACATCTTGTTTGTTGAAAGATATTTTTAAAAATGAGCTCAGCTTTTAATTCCAATTCTCTGTGCTGACAAAGGTGAGCTTCATTTTTCAAACACCAAGTTTAACAATGTGAGTCAGCACGAATGTGAGAAATAAGCACACGTTGACAAACTTGCAGTGTCTTTATCTTAGATATTTTAGGAAACAAAGCTAATAATCAAAGTATATTTCAATTTTACATTTATTATATTTTCACATGTTCACAGAGAGGAAGTTTTTTTTTTGTTTTCTTTTTTATCTGTTAGCCCAAAAATACTGCTACATGAAATTTAAAACGGGCGGTGCCGAAGGCACCACATCAATATTATCAAACAAGATTCTTTGCTGTTTTTGAGGAGATCCAAAAGCTGGACGGCTGAATGACTTCTAATAAGACAGCTCTCAGGTATTAACTCATGAAGACATAATAGATAGCAGCAAAAGAATATAGCACCTTCTACATTTTATCATCTTATTCAAATATTATACAGTGAGGAACATACGTATTTGAACGCCCTGCGATTTTGGAAGTTCTCCCACTTAGAAATCATGGAGGGGTCTGAAATTCACAATGTAGGTGCATTCCCACTGTGAGAGACAGAATGTAAAAAAAAAAATTCAGGAAATTACATTGTATGATTTGTAAAGAATTTATTTGTATTGCACTGCTGCACATAAGTATTTGAACACCTGAGAAAATCAGTGTTAATATTTGGTACAGAAGCCTTTGTTTGCAATTACAGAGGTCAAACGTTTCCCATAGTTCTTGACCAGGTTTGCACACACCGCAACAGGGATTTTTGGACCACTCCTCCACACAGATCTCCTCTAGATCTGTCAGGTTCTGGGGCTGGCACTGAGCAACATGGAGTTTCAGCTCCCTCCAAAGATTTTCGATGGGATTTAGGTCTGGAGACTGGCTAGGCCACTCCAGAACCTTGATATGCTTCTTACAGAGCCACTCCCTGGTTATCCTGGCTGTGTGCTTCAGGTCATTGTCATGTTGGAAGACCCAGCCACGACCCATCTTCAGTGCTCTGACTGAGGGAAGGAGGTTGTTGCTCAAAATCTCACAATACATGGCCCCATTCATCCTCTCCTTAATACAGTGCCGTCGTCCTGTCCCCTTCACAGAAAAGCACCCCAAAAGCACGATGTTTCCACCCCCATGCTTCACAGTAGGGATGGTGTTCTTGGGATGCAACTCCTCCTTCTTTTTCCTCCAAACACGGCAAGTGAAGTTTAGACCAAAAAGTTCTATTTTGGTCTCATCTGACCACATGACTTTCTCCCATGCCTCCTTTGGATCATCCAGATGGTCACTGGCAAACTTCAGACAGGCCTGGACATGTGATGACTTGAGCAGGGGAACCTTCTGTGCAATGCGTAATTTGAAACCATGACGGCATAGTGTTCTACCGACAGTGACCTTTGAAACTGTGGTCCCAGCTCTCTTCATGTCATTGACCAGCTTCTCCCGTGTAGTTCTGGGCTGATTCCTCACCTTTCTTATCATCTGTGATACCCCACGAGGTGAGATCTTGGCATGGAGCCCCTGTCTGAGGGAGACTGACAGTCTTTAGCCTCTTCCATTTTCTGACAATTGCTCCAACAGTTGATCTATTTTCACCAAGCTGCTTGGCAATTGCCCTGTAGCCCTTTCCAGCCTTGTGGAGGTCCACAATTTTGTCTCTGGTGTCTTTTGACAGCTCTGTGGTCTTGCCCATGGTAGTATTTGGAGTCTGACTGACTGTGGGGAGGACAGGTGTCTTTAAAGAGCTTAGACAGGTGCTACTAATTAAGATTATTAAGTGGAGTAGAGGTGGACTTCTTAAAGGCAGAGTAACAGGTCTTTGAGAGCCAGAATTCTTGCTGATTGCCAGGTGTTCAAATACTTATGTGCAGCAGTGCAATACAACTAAATTCTGCACAAATCATACAATGTGATTTCCTGAATTTTTTTTTACATTCTGTCTCTCACAGTGGGAATGCAACTACAATGTGAATTTCAGACCCCTCCATGATTTCTAAGTGGGAGAACTTGAAAAATTGCAGGGTGTTCAAATACTTATGTTCCTCACTGTATGTGTGGAAAAAATGATTTAAGTTTAATATAGTCCTCTCTCTCTCTCTTACTATAATCTGAAATTGTGACAGTTTCCAAGCTTGGAGTTTATTTTTTAAACTTTTCTCTGGATATTTACCTTGTACCTACAGTGCAAGTAATATAGTATCTCATTTTTTTTTTTAGTACAAGTTAAAATGCTTTTACTCGTGTGTGTTAATACTATAAAAATGTGCGCATGCTTCCATAATTAATGCAAGTATAAATCACAGTAATGTACACATTTCCAAATATATATATTATAAATATAGTGTGCAACATTTTTTTATGTTATTTACCAAAAAGCTTATCAGTTGTATGACATTTTCTTTTACACAATAGTGTTGCTTACTTCACTATTAGTACCAAATACCAAAAATGCCAATACAATATGGCCACTGAAAGGATTGTGAACAGCTTGCTTTCTCTCTCTCATCCATCCCCAGTCCCAACTCATCCTGCTCTTGCCTCCCCAGTTTTTTGACAAGCAAAGCATCACAGTATGCACAAAATTGCAGTTTCCCCAGTGACAGTGACCAATTAACTGGTACAGGTAATATTATACATTAATTGTTAAGAATACACCTAGTTAAATAATGTAAGTAATACGTGTGCTAATACTAATGCTAGCAATAATGAATGACAGAATAATAAAAAATAATATGACCAATAACTGAGAATGGGGAAAAACAAAAAAACAATACATAAATAAAATAAAAAGTGCACAAAGATCAGAGAGAGTTAAAGGTAAGATTTTTGAGACAGTTGTAAGATCAGCAATGATGTATGGAACTGAGACATGGGCACTAAAGAGAGCACAGGAGAAGAAGCTGGATGTGGCAGAAATGAGAAAGTTTGTTGTGTGGAGTTAGAAAAAAGGAATATATAAAAAAAAAAGGAAAAAAAAGAAAACAGTAATACTTTTTGTTCCCATTTAAGCATATTTCTTACTTGAATATTAGTAAAACAGAAAAATGGAAAGCAAATAATATTAACATCTAAAACAGGAAATACATTTCTAAGGTATAGCACCTACCAGTGTAAGCGCATAGCGTAAGTTTTAGTAAAGCTGAGAAAAATACATGTTTTATAATGGGTGCAGCATGAGGAGGTCATGATTTTTGATAGGATGGTATGAATGGTCACTTAACTAAGTCAGCAAACCCAAATTTTCATTTAAAAACTCAATGAGTGCAAAAGGTGAAGCTGTGTAGCTAAATAATTCTTAAAACTGTATGCACTATTTGCAATTTATACAGTTGATAGGATAAATCTTGATAAAGAAATAGTTCAGTTTAAAATGCTTAATTATTGCAAAAAACATCCTGAACAGTGAAGTCAGCTCTACAGCCAGTCTCACCCTTTTAATGTTTTCAACGGTTCCTCCGGTTCTCAATGGCCCAACAAACACGCTCTTTACACTACCACCCTGTACGTATGGTCACTATTCAGGGAGTGATTATGGAGGTGGTGCATTGAAGTACTTGGGGGGGGGTCCCCATGAATGTCAGGCTGGACTGGTCTTGTGACACAAAGGAACTATATAAGAAAGGGCAGAACAGGCCCTTCTTTCTGAGGAGACTGTGTTTCCTTTAATGAAGGTAGTTACATCCTTCACATATTCTGTAACTCTGTGATGGCGACTGCAATTTCTTTTGTGATGTGCTGGGCCGGTGATATTGCTTCAAGAGATGCCCACTGAATTAGCAAGCTAATTAAGAAGACAGGCTCAGTTATAGGAATCACTCTATAAACCAATGGATATAGCAGCAAAGGAAAGAATGAAAACAAAACTGAGTACCATTATGAACAATGCTGCACATTATCTCTTTGACTCTCTAATACAGAGTATTTTCAGCTAATGAATTATTCAGCTTAAGTGTATAAAAAAAAAACATTACTGGGGATCCTTTATACTAACAGCAATAAGCCTGCATGATGTCTCAGTACAATAGTAATTATAAAGTCAAAAGTTTTCTTTCTTTTGTTGTCATTCTGGTGTATATTTATTGAGCTTCTGTAAAAATTCAAATTTCCCCCTGGGGACAAATAATGTTAATTTGATCTGTCTATCTATATCTATCAGCAGATTGAAATTTAGCAAACCACTTTAAAATAGTGTTAGAAGAACGAATCTGCACCTTTTCAAAGTATGTTAAACTTAATACAAAATTTTACTTGCACTCCTGTTAAACATTTACTGTAGATTCAATTTATGCCATATGTATACCATATCTGCGAACATGCCATGAAGCAGCAGCCAGAAGAACATAACCACTTAAACTGCATTTAGCATAAAACACAGCCACAGCACTAAATTTACCCCCACAATGCCCTGAAAATTGCCACATCTTTCTCTCTCAGCAGTTCTTTTCATTTTGACATTTTAAATCAGTGCTGCAGTCCTTTTGATTCTCAACCTCGTCAGTATCATTCCCTCCTCTCTTCCCTTTTCTCCCATGTATCTTTGCTGTCACTCATTTCAGTTTTAATATTTCACAGGTTGGTGTCATGGAGAATTTTTATTTCATTTTTTTGTTTAGAAATGAAAGCTCTCTGTGGTGCATAAATGTCTTTACTTATGGGACACATCTCAGATCACATACTACCAGTATAAATACTGGGCTAAACAGAAGGCATTACATCATTCACCAGAGAATTCACACTTGAATAAACTCAGCTAATTTTACTATGCAGTTATGTAGTGACACATCACAAATATGTCTGTGACACAATTTGGTTTACAGCAGAGCAGTAGTAGCAATACAAGATAAAAACAAAATGTACGAGTTTATATTTAAATGTCAAGCATTTTGCTGACTGCAGAAAATGATTATAAAGCAGGGTATACTATAGGGTGGTCCAGATCTAATTATACAATTTGCTTTACGCTATAATTTATTAAGTTTATTACATAGAAAATCACCCGAAAAATCCCGGACCATCGAGATGTGTGCAAACTGACGACATGAAGAATTGTCTTCGCGCCGAACTGGAATCGTCCCGGCATAAATCAAAGTTATCCAGACAATCTGGATCTGCATAATTAGATCTGGACCACCCTGTATACTCAAATGTAGGCAACTGAAGAGAATTCTAAAATCCAGTGTAATACATAATATGTGAAAAATATATCTTTAGAAGTCTTTTTGCCTTACAGAAAAGTCCTAGGTAATTTTGATAAAAAATATTAATGAAATCTATACCACCAATTTAACGGTGACTAGTTTAATAATTGATATCTCCGAAAATATTAGGTTCTGACCAGATTGAAAAACTGCTGCTTCATTTCTACAGCTGTTCTTGACCTCAGAGTTGGTTGAAAGCTAAGTTTTACTACAAAGCTCTGTCTACGTGTTCTTCTATGTCCCATCCTTCACCTAGATTCTTATTTTCTCTCTTTCTCTATCTCAGAGCAGTGCACTAAATAGAGTATGTTATAACACTCATGCAATCCAGGAATCCCCATAAAGAGATGGGAGTTGTGGACAAGCAGTGCTATAAAAAAGACAGATGGTAAGTCCATTAATAAAAGTATATCCAATTATAATTTTTTAGTTTCACCATAAGCAATGAATAAGATCTTAGAACAAAATGCACTTGATTCTCCATTACAATTATTAGATTTTTACTATTATTAAGTAACTTAAAGATATAAAACATTTTTAACCTATTTTGTATACTACAGAAAAAAATGAAAGCAGAAGAAATACCTTCTTCTAACATGAAGGGTTGTGCCAGGGGTGGAATTTGCCAGAACTCTTCTTCACTCAGAAACTTTAGCGAGTAGATGGGAATAAAAGCAGTACTCCCAAAATCCACAAAAAAGACCAGTGCAAAGAAGCTGACCACTTCTAAAATACAGGCTCTGTCAAAGTAAATGCAAAATTTAATAAAGGTATAGAAATACACTTTTTATATAAAAGGACTGTATCAATAAAAACAAACCAATTAGATACTTACAGCAGGTAAGTGGTGCCCCCTATGTAAGTCTTATTGTTATTTTGAACATGGAGTATACTATGCCAAGGACAATTCTCATGTGCTAGGGAAAATCCCAGTACTGTAACTGCCATTTTTTCAAAATTGAGTTTTTTTAATTTTTGGAGTTACTTGATGTTATAAAGTAGTGGTGATGGCCAAATATGTCTTCATTTCGGCCATAGCACGATGGAAGAAGCTAGTATGTACACAGCATTTCACATACTGCAAGGCAAATACCAATCAACTCCAATGACCAATCAGGAATGAACAGCTACCAATGAAAACGTCAGATTACGATCAAGTGATTTAAATGCTGCAACTGCATGATTTAAATGGGATGTGCTGTTTATTCATGAAAAAAACAATATTGTGTATGTGAAGCTCAGGAAAAATTAAATCTATCCATCCATCCATCCATTTTCCAACCCGCTGAATCCGAACACAGGGTCACGGGGGTCTGCTGGAGCCAATCCCAACCAACACAGGGCACAAGGCAGGAATCCAATCCTGGGCAGGGTGCCAACCCACCTCATGACACACACAAACACACCCACACACCAAGCACACACTAGGGCCAATGTAGAATTGCCAATCCAACAAACCTGCATGTCTTTGGACTGTGGGAGGAAACCGGAATGCCCGGAGGAAACCCACGCAGACACAGGGAGAATATGCAAACTCCATGCAGGGAGGACCCGGGAAGCAAACCCAGGTCTCCTAACTGCGAGGCAGCAGTGCTACCACTGCGCCACCGTGCCACCCAAAATGAAATCTAGAGATTGTTAATTATAGGGGCAACATAATTTTCTAAATTTGCCAAAAACTTGAAAGATGTGTCATACTAGGTTTTTCATAGTTGGTGAGAATTCCCTTTGGAGAAATTTAGCAAAACAAAAAAGCACCATAACAGATGGGTCAGAGAGTACTGGCAACTGCAAGAAGGTGGTACATTGCAAAGAGACATGGACAGGTGTCAATGTGAGAGCCCTTTAAAATGCAGATAAACTTGATAGCTTTAAAGTTTCAGGCATTTAAGACATGTTTTAGCTTCCAGCTTTATCAATCCATTAATGATTATGGGTAGCCTATGACAGCATTTTTGGGTGCAAAGTGGCAGCTAATTCTGCATGGGACATCAGTAATCTGTAGGAACTGAATGTGTTTGGACTTTGAATGAAAATTTGAGTACTTCAAGATAAAATGCATGAAAGTGAGGTATAGAAGCAGAAGGAACTCCATAAAATTAAACTACTTGAAATGTGTGCTTCCTTCTAATAATAACATGATACAGAACTTCCTTCAAAATCAATGTGAAAGTTCTCTTTTATGCATAAGAGGTCAGCTCAGTATTTTGTAAACGATGATGTTCTAGTCTATGTGAGAGCTAGTCACCCAGCCCCACCACCACCTGCTGCCAAATACCTAAATGACATGTAAGCTACAATACATACCCTTATTGAGAAATTCAAAACACATCAATTCACAGTCTCTTCTATATTCTTTGTATTACCTCCTATTTGTCCTATGAATTATATTATGGTGAAAAAAAAAAGAATGAGTGTTCATGTATTTCACAGCCTAATTGCAAGTAATAAATGTATGAAGAGAAACAAGCAAAAGAACCAAGTAAAAAAATGAGGAGCAAGTACTGATTAATTTCTTTTTTTTTTAAAATAATTTTATTAATTTTGTTGTAATCATTCCATACAAAAAGATCAATTTTTACAAAAAATAGGGTTGAAAACAAATCGACCCCACCCCTGAGAAAGAGAGCATGGCCAACAGAGTAAAACTTAAAGCTTGTAAACATACCTAAACTGATTAGTTTAATAAGGCAATAGAGATGAATGGAGAAGAGAAAGAAATGCGAAGAGAATTGCTTCCTCTGTGCTTTAAGAGCTTATTCTAAAATATTATTGATTAGATCCTGCCAGGTTTTGAAAAAGTTCTGTACAGATCTTCTAACTGAGAATTAGATTTTTTCCAATTTCAAATAGTATAAAACATCAGTTACCTACTGACTTAAAAGAGGAGAGTTAGGATTCTTCCAGTTTAGCAAGATAAGTCTGCATACCAATAGTGAAGTAAAGGCAATCACAGTTTGTTTGTCCTTCTCATTTCTACTGAATCCTGGAGCTGCCTTTAGAAGTTGATGTGCTACATTTTTTTTTCTTTTCAGGTACAAAATAGTCATTGACTTTCTTTTTCTTTCAGCTGCTCCCGTTAGGGGTTGCCACAGTGGATCATCTTCTTCCATATCTTTCTGTCCTCTGCATCTTGTTCTGTTATACCCATCACCTGCATGTCCTCTCTCACCACATCCATAAACCTTCTCTTAGGCCTTCCTCTTTTTTCTCTTGCCTGGCAGCTCTATCACTGTCTTTATCGATTACAATTTCAAAAATAGTAAGATTTAATTTGTTTGAAATCTGAACTGTCTTATGCACCATATAACTTTTAATTATTCACATCAGATATAAACAACTGTAGTGTATTTTGGCTGGTTGTGTTGAGCATGACACATTAATAATGAGGGTTATGTAGTCAAGATTACTTTTTAAAGTAATGTGTAATGCAACACTTATTCTAATTGAAGTTATTCCTGAAAGCATGTGTGTAGCATGCAATTAAGTGGAAAGAACTAAACAAAAGTTATAAGTATAAACTTAATTTTGCATGTGCTGAGAAGTAATTTATTCCGTACAGTTTATAGTCACAGGGAGCCAGTGATTATTGCAGTAGCAGTGACTGTAAAACAAGATGTGGTAAACAGAACACACCCTTGCAAGGTTCAATGGTACAGACAAGCAGAAAACAAGTGTGCTGCGCAACATATAATAAACTAAAAAGATTTACAGCTTTCTGTTAAGTCCAGTTATTTGCTATAGATATGACAAAATATTGCGCAGCGGCCAGTGGTCATACAGTAACTCAAGTCTTGTAAATCTTGCAACTGTAAATCTTTAGTACACAAAGGACAAAATGTATCTCTAAAACACAAGAAGGTTCGTATCTTGGGCTTATGATTTAATCAGTACTTGAAGTGGAAATAAATATGTGCCAATAATTTCTATTTTTGTTGGCTTCCTGGTCCTTCTCACAATGCACTTCAAATTTTTCACAATTTTTTAGTCAAGCAGGAGCTTTGCCCCCTCTCAGTTTTACGATGCCACAAAAACATTACATGGAACGGTGGGAACAAAGTTAAATTAATGTTCTTCTGCAGTGGTGGTCACTAGCACGGCACACCAAATTGGTATACTTTTGACAATACAGCCTGGGACATGTTATGTTTATGACAGAATAATAATAACATTTTCACAGATTTCTTTTACTAACTGTCATCAGTGTGCACTAATATTTTAAAGTTTGTCGTCACATACTTAACTTTCATATGAATGTATTTATTTACTTTGGTGAATTCTTGTGATCTTAAACTTATCATTGTAGTCAAATCAATTTGCATGTTAATTGTTCTAATTAATTATATTATTCATAAATTAAAAACAAAGATACCATATTTAGAAATAAACAGACAAAACACTTAATTTTATCATTGTTGCTATAGTCACTCATGTTATTTAACTAGATACATAAAAATGTGTGAACTACAACCTTCAAGACTGTGGCAAAACTCCCCCCGAGATGGGATTTCAGTATTGAATGGTAAAATTGGAAGTCTGTCTAGTGGTAGGTGCATGCAAGATGCATATGGAAACAGAGAGAAAGTGATTTCACCAAGGACCTGAAAAAAACATTTTGTAAGAAAATGCTTACCTGCTTTAAATCAGACATTTACTAGATTGAAATTCAGGGAAAAGGGGCAAACTGGATAATTATTCTTTACGTTGGGCTTGTTTTGGATGAATTTTTAATGTCTGTATTTTAGCATTGATATAATTTTAGTTTTACTTTAGATACACTACTACCCTCAAACTACACAAATGCGAAGGAAAACATTGTTAGAAAAAAGGGTAGAAGACATAAGTAGGCTGGGCTAGAGTATGCTGTATAAAAAAGTGACTTGCAGCCAGGGTATACTTGCTTATTATTTTTAAAACCTACTTCTGCTTGGTTTGACTGTTTCTGGGTGTAGAATAAAGTGCCAGTTTTACCTAGATATGATGAAACACCATAATCTGTTAAAATAGTAAAGGTGACATTTTTTTAATAGAACTTCAAACTGTATTCTGAACTATTTGTCTTATGCTCCCATGAAGAGTTGCAGTGACCCTCTTTGCAGTAATACATTAAAAAAAAGAAAGCACCTTTCTATTCACTTCCATCCCCTCTCACCCTACTGCATAGTAAATTTATTTTGTCATGTAAAACTATTACACATGTAAGTAGTATATGTTTGTTGCATCTCCTTCAGTTCAGTCTAAAACATCTAATTGCTGGTATATTCATTTTTTGTCATGTTATGAACACAGTTAGTTGCTCCCTTGCATCCAAACCTTTTAAAACTGGTTCTCATTCCTTGGGATCTGAATTGGAATATGTGGGTCAGATAATGGATGGATGGTTTCATTTCTTGCCATTAGACCACTGGGGAATACTACCTTAGAAACCCCTAGCGAGGATGGGAAATAGGCATTACTAGCAAAATATTCTCATTTTGCTCTTATTTATCAAACAATCCAATGCAAAAAGTAAGTGTCTTAAATCGATAAGTGATCTTTACAATTGGAACTCAGGGAGTATTTACAGAATGAGATGAGGAGACATCTAATAATGAACAACAGAAAGTCATTCATACTGTATAATAAAGAAACCTCATATACAGCAGAAATTAAAAAAATACTAACAATTCCTTTACCTGTTCCAAGCACCTGCATCTTGTGGTGTACACAAAAACTCAGCAAGACACTTTTTTCCCCGTTGAACATCATCTTTACCAAGATAAGGCTGGTTCTTTTCTGCCTTGGCAATCGCTGTGAAGAGAGTCACCATTTTGTTGTGCGACACCTGTAAATATAATTAGGTCACAGTATCAATACATGATAAATGTCTACCAGGAGGGTGGACAAATAATTAAACTAACATATTACTGAGGGGTGTAACCAGTAAAGGCCACATTTACAATTTGTGCTTGTTTTAAATTAATACCTCAGACAATTTGATAGCCCAGAAAAAAGGTGATTCTGGGTACGTCTCAGTCACCATAACTGCAATTTCACCCTCATCTTTCATTATAGAGCTGAACCAGTTCAGGTTGCCAAAACACTCGTTTAGGATGCTCATTAGCATCAGACTCCTGGAGAATGGAGAAGAGCAAGAATTACTGATTTCATACTTCCAGTGAAATTAAAAGTAGTAATAAATTCAAGACCTTCACTTCAAAATTAAAGTATATTGTCATTTAAACAAAGAAAAAAATATTTGTCATTAAAAATTTTTAACATAGTTTGAATTTTAAAAAATTACTTGGGAACAGATTAAAAAAATATAAGACAAATTTTAGCAGCGAGTAAAATTAAACTGCACTAAACTGTTTATGCTAACCAGATAAAACTAGCTCTAGCAAATATACTGTACTTACTTGAAGAAATGTATTAAACTCTTGATAGTTCTTTACCCAAAAACAACAGAAATACAACTTATAGAAAAGAAAAAATAACTAAAGAACTGGTGATAGATTTAGGAAGAACGCAATCTCTAGTTATTCCCCTGTCTATTAGGGGTGTGGATGTGGAGATTATTCAGGACTACATGTACCTGGCAGTGTATATGAACAGTAAGTTAGTTGATCTAAGAACTCACTGGTCATATATAAGAAGGGTCAAAGTAGACTGTATTTCCTATGCAGACTCAAATTCTTTAGGGTCTGCAATACTATACTGTGGAAGTTCTATGAGTAAGTGGCTGCCAGTGCCATTTTTTTGCTGAGGCACAATTAGTATAAAGGTAGCAGTCATTAAGAAGCTTAACAAATTGATTCAGAAGGCTGGCTCTATGGTAGGGGAGAAACTGGACAGCTTGGAAACTGGCAGATCAGATAATGCTCCACTGAACGTCACAGAAAATCCTTCCTCCCCTCAGCCATTACACTCTATAACTTCTCTTCTGGGCACTCATCCACACAATAAGCTGTTCCCTCTATCTTTAATGGATCTCCCAGAACATTTTTTCAACCACAATAATTAATCTCTTGCTTCTCGTGTGAATAATTTTTTTTCTCAAAATGTGCAATATTATTATGTGAAATACTTCCTTCTTAGTGTGCTATTCTGTTTAGTAAATTAGGGATTTTGTAAGAAACTCAGATGTATAGTATCTAGAGCATAGTGAATGGGGATTTATTGTAGTTTGATATTTATATGCTTCTTTTTTATATTTACTCTTCATTTACTTGTGACTTTGTCTGTCTGTACAACTGTAACATAAGTAATATCCTTTGGGTATAATAAAGTTTTCTGATTCTGATAATTTTAGGTGGCACACATATGGAACATACCCGACTAGACAGCACACTACCACTGCATATTTTTGGTCAATGTACAATATACATTTTTGCCTAGAAGAAAAAACTGGGTAGTGTGTAAATTAACATCCATCCATCCATCCTCTTCCGCTTATCCGAGATCGGGTCGCGGAGGCAGTAGCTTGAGTATAGATGCCCAGACTTCCCTCTCCCCGGCCACTTCTTCTAGCTCTTCTGGGGGAATCCCGAGGCGTTCCCAGGCCAGCCGGGAGACATAGTCCCTCCAGCGTGTCCTGGGTCTTCCCCGGGGCCTCCTCCCAGTTAGATGTGCCCGGAACACCTCAACAGGGAGGCGTCCAGGAGACATCCTGATCAGATGCCCGAGCCACCTCATCTGACTCCTCTCAATGTGGAGGAGCTGCGGCTCTACTCTGAGCCCTTCCCAGATGACTGAGCTGCTCACCCTATCTTTAAGGGGAAAGCCCAGACACCCTGAAGAGGAAACTCATTTCAGCCGCTTGTATTCGCAATCTCGTTCTTTCAGTCACTACCCATAGCTCATGACCATAGGTGAGGGTAGGAACGTAGATCGACTGGTAAATTGAGAGCTTTACCTTACGGCTCAGCTCCTTTTTCACCAGGACAGACCGATGCAGAGCCTGCATCACTGCGGACGCCGCACCGATCCGCCTGTCGATCTCACGCTCCATTCTAACCTCACTCGTGAACAAGAGATACTTGAACTCCTACACTTGAGGCAGGATCTCTCGCTCACAACCCTAAGAGGGCACTCCACCCTTTTCCGGCTAAGGACCATGGTCTCGGATTTGGAGGTGCGGAATCCCATCCCAGCTGCTTCACACTCAGCTGTGAACCGATCCAGAGAGAGATGACAATTATGGTCTGATGAAGCAAACAGGACAACAACATCTGCAAAAAGCAGTGACCCAATCCTGTGTCCACCAAACCGGACCCGCTCAACGCCCTGGCTGCGCCTAGAAATTCTGTCCATAAAAGTTAGGAACAGAATCGGTGAGAAAGGGCAGCCCTGGCGGAGTCCAACTCTCCCTGGAAATGGGCTCAACTTACTGCGGACCAAGCTCTGAAACCGGTTGTACAGGGACCGAACAGCCCTTATCAGGGGGTCCGGTACCCCATACTCCCGGAGCACCCCCACAGGATTCCCAGAGGGACACGATCGAATGCCTTTTCCAAGTCCACAAAACACATGTAGACTGGTTGGGAAAACTCCCATGCACCATCCAGGACACTGCTAAGGGTGTAGAGCTGGTCCACTGTTCCGCGACCAGGACGAAAACCACACGGTTCCTCCTGAATCCAAGGTTCGACTATCTGACGGACCCTCCTCTCCAGGACCCCCGAATAGACTTTTCCAGGGAGGCTAAGGAGTGTGATCCCTCTGTAGTTGGAACACACCCTCCGGTCCTCCTTCTTAAAGAGGGGGACCACCACCCCGGTCTGCCAATCCAGAGGCACTGTCCCTGATGTCCATGCGATGTTGCACAGGCGTGTCAACCAGGACAGTCCTACAACATCCAGAGTCTTGCGGAACTCCAGGCGTATCTCATTCACCCCCGGGGCCCTGCCACCAAGGAGTTTTTTGACCACCTCAGTGACCTCAGTCTCAGAGATGGGGGAGCCCACCTCTGAGTCCCCAGGCTCTGCTTCCTCATTGAAAGGCACGTTAATGGGATTGAGGAGGTCTTCAAAGTACTCCCCCCCACTGATCCACAACGACCCGAGTCGAGGTCAGCAGCGCAGCATCCCCACCATATACAGTGTTGACAGTGCACTGCTTCCCCCTCCTGATACTCTGGACGGTGAACCTGAATCTCTTCGAAGCCGTCTGAAAGTTGTTCTCCATGGCCTCCCCAAACTCCTCCCACGCCCAAGTTTTTGCGTCAGCAACCACCGAAGCCGCATTCCGCTTGGCCTGCCGGTACCCATCAGCTGCCTCCAGAGTCCCACAGGACAAAAGGGTCCTGTAGGACTCCTTCAGCTTAACGGCATCCCTCACTGCCGGTGTCCACCAACGGGTTCTGGGACTGCCGCCATGACAGGCACCGACCACCTTACAGGCCACAGCTCCGGTCAGCCGCATCAACAATAGAGGCACGGAACATGGTCCATTCGGACTCAATGTCCCCCACCTCCCTCGGGATGTGGTCGAAGTTCTCCCAGAGGTGGGAACTGAAGCTACTTCTAACAGGGGACTCTGCCAGACGTTCCCAGCAGACCCTCACAACACGTTTGGGCCTACCAGGCCTGACCGGCATCCTTCCCCACCATCGAAGCCTACTCACCGACAGCTCCACCCCTCTCTTCACCCGAGTGTCCAACACATGTGGGTGCAGGTCCGACGACATGACCACAAAGTCGATCATCGAACTGAGGCCTAGGGTGTCCAGGTGCCAAGTGCACATATGAACACCTCTATGCTTGAACATGGTGTTCGTTATGGACAATCCATGACGAGCACAGAAGTCCAATAACAAAACACTGCTCGGGTTCAGATCGGGGGGCCATTCCTCCCAATCACATCTTTCCAGGTCTCACTGTCATTACCCACATGAGCATTGAAGTCTCCCAGCAGTACGAGAGAGTCCCCAGAAGGTATGCCCTCTAGCACCCCCTCCAGGGATTCCAAAAAGGGTGGGTACTCCAAACTGCTGTTCGGTGCATACGCACAAACAACAGTTAGGACCCGTCCCCCCAACCGAAGGGGGAGGGAGGCTACCCTCTCATCCACTGGGGTAAACCCCAATGAACAGGCTCCAAGTCGGGGAACAATAAGTATGCCCACACCCACTCGGCGCCTCTCACCGGGGGGAACTCCAGAGTGGTAGAGAGTCCAGCCCCTCTTAAGGAGATTGGTTCCAGATTCCAAGCCGTGTGTCGAGGTAAGCCTGACTATATCTAGCCGGAACCTCTCGACCTCACGCACCAGCTCAGGCTCCTTCCCCTTCAGAGAGGTGACATTCCACATCCCAAGAGAAAGCTTCTGTAGCTGAGGATCAGACCACCAAGGTCCCCGCTTTCGGCCACCACCCAACTCGCACTGCGCCCAACCTCCTTGGCCCCTCCCATAGGTGGTGAGCCCATGGGAAGGGGGACTCACGTTGCCTCTCTGGGCTGTGCCCAGCCGAGCCCCATGGGTGCAGGCCCGGCCACGAGGCGCTCGCCATCGAGCCCCACCTCCAGGCCTGGCTGCAGAGGGGGTTCCCGGTGACCCGCATCCGGTCGAGGGAAAACGCTGTCCAAATTATTTCTGTAATTTTTGGTTCATTTTTGTAAATTAACAATGAATTTAAAAACAAAAACCACACCCATGAAATATTAATATGGGAAAAAATACAAGAAAATATCATCCATATTTTAGAAACAAGAGGTGGAAAAATACAGCACATCTAGTTAGCTGAGTACTATGATTAGACTTCTAAATGTTTGGAAATACGATTAAAAATTATAAAACACACCACAATAACAGTGCATTATGATCACACTAAACTCTCAAAGTTACGCAGTAGTATGTTGTGGTCAGTTTGGTTAAGGTTTGGCACAATTATGCCAGCATTTCCAACATCACAGCATATTAGGATTTCATTTATATAAGTTACTAGCAAATTACCCGCGCTTCGCAGCGGCGAAGTACTGCCTTAAAATTTTTATTAAGAAGAAAATTTAACCTTTTTAAACTGAGGGAAAATATGCCAATAATTATTTGTTAAGGATCTCTTTGTATACCATGTTGTCAGATCGGCCCTCCGGTTGTAATATGACCAAACTGTGTGCTGAGCTTACTCTTGAGCATGTAACTTACAGTTGGCCATGTCAACAGTAATCTTGTCTCAAATCTCACAGCTTGGATTGCTGCTGTCATAATCGGTTTGAGTTTCATGGTTTGTTTCAATTACGATAGTATTTGCAGGATTTGTTGTGTTGAAGTGACATTCGGCATCTGTCAAGCATTGTAAGCACACAACCGGTTTCATCGGTAAAATCACATCCAGCTTTTGAGAGTTTAAACACTCATAAACATCAAAGTGTCCACTACTGAAATCGTCACCTGTGAATCTAAGATGTTTAAGAGGCATTGGCGGTTGTCGAAAGGTGTAAAATATTTGGCCATTTCGGTACACTTGAAAGCGACAACCGAACAATTCAGCGGCAGCCATCAACTCACATGCAGAACCATAGGTGAAGGGCTTAAATATTTCACTCTTCTAGTGCTCCTGTGTAGTATAATTATCTCCTGTACCGTCAGCAGTCCACACCTTGAACCTATCCCCGTCATTCAATACATAAGACACAATGTTCCTCCGGATATCAAGAGTGAGCCTGATATGGCCGTGCAATATGTAACAAAGAGAATGGAAAAGGAAGGTGCCATCTCCGGGCATGGAAACCACTCAGTAAGTGACAGTTCTTTGATCGATAGTGATCACCTCGATAGACATGGTAATGGGGGTTGGAATGATAAAGGAAATGGGTACCTGAGCAATGTAAAGTAAGTCTAAAATACCTATACAATAACTATAATTGTAATAAACAAACAATAAAACAGCGGAGAAGCCGTGGATTCAACAAAAAGGCTGTAGTTATCAGTAGGGAGACGTGAATCCCGTGGCGAAGCAAGGAAGGGAATGTAGAGACCGGAGCGA
>JANRMT010062854.1:130851622-130937386 GCA_026402145.1 Polypterus bichir lapradei | reverse complement strand
ATATATATATATATATATACACACATACACACACACACACACACAGTTATGCGCCCTTTATGGCCAACCAAGTTGAGGCAATCATACTTTTGGCCAAGGGCCATAAATAAACAGAAAGGTAATAATATTCTAGAAATTCCTAAAACCATTTAAAAGTAATAAATCTTTTACTATTATTTTTATTACTACAACACTAGGCTTCACTTTTCATGATTCTTGGAAAGTCTTTTAAGGTTTGTTTTGATTGGGGCTGCTCCACGTGACTAATTCATATGTTTTAGGCCCACACCACCTTTCTTACACCAAAGTTTCTTAATAACGTTTATGGGTTCACACACCAGTTTTGCCTTTTTAAATTCATTAACAACCCACTAGCAGCAACTACAAACTGTACCTATGCTGAAACAAGCTTGATCCATAGTCCCCCTTGGTAAGACAAGTTCACTTAAAAATGTGGAAATATATCACACAGTGCTGCCGATCACTTAGGCATGCCACTGTGACACACTCGTGAACCAACAATGGCAACCTGTGATGCACTGGCAGTGCAATCCAGTGGTTGAGAAACACTGCCTTGCATGGATCCAGTCTGTGGCCACTAAAACATGAAGATCAGTTGGTACTGCTCTGTACCAGCAGCTAAAGTATGCATACCTGTGACCCACACCAGACTCAGATAGGATCATTTGCAATGACCTGTAAACTTTGTGGCCAACATACGGTCAAATGGCCAGTCCCAAATTCAGCCATAATTTGCCATATACATAGGAGAAGTGTGCCAACTGACAACATGAAGAATCGTCTTTGCGCCGAACTGGAATCATCCCCGCATAAATCAAAGTCATCCAGACAATCTGAATCTACATAATTAGATCTGGACCACCCTGTATATGTATACACATGCATATATACACATCTATGTACACACAAGTCCCCTCCACAATCACCTTTTTTGAATTACCTTAATCTCATGCTGAAAGAAAAAAAAAGGCCAACTATTAAATTAAATAAATTTACTCTGAGAAAAGAAATAATCCCTTATTAATAAATAATTACTTTTAATAAAACTACATGAGCCAAGATTACTAGCACCCCTAGAAAATCTTCTGAACAAAGAGGAACTGAAGAATTTTTCTATTTATATATGTGTAGCCAAGTTGACGTCAGCCTTATCGTTTACATTGCACCATTAATTAGAATGTATGTTGTAATGCATATAGTAATAAAATGCACTGTATCTGTCATTCCAACAGATGGCACATTGAAAAAATTTGTAGTAATGCATTATATTACTGGAAATGTTTGCAATGTGCCCTTTGTTGGAGTGACAGAGACATATCAACCGGGTGGACACACAACACAGACACACGGTTGCTCATCCTTTTATTATGGTGGATTTTTTAAGTGGATCTGTGTGTAGAAACTTTCAAGCTGTAATCTATGACTTCCCATTTCACTAGGGTCTAAATATGAAGTAGCACAGATTCCAAATTCCCTTATTCATTAATTAACATCAGAAAGATAAAAGAACATACAATTCATATGAGAGAAAAGTGTGTTCACCTTCATAAGTCAGGGAATGGCTATAAAGAAATTGCTACTCACCTGAAAATGCTCATATCAACAATTAGGGCAACATTTAAAAAGTTTAAATCAAGTGGAAGTGTTACCAAGTTGCCTGGAAGAGACACCACCTCCATTCCTGCATATTATTTGGAAAGCATGCCAGAAAATAAGTCCTTCCTGTCATTTAACAACAATCGTAAGCACCTGGAGTTTGTTAAATACTAGTGGAACTTTGTTAGGAACTATGTTCTAGTGTCTGACCCTGGGAGATCTGAAGAGATTCAGTAAAGAGGAATGGTCTCAGATTCCCTGCTCTTTATTTTCTAACCTTAAGATTTTATAGAAGATTCACTGCTGTTTTATTGGCAAAAGGAGGCTGTACAAAGTATTAAATACTGGGTACCACTAATTGTGGCACATGTGGTTTTGTTAAAAATAATTTCTTGATGAGGAATTATTTGTTTCTCAGATAATATTCTCTAAGTATACTTTAGTTAAAAGCTGGGATTTCATTAATTTTGTTCAGTGTGATATTAAGGTTATTCATCAACAGTGATTTTTTTACAACCCTTTTTACTTATTTTTTTTACCAAGGGTGCCAATAATTATGGAGGGGACTATACCCAACAGATAATCAAGTTTGAAAATATATTATTTATATAAACCTTACAAAAAACCCTCATCTGTCATTATATTTTTAAATTATATACTTTATGCATTGAAAACACCACAAGCATTAAAACGGAAATTAACAAAAATGAATATTTGGGCTCTATTTAATGAAAGCATAGATTGAGTTTTAAGATGCTATCAATATTTTTACTGCTGCAAGAAATTATACTCCTCTGCTTGAGTTATTTTTAGGATTTTTTTTTTTTTTGTAAATTTCCTGTTTTTGTTTCAAATGAAAGAACTTACAAAGTTTTTTGCATAAGGAATACATTAAATATACAGAGAATTTTTGAAGAAATACACTGTAAAAATGTAACTAAGTGATAGTCGACCCAGTGTAAAAATGTTTGTTATTCCAACATTTCTATGTTAAATGTTTAGCTTGACAATAGTGTCTTCATTGTGTGGAGCAGATGTGAGTTCTATTTTTCTTTTGGGTTCAAATGTAAGAATCAGCATTTTGAGAATTAATGATCGGTTGTTTGTGCGAGTTTCATGTTCTGCGAGAATGTTCTCGATTTATGAGATTTGGACACGTGCACGACTCCACAATCTGTAGTTACTAAAGTTTGATAGCCGCGACTTAAGGTAAAAACATGCATTTACAATAGTAGAACTTTCCTTTGTTGAAAACCATAAAAAAAATCGCGGTACGATTTGTCAACAGGTGCCACACGAGTAACCTTAATAACTTTGACGACCATCGATGATAACCTACTGCCGAACGTAAATAAGTTTTTACGTGTTTAATTTTAGCTTGTGTTATTTGCAACGTGTAATGACGGCGGGTCTGTTAATTACGGAAGGTTTTAGTGGCTATAACAGAATCTGAAAATGAATAATTATAAAATAAAAGCTCAGTTGTGCTTACTGTGGTGGCTTTTAAGTTTTTAGCAAAAGCCATGCCGTTGCGATAGTTCCTTCCTTCCTTTTTTCCACTATAACAACTCTTGTGTTTTTATACCTCAAAACCGGACATCAGGACACTTTTTTCACTTAAAGTTAGCGGTCTGAATTCCCGTAGTAGCTGCGGTGCCCGACTCAAGCTTTTGAGGCACAATACCGAAGTTTAGAGCAGAGACTGGACGCTGATGATTATATTTTATTCAAGTGGATTGGGCAATAAGAACGTACAGCAACGGTCAGATAATTTTGTTTTTTTACACGGTGAATTAATAAAATCAATATTCTGTACATTTTTTTTTTCGGAAAATCGCATGCAGTCAAACAAAAATTAAAAGATGGCGTGCACGCCACGCACGATGACGCCTTTTTTGAAAACCGAATGTTCTAGTAATTATTACGGGCGCTGGGGTGCGTATGCATAGCAGCTTGTAAAGGCAAACGCACGATTACTGGTTGGATTACTCCTTTCTTGTGTACATTCAATTTATGCTAATTTTCTTTTAAAGAGGAAAATTGTGGTGTGTGTCATAGAGGGAGAAAGCGAGCGAAGGGGGACGGATCTAAACTGAACACACTGAGCAGATCTCAACAGCAATTCTTCTCTCCTTCAAGGAAAAAAATATATACATTCACAAACATATGTTAATAAATATGAGTCGCGCCACGCAACTGCTCATGTGTAAACGTGATGTTTAGCTTTACTGTGTTCTCTTTTAGATAACACCTTAGACATTTGTGATAGAATTATTACAGAAGTGCAGGTAAATGCTTACAAAAGAGGGTTTGGTTCTTCCAGAGGTTACCTTAAGAAACCTCGTAAATCTGAGGTAAATTATTGCCAAATCACCCTGATGGTCAAAAAGATGAAGATCTTGAAACAGAGAGGCAGCAGCTTGAGGATGAAGTAAAGAAGAAAAATATGAACCTTGACCTAGTCAACACCAAAGTGGGCCTCACTTTTTCCTTGAGATGAAAGGAGATTGTCATGGATGAACTGCTGGTCTCTGTAGTCCAACAGAGATGGCCAGGCCTTTTCATAGAGCAGCAGGTGAGTTTTATCTAATCTTATAATTCAATTGTTGAGTAGAGATGCTAGTATCTTGAAAATGAGTACATTATTAATTCCTGAATTTTGTTACAGGTATATGCATTTTATCGCATTACCCTGGTGCAATTGAAAGAAACATTTCTGACATCCTTGGACAGTTCGACAGCTCTGATCAAAATGTACAGAGAAAAAGGAGGCAAGACGACACATGAATTGAAATAACTTTTATAATTACTAGATGGAAAGGTATGTAATAAGGATCAGGAAAGAATAGTTTAATAGTCATAAGCATGAACTTAACATAGTATGTTGGCAGTGTTGTAATTAAGGCTGTTGAACTGTTTGCTTATGAAGGTGCATGTGGCAAACCCATAGACTTATCAAATGCATGCAAAATGATTTTAAAGAACAAGCTAAATTATACTGTATATGTTTATATCTGAGTCATTGGCACATATTCCCTCCAATGTCATGGACTACAAATTCATAATGTATTCATTTACAGTTTTCTTTAATGGTGAGATTTACACAAACAATATTTTACCAGAAATAAAAGTACAATTCCTTCTTTAAACCTAAGGTGTGACCAGCAACTTGGTGGTGTAATCAACAACATTCCTGAGCTATTCTGTTTATTATAAATTCCATCCATCCATCCATTTTCCAAACCGCTGAATCTGAACACAGGGTCACGGGAGTCTACTGGAGCCAATCCCAGCCAACACAGGGCGCAAGGCAGGAACCAATCCTGGGCAGGGTGCCAACCCACAACAGGACACACACACCAAGCACACACTAGGGACAATTTAGAATCGCCAGTCCACCTAACCTGCGTGTCTTTGGACTGTGAGAGGAAACCGGAGTACCCGGAGGAAACCCACGCAGACACGGGGAGAACATGCAAACTCCACACAGGGAGGACTCGGGAAGTGAACCTGGGTCTCATAACTGCGAGGCAGCAGCGCTACCCACTGCACCACTGTGCTACCCGTTTATTATAAATTGACAATTTAAAGTATTCAAGTTAATAGCATTTTTTTTGTGTGTCTGGATGTGTGCATATATTTTGAATAAATTGCAGATGTGCAACATCCTTTCATTATTTAGATTCATTTAACAAAGATGGACTTTTGTATATGTACAGTAATGTGGAAGAAAATATGTCATATATGTAGTTGTTTTGTTTAGTTTTCTTAAATTGTCATTTTGTTCAAACATTATTTCTTTGTATATTCTACCTCTATGACTATCATTCTTGTTAACTTTTCAGACAATGGATGTTACCACACACAAGAGGGCAACGGTTCTACAAGGACTACCTCTGTACTTAAGAGAATACAAGAAGTTATCAACAACATGTCATGCGAGTTCTGTTGGAAATGTAAAACTAAATGATTAACAAACTAGAAAGTTAAGTTGGTAGACAACCTTTCACTTGGCTTTGGAAAAGAGTCAACTATGGTGTATCTTATCACACCTTAACTGTATCATTGTTCTATATTTTTAGGCTAAAGACTCCCTTCAAATATATACAAATGAAATGAAGATATGAATATTAAAGGTTGTGAGGCACCATGAGACCCATCCTGGAGCTGCATCAATGAATGTGGCTGTGGTAATAGAAGGTCAAGTAGTAATTGAAGAGCTTGTCGACTTCACAACTGCATTTGTCATACTTGTTGGTCTTCCGTATGCTGTAAACATTCAGTACCCAAAATAACTGAAATGCACTTTTGAAACAGAGCAGAAGGTGTTTCTAAATATTGGAGACTCATACTCACATTGAATATGCTGCATAAATGAATGTTAGACAAATGTGTCTCAGATCTGCAGAATAGGATATGTTTTGTCTTTTGATTTTAGATTAAATTTGCTATAGCTACTTTTCTTTGTGTGAAATTGTTTCTCACTTGCACATTAGTGTTAATGTTATGATAGAATCCCTTTACCCTGTTCAGGTTCTGTTCAACAAGACATTTTGGAATTATTAATGTAACACTTTTCAAATTAAGATTCCACAACATCAGAGATGGCAAGGCTTGTGGTTATTAGTAATGATAACAATGTTATTAAGACAAAATTTGAACATACTGAATTTAAATACATTTATATAAGGGATTTTCATATTTCACATTGTAATAATACTGTAATGCCATGTCTAAGAAAATAACGCTGCATTATTTTCAAAAAGCTGTTTTTTCTTTTGTGTTAAAATAGAATATTTTGCTCAATATACTCAGAGTTCTTAAGTAACTGATTACAATGTGCTTTTTGAGTTTGCAAAAAATATATTAATTTGTTGAATTACTATCTTGAAGTTTGTTTAAATTTACTTAAGTTTATTCAACATAGGTTTTTTAGTTACGCCAATTAGAGATGACATTGACACAGCTGTAAAATTTATGTTAGATGGGCTAATTGCTGTTTTACATATTAGTTATTTCTACTTGAGCTAATTTAATTTTTTTAGTTTGGCATAGTGTAGCTTGTATCCAGTGAAGTCAAATTTTGTAATTGGCAGGATTTGTCAGTGTAATGTTGAGCAAACATTGGGAGTAGGATTGATTTTTTACAGTGCACATTTTAAAAGTGTTTATATACTAGGGGGCTTTGCCCCCTGCTCGCTTCACTTGCCAAACCCCGGGTTTGTATTTCCAGAAATACAATTTAAAGAGATTGTTTTTTTTCATGGGAATTGTTACATATGCATTATGTTCACTTTTATTTAACTTTAGTAAAAACAATATTTGGAATTAACTTTTCTGATATAATTTTTTATGGTCTTCCACTGTTAAATTTACATTTGCTGTTATTTTCTTTACCTCTGATTCATTAATTTCATGTGAAAGTCCAAATTGTTGCATCGTTAAATCTTTTGCTTCTAACATTTCTTTGCTGATTAAAAGAGCCGTTTGTTCATTTAAGATTTTGGATAATGGTCCTTTGAAAGCTTCCCATTATTGTAAAGCATCAACTTCACCCGTCATAATTAAGTACACGAAGAAGTGTCTTAATTTGTCAGGCAGCATTACAAAAGTGGCAGAAGACATCATTTCAAACATATAGTCATCCAATTTATATAACCCAGCTGCTCATGCCGCTTCCTGAAAGGTACCGTACATAGTTCCATCTATAGTTAGAACATCTTTATACAATGTTGCTCCTTTCGATTCACGTAACAACAATTTTAAATGAAACCATTCAATATCGTTTGCCAATATAATATTTAATCGAGCAACACTTTTGCAATTTTTCTTTGATGCCACACTCTTTTTTTGTTTCTGCCATGCGTAATGTTGAGGAATTTGTGCATATGTATATGCTTTTGCATTTATGTCTTTTATTAAGTTCAAAATAAGCCAATAATTTTGTATTTCTGTTTTTCGCTACCTCTAAAGGTTTGGCTTCTTTGCCCTCTTTAAATTGAATCATATTCTGACCTGGTAAATGAATCAGTAATAATTCAATAGAATGACTTCGACCGTGCATTGGCAATTCCATTAAATGCCGCCTGCTTTCCATTGCAATGATATACTGACTATCTAAATATGCTTGAACTTTGCCCTGAGACTCTTCTTTTGATAAAGTTACGTGTAATCTATCATGTCCTTTATGAATGTACTTATAGATGTACAATACTCATAGCCAATGCACAATACTCAACATTAATATGACAATCGAATCGTTTGAGCAAATACGGGTTATATGGTACAATCATTGAATTATCGAGCGTCACAATTTTACCATCTTTCTTTCCGTGATAAGCGAGTTGTTTTTGATGATTATCTCTTCGGCGATAATCAGGAAAGCTAGCCATAGCCATATCTGTTGTTTGAATGCTTTTTGAAATTTCTTTAAACACTTTTTTTCTTTTGAGACAACATACTGAATCTTTTAAATGTGGTCCGTGAGACATGTGTTTAATGACTTTGTACCTTATTTCAGGATAGGTATGTCTGTGCGGAAATTCCAAACAGAGAAACCGATCTACATCAGCAGTTAATAATTTATTTTACAAAGTAACCAATAAATGCATGTGAGGCAAACCCCGTTTTTTAAATTCGATCATGTAAATGTATGCTCTGATTTGACCGAACATTGTTTCGAGTTCATTCAATAAAAATAAGACTTTCTGATAAGACAAACTACTTAAGAAAGTGGGAATATCCAGAGCCAATTGTAGCCGGTGGCATTGTTCGCAAGAATCTGCGGATTTCTGGCCATTGTGGATTGCACATCATTGTAATAAATAAATCTGGCTGACCAACAGTTCAAAATATAGCCATTGCATCATAATAATTGTTGCAATGCTCTTGGACTACCTTGATATGATGATGGTAATATTACTGCTTTACCTATTTTGAATTTGTCTGAACTATTGATATTTGAATTATGAACGTGATCAATGAGACCTTGCATATGTTCAGTTCTAAGTTTTGCTTGATTCGATTTAATAAAGAAGAGACAATTAGCTTTGACTTTTAGATACGCATTAATAATGTAATGTTGCGATAGATGTTGCAGATCTTTCTTCTTCCCTTAGTCGTTGCTTACTTTCCTTATTATCAGAATTTGCACATAGAATATTATTGTTTTTTATTGCATTCTTTGGGAATTCTTTTCTCTCCAATGCTTTTGGGTCTCTTTGACACGCTGCCCTTTCTTCTTTGCTTAGTTGTGGACGTGTCACCTTTAACTTATACATTTTTTTAGAGCTGCTTTCTTCTTCACTTAGTTGTTTTTGAAGTTCTATCCAATTACAGAGAGGTTACATGACCGTGATCTTGTTTGCAATTGGTTGTAAGTAGGGCGTGACTTGCCAAGGTCACCGTTCACGGGACTTGCTTCCAAAGGATGTCAGGATGACGTGACTTGACCGTGTCGCGAGACGTTAAAGTGTCTCTCTTCTAATCTGTCTCTCTTCAAAAGATCACGTCTTGTCCCAAGTTTTTTTTTTTTTTTAATAATAGAGAGATAAGCCAGGAGTTGCATAAAATAGTATAGGCAGAGAAAGATAGAGACCCATTACTCAAGAAAGAGGGAGAGAAACTATCACAATCTCAGGTACACCTCAAGTAGCATAAAAATTGCATATTGTTTTAAATACATAAACAAATCTTTTATTACTAATATTTTTATCAACTTATGGAAATGTTGAGAAATTTAAAAAAAAAAAAAATTCATGCCTGCACTGACAGGACATCACGCTGATGTGACCAGTCAGCTGTCAGATGCAGTCTCGCATTTGAATGAGGGCATAACATAAAGCCAGATTGTTTTCCTTTTAACACAACACCATACATAACCCTGATAAAAGAAAGAAGGCTTCTCATTCATCCTATGATTGCATTAAACATGGTTACAGTTGTGCCTCTAGAAGTTCATCCACATCATAAACAACTTGTTCAATTCCGCATCAGAGGGAATAGATGCCTATCCAGACTGTAATATGCATGAGGCTGGCACCACCCTTACACAATATGTCATGTAATGTGTTAACAAAAGTGTATAATCATGGAGATGCAACAGTTAGCAGGGCTGCAAAATCGGAGGGCCAAATTACTTATACAGAATCAAGAAACACTATATTCATATTGATCACTATGTTTTTTTAAACCAAACTAAACTAAAATATGTAAAACATGGTGAAAGCACAAACAAGACATATCTGGTTCGTACAGGAGGGAATGTAGCTAAGTAATTAGTGCTGTCCAATTCAGTGGCAAATTCTGGAAGGGTACACAGGCATAAGTAATTGAAAAGTCTGATCAGTTATGTGATAACATATAGTTATAACAGAATAACTATTTTACAGGAGTGCCAAAAAAGTACTAGTAATACTAAACTGTCAACATCTATTTAATAATATATTTCATTGACAAAGGTAGCCTTAAGGTTGTAATAAATCAAAAAAATTAGGGAGCGATTTACAAAAAATAAAGTATCATGTGTTCGAGATATTTCAAATGTTACTGTTTCATAACTGCTAACCAGCTAATGCCTGCTCCATACACTGATGCAACTGGACAAAGGCAAATGTTACAAACCTGAAAAAATAATTTTCTCATAAACCGGATTTGAAAAGTATGCAGTTAAACTCTATAATGCTGATTTTATTTATTTTAATTGGCAATATGCTGAATTATTTTGGCATTTATTAACTCACATGGCCATGACATAGCAATGTTTTAATATTTTAGTATTGGTTTTAAGTAGTGTTTATTTTTGTTACTAGACAGAAAACTAAAAATTAATCATTTAGTGTGTACACAGGGTTAACATACGATAAACTGGGTAGTCCACAATCAGTTTATGAACTCTTCAGGGAAATCCACAAAAGCCAATAGATATACTCCTCTGTTTTTGCATGATTGGTGAACAAACCATACAAAATGCAATCCGAGAGCTGAAATGAGGGCTGTAGTGTGCAAAACAGAAAAACTATCAACTAGAGCAAAAACATTCAAAAGAAAGACAAAGGGTATTACAATTTTATTAAATATAGGTTGATCTGCAATTAATAAATCTAGTGTGCCCTTGTGAAATAATGAAGGCGGCTGCATCTTTATTCCATTTGTAGGTGCTCTGGACAGAATATCAACATTCCCAGCAGTGAATCTGGCTTAGAGGATTCACATTCCTTGGAACAAAACAGAATCTGGTGCAAGGTGTAATGTAGAGTTTGGGGTTTTTGACACCTATAGCTTCAGAGGTTCACTTTCATTAAATTAATGGGAGCATTTCCCCAAAGCATTATACCATTAAGATCATCTTAAACACTGTCTTATGATTGATCATTAATTTGTGTTTCTCAAAACCCACTATAACTTAAGTAGCAGACAATTATTGTACATACTCTCCAATCCACCTAGTAATCCCTAAGTGCTTCTTAAACTGGTTACCTCATACGCCGATTAAAGCCACAAACAGTGGTTGCCAAAAAGAGCACATTAAATTCACGTCATGACAGTAGTTTGAACATTCAGAATATGAAGATTTATAGTTGATATTATATTATGAAGAATTGCATTAATTAATTTGTAGTATATTTTATAGTTAATTTTTTAAATGTAAATCTATTAAAAATATTAATAATTACAGTTTTAATACCTGAAAACTTCTCTTATTTTAAGGTTTTGAAGAATCTGTGTTGTAAGTTTTCTGCATTGCAATTATTTGTTGAAGGAAAGGGAAGACAGAATTGTTAGTTGGGACTTCAGAGACAGTATAGCTACATTAAGAAAACCTCCACCAAAGAATATTCATTTAATATAGTACCCATACTACAGTCTCTCAAAATCCCAACATGTACACATTAGTTAAATTATATCAATGGGCTGTAATTGATATACAGTCTTAATTCCAGACTCTTGGAATGTAGTTATACCTGCCATAAAGGTTCTTTGCATTTAACATATAGGTGAATTTGAAATTACAAAGGACATTTTACATAAATTGTGGCAAAGTGTTCTCAGGGAGTGCCCATGGAGCCTTCATTTAAACCAATTCAACAGTTTTTCAAAAGGCAATGAACAGCTAGTTTGTTTGCAAACAAGATCTTTTATGGCACATTTTTTTCAGGACTGTCTTAGAAACAACATCCATTTTGTGCTTATTTATACACTTCAATTAATACAGTCCACGGTTCATGAGGCCGATCCTTCAATTAGATTTGAATTACCCAATCTCATGGAGATTGCACTGATTTTGAACCAGCTGAGGGGTAGGGAATGCTGCAGGGATCTGTTGTATCCAGGATGAACTTCTTCAGGCTGGTGGTAAGGCTGTCATCCTGGCATTGCAAGCAGTCTTTGCTTCTATTTGGAAAATGGGCATCATCCCAGCTTACTGGAAAACATTTGCCCACCTATTAGCGACCGAAAAAGTCTGGTTTTACGCCTAAGAAGTTTACCATCGACTGCAACCTGGCATTGAGGGTTCTCATCAAGCACAAATGCAGATATCAGCAGAGTTTCTTTACAGCTTTTGTTGATTTGAATAAATTGTTTAACTCGCTTGATCGAGCTGCCCTGTGGAACATCCTGGAACTTCACGAGATCCCTCCCGAAGTTGCTGGATGTCATGGCAGGCCTGAACACTGGTATTCTGAGTGCTGTGCAGAGTGGAGGTAGAACCAATGCATTTTCCCCAGCATAGGGGTCCAACAATGGGTCCAAGGATTTCATCCCCGATACCTAATGACAGTCAAGGTGCATTGTCTAGCCTATAGAGGTCTGTGCGTCCCTCCATGAATATGCTTCTCCAGACCATCACTGACCCACCATAAACAGGTCATGCTGAATGATGTTACAGGAAGCATAATGTTTCTCTACAGCTTCTCCAGACCCTTTCACGTCTGTCACATGTGCGCAGGGTGAACCTGCTCTCGTCTGTGAAAACCGCAGGGCGCCAGTGGTGGACATGCCAATTTTGGTATTCTATGGCAATTGCCAATTGAGAGCCACAGTACTGGGCAGTGAGCACAGGGCCCACTAGAAGATGTCGGGCCCTCAGGCCACCCTCATGAAGTCTGTTTCTGATGGTTTGGTCAGAGACGTTCACACCAATGGCCTGCTGGAGGTCATTTTGTAGGGCCCTGGCAGTGCTCATCCTGTTCCTCCTTGCCCAAAGGAGCAGATACCGGTCCCGCTGACAGGTTAAGTACCTTCTATGGCTCAGTCCAGCTCTCCTAGAGTAACCACCAGTCTCCTGGAATCTCCTCCATGCCCTTGAGACTGTGCTGGGAGACACAGCAAACCTTCTGGCAATGGCACGTATTGATGTGCCATCCTGGAGAAGTTGGGACTACCTGTGCAACCTCTGTAGGGTCCAGGTATCTCCTCATGCTACCAGTAGCATTTCCAGTTAATTTCATTAACACCAAAGCAGCTGAAACTGATTAACAACCCCCTCTGCTACTTAACTGACCAGATCAATATCTCAGAAGCTTCACTGACATGATGCTATACTCTGATTAAAAAGTGTTCCTTTAATATTTTTGAGTAGTATAGTTTAGACAAATACTGGTGTTTGTTGACATAGTTCACTCTCATGGTAATACTGTAATGATGATATAATTTTAAATGTTCACTTTATATATGTAAAATAAATGTAAACAGTACAGGGATCTGTAATTCTGATTGTTTTTTTCTGATGGTTGCATGATTGGAATTCCAGACAATTAAAATGTTTAATTACGGTAATTTCCTTTACTATAGCAGTAGTTCTCAGACTCAGTCCTGGTGAAAGGCTCTAATAAAATCTACCACTGATTCCAAACTGCATTGGGTATTTATAGTGTTATTTGTGGCCCTAAAAAAACTAAGTTTGACACCTCTGTTTTAGACCAAATTAATCAACTCTCAGTGAGTTAAAGGAGTAGGCTGATGAGAACTACTTGTGTCTCTAAATACTTGAGGAAAAAACTAATAATGTTATTTACTTTGGGTAGTGATTTAGACTGCAATAATATTCCATACCTTTTTAATTTAGTTGGACTAAACATTAGTTCTACTGAATCAACATGCAACTTGGGTGTGCCTTTTATCACCAAAACATCTTTTAAAGCACACATTACTAAACTAAAACAGTTTTCCAGCTGAAAAATGTTGGAAAATTAAAATGATTTCTAAATATGGAGGATAATGACAAATGAATTAACACATTTATTTTTAGTAAGATTGACTACTGCAGGTTGTTACTCGCTAACTGTTTAAATCATTTTACTGTATATGATAATTTTATTTAATTTAAAATGTTGCGGGAAGAACCATTTCAAGACCTGGGAAGTACAACCACATAACTCATCTTCTTAAGTCTTCACACTAGCATCCATTTAACTTGAGAGCGGATTTTAAAATCTTCCTTCTTACCAATAAAGCTTTAATTGGCCAAGGCCCTGCTTAGTACTTACCTGTTTGAACTTATCATTACTTATCAGAGTGCACATTAAGATCTCAAGATGTCAGCCTACTTAAGCTTCATAGAATGACCAAATTAACAGTTGGAAGTCAGGCTTTTTAGTAAAAGAGCTTCAATGCTATTGAACAATTTACCTGCTTAAATCCTAGATGCCTAATCTGTTTCAGCTTTTAAATCCAGGCTGAAAACTCACTATTTTAGTCTAGCATACCCTGATTACAGCTGCTGATTAGCTGTACATACTATACCTCTGTATGTTTTTGTGTTGTAAAAATATAAATAACAATGATTACAAACCCTTACTGGCCCTGCTCTATTCCATTTCTCTTTGTGGTGTGTGTTGTGGTGCTCTGTGCTTTTGCTTTACTCCCAAGCTGTTTTCCTACACATGGCAGGACATCTGAGATACAGGGATCCTAAGAATCAATGTATGGAAAGAGACTCTGCTGTACCCTACTCTAGGACTGTGACTGTATTGGAGTTTGTCTTTTATAACTGACTGCCACCCCTAAAGGTATTGTATTTTTTCCCCCACGGAACCTACTGACTGGAATTTTTCTTTTCCTCTTTTCTATTGTCATACTTCACCAATTATGTTAGTGGACATACTGTATATTGTTGGGTTTAGGGCTGGGCAATTCTTTCTATTAAATTAGTTAAATTGAATGGTTTTAAAGCAATGCTTACATGAAAAATAAGCAAACACTTTAGTCCGATCAGCTGGTCACGTGTGTACAGCAAAAACATTGATGCAAAGACTATGATGAGTGGTGCTTTTTTTTCTTTCAAATGAGCTAGTTCAGATTACTGGAATTGGTTTGGCTATGAAAGATCAGATATTGCACAAACAAATGTAAAATGCAAAGAAAAACATGATAGCAATTATATGTGGCAGCACATCCAGTTTATTTCAGAACTTAAAACAGAAGTAGAATGAAACCTGTACGAAAAAGCTTGGGGTGAAGATAAAACTTGTCCCCAGCTTTAACATTTTTTTTTTCCACTTTGCTCTGCTTTGCAATGGACTGCACAAGGCACACACCCTGTAATACATCCTGTCAGAAAGCGTGACTATATTAGGAGCAGAGCGTGTCTTGCCTAGAGCTAAGGAAGGAATAAGCGTTTTTACCCTGCAACGGTTGCCAGAATACTGTTGGGAGAAGAAATGAGGAGGCTGTCTGAAATGGGTGGTCGAACGGCTATCAGAGCCTATTTGGGTGAAGTGATTCTTCTACAGGCAGGTCACTACAGAGACCTTTAGTCATAGCCAGCCCATGGCTTAAGCAGCCTAGGCTATTGACTAGGGTCCCAAGCTTCTAGATGGGGTGGAGATGGGTAGTTTTAGGGGGTTGCTTCACTGACCGCATTCAAAAGGTTTCTCCCCCCCCCCTTTTCTGTAAACAACTTGCTTGCATTTTGGCAATATGGTACCACAGGTGGGCAGAACAATAAAAGTGGGTATATTTAGTAGGAAGCGGTTTGATTGGTTCACTCTGAAAGAGCGACATTTTGCAGATAGCTTATTTGTTCATTTTGGATTGACAGGTGGGCAGCAACTTTTAATTGTAACACCTGATTAACAGCTAGTGGTACATTGAGACACTGTGATAAGATAACTAAATATTTTATTATTATAAATCATAATAAATGAACTAAACAATTAAGGAGAACTCTACAAAGGATAACTCATCATACGTGTGAAACAAAACACTGCTAGGAATGATATTTGTTTCTTTTTAAAAACAATAAAACAAAAATCATTCTCCCACTGTCATAGGTGAAGTCTGTTGAATTTTCTTTAGCAGGCTTTTTGTGTTCACCATTTGACGAGTCTGATTATTACTGTTTGCTTCAAGAGAAAGGCATTTATAAAATATCATATAGAACATATTGAGAGTGGTACCAGTCTCCTCGCAAGCTTCCTTGCAAAACAATTCAAAATAAGCTCATCGACTCCATAAGTGAGATAGTAACTGGGCATATAGAGAGTGACAGCAAACATTCCAACTATTATTCCATTATTTTGGATTTAACACCTGATGTTAGCCATGAGCAGACAACATTAATTATAAGAATTGTTACACAGTAGCAAGTACCCGGTATTAAAAAGCACTTTATCCTTCAGCAACCAAGACAACAGGACAATTTTATCTTTTCTTGCCCTGGACAGACTTGAGGGACTAAAAATTCTTTTTGTTGACTACACAGCGCAATCATATGGCAACGGGCCAACATGAAGGGAAAGCACAAACATGTGAAAGCCAGACTGCTGCAAAAAATTCTAGAGCTTTATTTATGCCATGTGCCGTCGAAGCCATAAATTTAGTGGTAGCATATGCAGCCAGAAGCTCAATTGGTGCCATTCACTTCTTTAGACATCTGCAAAAGCCTTATAGCTTCTTCAGCTGCACCTCAATGGTGGGCTATCTTGATGAAACATGTGAATATCACAAAACAAGTCTGCATTGTGCTATTCAGTACCCCACAGCAAAACCTTGCCTAGGGCCCCAAAATGGTTTGGGACAGCCCAACCTATAGATACAGAAGAGGGGATAAGCTGCAAGCTATGTTTTTTGGAGATAAAGAAGAAAACAAAACAAAAACTAAGGTATGAAGAATGTATAGGAAACAGCAGTGAGGGCTGCAAAAAAAGAAAAAGTTGAAAAGAAAGCTGCAGAATGCAAGGAACGGTTTCTGTAAGTGATGTGAAAGAACCTGGTGGAGGCCACAGCAAAGAACAAGGGCTGAAAATGCTTAAACAAACAACAAAAAAGTACAGAAAAGACTGCAAAGAAAGAAGTTTTCCTATTTTGCACCTTCTCTTAACAATAATATGTTTTTGAATTTCTAGGAAAGATAGTTGGGTTTTCAGTTTGCAAAATGTGGACAACCTTCTCATGTTTTGTTTTTTCTTTCTCAATAATAGTTGAAAGTGATTTCTATAATGAAATAAATAAAATGTGAATTGCCCATAAATTAAAAAAAATAAAATAAATAAACAAGGTTTTATTTTTTTTTTTATATCACCCAACCCTAGTTGGGTTCCACCTAGGGTTAAACGATTAACTGATTTTAAATTGAAATTGCAATTTGAAACAATGAGATTAGTAAATTGCAAAGGCTGCAATTTAGGATATACATTATGCAGCATGTAATTCAAATGTATTTAAAAAAAAGGTCTTATTCGGGTGGGGTTTGAATTCTGTTATATTAAGTCTGACTCATTGTATGTAATGTTATCTTCTTTGTTGTATAACTCAGACTTGATTGTATTGAATGTTATTTTCTTTAGATAAAAAATACAACAGAAGTCTTATTCAAAGGCAAATGTTGACATCTGATTGTAAAAGAATTGTTGTTTATTCTACCTGCATTATGTTTGTCATTGAGTTACTCCAGACATGCTATGCAAGGCTCCACTACTTGAAAGATCTGCTTTTGCATGTCACTAACACAATCGGCTTTATTATAATTTTGAATGGTTAGCTTGATTTTTCATTGGTAAAACTTACAGCAAAATCCGATCAAAACATTTTTTTTGGCCCCATTGCTATCCTCTTTGATCCACAAGTCAGACCTGTCACTGTGGGTGTGCCTCTGGGGGCCATGCCCATCCAATCAGACCTCTACAGCCATCCATTAATATTCTTTTAATGAAGAAAAAATACTCTTTTGTATAAAATGTAAATACTTTTACGGAATAGTAGATTCACAAAGAACTGAAGAGGTGATTTTTTGATTGGTGCCTTCAGCGGAGTATGATCACATATACCCAAACTAGTTATTTGGCACAGAAAGTAACTCAGCATTACCAGCATTTTGCAATATTATCATAGATACTGCAAAATGCTGGAAATTGTCCACACTCAACTCCATAACTATCTACCTGATATTTCTACAAGATCCTCATATTAGCAACAGAATTCAGCTATCAAATGGTATGAGTGAAGGCGCCAAACACAGTCAGACTGAATAACATGAGCCAAGTTCAATTAATGTGGATGACCTGGGAATGGACAATCCCGAGGAAGTCAAACTGAGGAAGCTCCATAAGATGCAAATTTTTACTTTGATATTTTTCTGTGCTTAACTGGGTGTAGCCATGTGTCAGGACAGTGAGCCATAAAAACAGCAACAAAAAAGGGGTCTAAATCCTTGCAAGGCAAACATGTTGTGCCTCATTACATCATTAATAATATTTATTATTCACTGGTGAGACTGCAAAGCATGAAGCACTTATGGCAATGTTGCTTGGATCCCATTTGTAATACAGGTATTGTGATGTGTCTTGCTGCTACATGGATAACTGTGAGGAATGGGAAGCAGGGCTCTGATGGAGCCCAAGGGAAAGGACTTTTTGTGAGGGTACAGGACAAGTCTATAGGAAGAGTTGAGCAAAAGGGGTTAGGGATAAGATTGTGCTTTCACACCCAACTTGGTGTGATTTAAACTCAAGGATCTAGTCATCAGTAATAGACTGAAAAACAAAACAGTGATGCTGATATTTCCCTTTTGTAGGGTGCAGCTGCTTGGGATTTTGATGGCTATTATTTTTAAATAACAGTTGCCCAAGTACCATTTTTATGTTGGTGCTTATTCTTAATCAAGACACCGCTGCAGTCATTACCATAATACTAGAGTATAAAAAAGCAAGTACAAACATATATCTAATGCCCAGCATTGTTAACCTATGTTCGAATATATTAGAATGTTTACTTATTTCTTAATTTGAATATTCAAACATTTTCTGTCTAACGGCCCTAGTACACAATGTACAACTCTCCAGTGGTGAGCAAACTGGCTTGCTAATTCCTGTTCATACCAGACACAAGTATGCCACCAAAGAAACTGTTTAGTAATTGGGACATTGTAGTCATGTCTCAGCATTCATGTCTGAAAAAGGGTTGACATGGTGGTGTTCTTGACAAAAAATCTGGAAAGACCACAATAAGTGCTGAGATAATATAATAGTGCAGTCATCTTTAAAGTGTTCATAAGAGCTAGGGAAACGTTTACCAACTATACAGAACTGATTATTGCAGCCTAAAACCACTGTGCCTCCGTGATATCAACGAAGAAAGTATGCAGTTAGAGGCACGCAATCATAGATTTTGTCAAAATAAAACGGAAATGCCAAAATCATAGTCAAAAGTCAGAAAAAAATATGTAGGTCTTTTAGAGACAGAAAATTCAAAGTGGCATGTCATGATTGAAGCTGCTAGATCATTCTATTTATTGATGTCATACTGAAGGCTCTCCAAAATGTCTGTGCTGATACTTTGCACTTTTTCTTCTATCAAAAAGATAGAAATGTCTTGTAAATAAAAATAAACATTTTGGTATTATTATTATTTAATATAGTGTCCTGTGTTTGGGGTGGGGGGAGGTGTCAGGCTCCTTCAAGATTCGTTTTTTATCTGCACATAGCTAATTACACATGCATAGGGCACACACCTCCTCTTATACTGATGTGACACTTGAAGATCAACCTGAACACTGGCAAAAAACCTTCTACAAAGTTTCTGGTTAATGACTGATAGCATTGCAATTATCATCTTGAGTTATGGTTTTATCATCTTGGTTCTGTTAACAACTTATATTTGCTTAATGGCTTTTAACATTTCTCAGCCATGATATTTTTACTGACTAGTATTTCATAATGTTGGGTCCTTTTAAAACCATCTTCACAGTTGCTCACAAACCCTGCTGAAGGCTGGCATTTTAAAGATATCAGATAGAACTAAAAGTTGATGGACCTATGCAGCAGTCTAGCCAAGCACTTTGGATACTTGCAATTGGCACAAGTAATATTTTAAAATCATAACTGTTTATTTTAATACATTACAACTTCACAAGCATGGATAACTTGTTATTTATACTGTATATGTTTCATTAGTGTGGCCAAAAAGGTGACCTGAGCTGTGTGGCTGCAGAGCCAACCACTGCACTACCATGTCTCTGTGAGAACAAAGAAGAAGGAACGTAAGTCAGAGATGCGCAATCGTGTATTTCATCAAAACAAAGTGGAAATGCTGAAATCATAGCCAAAATTCAATAAAAACATGTAGGTCTTTTAAAGACAAAAAATTCAAAGTCATGATTGAAACATCTTGTAAATAATGATTTAGTAACTAGTAATAATAAAAAGTAATAAACCTTTCATAATTGTTATTTCATAGAGTATACTGTGTTTTATGTGGGGGCATCAGGCTCCTTCAAGGTTTGTTTTCACTCTCGCCAAGCTACATGGCTAACGTGGCTAATTATTATGCATACATAGGGCATGCGCCTTCTTTTCTTATATTGATGTGGAACTCAACAGGATGGATGTTGCACTGGCCTCGCAAAGCATTATGGGGTGCTAGTATAAAAAAAAAAGAAAAAAAAAAGAAAATTTTCCTAAAGTAGCCAAATTATTCACTGTGAATAAAGCTTTGGCAAAATTCACTGATCAACTACTAGAAAGTTATTTGGATCAGAGGTAACTTACAAAACTGGACTTTGAGTTGTTTAATCAGTAGTAGACAAGAGTACAAAAAAAGAGAGATGAATACTCCCTTTGGGGTGAGGTCATCAGCACTGTCCTTTACAAGTCTATCCTTTGACCGTCATATTTTCTAGTTTATATTAATGATATGGATTAGAGTATAGTTTGTAAATCAGTGTAATTTAAAGATCAGACTAAAATTTGAGGGAATGCATAAATGTGCAAAGTGTGCTATATACATGTAGGACAAAGGAATGTTAATTATAAATACAAGATACAATACATTGTCTTATAGGAAGAGGCTATAAAAAAGATTTAAGGGTTTTTGTTAATGAAAAATTCTCATGTGCAGAATTAATTAAAAAACAATTAAATATTATGTTTTATTATAAAAATAAAATTCTTCTTTCTTCTTCTTCTTTCGGCTGCTCCCGTTAGGGGTTGCCACAGCGGATCATCTTCTTCAATATCTTTCTGTCCTCTGCATCTTGTTCTGTTATACCCATCACCTGCATGTCCTCTCTCACCACATCCATAAATCTTCTCTTAGGTCTTCCTCTTTTTTTCTTGCCTGGCAGCTCTATCCTTAGCATCCTTCTCCCAATGTACTCCGCATCTCTCCTCTGCACATGTCCAAACCAACGCAATCTCGCCTCTCTGACTTTGCCTCTCAACCGTCCATCTTGATCTGATCCTCTAATGTACTCATTTCTAATCCTATCCATCCTTGTCACACCCAATGCAAATATTACAATCTTTAACTCTGCTACCTCCAGCTCTGTCTCCTGCTTTCTGGTCAGTGCCACCGTCTCCAACCCATATGGCATAGCTGGTCTCACTACCGTCCTGTAGACCTTCCCTTTCACTCTTGCGGATATCCATCTGTCACAAGTCACTCCGGATACTCTTCTTTACCCGTTCCACCTTGCCTGCACTCTCTTTTTCACCTCTCTTCCACAATCCCCATTACTCTGTACTGATGATCCCAAGTATTTAAATTTATCCACCTACTCTACTCCCTGCATCCTCACCATTCCACTGACCTCCCTCTCATTTACACACATGTATTCTGTCTTGTTCCTACTGACCTTCATTCCTCTCCTCTCTAGAGCATATCTCCACCTCTCCAGGGTCTCCTCAACCTGCTCCCTACTATCGCTACAGATCACAATGTCATCAGCAAACATCATAGTCCACGGGGACTCCAGTCTAATCTTGTCTGTCAACCTGTCCATCACCATTGCAAACAAGAAAGGGCTCAGAACAGATCCCAGATGTAATCCCACCTCCACCTTGAAAGCATCCGTCACTCCTACCGCAGACCTCACCATGGCCACACTTCCCTCGTACATATCCTGTACAACTCTTACATACTTCTCTGCCACTCCTGACTTCCTCATTCAATACCACAGTTCCTCTTGAGGAACCCTGTCATATGCTTTCACCAGGTCTACAAAGATACAATGCAACTCCTTCTGATCTTCTCTATACTTCTCCATCAACACCCTTTAGAGCAAACATCTTATCTGTGGTGCTCTTTCTTGGCATGACACCATACTGCTGCTCACTAACCATCACCTTACTTCTTAACTTAGCTTCCACTATTCTTTCCCATAACTTCATGCTATGGCTCATCAATTTTATCCCCCTGTAGTTATAACTGTCCTGCACATCCCCCTTATTCTTAAATATCGGCACCAGTACACTACTTCTCCACTCCTCAGGCATCCTCTCACTTTCCAAAATTTCCATTAAACAATCTGATTAAAAACTCCACTGCCATCTCTCCTAAACACCTCCATGCTTCCACAGATATATCATCTGGACCAACAGCCTTTCCATTTTTCATCCTCTTTATAGCTGTCCTTACTTCCTCCTTGCTAATCCGTTGCACTTCCTGA
This sequence comes from Polypterus bichir lapradei, assembly GCA_026402145.1. Lineage (NCBI taxonomy): Eukaryota > Metazoa > Chordata > Cladistia > Polypteriformes > Polypteridae > Polypterus > Polypterus bichir. Next base: position 130,914,885 of record JANRMT010062854.1, on the reverse strand, counting down.
TTCACTATCTCCAAATCATCCAACCTTCTCTCTCTCTCATATCTCTTCATTCATCAGCCTCTCAAAGTACTCTTTCCATCTGCTCAACACACTCTCCTTGCTTGTGAGTACGTTTCCATCTTTATCCTTTATTACCCTAACCTGCTGCACATCTTCCCAGCTCGGTCGCTCTGTCTAGCCAATCGGTACAGGATACTGCTTCATTTCACCTATCACTTAAAATTACAAAGAGAATCCAAAAAAAAATTTAAAAGCTCATAGCCAGGGGAAAGCCTAATTGACGTGGCAAGATCAACACTTTTAATAACTTATTACCCTTAGATCTTAGAGTTGGATTTTAAGGCTGCAGATCTTGCAGCTTTGACTACTATTTGCAAGAAAGTGCGTTTTCCTTAAAATATATACTGTATATATTAGGGCAGGGAAACGATTCATTTTTTAATCGCAATTAGTGCATTGCTGATGGTGTATGATCTTTTACTAAATAAGGAGTGGCACTGCACATGTACTTTGTCAGCATGTCTATGTCAATTAAACTCAGGAAGCTCTGCAGTATACTTGTGACTTTATACTGTAGGAAGATAAGTAAATACAGGTAAACAACATTCGATGAGGCATTTATATAAGTAACAAATGTTTTTCATATAAAGACCATCAAGAAACAGTCACAAACAGAGCTTTGCACAATACCCTGGCAAGCTCTGTAAGCCCTGCTGTTTCGTTGAAGAACATGTGTGTTGCAGATTCACTGGCAGGATGACGCACAACTTGCTGCTGCATCCCAACAGTGTTTTCTTTCGCTTTGACGCCTGTTACGGCTACATTGTTCTTATGTGTGAGTGAGCGTTTCATGCGGGAAGGGCTTCTGTTCCCTTTCTCCAATGTAGATCCCTCATCCGAGTTCACCTCTGTTATAGCACGTCTTTATTTGAAAACAGCAGTGTCAGATTGGGGAGAGCATAAACATGACTGAGAGAATAAAACTGGAAAAAAAAAAAAAGATAACCTTTACAAGTACCAATTTTTATGTTATGTACGTACACCCACACCATACAAAAACTGAATATAGCATCTTGTTGGTTATTTAATGGCTTCCACCGCAGCAGGCATTATGGAGTGAGGCTTGGATAAGATATTCCTCACCTACCGGCCAGTTCCCCGAGAAGTGACAACAGGTAGCCTATATAAACTGAAGAGCAGCACTCTCATTGCCATTTAAAATCTTCATCTGACAGTGCAGAATCTGAGTTATCAACAATACACAACACATCTCTGGCAGAGAATTTCTTTTGATGAGAGCGGCTGCTGGCATTTGACACCATGCTGCAATGGAAACGAATGGCAATTCATCTTTATCTTATGTTCTTTGCTGTCATCTAGTGGATAAAACTATATAATGATTTTTCTTTGTGGTTAGCCTTAAATCCTTCATGTGTCGACTATTGATGACATCCGCCTCGAAAGTGTTACTATGTTGACCATGTCAATGCACATTATAAGAAGTAATATGTATTATTATACATGGGAGTCATTATTCAGCTGGTTTCGGCTGCAATTCCCTACTTGATCAAGGGTGTGCTCAAGATATCTCCTTATATATATGGAAATATTCCAAAATCTAAAAAAATCCAATATCCAAAATACTTCTAATACCAGGCATTTTGGATTAGGGATACTCAACCTGTACTACATTCAAATCCTTTAAAAAGTGTAAAGAGCTACTTCCTTACATTTTGGCACATAATATTGGCAATACATGCTCCACACCTACCACTTCTGCTAATAATTAAGTGACATTTTAAGACTTGAGGTTTTATTTAATGACCAGACTACAAGTGCCAATTCTGTAGACTGTTACTTTAAACTATGATCAACACATTAATGTGACACAGGGTCAATTTGCTTAGACTCCTTAAAGAATTTTTGTTTATCTATGTAATGAGCACACTACAATAATCCTGTATGCACTAGTAATTTTTGAAGTGCATAAAGTATAAAAGAAACATGATTTTCACACTGTGCAGCCCCTTGAAGAGTTTTCCACTGATGTATGCATGCCAATTGCAGGAGAAGGTCTACGTCACATGCATTTTCAGGCATTTTAGTGTGGACAAAGCTTATTTTGTAAGCAATGTAAAAACACCAGTGTGGATGGAGATAGTTTTCATTTAAAAGTAGAAAGGCCTAGCCTTAGACTAAGTTTGAATCATGGCCTAATCGATGTTGTAGAGTCTGCCTAGATTTTCATTTTGTCTGCCATATGCCTGTGGTAAGTGAGGTCCGTGGTTGTTTAGCATTTTAAATACTGTAAATAATCGCTGCACTTGCATCTTGGTAGTAGGGGGCGTGGTAGTGTGGTGAGAACAGTTCCCAGGCCAAATGCGGGAGTGGTCAGCCCTACACTGGTGTGGGATCGTCTATGACCCTAACTGGTGCCAGGAGCTGCTGATTATCACAGCTGTGCCACGTCCCCATTTTAAAATGGGAAGCACGTGTGCGAGGAGGAGAATTAGGATAGAGAAGGAAAGACAAGAAAAGAGAATGGAGGTTGAAAGATGGGAGAAAAAGCAGGCAGGAAAAAGAGATAGAGGAAACAAGCTGGTGAACTGAGTGGAAGCAGGTGGACAGGAGTGAAGCCCTAGGAGGAGTGAATGGCATCGCTCAGGAGGGGGCTGTGGGTTGCCCCTGTTGAGTGTTTTGGAAGCAGGATCGACCATCATGCTCAGGGGTACTTTCACCAGGTACAGCCTGAATTGGCAGCAGTGGAAGAACAGAGTGCCCGCACCAGGTGGAGCCTGGATTGGCACCGGTTCAGGCACAGCAGGGCTCAGTGGTTGCTTGCAGACACCATGGGGTTGGTGGTAGGGACACGGGCCGGACAAGAAGGAAGTCTGCACCGGCTGGTCGACATGTCTCTCTACTGCGAGGTCTGGATAGGATAAGCCAGAGAGTCATTAACTTTAAAGGAAGGCACCAGGGTTTGCAGAGTTTTAATCTGTTTCCTGTACTGTGTGATTCATCTATTTATGTATTTTAACCACAGTTCATTTTTATGAATTATTTGACAGTTTGGAGCAATGCATTTATTATTTTTTTTTTTAGACAATATTTGGATTTTTTTTTTTTTTTTTTTTTTTTTAATAAAAGCACTGAACTCTTTTGCACCTTCCCCTTGCTTCATGCGGTGTCCTCATTTGTACAGCTCATCCCGGTCATGACTTTCGACAGTGTCAGGTTCAAGAGGCTCACCAAGATGGAGCATGCAGCCGGACCTGGACAGTCACTATGCCAAAGACGCGAGGGCTTGTGTGTGTGAAAGTATGTGTCTATGTATAAGAGTGTCCCAGAAATTGAATTGCCAACCATACCAACCATAGTTTTAGGTCTCATAGAATGTTTGTAATTTAGGGAAATCAATGGGTTGCTTTTCATATTTGATTTTCTTTGCTAACTCAAAATGGGCTACAGAAAAGTTCTCAAAACTACAACTATAATATGATACAATGGAAAAGTACCATTGTGTCCAACTGACCTGTGTTGCATACAAAAAATGTAGCACTCTGGTATCAGTATACTTTTGGTAGCCCAGCTTTATACAAGTATACAAGGTGGGGAATTACCTGAAACTTTTCACAGCAACATCTATTTGTGAAGTGTTGTTGTACATTATTGCATAGCACTCCATCTTCTACCACAATACAAATACAATCAGCATCTTATATTAGTAAGTGGATGATTTTTAAAGGATTTTGTAATATTAATACATGGTACTTTCTCCAATGTATAAAAAAATTTTGCCAAAAATTAAACTGAACCCTGGATTAATATTATATTGACAAAATTTAATTTTCTAATCTCATTTAGACCCCAAAAATTAGTTTTGCTGTGAAAAACCATCACTTTGGCCTGGAGTATTATTCTGAGGTGCAATATGTCATTTACAGTGCCATAAACCTTAAAATGAGCACAGAGAGAAATCTGTGTGTACATCTTCATTAAAATCTGTTACTCTTGTACCATTAGAATTTTTAAAAAGGGTGCCTTTTATAAAGGGTTCTCATGTTAGCAAAGGTAAATTATAGACGTGTAAAAGCATGATCACACTCAGATGTGTTTCAGCTAATAGTAAGGAGCGGTTTCACAACCTTCATAATAGCAGAGAGGGAGAAATTATTTTCTGAAATTATTTCAGAACTTTTGTAAAACTTTGTTGTACCTTATCTTATAGAAGTGATCAAACATTGTTATTGCCAGCATACAAAAGCAGATCTGAAAATTAAGCTGGACTTATTACCTGTTGTCAATTATTTATTATTTATTTACATTTTATGTAACTGACAGTAGTTGTTACAGTGTGTCAATACCTACCGGATTTTTGTTTTGTTAGTTTTTATATTTGATAATTCTGTGGTTTATCTGGTTGCTAATGATGACCTTCTCCAGCTGAAAGCTTTCCACAATGTGTATTAATAGACTACTTCTTTGTACCAGGTTTACCTGGATTATTCAGTTTGTTATACTTCATCCAGTGGTATCGATATTCCAATACACGCAAACAGAATTTCTCAAACTTCGGCATCACACCTCTAAGCCACCATCGGAACTGTATCAGCACCTGGATATTCTCCGTCATTCTCGTTGTAAATACATTCACAGTGGGTCTATAAGGTCCAAAAGCTGATAAAATCTGTTTGGTCTACTGTTCCTCAACCTTTATAGAGATAAGGATGGACTGCTGACCACAGTGTGCTAGCGAACCTGTCGAGGTTGATTACCGCAACACCTGGGAAAAACAAACTTGCCTTTGGGCTATTTAAGGTTCAATCACTCACCAGTAAGGATCCTCTACTTTACGATCTGCTAAATAACCATAAGTTTGACTGAGACCTGACAACAACCCAATGATGCTTTGCAGTGTAATCAAGCTGTTCCTCTGGGCTTGTTTACATCTGCCTACCCCATGACTCTGGTCAGTGTGGTGATCTCACGATACTGTACAATGAGAGGTGGAGAGTATCCTCTTAAACTATGCTTCATTATGCCTCATTTGAGTCCAATATCTTACAAATCAATAGATCTACTGCTCCCACTATACTTGTCACTGTTTATCGACCACCCAAGCTGAATAAGGACTTTTTAAATGTGAGTTTGCAAATTCCCTTGTGTTCTATGTCACCTAATGATATTTTGCTGGGTGATTTTTAATATACATACAGACACTGTTACTAACACTTTTGCAAGGGATTTTATATCATGTCTCAATAGTATTGGTCTGCAGCAATTTACAAATTTTCCTACTCACTCTAAAGGTCATACTCTGGTGTTACTTCCTATAATTGTACAGCATCTGACCTGTCCATATTTGACCACAAACTGGTGTCCTTTAATGTCAACTTAATATGATCTAAATCAAACCCACTTCATACTATCTCATTTCAGAACATTAAGAATATTGATTTAACTGACTTCTCCAATGGAGCTAACAGCCTAGCAGTGACAATTTATTTACCCCAGATGAGCTGGTTTCCCACTACAATGACGGACTATACAGTCTTTTAAAGAACTTTTCTCTTTTGACAATCTGGACTGTCTATTTTGCCCACCCTGCCCACTGGTTTACCTTGGAATTACGCCAACAGAATGCTAAAGGTCTCCGCTTGGAATGCCTTTATACAAAGATGGGACTTCATGTTCATCATACATATTCTTATGTAAAAGATGTGTTATTATAAGGATGCTCTCTCTTCTGCAAAAACTACATATTATGCAACACTTATTAGGTCCAGTGAAGAGAATACTAGGGCTTTATTTTCTACTGTTAATAGCACTCTACGACCACATGACAATCTTCCATCTGTACAGTATTCTGTTGCACTGACCAATGCAACTCTTTATTGACCTTTTTTAATACTAAGGTTGGAAATATGTACCAGCAGTCTCATTAGGAAACCCTGCACATTTTATGTTGCTCCTCTTCTTTTTTATCTAGTTTTTAAACTCCCAACTGCGGAGGAAATATCTGGTATTATTAGAAAATCTAAACCCTCTACTTGTCAGTTGGATCCACTTCCTACTCATGTGGTTAAATCTGGTTTGTCTTCTCTTTCTTCTTTAATAACTAACTAATAACTATCATACAATCTTCACTTATTCATTTATCTTTCAAAATGGCTGCAATAACTCCAAGAAATCTGGTGTAACCTAATTAATTATCGAACAATTTCAAATTTACCATTCCTTTCAAAAACACTTGAAAAAACTGTTGCTATGCAGGTATACTCTTACCTTATTGACAACCATTTGTTTCAACACCTTCAGTCTAGTTTATGCCTGTTTCACAGTATAGAGACAGCCCTGGTCAAAATCACCAATGATCTGCTGATGGCAGCTGACTCTGGGCTGTTAACCATACTTGTGCTCCTTGAACTGAGCTCTGCCTTTGACACATGATATTCTCCTACAGAGATTAGAATCAATTGGTATCACTGGCACACCAAATGCCTTGTTTAAATCTTACCTCTTGGATCTTATTCAGTTTGTACAGTTAAAAATTTTCAGATCATAACTTTGCCTCGTTGTTAGTGGTGTACCCCAGGGTCCATTTTAGACCCCCATTTATAATTTATCTCTTGGTTATATGTTCTATAAATCTGATATTCATTTCCACTGTTATGCTGATGACCCTCAGCCGTGTCTGTCTACTAAGGCTTACTCCACACTTGCACCCTCTTCCATCTCTAAATGCTTGCTGAAAGTTAAATCATGGTTGTCTGTAACTTTCATAAATTAAACAGTGATAAAATAGAGGTTCTTCTGGAAGGAACTAAAACTGTTTTGGGCAAATTTGACAATATTTCTCTGACCATTGATAATTCTCAAATCTCTTCTTCCTCTCAAGTTAACAGTTTAGGTGTCATTCTAGATAGTACCTTAAAATTTGAAGCACATAATATCACTTGGTCTGCATATTTCCATCTATGTAATATTAGTCATCTGTACTTGTTTCTTACAGCCAATAGCACTGCTATTCTTGTACATGCTCTGGTTATTATCTCTTAATTATTACTTTAATTTTATCCTCTCTGGTCTTCCTCAAAAAATCCTCTAAAAACTCCAACTGGGTCAAATGCTGCTGCTATTTGTATCATTACCAGAACCTCTTCCAGAGAACACACTACTTCTGTCCTTCACTAACTTCACTGGCTCCTTGTTAAAACGCATTGATGTTAAGATTTTGCTTTTTACATGCAAGACCCTTTGCAAATTTGGCACCTCCATATCCCTCTGCTCTTCTTAATATCTTCTACTCCTTCCCATATTCTTAGATAGTCCTGTTTATTAATCTTATTATACCTGCTGCCCGCCTAACTACTAAGGGGTATGGAGCTTTCAGCGAAGTGGCACCTCTACTCTGGAATTCATTCCCACAAGACATCTGTATCATTAGCTTTCTTCCTATGCTTAAATCCCATCCTTAAAATGAATCTCTTTAAGCTTGGTTATTTTGTTTGATATAAATTTTATTGATATATTTACTTTAAATGTTGCATTAACACTGGTTTAATTGTAGCTGTAATATTTTTATTTTATATTGTGATAATTGTTATTAATGTGCTTTCAAAAGTATCCTTGAATGCTTTCAAAATAAATAAAGATGTCAATTAATCTTAACCATTCAAATATATGACATATATGCTTTCATCACAGTTTTCCTATAAAACCTAACAAATTACACAAATTTAGCATCTGAATATTTGTATTCAGCAAGATAGTATGCTATTTTGACAATATTCCTAACTGCATATATCCACATGTGTTTTCTGTTAACACAGTAGAGTTATTAATAAGGAAATGTCCTTTATGCTTCGAAACACTGAAACACTAAATAAGTTTACGTCTTGGTATCAATAAATAGAGCCGATTATTTCATTGCCATTGTAGACAAGCCAGATAGCCACTTTGTTAGAAACTTGCCTTTGCTTGCTACAACTTAGTGTTGGGAGATAAAATGATTTCAATTTTTGATCAGGGAAAAACACTTGATGAAAACATTGATAAATGTAGGCTATAATAAATCAGTAAAACTTGTTTTTCCCACATTAAGTTTTAAAAGACAATGTGTTGTGATGCCAGTACAACCACCAATCACCATGCACTTTGCAAAATTGCCCATCCCCACAAAGAAGCTATGTTGTAAACATTAGCAACATGGTTGGTTGTTTGGGAAATATGTCGTGCAACGAGGACATCCTGGTAAGTGAAGCTGAGGAGGAAAATTTCTTAACTGCTCAGGCAGAGATAATACCAATGAAAGGCCCATGTTTGGAAGTGATTTTGGTAACTCAAATCAGACAAAGCACAAATAAAGCCAGTATAAAAGACAGGTCCCAACAAAGACTAATACAATAAACCTATTCCACCACCTTAAAAAAAATACCACTCAGTCGAATTTTCTGAATGTCAAAAAGAACCCTTGAGTGATGTGGCTGGCAAGCCTTTGAGCAGCTGTACTGTTCCTAAACAGCAATCAACTGTGTTGTCATTTGTCACTATGACCTTATATAGTAGAGAATCAAAAAAGCATCAGAACATAACAAATGTGGTCACTTACTTCATGGTGAGGCACATGATGCCAGTGAGTGTTGTCGAAAAAGAAGGCTTCAAGAAACCTCTGAAAAAAATCTACCTGAGGTTTAAACTCCCTGGCCGAAAACATTTTTCTCCAGGTGGTGTTTCCATAGCTTTACAATGAAGGGTGGGTGAAGTTAGAAGCTGCATTAAAAGATGCAAGATACTTCTCCAATATGACAGACTTATGGTCGAGTCAGACATCGGAAGCCTTACCCTTCCTCTTGTGTTAGGGTCAGCACCGACCCGTTTTACTTTTTAAATGCATAAAACTACTACCTAATTTTGTTTATTGCATCAAGGCTTTTTGACTTTGTCAGGAATCTGTATTTAATTAAAATAAAAAAAAAAAAAAAAATTGTACTAAATTATAAAATGCTCTGGTGAAAATTACCTTTGTGTTGGTAGGGTCAGTTTTGACCCAGTTTGCCCGTGTGTCTCCTTACCTGAACAAACAAAACAAACTAGAGAAAAATCTGACAAGCTTGCTCCCATCAGGGATGTCTGGGAAAGGTGGGTGCAGCTCCTTCCACTGATGTTCAACCCAGGGCCAGAGGTAACAGTAGATGAACGTTTTGTCCCTTTCCATGGAAAATGCCGTTTCCGGCAGTACATGCCTAGTAAGCCAGGGAAATACGGCATAAAAATTTGGGCAGCCTGTGATGCAAAAACCAGCTATGCATGGAATCTGCAGATTTACACAGGCAAACATACAAGTGGCATTCCTGAGAAAAATCAAGGAAAACGTGTAGTCCTTGATATGACTACTGGACTGCGGGGTCACAATATCACATGTGACAATTTCTTTATCAGCTATGACCTTGGACAAGAACTTCTCAGGTGGAAACTTACCATGGTGGGCACAGTAAAAAAAAATAAAACTGAGCTGCCTGCCGAAATTTTTTTAAGTGAAGAAAAGGGCTCCACTTTCTTCAAAATTTGCTTTTACAGACACTACCACGGTTGTTTCATATTGTCCAAAAAAAACACCGGAGTGTGATACTTATGTCCACTTTTCACAAAGACGCAGCTGTGTCATCAGCAAGTGACAAAAAGCCCATAATTATCTTGGACTACAAACAAAAAACAAAGGTGGAGTGGACAACCTGGACAAGCGGACTGCCAAATACACTTGCCAGAGAATGACCAGGAGATGGCCAATGGTTGTGTTTTATAACATTCTAGATGTGTCTGCATACAATGCATTTGTGTTGTGGACCCACATTCACCTAGGGTGGAACTCAACCAGAAAAAACAAGCGGAGAATGTTTCTTGAAGAGTTAGGAAGTTCGCTTGTCAAGGCACACATTGAGCGAAGGGAACGGGTGCCCCGGGACCCAGCCGCTGCAGCCTTGGTCAGACAGCTGCAGAGCTCATGTAGCACTCCTTCCACACCATCAGCAACACAAAGAGCATCAGTTCCAGCATCCTCTTCGGCCAGCACTGCCTCAACATCAACCTACATAGCCACAGCCACAGCCACAACCCCACTGAGGCCACCTGATTCTAAAAGAAAGAGGTGTCAGGTCTGCCCTAGCAATAAAGACAGAAAGACAAACGTACTCTGCTTCTACTGTAAAAATATATTTGCAAAGAACACACAAAAGTGTCACTTTTTGCCACACATGCATCTAAATGCACATGCATGTTCTTGCACACAAAGACGTTTTTTGGAACTAGTGCCTCATTTCTATTGGTTTGATTTGCTTGATTGTTCGTTGTTTGTTTGACCTTGCAAATCCACATTTTGAGATTTACTTGTTTAGCTTTCCATTTATATTAAAGTTATTTTTGAAAATACTTTTTTGCCTTTTTCTTTGAAATAAATATATATGGGTCAAATTTGACCCATAACACCATAGATGTTACTATAGTAATTAATATTATAATAAAAATATATAACAAATTTATTTAAGAGATGTGTTCTAATACCCCTCAGTAATAGTCAGGTAACATAACAACCTTTTATTTATTTAAATAATTCTCTTGAGGTTCATTTAATCATTTTTTAAAATTGAAAACGAGAGGTATGCTGTTAAAGTAAAAGCTCATGAGGTCACAGCAAAAATATTAAAAACATTCTTTTAATGGACAAGAAAGCGTAACAAAGTAACCAAGAGGTAAGGAAAACAAATTGGATGATAAATAATTGTTTTGAGGGTAATATGGCTGATTAAAGACACAGGTCAAAACTGACCCGTTAACATAAGAGATAGTAACAGAAAGCTAACATAAGAGGACTATTCACTATAGTGATATGGAATGGAGTTTACAGCACAAATTTCTGCACATTGCATATTTTACTGTGGATAACACAGCAGAAATGGTGCACAATGGCACTCAAGGACGCACTGTCATCCTGGGGGCTTAGAGAGGACCGCAGGGCATGTATTACTACAGATAACAGAGTGAGCATTTTCAAGGATATATCGCTAAAATATTGGACTTGCATTTAGTGCTTCAGACATAGATTGCACCAAGCAATTGGCAATTAATTTACCATTGTGAATCTGCTTTGCACTGTGTTGCTTATATTAAATTTTTTAATACTAACAGTACAATATACTACAACTGAGTTGCTTATACTACTAGGCTAATTGTTCATTAATAATACATGAATATACTGTTCTTTTATCAATACAGCAAGAGCTGGAAGAGATAGCAGAAATGAAAGAGCTATAGGTACTTGAAAAAGAAAATACGCTGACCACTTTTTTTTCCATGGGGGAAAAAAAAGCAGAGATATCTGGCAGAAGCTCAAGAGGACTTTAATCTGCCCAAATATAAACTGGTAACAATCTCCAACAAGATGGGGGTCCCATCAAAGAATGGTAGGGAGAGAGATTGCTGGAGCAGGAGAAGGCCATTGCAAAGGTACCATCGGCTAACCAAAACATTCTCAAGTCAGTCCACGAGGCACTAAATTCACTGGTTAGTATCACCGGTACTGTAAGGGGAATCATATTGCCACCTACCTGCTCAGTAAGGAGGTCCTGCTGCCAGGGGATAATGAAAAAGAACTCACAAAGAACATTAAAACTATGGTAATCAGCTACTTAAATGACAACTATGAGGACACTGCTATTGATGACCTTCTAGGCATATCATCCCTCCTTGATCCATATTTCAAAACATGCTATGTGAAACTTGAGAAAGCTGATGTCATGAAAGCCTGAGCTGTCACTGAAATAATGTAAGAAAGCCAAATCACTTCAGCTACTGGACTTCACAGCTCTGTCAGTACAGCAGAAGCTGAGGGAAGTGAACCAGCACTAGCCAAAAAAACGGAAGATACTGTTCTACCTGAGATGTTCAAGTGATTGAGAATAGAGGTAGATATTTACTGCAGCTAGTAATGCAGAATTGGTTTGCAATTTAACATATTTGCACCGTTAAATTGTTTTGCACACTGTTTTTCTACATTGATACATTGCCCTGTTAATTTAAGTGCAGTTTTTACTGACTTACTGTAAGTGCAATCATTCTGAAATAATAAAAATCCAAAACATTACGGAATTTAAGAAAAATATTAAATGTATAGTTTGTGACATTTCTCAAAAATAAATCTCATCGGCTTATTAACATTTCTTATTTTAACTTATTTATTCAGAATATATTAGGATAGATACTCTTTAAAAACAGAAATGGTAGTATGAAACTATATCATGATAATTATTGAAAATTGATCAGTAAAGAAAAAAATGTATTTTTCATATCACCCAGCACTACTACAGCTGTTGTTAGTTCTGCAAGTGTACAGACTCTCACAGTCATACATGGGAAATTGTGAACATGTTCAAGGTTTCCCCCTTCACCTTGAACCATATATGCCAGATGGAAAGGAATACATACTTGGACATCTGTAGATGGGCTCATTACAATCAGAAAATGAACGTGAAGTGTCCGTTACTTAATTGTGATTGTGTAGGGATACTGCATTAAAAACAACTAATGCTACCATCATTTAATCTCCTGTAACAAATTTGTGACACTACAAGTTAAATTATTGTAACTTACATCAGATTGGTCATATCCTTGCACCCTCAGGGCATGTATAAATCCATTCCTGAACTAACAGCATAATGAGATAAAAGTGGCAATAATGGAAGCCTGTGTGCATGTGTAGGTATAACTCTGTGTGATTTACCTTTTTTTTATTTTAGTAATTTTTTAATAATAAGCGCAATTTCCACACTTGCACACTTAATTTCTCCTGCCTTAACCACAATGCATTTTCAAACATGACTTCTGTAGTTTTTCGTTTTGACATGCATTGATGCAGCACAGTATCATCACCACTGTGAGTCATTTTTATATTTAGTTTATTCTCACATTTATCTCACATATTACAGAGCATTCCACAGTAATTTGTCTACCTGCAAGTCATGCATGAGGGCAGCACAGACTTGGATACTCAGTACTACTGATACCACAAAAAAGCTAGTACTGTTACTTTTTCATAATTTTGGTATCAACTTGGTAATGAAGCATATGTTTGTGTGAGATCCTAAACTCGAAATGAAAGTTGGTATAAGAACTGGTAAGGGGCTAAGTCTAGACAGCCTTACTCTTGAATTCTGTACTGCATTGAGCATTCAATTGCCTAAACATACCATCCCCTAGAAATCACAGATGCATAGTTTGTTACCTTCAGGTGCCAACCTGCAAACAACAAACACTTATTTTTATATGTCGTTATTTTACAGACTGTAAAAGAATGTGTCATCCTAGCTTAGAAATGCAACAAAAATATTTAGATTAAGGATACTAAAATCCAAGAAATTTAGTAAACGATTTGTATAAAGAATAAGAAACATGTAGATGTCTACACATAATTCTAAATTCAAGGTCAAATTACAGCAGCTCAAAAGTGGCAGATTTAATATTCAGCATATTTTTATGTATTCTGCAGAGTACTTAAGGGACAACAAGAATACTCCAATCAGTTATTCCACATTTTATGCTTATGTAGCTGTTTAATGCTTAAATGTTGGGAGGTGGGGATTCAAATATGCAGCATGCAACATCCTGTTTTCATTTAGGATGCTGTACTTTTTTTTTTTTTTTAACCCATTTCTGCCCTCTCACTGTGTACTTTATCTTGGATGCTCCATGCTGGGAGCAACTCAACAATAGATGTGAAGGGGGCTATAAAGCAGCTAGTGACATGCATCTACTTCTTCCGATTTGCCTCATTTTAGGTTTGAATAAGAGAATAGATTAAAAATAAACCTGAACTAGAAAAACTCTTAATTAAGCAATAAACACTATGTCAGTTCTTATTTTGTACATGTTTCACCTCTCTTTATAGCACGTGAGAAGAAGTGAGTGAGTTGGGTAAGGGATAGCTACACGTGACAAATACTTATCATTGGAAAATCTAATCTACAATGAGAAAAAATACCCATCACCCATAATTGATTTGTAAGACTGTCATTTAATTAGAAAAAGAAGCAATACTGAAATCTTGATTTCTCTGTAAAATAAATTGCGGTTTGACAGGGCTGGGCTCAGCTATAAACATCTTTTTTATTCTTAAACAATTTTCACCTTTAAATTGGCTAAAAGTTTAAATTTATTCACATCCTTAATTTAGAAAAGGACTACAGTTTTAGTTCAGGTTAAAAATCAATATTTGCATCATATCTTAAAATTAAAAACTACCCAAATTATACTGAGATAAAATAATGTATTCTATTAGTTGGTCAGAGGTCCCACAGACTCCACGTTAATGTAAATATTTAGACCAAACTTGTTTGTAAAAATGTCCAACATCGTTCTTCTCATCTCAAGAAGCAAAGTCAGATGTTATTTTAAAATCATGATTTATCTATACAGTGGGATGCTCTATGTAATTATATGTGCTTTTCATGATAAAGTATCAATACAAAGTTCCATAAGTTTAATTTTGCATACACATAATTGTTTCCTCAATCCTGAGCTCAAGTCTACTTTAAAAAAAAAACATTAGCATGCTTCTTGTACAAGCTATGATAGAGTGTAAAACTAGGTACAACATGATAAAGTGGTGTCTTCTATGTTAATTCTACTCAAGTGTACTAGACTTACCAAACCTGCTTAATCCAATTCAGATCTAAAGAAGAGCCAGAGTCAATGTTGGCAGCAAAACATGACTAGATACAGGAGTTGAACCAAGGAAGCTTGATCCTTAAGAAACCACTGCATAATCAATAATATCAATAATCAAAAACAAACCACAGCATACCCAGTAATAGTAAAAAGCATTTGCTATAGTGTATGTTTGAAAATACTGCATAAACTAAAGCTTTATTAAAACATTTAAGAGTATTTATACCTTTTAAGGGATAAAGAAAGAAAGATTAACATTGATTACCTGTTTCTTTGTGGAGAAATGATTGACCTGCTTATTTTTTTCAAGAGAAGGTTTTATACTTTTTCCGACATTCAGCTTTCGTCCACGATACATTGCACCATTCAGCTGAGATACAGCCATTGAGATATGTTTTTCAGTGGGCACCTCAATAAAGGCAAAGCTATAGACAAATAAAAAAAGGCTTTGTAGCAAACAGAACATGTAAATTATGTAATTACAAAGTAATTTTTTTGTAATTTTTTTATTAGAACGTACCAAGCATTTATGTTACATGGGCATAATTTTGTGCTTTTTCTAAAGTGTTTTAAGATTTTCATCACCATTATGATTCCATTCTGCTTTTCCAGCTGTTCTGGTTATTACTCTACTATTTACTAATCAGTGGGTCAGACACGGAAGTGGTTTCAGTCTTTCATCATTCAGTGTCCTTTGCTTGGGTGTTTGCTCTGCTCATTTTTAACTGTCATTATTATGGCCTAATTAAGGCAATAAACTACACAGAACAAAGAAAATTAAAATGAAAACTACAAGAGACAGTTAAGCATTTAAAACTAGAGCAAAAATGCAAATATTTCTAAATGTATTATACAGTCATATGAAAAAGTTTGGGAACCCCTCTCAGCCTACATAATAATTTCCTTTCAACAAAAAAGATAACAGTGGTATGTCTTTCATTTCCTATGAACATCTGAGTACTGGGGTGTTTTCCGAACAAAGATTTTTAGTGAAGCATTATTTAGTTGTATGAAATCAAATCAAATGTGAAAAACTGGCTGTGCAAAAATTTGGGTACCCTTGTAATTTTGCTGATTTGAATGCATGTAACTGCTCAATACTGATTACTTGCAACACCAAATTGGTTGGATTAGCTCATTAAACCTTGAACTTCATAGACAGGTGTGTCCAATCATAAGAAAAGGTATTTAAGGTGGTCAATTGCAAGTTGTGCTTTCCTTTGGCTCTCCTCTGAAGAGTGATAGCATGGGATCCTCAAAGCAACTCTCAAAAGATCTGAAAACAAAGTGTTTAGTATCATGGTTTAGAGGAAGGCTAGAAAAAGCTACCTCAGAGGTTTAAACCGTCAGTTTCAATTGTAAGGAATGTAATCAGGAAATGTAAGGCCACAGGCACAGTTGCCGTTATACCCAGGTCTGGCAGGCCAAGAAACATAAAGCAGCGGCAGATGCGCAGGATTGTGAAAATGTTACAGACAACCCACAGATCACTTCCAAAGAACTGCAAGAACATGTTGCTGCAGATGGTGCATTTGTACATCGTTCTACAATTCAGCACAATTTGCACAAAGAACATCTGTATGGCAGGGTGAAGAGAAAGAAGCCCTTTCTGCACTCACGCCACAAACAGTCGCTTGTTGAATGCAAATGCTCATTTAGACAAGCCAGATTTATTTTGGAACAAAGTGCTTTGGACTGATGAGACAAAAATAGAGTTATCTGGTCATAACAAAAAGCGCTTTGCATGGCGGAAGAACAACACTGCATTCCAAGAAAAACACGTGCTACCTACTGTCAAATTTGGTGGAGGTTCCATCATGCTGTGGGGCTGTGTGGCTAGTTCAGGGACTGGGGCTGTTGTGATGTGAGATTTTACATATAACTTGATAAATATTTTGTACGTCTTTATTTGTAATTTAGATAAAGCAATGTAATTTAGTGTTTACCCCACCCCCCTTTACATTTTACGACAGAGTTGAGAGAGGATGTGTCTTAAACCAGTTTGGCGAGTATTTCTCTGCTAAAGTCTTTCAACCCCCCACAAGGAAGCCAGGATGTTTAACATATGGTTTGGGGGCAGGTGTTAAGATGTTCTACTTCCTCCATTGGTCTGAGGTATGGCTGTTCGGAATTGGCCTGTCTCAGAGGCCTTTAAGTACCATTATGTCCTATTGGCTGTAGGGGTTGGACAGAAAACCCATAAATTTGCTTGCTTTATCTCACTCTCTCTCTCTCTTATTAACATCTGAAAGAAGAATCTCTTGCTAACCTGTGATGATGAAGTATCTCTCTCTCTCTTACTGATCTGATGAAGAAGACCATCACACCATGAACTGAAGACAATACAATGAAGAGCACAGCTTCAGCCATATTGAACAGGCTTGAGGCCTGCTCTGAAGAAAGCTGAACACCAATGATGCTTTAACTAGAGACATTTTAAGTAACTACAAGTCTGTGTGCCACCTGAACTACATCTCACCATTTAATCAGGTTGTATGGTTGCCAATATTCAAATGTACTTTGCATATTGTTATTATTTATGAATATTATCAATAATACATTATTTTATGTGTAACTTAACTCCTGTTTGTCTTTTTACTACATCTAATTGCCTGAGGTTATAGATATAGAAGGGAAGGTGGGGATAAGTTATATACAATAATACCTTATAAACAGTGGTAAGTCTGTGAGATTAGGCATTCTAAGGCTACATATTAATAATACAATAGGGAAAAGTAAAGCAATATATTACTCTACCAAGATAAAACAGGGGCCCTTGTTAAAGTCAAGGGTTGGATGAATTCAACCCATTATCAACAAATTCTTCAGGATAATGTTCAAGCATCAGTCACAAAGTTGAAGTTATGCAGGGGTTGGATATTCCAACAAGACAATGACCCAAAGCACAGTTTGAAATCTACAAAGGCATTCATGCAGAGGGAAAAGTACAATGTTCTAGAATGGCCGTCACAGTCCCCTGACTATCATCGAAAATCTATGGGATTTTTTGAAGCAGGCTGTCCATGCTCGGCAGCCATTAAATTTAACTGAACTGAAGAGATTTTGTATGGAATGGTCAAAAATACCTCCATCCAGAATCCAGACACTCAAAGGCTAGAGGAGGTGTCTGTTATATTTACAAAAGGAGGCTCAATTAAGTATTGATATAATTACTCTGTTGGGGTGCCCAAATTTATGCACCTGTCTAATTTTGTTATGATGCATATTGCATATTTTATGTTAATCCAATAAACTTAATGTCACTGCTGAAATACTAATGTTTCCATAAGGCATGTCATATATTAAAAGGTAGTTGCTACTTTGAAAGCTCAACCAATGATAAAAATCCAAAGAATGAAGAGGGGTTCCCAAACTTTTTCATATGACTGTAAATGTAAGTATTACACTTCTGTGCTTTTCTGAATGCAGAATATTAGGTGACAAAGATCAGCTAATTAAATGAGATCAATTATGTGGTGGAGTGATATCTTGTATATAAGTTGATAAATGTTTTGCATGTCTTTATTTGTAAGTCAAACAAAGTAAATGAAATATTAGTATTTCAAAAGGCATGTTTTATTTCACTAATGAGAACAGTAGTGCTTTGGTGTCTAACCAACCACCAATTCTTCAGGACTGACTCAAGATGTGATGGAGTTGGTGTTGGTGGAGGTGTCCCAACCAGTTTCTCAAGAGTAATTCAGTGTAGGACATTCTTATAAGCCATCCCCCATATGAAGGCCATAAAACTACATAGCTGGCAAGCTTCAGCTATAAAAATGGTATTCACAACTTGAGGGCAGGTGTGAAAGGTAGGATGTGCACCCATTCATCTGATGTCTGTCTGTTTGGGATTGGTTTTGAATCGGAGGCCATTCCGTACCACAAAACCCTATTGGTCAAAGGATTTGGACAGAATGTATAAAATTGGTCCCTCTCTCTCCCACACCATGACCATGAAAACAGCACAATGAGGAGCATAATTCAGCAGCCATATTAAGACAGGCATGTAGTTTGCCCTGAAGATATAAAGGACTTGACCAAAGAGATTTGAGTAACTACAAATTTGTATGCCGTCTGAAAATACACATCTAACATTTATCAGGTTGTATGACTGCCAGTATTCACATGTACTTTGCTTCGCCATTATTACTTTATGAATATTATCAATAATCCATTATTAAAATATGTAACTTAACTCCTACTTGTTCTTTTATTCTAGCTAATCTCCTGAGGTTATAGATGTAGAAGGGAAGGTGGGGAGAAGTTACAAAGTACAATACCTTATAAACAATGGTAAGTCTATGGGATTTGAGGCACTCTGATAAAAGTCCACACAATAAAGAGTACAAAAAGGGAAAGCAGAGTAATACAGGACTCTACCAAGAAAAAACAAATTACAAAGAAAAAGACCCACTGAAGGGGAAGTTGGTTGGAGCAAAAACCTGAAGTCACAGTGAGTCCAAAAGACTTTGGTAACCATTGCCCTAAAGGACTTTCACAATCACTACAGTTTTTGTTGTTGATTTACATCAACACAACTACTCGTGCACTGCTACAGTTGGAAGATTTATCATGTTCTACTATTTAATTACCTACACAAAAAAGGGTCAGTTAAAAATGCAACCAACTTCTTAGATTTGGACTTGTTTAAAGAGGGAATAATTTGCTTAAAAGTTCTCAAATAATAAAAAGAATTTGAGTCCAACTTCGTAAGATACACAATGGATCTTCTGAAAGTCCTTTTGGCACTGCTGATGCTCCTTGTATTAGTAATGGCCAAAAAAGAAACCTACAGCAGTCTAATTATTTCCACACTGACATCATAATGAAAACACATTAACCATCCAGACTGTAAAGATTGGTTGTTTAAGTACACAGAATTACTGGGTTTAATCAGATTATATAAAATAAGCTCATGGAAATGTAGATGGGTTGAGTAATTTATATATAACCTATTATAACCTATAACCTATTATGTTTTGCATTTAGAGATGGTAGAGGACTGCAAAAACAGTTGGTGTAATCTTGTGTGTGTGTGTGTTGTTGGACAGCCATGGAGGGTTCCTACCTTGCACCCACTTTTGCACTGTGTAGGATGACAAGATGGAGGAGAACAGGTTTAAGAAAAACATAGTACACATATAAGATGGGAATCAAGCACAGCCCAAGCAGAATGATGTACCATATATGCCTCAGTGTTAATTATCTACAGTTTAAGTAAAAGTCATACAAAAATATTTCTTAATCATTCCCTTTTTCATTTTTACCACTTTTGAAGAACTCAGCAGAACTTCCACGTTTACCATTCAAAATGTATTTTTATAAATCAAAATACATCCCAAAATGTGTTCTTTCAGGTGATGTGTATCCTAAATTCTAAAATATTTTACTATATAATGTGATTTCTAAATATACTATTTATCACCTTTTTGCTGAAGCCCTAAAACACTAGAAATGTAAGGACCATCTAGAAGAAAAACACTGTTATTGCACCTCAAAAATACTGTTTCCTTTGATATTATCTTAAAGATTCTGCTAGCTTTCTGCTGTGTTTATGTAATTTGATATATTTTCCATATACTTAACTCAATACACATTTTCTTGCATCACCCCGATCCTTTTTTTCTCCCCATAAGATCTACAAATGGTGAATGAATTATGTTTTACCAATAAAACACAGCATAATATGTACAAAATTTTAAAATACATACACCAAAATTTAGATAGTAAAGGTATTTTGTATTGTCAGATGTGTTTCAATGCAATACTAAAATCTTGAAATATAAAATCACACAATAAGAACATCTGATTCTAAGATGTTAACAAGCCTACTAGGCATTAATTTTCAAAACTACCAAAACCTGTATTCATTCTTCATCTACTGTACCATAATACTTTAACAATAATACTAGTAATCATTTTAAGAACTTATCATTCACAAGTAATAGCATTAAGAATCAAAACCAAAATAGAGCATAAGTGATGTTCCCAGGAATCAACACAAAACAAAAAAAAAAAAAAAATGAATGAAATTTTTAAACTTCGCTTAGTGGATCCTGGCTGTTAGTTTAAAATTAGTTTCAAACCATTCACAATGTTCTTAGCATCTTAAGAAGCTGAGATGAAGTGTTTTATTCTTGAATACAGTCTTCAGCCACAGAGGGTGCAGTAATAGCTACCAGATATCCACTTCTCCCAGAAGTCTTTTAGTGTGTGTGCCATGTCCTCTGAAAGAATATATGAGCTCTATTGCCATAAGTCAGTGAGAAGGGGGAGACAGTTGCATAGCTCCCCGAAAGAAACATTAATATGTGAACTAGACTTAATTTATGCATAATGAGAGTACTTTCTCAATCCTATCTGTAATCTGCTGAAATTAAACATTATTAATCACAAGTAATAGCATATTAATCGTAATTTATTGCATTTCCTTCAAGTGTATTAATATTTTTCGATAGAGCAGAAATAACTCAGTGGTTCATTTCTAATAAAAAACAGTTTTATTAATTAACAAATAATTTAATAGGCAAGTAGTTTAATGAACAGTTTTGTATAACAGAAACAAGGCCCAACAACCACCTATCACCCTCCGGGAGTTGGTATAATATTTGGGAAAACCAATACATATTGTTTGGACTGCTGTGTTGCAAGACAACATACCAAAAGAACAAACAATTACAGATACAATTAAATATTTAAAAACAGAAACATAAAATCATGGTTCAGGTTTTGTACACAATCCGCACAGTAAAATTAATTTACACATTTAGAGGTTGCGATAAATCGTACGCATTAACATTGATCAATCAGCAGCTCTAAGAGATATATATCGCCCCAACCCAACAGACAAATGCCAGACACTTGTGCAAGCACACAGTTCCATGGGAAATGCCTTTACCAGTTTCCCACCAGTACAGCACAGTCACAAGCACTAAATACAGTTATGCACACAACATTTTCTTCTTCTCATTCTCTCTACTCCGCTCCTCCTGATGAGCTTTGTCTTCTCCAATCTGATTCTGGCTCCTCGAATGGAGTGCGACAACTCCTTTAATTCAGCTCCTGGGAGTGCTCCACATGGCTCATCAGTATTTCCTAAAATCACTCCAAGGTGTGGTGGAAGTCCACTATAAGGCTCTGCATCTCCCCCTTGCGGCCCCCAACAGTGCTGTACCAAACTCCAGCTCCCAGCATACCCTGCGGGAATCCGTGGTACCATAGCCACCTATGACGGCTGCCCTCTAGCATCCCAGGGGAGATGGTGCCTCGGAGATGCTCCCTTCCATCCAGCTGGCATCCTGGCTGGGTAATGACTGAGGCCACCCATCACAATATATATATATATATATATATATAAAATAAAAGGCCTGGGAAAGTTAACACGTTAATTTTTGCAATTAATGTGGTCTGTTTAATGCGTTAAAAAATTTGATCACCTCCAGGGCCGGCTGTGGTGGGCAGTGCTTTGGTCAGGGCACCATTTTAATGTATTTTTTTTACATTATGAAAAATAATAAACACAAATATGTTAAGTGTGCACCTAAAGAATCACATACACATCCAACACCGTATTTATATACTACCTTTAAAAATTTTATGAAATATTCATTTAACACAAGAATTACCAGAGCCTACGAGAAAGCTCATAAATCCGGCCCACCTTAAATCCATTCTTGCCTCTCCGTCAGTGTCTTTTGTCCTGTAAATGTGCCGATAAGCAGCAAGCAGCCCAGTATCCCATCCCCCCGTCCACAGCTGCAGTTAATTTCGCAAAGAAGTTTGTCAGTGCTCAGTGTTTATCTTTAAGTGAAGTCCTGGAGCTTTATAGGGTAAAATTGTACATCATCATTTGGAATACATACATTTCATGTGTGTTCCATGTCAACAACAAGTTAACACAAACGTTTTTCATGTTTTAGTAATAATTGAAAAAATGTAGGCATGAAATGTATAAGGTGTGAAGCCTGAAATACGAATATGAAACAAACACTTTCACAAAAGGTACAAGTATAACAAAACAAGTGCACTTTTATTCAAGAATTTAACTGAAGAAAAAAGAAAGCAGGTTACGGTAGGCAGTTGATAGGACAGCTTGCGTGGTGCAATGCTAAGAACTGCTACCGTCCAATCAAGAGGTCGCAGTTTCGATATCAGCTGCTTCCCAAATTTACCATTTTCAGTTGTGAGCTGGTCTTATTGTTAATATCATGCAATAAAAGCATACATTTGATTTGCGTCTGTAATTTTATAGTTGAAGTTAGCGGGGTTTTTTTCAGTTTTATTCTCTCACTCATGTTCAAGGTCCCACACATCCCCCGGATCTGACGCCGTTTTAAGATAAAAACGGGATATAACAAAACACATTTGTTTTGTTACACCCCCTCTTTATTTGAAAACCGTGTCAGATCTTGTGCACAAACAAGACTGGGAAAACTGTGGACGTGGATATGAGTGTTGTGCGTGACTGAGAATGACTGTGGATGTCAATTTTTTTTTATTTAGTTTTATTCTTGAGTGTTCCTGCTCACGCTGAATTAGTATGCACCTTCTGATCCATGATGTCAAAGACGCGCTGACAAAAAAAGAGAGACTTAGGTATATATGACATTTGGAACAATTAAATTTTATGACCTGTATTGTACACTTCGGAAAACGCACTAATGCAACATTATAGTCATTTGCATGCCTTCATGCGGTTGTAGTTAGTGACCGCGTTTGTTTTTTTATTTTGAACTTGTTGCTGCATGTTGGTATTTCTTTTGAACTCCAAGAGATGCAGAGGACAGCATAGTACAGAGAGGTCAGTTCAGCGCTATATACAATCATCAGATTCAAATGTTAACAGTTCCCACACACACCCAAGGACCGTCTTTACGACGTGTGTATGTGTGAACCCTGAAGTCCAAATATCAAACACTTTCACAAAAAGTACAAGTATAACAAAACAAGTGCACTTTTATTCAAGAATATAACCGAAGAAAAAAGAAAGCAGGTTACAGTAGGCGGTTGATGCGACAGCTTGCGTATTGCAATGCTAAGAACTGCTGACTTCCAATCAAGAGGTTCTGGGTTCGATGCTGGCAGCTTCTCAAATTTAATGTTTTGAGTAGAGAGCTGCTATTAATAATAAAACAATAAAAACATACATTTGATTTGCATCTGTAACAGCCGCTCTAAATTTATAGTGCTTGTCAAAGTTGGCGTTATTTTATTCTCTCAGTCATGTTCACGCTCGCCCCAATCTGACACTGCTTTTTTCAAATAAAGACGCGCTATAACAGAGTTGAACTCAGATCGGAGAAAGAGAACAGAAGCCCTCCCCACAAGAAACATCCACTCACATATAAGAACAAAGCAGCTGCACCAGGCGTAAAGGCGAAAGATGGCACTGTCTAGAGACAGGACGGAGTCCAGCGTCATCTTGCCAATCACCTGTCCTTGAAAGAAACGGCACGGCTTACAGAGCTCGCCAACGCTACACCATCCAGATCTAAACACTAGCGTGGTGTATGTGCCCAAAAAAAGTCTAACTGCATTCTTGTACCATTGCTCGCGTACTAAAGTGTCAGCAGGTATTTTTCGTGGCATTACACGTGTAATTTGTGAGAATGCCCTTGTCTATCAGAGGAAGCTCTGCATTATACTTGTGACTTTAAGCTGTAGGAAGATAAGTAAATAAATCAAAAAAAGTAACATTCGTTCTGGCTTTTATATAAGCCATATAAGACCATCACAAAACATAATCACAAACATGAGTTTACATGATACGTTGGCGAGCTCTATAAGCCGTGCTGTTTCTTTGAAGGACAGGTGATTGACAGGATGACTGCAGACTTCGTCCTGTATTCAAACGGTGCCATCTTTCGCCTTTACGCCTGGTGCAGCTGCGTTGTTCTTATATGTGAGTGGACGTTTCTTGCGGGGAGGGCTTCAGTTCTCTTTCTCCGATCTGAGTTCACCTCTGTTATAGCACATCTTTATTTGAAAACAGCAGTGTCAGATTGGGGCGAGCGTGAACGCGACTAAGAGAATAAAACTGAATAAAAAAAACATTAACCTTTACAAGTACCAAACATTTACACCGTCTGTTACAGACTCAAATCAAATGTATGCTTTTATTGTATAACAGTAACAATAACAGCAGCTCACTACTCAAAACGTTTATTTTGAAAGACGTTAAGACTCGAACCCAGAACCTTCTGAATTGGTGTCAGCAGCTCTAACCAGTATACTACAAGCAACACTAACTTGATTTCTTTTTCTTCGGTTATAGTCTTGGGGGAAAAAAGCGCATTTGTTCTATTATACTTGTCTCTTTTTTGAAAGTGCTTATTTGATATTTGGACTTCAGGCTTCACACATTATACACTTCATGTCTACATGTCTGTTTTATCGTTAGTACTAAAACATGGAAAAAGTTTGTCTTTTAGGTATGTGTTCAACATTTCTGTCATCCTACACTTATACAGATTTTTGTGGACACGGAACACACGTGAAATGCATGTGTTCTGAATAACAATACATTTTTTTAGCCTAGGTACCTGACTCGCTGATAAACAAGGCTTCATTTGGGAGAGGTTTTTGCAGTTTCTCCGGGGGTGGGGGGGATGGTATAGCAGGCTGCTTGCTGCTTGGGATTATCGACACATTTACAAGACAAAAGATCCTGAATGGAGATGTGCAAGTGGATTTAAGGTGGGCCAGATTTACGAGTTTTCTCGTAAGCTTCGGTAATTCTAGTGTAAAAGGTTTAACATTTCACATTACACATTTTATAATATGCCACATGTCAATACACAGAACTAGTGTTCATTTTCTTGATTTAAACATACTGAGGTAAGTGCAAAGGAGTGGGAGGAAAAGGGGTGGGGAGGGGGGGTTCATGACAGTCCTGGTGAAATTCTACAGAAAAGTTGAAGGTAAAAATTACATCCTCTCTTTTCTTTTTCCATTTCATGTCTCTGTAAGAAGATCAAATCAATGTCATATCACATAAGTGCTAAATAAGTTATGTTTGAGTGGCACTAAAATCAGTCTCTAGTATCTCTGTATTTAACTCAATAGTTTGCCAGCCAGCTTACAGTGCTGACTGCCCAAATGTAATGACAAATAGTAGTGTAATGATTATCCTACAAAATAGTAGTGTAATGATTATCCCTCCCCATGATTCAAATTTGCAATATTTTCGCTAATTTACGCAAAGAACATAACATAACCATCTAAGTAATGCACAATGTCTGTTTTTAAACGAGATAACAGCTACAGAGATCTATTTTAGTATGACAAGAGCAAAGGTGTAGATACAGCAGAGTTTTTCAAACATTTTTTTCATGTGGTGGCACACATTTTATAACACACTTGATATAAAATGCAAAGGTGACTCACTCATTCACTCACTTACTTACCAATAAAACACTATTTCCAGTTTAGTTAAAAAGCAGAAATGTATACATCTAGGGCACTAGGTATCCATTAAAAAAGGACACTTCAATATATTAGTATTTAGGGGTAAAACCTACCCCTTCAATAGAAAAACTAAACACCCCAAAATTTTAAAAATGCTTTGACTGATTTGATTGAAATTTGGTGATGGTGACATTCCGAAAAAAGAATTGCTAAAACATGCTTTTTTTATTTATTGAGATTTATTAACATTACATATGCTAACATACGCTTTATGCTGTGCTGATGAGAGTACACGCAAATGAAGGCTTGAGCAAAGTCATTGACGGGCCACGCAAATAGTATTATTAACAAAAAGGAAGGATGGACAACTGAAGATGGAACAGTGTCCTGGACAGGCAAAAAGAAATGTGATCATGTGAAATGTAAAAGTAAAATTTGAAAGTTCTAGGAAGACGCAAATTAAATGGTTAGCAAGTGCTGTTTTTTGTTGCTGACCATTGGCACTCTTTGATATGAACCAGCCGTTATCTTGGTTATTTGCTCCATCAAGCTCCAACCTCTGGTTGCAGCACTGAAAACTACAAGAAGGATTACTCCCCTATCGCTCTATAGATAAATAGATAGAACTTTTTTGTGCACAAGGGGAAATTTGGCTCTTTACAGAAGTTCTTTAAATAAATACTTAAACCGGTAGGTAAACAAACAAGAGAGTAAATATACACACACCAGAATGACTATAAAGGAAGAAAATTAAAAAGAAAGAAAAGATTTCACTTGTCTGTCACATAATATTGATGTACTTCAAGACAAGTTATTTACCTTCATTATATAGGCAAATGAGAACAGTATTTAAACATCTGATTGTATCTCATCTGTAAAAAGAGTACACTTACACACTTCTTTCTTGTTTGGGCCAGGAACATTGTCCATTCTGTTTTTAAAACTGAAAGTTTTGGAGCCGGTGTCACTAGCCTTAAGATGCATTATTGCAAGCTATGCTTTCTTCCAGTGACTGAGCTTAGTTTGGGATAAGAAGCCTTATGAAAGAAGGGAATCAAAGTTTCTAAACTCTTGTGCCAAAAAGAGTCACACTTTTTTTGTGTGGAGTTGCGGGGGATATAGCAAAGAGCTATATCAAGTAAATGAAATGTCTTTTGCCTGATAGTCATCTTTTCTTTAAAGTATGGCATATATCTTACAAATTCTGCTAGGTTATGTAAACTTATGAGCACAACTGTAAATCTAATGGTCAAGAACCCCCATCTGTGGAGAAAGGTAGGAAAGCAAAGTGGAAACCTTAAACTATTTGATTAATTATTAGCATTGATCAAGTCAAAGCCAATATTTCATTTACTGATTAACATCAAATTATCCATTGTTCTTCTGAATATTATTTTTTGCATGTCGGTGTGGGTGCAAGTTAGAGAATAATACTGTAAATAGAGTTCTAATATGTTGTATATAAAAGACTGCTGATCAGCACTGACTAAATTTTGTTTTAGTCTCTGTTCTTCTCCTCCACTTTCTCCTTGGTTGAAGTGGACTGTTCATTCCATCAGCATGCTTCAGAAATTTGGGGTGGGGGGACTTTAATTCAACTTACTAGTTTTAGGCATCTTGAATGGAGGGTGGGTTGAAGGTTGTGGCTAATATGTGCCTTGTGTCAGCCAAACCCCTGGCAAACCCTCAACATTCCAAGGTCTATTTTCACATATGCATACAAATACATACATTTTGAATTTTTTTACTAGAGCAACACATACTTTTTGTTTTTTTGTCAACACCCCCCAACTCAGCTATCCTACAAAGGAGTTTTCTTTTTATGCTGGCAAACAAAGCAATACACCACAGACTGAGACATGTATTTTATACTTCTGTGCTCTCAACACTTTTTTTGAACAATATATAGCCCTGTGACCAATTTAAACCTAACCAAAAGGATTTTAGACATTTACCTTTCCTATTACTGGTTCAAAGGTACAACTAATATCTGACTTTGAATCTGAACTTACATTACTAAATGCATGTTACCCTGTCATGATTAACCTGTACAGAAATAAAACTTGCAGCTCTCTTACTACAATGAATAGAATTTCTGATGGAAACCATGTGGGTCTTTATCTTAAGGCAGAAAAAAATGTAGCTGCTAACAAGTAACCAGCAGAGAAATGAAGCTTGTTTATGCATCACCTCAATTCAATTTTATTGTTGTCCAAAGAGGGAAATTTGGTTTCTCTGTCACCTTCCTCTTTATAAGTTTCTCAAATGATTTTATAATCAATGTTGTCAGAACCACTAGCCTTTGAAAGCATCCTTGTAGCTTAAATGTCTATTTGTGTACTTTTTCTCTTTTCAAGTCTGTTTTGTAAATGGAGAGAAAGTAAAACAGAACAGTGATTAAAGTCTCCAAGAAGAAAATGTGTCGCACCTGGAAAGAGTGACTGCAAATTTCATATCATATTTAATGAATATATACAACAGTATCAAATATTTGTGTAGTACTAGGGTGTTGTACCGTGTTAGCCATTATGAACGTAGTGAAAAGTAAAGCAAAATGACACCTTTTATTGGCTAACTAAAAAGATTACAAATGTTTGTTGAAATACATTAGGAAGCTAAAACAATACAAGATAAACAGACAGCAACTGGATGTCCAAGGATCTCAACACTTTTCTGTTATTGATTTACAACAGTATTCGTTTACATACAAGCAAACTCCATCACCATTGTGCTTTACCTGTGACAAAGCTGTCTCAATCTATTCTTACTGGTATGCCAAAGCCATCAATTATGAGCTCAGAGAGCCACATCTCAGTTGAAGCCATACTGAAAACTTCTCTGACGTTTCTACTAAAAATGACCATTAGCTTGCAGTTCATCAAATTTGTTGCGTAAAGGCTGTATATTCGCCAGTATTATGGTTAGAAGAGGAATGCTTTGGGATACCTGTTGCCATATCAATCTCAAACAAATACCTCTGTGTCTGCCTCGTTTTTATGTCCTGAGCTTATTGCTTCAAAAAAGTGGTCCTGTCTTTTAGAAACTGAAAGGTCTGGAAGCTATTCTGTTGGTACTATGCCTGTGTTGGGCTGGTTCCACTGCAACAGGAAATCCCAGTAATACTGAAATTTCTCAGGTTGAAGATAAACATCTGTATAACAGCAAGGGAAGTGAAAAAGTATCTGCAAACAGATAAAAGTAGTGACTCCATAACACATTTAATGATAAATATTTTCCTTTATCCTCAGAACATGAATATTGATTAAAAATGAATTGGCACAAATAAAAAGTATTTCAAAACTTAGACAAAGAGGGAGATGAGCCAGTAATCAAACCAGTTGAAGAGGAAATTTAAATATGAACATAAAATTTACTGGAAGCATGTCATTAATGTGTACATCATTATAAATAACAGATTATCAAAATCACTCAGCATGAGCAGTATAATCATCAGATATACTAACCAATATTTGGCAGACACAAAATATTTTAATACATTTAATACTAATGCTGAAACAAAAATAGCTTGTATCACACTCAGCATAAGGTAACAAAACAGATTTTGTTTCACCACAGTATTCATGATTTTTTACAACCACATTTGAAGTTTTTAAATATAACAGATAGTGGAAACTTGCCATATTTTTGCTTAAATAAATATGTAGTACAGTCTACAAATCCTTTCGTTATCTTGCTAAATCAAGCTACTTTCAATATGGGAGTACCACATATTAATGAATCATTACCTATAATCATGCTACACAAAAGAAAGACCTGCAAACCTTCATATATGAGAGAGAGAGAGAGACATATAAAAAAAAAAAAATTACAACTCACCACTTTACACCAAGGTGAAACTTTCGTACTTTCTGAGCAGAAAACGTTGAAAAGATTGTTATTATTTCCACCTGGGGAGGGGAAATATTTTTATAAATAATGTGGGTACTAAATAAGTCAACATCTAAACATTGTCCCTTATCAAATTATTCAAAAAATGCTCTGGAATTGAAATGGTTTAAAGGAAAGGGAGTTTGTAATATACAAGTATGAAGAAAGCAAGCTTATATTTTACATACACGTGTTTTAATATTTTACATCCAACATTTTACAGCATACCTGAACAATTTTTTTTTTTTATTTACTTACTTTATCTCATTCATTCATGATCATTTCTATTTGTACTACTTTCAAGTAATATTCAATCCACCAAAAAATAAAACTGAAAAATATCAAAGATGTGACATTTAATGTTTAACAAGACTGAAATAATATCCATCCAATAATTGGATAATTAATGAACATGGCTCAATACCAAGAAAACTACAAGTTAATAAGCTTTAAAAGTTTGCATGATAGTAGTACTAGGGTGTTGTACCGTGTTAGCCATTATGGATGTAGTGAGATGTTAAGCAAAATGACACCTTCTATTGACTAACTAGAAAGATTACAAGTAAGCAAGCTTTCAAGACATCTCAGGCCCCTTCCTAAGGCAAGATGCAATATAGAATTCCCCATATTTATATAGACACTAGGACAGATACAGCATTGGAAAACCTTTAATTCAGACATCTTAGATGTAAAAAATAGACCTCGCCAGGCTAAAATTCATTTAGCAAGAGAAGAGAACTATGTATAGTTAAGATCTTTTAATAAGATAACTGTCCAATAAAGTTTTTTGAAGTTTCTGATGAGTTTTTCAAAACAATGTATCTGCAGTCAGATTGTCTGGGACAGTCAGAGAGATACAAACAGTCCTCATATCTGGTCATAAAACACATCTCTATTTAAACCATGTTGTAATGTGTTAAATTTTAGAATGAGTTTAACTTCCCATTCTTTTCTCACTTGCTGTGTTCTGAAGTTATCCAAAAGCACTGTGGCTTTAAAGTCCCACACACAGTGTCCATGGCTGTTGAAGTGAGCTGCTACAGGGACATCTTTGTTGCCATGTTTAATGTGGAACCTGTGTAAGTTCATTCTTTGTCCAGTTTCTCCGACATAGAGTGTAGTGTCGGGACATTTCATACAGATAATTAGGTAGACCACATTAAATGATCTGCAGGAAAATGATCCCTTTATGCAATGTTCTAGTCAGCAGTGTGGTATAACTATACAATCTGTATCATAAATGTAAGGACATGTTTTACATGTGCCATTTTCTGTTGGTTTACTTAAGGAGCTTCAGACAATTAGTTGCTGCAGGTTTTGTGGTTGTGTGTATGGCATGAGGGGTGGTTCTGGAAATACATTTTTTCAGCACTTCATCATTGTTTAGCATTGGCTGAAGTTTTTTTTTTTTTTTTTTTTGGAAGTGCTTCAAGATGTGGGTTATAGGTGACAACACTGGGAATGTGGTTCTTGTTGTGTTTGTTTTATATTCCAGAAGGTTGTCTCTGGGTATGGCAGTAGCTCTACTTTATTTGAGTCTCTGTTGTTTTGGGGGCATAACCTTGTCTGATGAAATCTTGTCTAAGCCCCTGCAGTTGCTTATCCCGGTCTGTTGGGTCTGAAAATAATGGAGTGTCTTACTGTATATGCTTGGGATGGAAGCTATCACTTCTGAGGCAAGTCTGTCTGTCCTTATTCCGGGATGGTGCAGAGGTATGAACTTCTATGTTATGCTACCATAGTTTTCTGTCGACTGACAATTGAGCTTGGGTTTGTAACTCATTGAAAGCAACAAGTAAACTGAATGTTTTTTTCACTTTGGTTATATTCTTGAATAAAAATGCACATATTTATTTGATATTTGGACTAAAGTCTTCACACATTTTATACTTCACGTCATTATTAGTATAACATGGAAAAAGTTTCTGCTTTAGGTATGTGTACAGCATTTCTTGTCTCACACTTCCTTTCATCCAACACTTACCCAGATCTTTATAGACATGGAACACATATGAAGTGCATGTATTCTAATCACGATATACTGTATTATTTATGCTATACAACTCCAGGCACCTCACAAGCAGATAAGGAGTCTTGGCTTGAGATGGGGGAACGTTTTGGCCGAGATGTGCTACATCATTGGGGTAATGGTATAGCGGGCTGCTTGTGCAGATTGAGACATTTACAAAAGAAAAAGACTCTGATGGAGAAGTGAGAAGGAATTTAAGGTGGGCCGGGATTACAAGTTTTTTTGTAGGCTTCAGGGATTCTAGTGTTAACAATAGCATACACTTTGGTATTTTAGATTTCTTTGTGTAGTTTTGCCTAAGAAAATGCCTCAAAAGATATAATTATTATGTGCATTTTATTAACAGCAAAATCCATGTGAGCAACAGGAGCAGTAGATGCCAGTTATTTACATAAAAAAACAGTACAAAATGTCTTGTTCAAGCTTTAGCCAAACAATATGCAGTTAAACAGGCAAAACGACAATCATAAGACTAACCAAACTAGTTTGTAATACATCAAAACTGAGCAAAAAAGAGACTGCGGAAGACTTAAAATATTGTCTTCATAAGTAGGTGCACAGGTAGCTAGAAAACCTCTTCAACAAAGGGTTGGCACCCCAAAGTAAACCAGCACATAGAAAAGCAGTCACAATCTGGAAACAAACTTGGCCAAGGTTGGTAAGCACACCAAAGTGTTTGCAAATCTTTGGCACAACATTAAGATGAACAGCCATTGAAGGCCATGTCATATCACCTGACTTTTCCAAAAATTTTCATTCATAGTCTTCACTGACATAATCTTAGAGAGTCAAAGGCAGTTGATGGAGTGTTTCTATGAAGCTGGTCATGTAATGCGAAATGTCCAGCAACTCAATCCAACTACTCTGCAACTAGATTATTTTAAATCAAACAATTTTGATGTTGTCTTTAGGACAGACTCTGTGTGCATGACTCTTGACAATCAATGGGTTTTACATCTATCTTAAATAACTGTATGATTTATTTTTTGTATACAATGTGTATTTTTCTTATCTAAATTTTTTTCTTTGCATGTAACTACTTATTTGACATCTTCTAAAGCACTTTCAGCTACATTGTCTATATGACAATAGACATAAATGTTGCTGTTGACTGCTTTTCCAGAATTACAATTCATAGAAGGCAACAATAAAGAATGCAAATGTTTTGAACTTCACAAACAGTAAACACACATCTGTCTGAGAGACTTTTCTGAATTGTCTGCAATGGCTTCCTACAAAATCAACATATTCATTTTAAAATGTTATACCTACCTTATAAAGTGCCACAAGATGAATCACCATTGTATCTATTAGCTTTGATAAATCACTATGGGTTTAATAGAGCTCTTTGTTCTGCTCATTCATGGTCTGTTCAAACATACAGGTTTAAAAAAATAAACCTTTTGCCTTTAGTTACAATGCTCCCAAGTTTTGAAATTCTCTTTCAAGCACTGTTACACAGCTGTTATACCTACAGGTGTTTAAATCAAAACTCGAGCCTTTTCTATTGGAACATTTGAGTTTTTAAATTTTTTTTTTTTTTTTTTTACTGTTTATTACATTTACAATATATTAGACATGTTGCTCAAATTCATATCAGAGGCACATTCCTTGAGCCTCACAAACTGTAGTCTGTCACACAAACAATCCTTTATCCAGGACACCATAGGATTATCCACCTGCATATTTCTTAAAAGAAATATGAAAGAAGGAAGTCGGCTGCAACAAATAATAAAAGATCGAGCAAGCAACATTTGGAATGTGTAAACCCTTTCTGAAAAAAAAATCATGCCATTTCCCCTGTCACTTTTTCATGGTCAGTAAATAACACAGAATAAGCAAGTAACTAAGGGAATTTCAGAAGATGAAAGCAAAGATTTTGTTAAAAATGAAAAGCTAAAACACATAACCTATTAATGGGCGCTTTTTCATAAAATCAAAAAAGATGTGATGTAAACAAATCTTCTGTCATTCAGCAATGAATAAGGTTTATTCCTCCTGTTTCCTTACACCTCCAAAAATTAATCTTTAGAGAGGTGCAAGATGCAAGATGTAAAAGTATTGTTGAAAACCACACCACAATAAAAGAATCAAAACTGGACAAATGCTATACGTTTTTCATGGAGGAATTTCTTTTATTTATTTTTATTTATTTTTTTGACGTAACTTTACCGGTTTTGACAGACATCAGAATGTCAGAAATAGGGTATGGGAAAATCAACTTTTCTCTTAGTTGTTCAGTGTCAGGCAAAGGCACATATGTTCCAAATGGTCCATAAATATATTTATAAATGCTTAATATTCTACTATGCAGCATTATTTAAAAAGTACACCACCAATCGGATCACTCTATTTGCATGAATGTTTTCAATTGATGTTTATCTGTTGGTTGATTCATAAGGCTGAACAAAAAAGTAGTTGGTGTTTAGACTTCTACTAGCAATTTGAATAAATAAAATATACTGGGATAAATCACCTTGTACAGTGGGATGCAAAAGTTTGGGCAACCTTGTTAATAGTCATTTTCCTGTATAAATCGTTGGTTGTTACGATAAAAAATGTCAGTTAAATATATCATATAGGAGACACACACAGTGATATTTGAGAAGTGAAATGAAGTTTATTGGATTTACAGAAAGTGTGAAATAATTGTTCAAACAAAATCAGGCAGGTGCATAAATTTGGGCACCACAAAAAAGAAATGAAATCAATATTTAGTAGATCCGCCTTTTGCAGAAATTACAGCCTCTAAACGCTTCCTGTAGGTTCCAATGAGAGACTAGATTGTGGTTGAAGGTATTTTGGACCATTCCTCTTTACAAAACATCTCTAGTTCATTCAGGTTTGATGGCTTCCGAGCATGGACAGCTCTCTTTAACTCACACCACAGATTTTCAATTATATTCAGGTCTGGGGACTGAGATGGCCATTCCAGAACGTTGTACTTGTTCCTCTGCATGAATGCCTTAGTGGATTTTGAGCAGTGTTTCGGGTCGTTGTCTTGTTGAAAGATCCAACCCCGGCGCAGCTTCAGCTTTGTCACCGATTCCTGGACATTGGTCTCCAGAATCTCCTGATACTGAGTGGAATCCATGCGTCCCTCAACTTTGACAAGATTCCCAGTCCCTGCACTGGCCACACAGCCCCACAGCATGATGGAACCACCACCATATTTTACTGTAGGTAGCAGGTGTTTTTCTTGGAATGCTGTGTTCTTTTTCCTCCATGCATAACGCCCCTTGTCATGCCCAAATAACTCAATTTTAGTTTCATCAGTCCACAGCACCTTATTCCAAAATAAAGCTGGCTTGTCCAAATGTGCTTGAGCATACCTCAAGCGGCTCTGTTTGTGCTGTGGGCGGAGAAAAGGCTTCCTCTGCATCACTCTCGCATACAGCATCTCCTTGTGTAAAGTGCGCCGAATGGTTGAATGATGCACATTGACTCCATCTGCTGCAAGATGATGTTGTAGGTCTTTGGTGCTGGTCTGTGGGTTGACTCTGACTGTTCTCACCATTCGTCGCTTCTGTCTATCCGAAATCTTTCTTGGTCTGCCAATTCGAGCCTTAACTTGAACTGAGCCTGTGGTCTTCCATATCCTCAATATGTTCCTAACTGTGGAAACAGACAGCTTAAATCTCTGGGACAGCTTTCTGTATCCTTCCCCTAAACCATGATGGTGAACAATCTTTGTCTTCAGGTCATTTGAGAGTTGTTTTGTGACCCCCATGTTGCTACTCTTCAGAGAAAATTAAAGGAGGAGGGAAACTTACTATTGACCCCCTTAAATACTCTTTCTCATTATAGGATTCACCTGTGTGTGTAGGTCAGGGGTCACTGAGCTTACAAAGCCAATTTGACTTCCAATAATTAGTTCTAAAAGTTTTGGAATCAATAAAATGACAGCGGTGCCCAAATTTATGCACCTGCCCGATTTTGTTTGAACAATTATTGCACACTTTCTGTAAATCCAATAAACTTCATTTCACTTCTCAAATATCACTGTGTGGGTCTCCTATATGATATATTTAACTGACATTTTTTATCGTAACAACCAACGATTTATACAGGAAAATAATGACTATTAACAAGGTTGCCCAAACTTTTGCATCCCACTGTACATAAAGACTGCAGATATACAGGTGACACACATCAAGACAACAGATATCAGGGCTTAAATTTAATAGAAGGGGAGGATTTTCAGAATGTGAGGGTAATGAAAGTGTGTTAGGAGTAGGGTGTGTCAAAAATCCAATGTTAGAACTTATTTCTGATGTTTACTGTAGTTTATAAAATTTTAGTGGACAGTTATTCTTCTTTCAAATATTTGTGATCTGTGTTATAAATTTTGCATATAGAGATTTCCACTCAGAGGGAAAAACTAAATCAATCTAGTAAATATATAATAAAATGCTGACAAAAAAAGTTTTTTTTCTTTTTTAATCCATACTAAGCCATTTTTCAGAGTATAATTTCAGCAGCTTTAATACGGTTGAGAAGTCAGAATAAGGCTGCTGTTAATTAGAAAGTTTGAGATTTTTACTTCAAGTATCTATTCAAAATATTCTTAGCTAAGGTGGCATAGTAGCAAATAATGATTAGCACTGACACTTTACACATACAGCTTACTGGGTTCAAACTCAGCCTGACTTTCTGGGTGGAGTTTGCATGTTCTTCCAGTGTCCGAGTGCTTTTCTCCACGTTATTACAGTTTTCCTTGTATATACTTAAAGCCTTGCCTGTTTAGTTACATGGTCTCAGTGTGAAGGTGGGTATTTGTGTACGTGAGTGGATTCTGTGATGAACTGATACACTGTCCAGGCCTTTTTACTGCATTGAGCCCAGCATTGCTGGTAAAGACTGTTGCTGTCTTGATTTGGAGTAAGTGGGTTCGAGAAGGTCTATGACTATTACTGTATTAGACTGCCAGTAACACAGCACATTTTCTCCTCAATTATTAAGAACTGTTGCCAAAACAAAAGAACATTTTTAAAAGACCATTAAGGGAAACTAAAGGTTAAAGAGTGGTATCATAGAATGAGGGTTACTAGAAAGTTCTCATTTTTAAGGTGAAATGTTCCTTTCAGATTTTGATGGCAGCCTTAGCAAAGGGTATATCTATCACAGATTTTATTTAAAAGTATCTTTGAGCATTCTTTCTTTTTTTGTATATGCCAAAGTGATCGTGCAGGTTGGCTCCATGCCCTTGCTTCCCTCTGGGAGTTTCATGAACCCCATTGATAGGTCTTAACCAAGATGAGCCGGGCAAATGACATAGCAAGCGGTAAGTAAAACAGTGTTCGGTGCCTTTTTTAAAATATACCAAACAAACAGCAAACAGTCAGGGTTCAAAAAGTGCAGTGTATCCAAATGATTAATCTAATAAATGAATAATCCATTAAAGGTTGTGAATGTGGAAGTTAAAAAGTCCCAAATAAATAATCCATAAAATCGAGGTTAAAAACAAGCAGGAAACTGTCCTTTAAAAACTCACAAGCCCATCTGCATCTTTCTAAAACTGATGTCTTCCAGGCTTACCCTATTCAGGTTTTGCAGCGCCAAGAAACATCAACCAGCAGACGCAGACAACCCTCTATTCCACCCCCTGGCCTCTGCCGTCTGTCTGTTGGCATCTACAGGGTGCCCCTGAGCCTTACTTCTTTTGACTCCCGCTGCCATCCCTGGCCTTGCAAGGGAGTCTTCCAGGAGTACTTGGTGGTTGCTCCTGCTCCCAGTCTGCTTAGCAGGAGCAACCCTCAGCGCCCTAGAGTGCGAGCCATGCGCTTCATTCCTGGGGCTCCATTCCCATCCACCTTTTTCCTTCTATCACACTGGTGCTTGTGTGCCCATGCCTCTCTCTCTGTTCTTTAAACTCCGCTCTCATTTGTGTGTCTTTTTCAGTCTCCTCATTTGTCCCATGCAGGCTCCTCTTATAAAGAATTGACTGTATGCATCTCAATGCATCCACAAAAATTGACAGTGTTTGGATTCGTCAAATAAAAAGGATAAAGACCAAGTAAGAATTTACTAAACAATCTAAGAAAGTTTCTGGAATTTTAGCACAAGAATATAATTGAGCCTGTTGTATCCTTCAATTTAACAAAGTTTAATTAAGTTTCCTCTAAAGCAGTGCTTCCCAAACTCGGTCCTTGGGACCCCCTGTGGCTGCAGGTTTTTGTTCTGACCAGCTTCTGTTTTTAATTGGACTCCAGGGCTAATTAAGTGAACTGCTCTGTGTTTTGGCAACAATGTAAAAATTAGAAAACTAAGTTTGGCAAAAAAAAAATATACATAAATATATTAAATTGTTCTAAACAGTTATATGAGAATAATGTATATTTTTTTTTTTCAACAGTATTTTCATCTTGATTTTATTCTACTTTTCCAGGTGTTCTAATTGTTTAAATAATCCATTATCTACTAATTAGTGGGTCTGATGCTAAAGTAGTTGCAGCCTTTGATTATTCAGTGTTGTTTGCCTGGGTGTCTGCTCTTCTAATTTTTAATTGTCATTAATAAGATACAGTGAAGGGGAAAACTGCACAGAGAGGGCAAAATATAGTGAAATCAACAAAAGAGAGGTTAGCATTCAGATCTAAAGGAAAAGCAGAAATATTTCTAAATGTCTTATAAATGTAAAAATCATGCTTCTGTGCTTTTCTGAATGTAGAATAAGAGAAAAAAAAACACCAGCTAATTAAATGAGATCAGTGCTATCAGGTGTTGTCATTGATTAGGAATCTGGTTGGAACAAAAACCTGCAGCCACAGTGGGTCCCCAGGATCGAGTTTAGGAAGCACTGCTCTAAAGCCCAGTTTAAACAAAGGGCATTGTGAGCCCCTTGTCTTTGACTCAGGCTGTGCATGCAATTGTGCAGCTCCACTGAACAGCCGATTGCCGAAATCTGCAGTGCCTTGACTCATTCAGGTGCAACTGCATCAGAGAATTGACATCCTATCCTATGTTAATGAAACACAACTTGCACAATCGAAAAAGTAATACATTTGAAAGTAACAAATTAAACACAATTATAAAACAGTAATTTAAAAAATATGCCGAGTATTCCTACAGCAACAAAGAGAAATTGCAACAAAATTGTCATACCTTTGCGAAAGGGTTTAGTTTATATCAAATTTGTCTCTGCCTCTATCGCGCATGTACACACTGTGACAGATAGGGGGCGCTATCGCTCCTTTGAACCCTTGTCCAAAACTCCAGACACCAAGTAAAAGTCCAAATGTTGACTTTATTCATACAGCACAGTGCACAAAGCACCCTCTCCTCCACAATAATCATTAAACACACAATAATCACACTAATAAACTCTCCACCACTCCCAGACGCGTTGCCCTCCTACCACCCAGCTCAGCGCCATCAGGGAGCTCCCACAGTCCTTTTATACTCCCTGACCCAGAAGTGTTCCCAATCCCCAGTCTGTGATTCTTTATCACTTCCGGGTCAGGTGCAAGTCCTTTTCTTCACCCCAGAAGTACGTCACTTCTGTCGTTGCTCCTCCTATAACGCAGTTCCGGGTTATAGGGCACATATGACTCTCTGGTCCTCCCTGCAGCTCCCTCTTGCGGCCCCTGTGGTATCCAGCAGGGCTGTGTATAAAAACTACATTGTCCATGATTCCCTGCTGGTCTTCGGGGCACCTCCATACTGCAGGGAGGGCTCCATCTGGCGGCCTGGGGGTATTGGGCAGATTGACAAGCCGGCCAAATACCACAACACACATGAAAATGTCACTATTTGAAAATGCTATGCCATTTGAACATGTTTTTTTATTTTTGATCTTGACTGTACTGTAAGAAGTCGGTCTGCATTTTTAGTACAGTATCATGGCACCATAAAGCGGAATACAGGCAAGACAGAGAAAAAGTATTTGTCATGGTTGAATGGGACTATCTATTCACCACATTGTAAAAATTTAGGATTGACCCAAACATATGTGCATAGATAAAACTACTTATACCAGTCTAGAAGCCTCTGTTTGTATTAACATTATTTCAAACTACTTCAAACTAGAACATGGTACTGGAACAAGGATGCCGCCTATGGGAACTGCTTTTTGCAGTCGAAATTAAGCTATTGGCCATTTACTTTTGAAATGCATCAGAGATAGAGGGGATTATCTGAGAAGGACAGAACAGAAAATATTAAATCCAGATGATATGGTACTGTATATATCAGATCCACAAACTTCTATACTAGTAGTCCTTCAGTTTATCTATTGAAATTCTGCTAGTGCATGGACTCAAAATTAATTTGTATAAAAGTGTGCTTTTTCCAATGAACTCTATATCACACAATATTATATTGGACACCTTCCCATTTATTTTAGCAGATCAGTTTAAATACCTATGCGTAAATATCAAAAGTAAATATAAAGATCTTTTCCAACAAAATTTTGCTATCAGCATAGAACAAGATGTGAACAGATGGTCTATGCTCCATCTCACATTAAGAGGTAGAATCATTACTGTCAAGATGAACATTCTTGCCATTCTTCTTTTTTTCTATTTTAGGGAATCCCTATATGCATACATTAACAAATCCTTCTTTAAGAAATTACTCAATTATAACATCATTTATTTGGAATATGAAACATCTAAAGGGCAACACCACCATGACTTCAAGCAGAATGTAGCATGGCGCTATCTAACTTTCAATTTTACTACTGGAATGCAAATATACAAGCTATGAAGACCTGGAAATTGACACAGACTGAAAAACATAAACAAGTCTGGTATGCAATAGAAATACATTCTTGCTGTACTTCTTTATTTGCCCTGTTATGTGCCCCAGTAAATACCAAATATTGTCAATATACCAATAATCCAATTGTCCATCAATCACTCAGAATATGGAACCAATGCAGGAAGCACTTTAAGGAAGAGAACCTTTTATCAGTTGTAGCTCTACATAATAAACACCTTTTTCTACTGTCTCAGACCTACACAGTATTTAATCTTTGGAAAACATCCAGGACTAAAATACTCAGAGATTTGTTCATAGATTATGTCTTTGAATTTTATGAACAATTAACCTTCAAATTTAACTTCCAGCCATCCTGACTAATTTTCCTTACCTTCCACCCATTTCTATTACAGAAGAAATACTGATCAGTCTTGAAGACTGAGACAGCATCTCAGTAATATATAAAACATTTTAAAGTCCCTTCCTTTCAAAGATCCCAGGGTAAATAGGGAAAGGACCTTTCACTTAACATCTCAGAAAAGGAGTAGGAGGCAGCCATGCACAGAATACTCTCTAGCTCCATATATGCAAAGCATTCAAGCATCCAACTTAAAATAGTTTATTGAGCACGTTAATCTCTTTTAAAAATGTATCCGGGCCAAGATTCAACCTGTGTCACAATCACTCCTAACCATTAACAGCTGTGTTTGGTGTACTCTCAGATGAGCTAAAAGTGGAGAAGGACAAACTGATTGTAATTTTCTTTATCACAGTACTAGCATGAAAACGTACTTTGCTCTACTGTAAGAATCCCAACCCAGCTATTTTAATTCAGTGGGCAACTGATGTTCTATACTACTGGATTTGAAATTGGAGAACATTAAATTCTCACATCTGTCCAAATTTTTTAAGACATGGCAAGATATAATTATTAATAAAATTTTAGAATAAGCATTTGTATTGGGGAAAAATACATTCTCCCTTCTTTGTTGCTTTTAAAGATTTGATCTGATTCGGCCTCCTCTGTTTCTCTTGGGCAGGGTTTAATTCTGCTTTGTCAAGTTTGACTTGATTGTATTTTCTTTAGATAAAATACATTTTACAAAAATGGCATAATGTGAATCTTAAGGCAGTGGGGATCCCAAAATTCCAGCAATAAAAAAAAAAAAAAAAAAAAAAAAAAACACACACTTTATTATAAAACCTTCAAAATACACTCTATGAGATGCAATTCAATGACCCAGGGCTTCTCATATTCCTTTTATCATATCCTGTACTAATCTTTGTTATGTCTAAAGCCTGTTGCAGTTTTTCCTGTATTTCTTCCACTGTATCAAATTGTCTTCCCTTCAATGTCAATTTTAATTTTAAAAACAAAAGTCACAGGGAGCAAGATCTGGTAAATACCTGAGGTGCAAAGCTACAAACACATTGTTTTTCAACAAAAATGGTTTGACTGACATAATGCTGTTTGTGCAGGTGTGTTGTCAATGTGTAAAACACAGCTTTGTGTCTAGAAATACTCTGGTCATTTTTTTCCAGATGCTTTCCCATTGTCATCTGATTAACATTCTGTTTAGAGGGAACAATCTCTTTATGAACAACTCTGTCAATGACTAAAAACGCATTCATTATAGGCACAGAATACCTAGAGGTACATTGAATAACTACACGCTCCTCCTGTGCTATTGACCGATTTCAGGTATTTTTGGGTTCCCTTTGTTTACATATATACACAAATCTTAAGTAAAAAGGTACTGTAAAACAGATGAGGATTACCTCAGATATGTCTGTGGGAAGGTTTCCAACATAAATTTCTGGAACTTCTCCATTTTCTTAATTTAAAAACAAAAAAGGAAAAATAAGATTAAGCACAAAAACACTCACAAAGTAGATGAAACACTGAGAATAATTTGTTTACACTTTGTTGTTGGTATCATATTAAATCCTGCTAAATTGTTTATAATAAATTTATGTTTCTAGTAATTAAATTCTAATTTGGATTGCTGACCACTGGTCTAGATATAGCACCCATAGTGCACTACAACAGATCTCATTAACTTAATTGTGAAATGTGAAAAATAGTCTTTGAGACATTAACAATAAGATATAGCCGTTTTGTCATATTGCCAATTGGTAATGTATGTCATATTCAATGCACTGCATGCCACTGAGACACAACTGATTTTTGTATGATGTAATTACCCATTTCAAAGCACAGTACCACATAATATGCGAGTATTACAGCCCAAATCACATTCATTACTGCTGTTTTATGCAGTGGATGCTGCGGTTGTAATGATACTGAAACTCCCGACTTTGATACAATACTTTGAGAACTATCAATATTCAATATATATATTTTTTCATTTAACTCTGTCTGGCCACTCTGTCATAAACCACAAAGTGTTGCAGTGTTAGTTATCTTTCTGGACATTTCTCCTATCTCCATACTGAATTTCTGGAGCTCAGACATGGTCTGAGAGTCATAGTTGTTCCAAACTTTCTCCATTTAAATATTATGAAGGCAACTGTGTTCTTGGGAACTTTAAATGCTGTCAGAATTGTTTTTGTAACCTTCACCAGACCTGCACCTTGACACCACTGTTCTCTAAGCTCTGTAGGCAATTCCTTTAACCTCATGGCTTGGTTTTTGTTCTGACACACATTCTTAACTGTGGGGCCTTGCATACATGGGTGTGAGCCCCCCACTATTCATATCTAATCAATTCAGCCAACTACAGGACATCTCCAATCAGAGTGCAGACATAACTCAATAATGATCTATAGCCAAAATTAACCAAATTTCAGGTGTGATAGCAAAGGGTCTGCATGCCTGTATCAATATGATATTTCAGGTGTTTTTTTATTTCTGTTGCCTCAC
Source organism: Polypterus bichir lapradei (assembly GCA_026402145.1). Lineage (NCBI taxonomy): Eukaryota > Metazoa > Chordata > Cladistia > Polypteriformes > Polypteridae > Polypterus > Polypterus bichir. The sequence goes on along the minus strand of JANRMT010062854.1, from coordinate 130,871,257 downwards.
AGTAAGGAGAACAGGGTTCACATTCCAGGTCCTTACTGTATAAAGTATGCACATTTGCCTTGTGTCAGTGTGGGTTTCAACCTGGTGTTCCGGTTTCCTCCCACAGTTCAAAGACATGGAGGTTAGGTGGATTGGCAACACGAAATTAGCCCTAGCATTTGTGTGATCACCCTGTGATATGCTATTCAGTCCAGGGATTGCTCCTGCCTTGTATCCTGCTCCTTCTTAAGTGGGATTAGAAAATGGCACAGTATTTTGAATACATTTGTAAAAATATGTAAAATCTGGCCTTTATTTTGTTATTCTGAAGTACTGAGTGTTGCTTGAGGTGGAGGGAAAACATTTATACAATTTTAGCAGGGCTGCAACACAGCAAATTGTTAACAAAGTGAAGGTGTCTGAATACTTTCTGAATTCACTGTAAAGTGAGAACCACCAACTGGGGTCACCATGTCTGTCTTTTTGTTTCTTCAGCTGTCTGTCCACATCAAACAACTCTACTCTCTGCGGACCAAATATATATATTTTTTAATTTGGCATACTATTCTTCAAGGAAATTTGTAAAGAATGGTCAATTTGCATTGAGATACATCAAATACAGCATACTGTACAAAATGTTTGATAGTTCAAAATCTCCCACTGAAAAGCATTGGCGGTTTTGTGAAAAAAATCTTAAAATACAGAGACATTCATTGTGATTTCAATTAAAAATCAGTTTTCGTTTAAAATTGACCTTGTGTGAGGTCACTTCAACATCTATAGTTTGTATTTTCCTATTTTACTCATCCAACAGCTACTATTGACAACAAAACAGATCCCCAATAGAGTCAGTCAAACACTGGAAGACATGCATGTGCACAAGCCGCTTGTACATCAGCTCACTTCTTCTGCAGCTTGAAGTTAGTTAACTTCAAAAGTAAAAAAAAAAAAAAAAAAAAGAAATTTACTCACAGACACTAACAATAGGATGACAACTGATATACTTTTTATATCACTTACATCAATCTGCTGTCTGTGAAAGCTATAGAGTGACTACATGCCAGTTTGGATGATGTGTTTAACTAGATGATAATGTAAAGTTTATTGTAGTCTACTAACACGTAATTGCAATCTATTAAATCGCTGTTATTTTTGAATAAAGACCTGTTGTTGCAAAAATACTTAAAAACATAACTGACTTTTATTGAACTAAAAAAAACAAAAACTTTCAAATCTGTTAACCATATCCCCAAACATACCTGAATATTATGCCAGTCTTACATTTACTATCATCTCTATAGTCTTGGGTATCTTTACAGACATGTTTTCACAATCAACCCAGGCCTTTGCTTCACCTGCTACTTCTCTCTTTAACATAATATTTAGCTGTTTATTGAGTTTTATAGTAACTTAGAATGCCAAACTGGCCCAATGGAAGTTTATGAAAATTTACAAGTAGTAGAACAACTTTCCTACTTCTTTGAAAATGCCTCCATTATTAATAGGCATTTACACCAGCATCTGCCATCATGTGCAAATACAATACACTGACACACTACAACACTTTTTCCATTCAACAGTAAATTGCAAACTTTTCTTGAATCAGCTACAAAATGTTAAAGTTTGGTATTTTTCAAGTAAAAGTTATTGCTTCACAAACATGACAGATTTGCCACATCAAACGGTGTTCTAAAATTAAGCCTTTTTTATAAATCTGAATCCATACCTCATTGGCATGTTACTATAGAGGCTAAACAGTCAAGGGGCATCACAGGAAAATAAAAAAACTTAAAGTATCAAATATGTCAAAGACAGCTGTTAAGAATTGATCTGCATCTTATGATTACACACACATTAAAAATAGTTTGTATATGTTATTTTAGAACCAAAAAAATGTGATTTCCTTTTGAAAGGCCAAATTACAGTAAATATTTAGTGCCATATGGTTAGTTTGGTTTTGATTTACTCCCATAAATATGTAAGAACTCACACAAGCAAACAGAAAACATCTTTACCATGAGAAGCAGTACCAGTAATACAATAAATATGCAATAAAATAATTTATATATCCCTTTTGTTGTAACAAACATGTGTCTGAAACACATGTCATGTTTTCTTATATGAAATCTTTTAAATAAAAATATATACTTCGTGATCTCTTTATTAGTTATAAAAAAATAAATGATCAATGTGCAACTTTGATTCATTGACTTGATTAATCATTTCTATGTGTGTGTTTAATCTGCATTTATGCTTCCAAAACACTGCTTTGAAAATACCCTGCAGAACCCCTCTTATGTACAGTTAGTTTAAAGGCCTCCTTCAAACTAAGTATACACATAACCTGTGATAGACTCGCATCCTGCCAAATGCTTCCAGGATTTCTAAAATGGATCAAGTCTTTCAGTAATCACAGTAGTGGAATACTATACAGCTTTACCACACCATGCCAAGATGTGAGGTAAAGCTTTTGTTTTTTCTCCTTTTTGATTGCATTATGTTTGGAGCAACACTTAATGCATTTAGTTACTTTTTATTTTCACCAAAAAAAAAAAATGCAATGCTCAGTAGAAAAGGGTTGCAAATTCAGGGCAAGCACAATGCAGCTATACTCTGTAACCATCTTAATGAACCTACTACATACAAAATGAAACAATACCAAGTGAAAAAACACCTTTATTCATATATCCAATTACCTATATATAGAAGACTTACAAAAGCCCTAATTTAAATTAAAAGTAGCACTGAATGGCCATGATGCATGTTCCAAAGATTGCTGACTGTTAAGCTATGGCTATGGAATTATTAGGATTACTTTTAAAAAAAAAAAAAATGCTGTGGGCACTAGGGGGCACCATGATCCCTGAACACTAGACAACTCCACAAGACAATTTCAGTGGTTAAAAGTATTATATAACAATACCTTGACAGTTTTTCTCATCCCTTCAGATAATGCAATACCAAATGAAGTTCCTTTGCATCTCCGTCCACAACTAAGTGAGTTTCATCCTCTTGTTCCTGACTCTGACTTCACAAGGTGAGGCAGAGGGCTCCTTTTTAATCCAGGCCCGAGAGTACTTCCAGTGCCACAGCAGTATATGGCGGAAGCGCTTCTGGGTCAGGCAGAAGCTCCTCAATGTAGGGACAGTGCTCCCCTGCAGCTCACCCTGATGGTGCCCAAGAAACCTAACAGGACTCCATCTCCCATTCTGCCCTGTAGGTGTACATATGGGGATTTCACCTGTTGGATGTGGCCAAAGCATACACCGGGGGAACACATGGCCCCAGGAAGCAGACGCGCTCTGTCTTTCTGACCATTGCCTCCTATTTGTGAAAGGTACTAGCAACCAACCCAGACAGAACGGCAGTATAACAATGTCCTTCCAATATGGCCTCCCTTCCTGGTCAAGATACCAGACCATCCAGTACAGCACTCACAATGTAAAAGGATAGTACACTACTTAACTGAAATGGTCATCTAGCCAAGCTCCTGTTAATTTCTTTCTGCATCTACCAGACCAAAAAGTACTCTTGAAATTGAAAATGCTCTATTTCAAAAATATTACATTACACAAAAATTAAATCTGTGAGCAAAATAAATAAAACTTCTCTCACCAGAACCTTGACGCTGTGTCTGAAATTCCATTGCTTCCTAAACATCAACCACCTGTGGGAAAAAAAAAAAAAACATATCAACTGTCCATTGGAAACCATCACATAAAACTCCAGTATAAATAAAACTTATGAAGCATTTTTGTTTTGTTCCAAGTTTCTAATTGTTTTTATTTAAACTTTTATTGAATTTATTTAAAGCATGTAACATCCCATACAATCAAGTCAAACTTAACAAAACTAAATTCAATTCAACCCCCACCCACGAGAAAGAGGGAAAGGCCAACAGCAAGAGTAAAACTTTTGAGAGTACTACAGAGGGAAAGGAGTCTAACTGCTTATTCTAATATATTATTGATTAGATCCTGCCACATTTTAAATAAGTTTTGAACAGATCCTCTAGAGAGAATTAGATTTTTTCCAATTTCAAAAAGTATAGAACATCAGTTACCCACTGACTTAACAGAGGTGGGTTACGATTCTAATAGTTGAGCAAGAAAAGTCTATGTGCTAATAGTGAGGTAAAGTGGAAAAGGACAAACAAATTTAATTACCTTTAAGTCCACAGTTATTAATGGATTAGGAGTGATTGTGACATCAAGGCTGTCTGATAGGCATTTAAAATTTTTTTGTCTAGAATGATATTCATTTTGTACATGCCTAAAACATGTGGCCTAGTGAAGCTGGAGCTTGATTGCAACATTCACAGGTTGGATCTTGTTCTGGAAACATTTTGGACAATTTTAAACAAGATAGGCATGCTCGATAAAAATTTTAAAGTTGAACAATTAAATGCTTTGCACATATGAAGCTAGAGTGAATTCTGTACGTGGCTGCCTTCCCCTCGTTTTCTGAAATGTTGAGTAACAGATCCTTTTCCCACTGTACTTTGGGATTATATATTATAGAAATGCTGTCTGAGTCTTCTAGACTGATTAATCTCTCTTCTGGAACAGAAACAGGTGGGAGGTGAGGAAAATTGGGCAGATTTTGTTTAGGAAAGTTTCTAATTTGGAGATAATGGAAAAATTGTGTTGATGGGAAACTAAATTTAAAGTGTAATTGTTCATAGGATACAAAGTCATTATTTATATACAAACTTCTAAATGATTTAATCCCATACATTTTCCAAACATTCAAAACTGTGTAAGAGGGTGGAAAAAGGTGGTTTTGTCGAGGTGCCACAGATAAAATATTCTTTAACTTGAAGTGCTCCCTACATTGGTTCCATATTCTGAGTGAATGAAGGACAATTAGGATACCTTGTATTTACTGGCGTACAAAGCAAGGAATATAAAGAAGTATTGCAGGATTTTATTTCTATTGCATACCAAGCTAGTGGGTGTTCATCTATTTGTGTCAGTGTCCAGGATTTTATAACTTGTATGTTTGCCCCCAGTAATAAAATTGAAAATTAGATAGGGTCATGCTGCCTTCTGATTTAGGTTGTTTTAGGGTCTCCCTTTGGATGCATGAATATTTTGAATTCCAAATAGATGAGGTTATGATTGAAACTAAATGCTTCAAAAAATTTGTTAATGTATATGGGGATGTTCTGAAATAAAAACAGAAGTTTAGGGAGAATATTCATCTTTACAGTGTTAATTCTCCCTGCTAAAGTAAGATGGAGGGTAGACCATCGATGCATGTCTTGTTTAATTTTGCCCATGCAAACGGCAACATTTTGTTGAAAAAGAGCTTTATGTTTACTTGTGATGTTTACACCTAGATATTTAAACTGATCTGCAATGGTAATAGGGAAGGTGTCCAATCTAATGCGGTTTGCTAGGGAATTCACTGGAAAAAGCATACATCTGTTCAAATTATTCCAGATATCTTTTGAAATTCTGCTAGTACAGCTAGGGCTACAGGCACTGAATTTTATGGATCCGATATATGCAGTTCCATATCATCTGCATATAGTGATATTTTCTATTCAAGTCCTGCTCTGAAAATCACTTTTATCTCTGTTGCATTTCAAAAGTGAACAGCCAATGGCTTAATGGCGATTGCATATAGCAGTGGTGACATGGGGCATCCTTGTCTAGTACCACGTTCTAGTTTGAAGTAGTCTGAGATAGTGTTATTAATACAAACTGAAGCTTCTGGACAGGTATAAAGCAGTTTGATCCATGCACGTACAAACATATGAAAAAGTTTGGGAACCCCTCTCAGCCTGCATAATAATTTACACGACTTTCAGCAAAAAAGATAACAGTGGTATGTCTGTCATTTCCTGAGTCTGAGTACTGGGGTGTTTTCCGAACAAAGATTTTTAGTGAAGCAGCATTTAGTTGTATGAAATTAAATCAAATGTGAAAAACTGGCTGTGCAAAAATGTGGGTACCCTTGTAATTTTACTGATTTGAATGCATGCAACTAACTGCTCAATACTGATTACTTCCAACACCATATTGGTTGGATTAGCTCATTAAGCCTTGAACTTCATAGACATGTGTGTCCAGTCATGAGAAAAGGTATTTAAGGTGGTCAATTACAAGTTGTGCTTCCCTTTGACTCTCCTCTGAAGAGTGACAGCATGGGATCCTCAAAGCAACTCTCAAAAGATCTGAAAACAAAGATTGTTCAGTATCATGGTTTAGAGGAAGGCTATAAAAAGCTACCTCAGAGGTTTAAACTGTCAGTTTCAACTATAAGGAATGTAATCAGGAAATGGAAGGCCACAGGCACAGTTGCTGTTAAACCCAGGTCTGGCAGGCCAAGAAAAATACAGGAGCGGCATATGCGCAGGATTGTGAGAATGGTTACAGACAACCCACAGATCACCTCCAAAGATCTGCAAGAACATCTTGCTGCCTACTGTCAAATTTGGTGGAGGTTCCATCACGCTGTGGGGCTGTGTGGCTAGTTCAGGTACTGGGGCCCTTGTTAAAAAGTCGAGGGTCAGATGAATTAAACCCAATATCAACAAATTCTTCAGGATAATGTTCAAGCATTAGTCACAAAGTTGAAGTTACGCAGGGGTTGGATATTCCAACGAGACAATGACCCAAAACACAGTTTGAAATCTACAAAGGCATTCATGCAGAGGGAGAAGTACAATGTTCTGAAATGGCTTATAGTAGTCTCTAAATGTTTGCATTATATTTTTATGGCCAATGACTATCTCCATCAGTGTTGGTGATTGCTGATACTGCATTGCGAACTTCCTACCTACAGATTTGTTGAGCTAAGATCTTATGAGCCTTCTTTCCGTATTCATAGTAATGATGTCACAATTTAAAAATGAGTTCTGTTCCTTTCGTTGTCAAAAGGTTGAGTTCTGATTGCAAAGCCTATCTTTTCCTAAAAAAGTTCCTCATTTGGAGACCTGTCATGTTTTAAATCTATTGTGGCAATTTCACAGATTTAACTCTGAGGCCTTCTTGGTTTATTTTTGTGGGAGAGAGAGGAGAATCTGTCCTCTTAAACATTTCTAATTAAAAAGGAATCTGTAAATATACATGTCAGGCCTTGCAATCCCCGGATCTGCCTATTCAATGGTTTATAATGGAAATTTTGCAAGTTTGGTGGTCTATTGCAGAAAACAGTAGCTGATGCTGTAGATCCACTACGTAAATGGACTGAAAATCCCAGCAACCCTGGGAGTACTGTGTCATCAGGCTGCTTTGGTAGTTGCTGCAAGTGTTGCTGGATGAAAGACAAGGCCGTTAGTTTTAAAAGTGAGAAATAACATGCCATCATGGTTGTAATCAGTGCTGTTTTTATGTCAGTGCTTTACTGGACAATTGAATCACAATTACAGTTTTCTGGATTTATGTTCTTGTCAGGGCGGCACGGTGGCGCAGTGGGTAGTGCTGCTGCCTTGCAGTTAGGAGACCCTGGTTCATTTCCTGGGTCCTCCCTGCATGGAGTTTGCATGTTCTCCCCGTGTCTGCGTGGGTTTCCTCTGGGTACTCCGGTTTCCTCCCACAGTCCAATGACATGCAGATTAGGTGCATTGGTAATCTTAAATTGTCCCTAGTGTGTGCTTGGTGTGTGTGTGTGTGCGCACGTGTGTGCATACGCGTGCCCTGCGGTGGGCTGGGGCCCTGCCTGGGGTTTGTTTCTTGCCTTGCAACCTGTGTTGGCTGAGATTGGCTCCAGCAGACCCTCTGTGACCCTGTAGTTAGGACATAGCGGGTTGGATAATGGATGGATGGATAGATGTTCTTGTCAAGCTCTGGTCGTTCATGTTACTTCTTCTGGCATGAAAAACGTCTTTGTCTGGGAGTGCTGGGAGTCTTCACATTCATTTGCATAACAGAAGGACACAAAACTTTACATACTGTAACTTTCAGAATGCTGCTCACAGGGGATTTCATTTCATAAATATAATACCATCACTGCGAAACTGAACTCTATCGGTTATTTTGTGCGTAGTGTTTTGCTGGATTTCTTTTATAGATATATTAAATTCATTTTTGTAGGCGGGAAAGCAGCAGGCCCTGATGGCTACCCTGCAGAATTTTACAAGAAATTTTCCGTTCAGCTAGCTCCCCTCTTAATTAGCAACATTTACAGAAGCCAGAGATAACCAATCTCTTCCTCAAACCTTTCGCCAAGCACTAATCACTGTTTTTCCAAAACAAAATAAGGACTTATCACAATGTGCATCATACAGACCAATTTCACTTCTGAATAACGACGTTAAAATACTCTCTAAAATCATAGCTAGAAGGATGGAGAAAGTGCTCCCCTCGGTAATATCACAGGACCAAACTGGATTTATTAGGGGCCGACACTTATCTTCAAATCTTCGACGCCTGTTTAATGTAATATACTCACCAACTAAATCAAAACACCCCAGAAATATTATTATCATTGGATGCAGAAAAAGCATTCAACATGATTGAATGGAAATACCTTTTTACTACATTGGAGAAGTTTGGGTTTGGCCCGAACATTTGTGCATGGATTAAATTACTGTATACTAACCCAGAAGCTTCAGTTTGCATCAACAACATTTGCTCAGACTATTTTAAACTAGAACGTGGCACTAGACAAGGATGCCCCTTGTCACCGCTGCTGTTTGCGATTGCCATTGAACCACTGGCAATACATTGTCGAAATACTGATCAGATAAAGGGGATTAGCAGAGAAGGACTGGAACAGAAAATCTCATTATATGCAGATGATATGGTATTGTATATATCAGACCCAGAAAATTCTGTGCCTGCAGTTTTAACAGCACTCACAGAATTTCAAAAGATATCTGGTCTCAGAATTAATCTGAATAAAAGTGTACTCTTTCCAGTGAATTCTCAAGCATATAATATTAGATTAGATACACTACCTTTTATCATTGCAGAACAGTTTAAATACCTAGGGGTAAACATCACAAGTAAACATAAAGCTCTATATCAACAAAACTTCGCCGTCTGCATGGAAAAAATTAAACAAGACTTGCATAGATGGTCAACCCTTCATCTCACACTAGCTGGAAGAATTAACACTGTTAAGATGAATATTCTTCCTAAGCTCCTTTTTTTTTTCAAAACATTCCAATATACATTAATAAATCATTTTTTAGGCAATTAGATTCAACAATAACCTCATTTATTTGGAATTCAAAACATCCACGCATCAAAAGAGCGACCCTACAAAGACAAAAGGCAGAAGGCGGCATGGCTCTACCTAACTTCCAGTTTTATTACTGGGCAGCAAATATACAGGCGATAAGAACCTGGACACAAATAGAAGAACATACACAGGCATGGACCACAATAGAAGTAAAATCCTGCAGTACTTCTTTGTATTCCTTACTCTGTGCTCCAATAAATACACATTATCGGCAATATACAAATAACCCAATTGTGCTCCACTCACTTAGAATCTGGAACCAATGTAGAAAGCATTTTAAGACGGAGAAGCTTCTATCTGTGGCACCTCTGCAAGAGAACCACCTCTTTCAACCTTCACAAACATATGCAGTTTTTAATATCTGGAAAAAAATTGGAATTAACTTGCTTAGAGATCTTTATATAGACAAGGTCTTTGCATCCTATGAACAATTACATTCCAAATTTAACATTCCAGCTACACATTTCTTTCACTATCTTTAAATCAGGAACTTTGTTAAACAGAACCTTCCAGATTTTCCTCATCTTGCACCCTCATCCATGCTGGAAAAAATATTGCTCAATCTCAAGGACTTAGACTCCATCTCTACAATATATAAAATCATTTTACAATCCCTCCCTTTCAAAGATCCAAGGGGACACTGGGAAAAAGATCTCTCAATTAATATATCAGAAAAGGAGTGGAAAGTAGCAATGCAGAGAATTAACTAGAGCTCCATATGCGCAAAAACCTCCAGGGGTCTGATAAGTTGTGATCAGTTATAAACTTTGTAATTATTTTTGCAGTGTTAGATGCCGTTCCCCCTGTGGAGGAAGTCCTATCTAAAAGTGGATTCATAACACAATTAAAATCCCCAGCCATTATAACTTTATGAGTGTTCAGATTGGGAATGGATGCCAACAAATTTTGTATAAATTCCTTATCATCAACATTAGGTGCATAAACATTTATCAAGATCATTTTACAGTTAGATAAGTCTCCCATAACCATTACATATCTCCCTTCAGGATCCAATACTACATCTGATGCTACAAATGGAACAGTTCTATGTATGAGAATTCCCACACCTCTAGTTTTCTTCGTAAAGCTAGAATGGAACATTTGCCCAGTCCAGTCTTTTTGCAGCTGGAACTGATCCTTGCTTATTAAGTGAGTTTCCTGTAAAAATACTATTTTAGCATTTAGACCTGTTAGGTGAGAGAGTACTTTCTTTCTCTTTAATTTGTGATTCAGGCCTTTAACATTCCAGCTTACGAAGTTAACTGTCCCATCATGGAGACACTGATTCTGAGTTTTTGATGTCATTTTATAGTCTTATTATAATTATAAAGACTGAGAGGATAGATTAGGTATAGATCAGGCCTGCTCTCTCTCTCCCCGCCCTTAACCCCCCACCCTCCCTTTTTGCCTCCCCAAGTGAGGCTAAAACCCACTTCACACAGTCCCAGTACTCTGACATACCCAGAGACAGAGTACGTCCAAAGCAAAACAAGCTCCAATGCAGCGGCGCTTAAGGGTTAAAAGATAGAGATATCTCTAAAAATAAAAAAAAAATAAAAAAAAGAAAAGAAAAAAAAAAAGGAGTTTTACACTTAAAATATATATATAGTCTTCAGCAATTTTAGTGCATTAAGATGATACACCCAGATAATAAACCCGGGGGATGGTATTAAAAATGTGTCCAGAAGAAGCATAACCAGTCTTAATGCAGTAATAGCAATAACAGTAAACCTAGGGTATGATATTGAACAGTCTCGTTTAGGGTAGAGATGAGATAATTAGAAAAGAAAAAGAGAAAAATAAATAGATAAATAAATAATTAAGCACAATAAAACATAAACAGATAGCGCCCTAGTAATACTAATAATAAGAATATATGCTGATAAAAACCCGTATTTTAAAACGAATAGATCAGACAAAAGATTATTAATCTTTGCTTCATCGTTTTAACCGCCATGACTCACTATTATGTATCAGAATAGTCCCGGGATCAGCTTTGTTAATTCTTTTTCTGCTTCTTCCTTGCTAGCGAAGACATAGAATTGACCCTGCCATTCCACTTTCAGTTTTGCCGGATACAGGAGGCTGTATTTCACACTGGTTTGCCGTAGCCGCCGTTTAATATTATAGAAGGATGCGCGTTTAGTAGCTGTTGCTGGAGAGAAGTCAGGGAAGATAAGAATGTGGTTATTTTCAAATATAATATCTCCCTTGTTTCTGAGGAGTGCCATCACCTCTAGCTTAAATGATAATCGTTCAAAACGAACTATAAAAGATCTTGGTCGGGGTCTGACGGTGTTTGGTCCGCGTACGCGGTAAGCCGCTGCTATCTCAGATTCTGCTTTAAAGTCGTCCCCGATTATTTTAGAAAAAAGTTCAGCTGCGAATTTCACAGGGTTTGAACTTTCTCGATTCTCCGGCAGACCTTCAATTCTGACATTATACCTTCTACTGCCATCTTCTAAAGCAGCCAGTCTGTCTCCAAGTTTTTCTCCGAGTTTTTTGCATTCGGAACTGACATTTATTGCTCTTTCTTCGGCACTGGCAGCTGAATGTTCGACCATTTCAATCCGATTCGTGAATGTCTCCTTGAGATGCTCCAATTGATCAGTAAGCGTGCTCAGTTTAACCGAGTTTTCCTGAATGCGCTCTTCAATTTTTCCCAGCACCTGTCGAAGCTCAAATTGCACCTCTTGACGCAGCCTTTCATTTGCCTGTTGGATTTCCTGTTTCAGGCTCTCATGTGCCTTTGCCCTTGCTATCTCATTAGCCTTCTCGCTTTTCTTTATGTCTTGCGTGAGCTCAACGAGCAACACCTTCAGTTCAGATAGTTCAATTGTGCTTTCTTGTACCGTAGATGAAGCAGCAGACTTTGCTGTAGCCGGTGTCCCCGCTGCTACATGCTCGCGTAATTGCGCAATTGAAGCCGCGGACTTCGAGGCCCTTTCCAGTTTCATGTGATCTTCTCCAATCGGCGAGCTATCCAGATCTGCACTCACGATCGCACCTTCGCTCCCCTTTTCGCTCTCAGCCGGCGACGATGTAGCGGACCGTGGTCCCGAGGAGTCTGTGCTTTCGCCCATCTGATCCAGGTCTGTCTCTGAAAGGCCGTATCTGGAACCGGGGCTTGCTGATCGCAGCTTGGGTGTAGCTTTAGTTTTCGATTCTTTCGAACCCCCCTTCTTGTTGGCCATGTTTATATGTGCTTACATATACTGTAGCAGTCCCTCTCGGGTTGAATAAATACAGGATATCTCAAGATAATAAGCAAATAATATGAAAAACAACACCACTGCTAGCGGAGCTCCACTTCAGACGTCCATCTCTCGCATCGGACGAGACCAAAATCGAGCACATCTGTCTTGACTAAAACTCTCCAAAATGTTTCCAGGGCATGATTCAACCTGCGAACGCTGCAACCAAGTCCCAGCCTCACTGGGTCACATGTTCTGGGCCTGCACCAAATTAACATTATTCTTGACAAAAATTTTTAATTACCTCTCAGACAGCCTTAAACTCACAATCCCTCCTAACCCATTAACAGCGGTGTTTGGGGTTCTTCCAGAGTGGCTTAAAGTGGAGAAAGACAAACAAATTGTGATTGCATTCACTACACTTTTGGCATGCAGACTTATTCTGATAAACTGGAAGAACCCAAACTCTCCTCTTTTAAGTCAGTGGGAAACCGATGTGTTATACTATTTAAAATTGGAAAAAATCAAATACTCAGAGGATCCGTACAGACTTTTTTCAAAACATGGCAGGATCTAATCAGTAATATTTTAAAATAAGTTCATGAAGCACAGAGAATTTATTAATTTAGGTATGTTTAAAAGCCGTAAAAATTTTTACGCCGTTTGGCTTGCTCTCTCTCTCTCAAGGGTGGGGATCGATCTGTTCTTAATTCAATTTTTCTTTTTGTAAAAACTTGATTGCTTTGAATGGATTGCAATAAAATTAATAAATAAAAAAAAAATCATTTTTGTATGTTTACTACAATAAACATACACACACATTTTATAATAGGTTAAAAACTGTAAAAAGGTACAGTATGCACTTGGTCTGGGGGATTCCATACATCTTTATTTTGTGCAGTAATCATTTTGTCTTGCCATTTCTCTCAACCTCTTGCATCTCACTTGTGCAATAACCTTATATATTACAGAATAAACAGTTAACATGGGCACACCACACATTTGCAGATTTTTGCATTCGCACAGGTCCTGTGCCCCTAACCACCCACAAATCAGTCAGGATTTACTATATATTTTAGCTGTAAATGAATGCATTTTCCATGATTTTTTCCTAAAGAATCAACCAGTTAAGAACCATCATGGTACCCACAAGGAAATGTGGATTTCAAAAATACTGGTGTTACGGGTATATGTATTCCTATATATAAAAGGAAGCAAAAGGTACAAAAGCACTTTAGACACATGTATCAAATAGGAAAATGTTTTGTTATGGGTGTGGTACAAAAATAACCTAATGCCAAGAACTTTATTTAGGGCCATAGTCTTCATGTCTTGTTATGCATGCAAGTCCCGAGTACAAATTATAAGCAGAAATGGTAGGGTGAAGGAAGAGTAAAGCACTTCAGTGTCAAGATGAATTAGATGTCTGCTTTGGAACAATTTTAGTAATGTGGCTCATTTTCTGTAGTTGTAAGGAAAAACATATGAAGATATTCTAATTTGTAATTAAATTTTTACCCATATTTTTGTAAAGTTTTCAAAAAACACATAGTTGCATAAAAGATCCCAATCTTAAGCTCTTATAAGGTTATTTTATCTTTGGTTTCAAAATTTAGCTAGTGATGTGGGTGCTTTATAGAGATTATAAGTGTGCTGCATGGTAGTCCCTTTGTTGTCCTCTTTCAGTCTGATGACAATAGACAGTAGTGATACACATCTTAGATGATGACTGCCGGATTATGTTTGTCACTGCAACACACCAGTCATCAAGGTTTCCTTTACTTAAGCGATGCTACATCACCACAGCCTTATATAGCCTTGGACAGAGGACCTTTTAATGTAAATGGGTGGTGGGAAAAAGGAGAGGAGAAGTGCAACGCCAAGAGAGAAGTGGACGCCATCACTGGAAAAGGCAAGAAGGAAAGGATGGACACCATATGGAAAACATCAGGTGAACCTGGGTTCATTTCAGGCCGAATTATTTTTACTTTTTGGTGAAAGGTATTCGGAAGAGGGCCTGTCGGGCCAGCACAGGAACTGTTGATCTGTACATTTCCCAGAACAGGAGGTATTGTGTGGCGCCTCATTCCCCACAACAGACTGAGCTAGACATTCCGTCAAGATAATAAAGGACTACGAATACATTATTTTTTATCTCTTGCTCAAAATTTCTGTATTAGTAGCGTATGTGTTTAAGTGTTTAGCGCCTTAATTTGTATTGGGTGGGAAGCGCTGCAGCGTGAGATTATGTATATAGGGTTTTTTTGTTACAGTAAGTGGTGGGTATCTTCTTCCAAAAATCATTTTTTACTTAACCCTGCTTTCTCTGGTGTCTCTCTGTACTTGGAGGTGGTGTAGTAGGAAAGTAGTGTTGGTCCCTTGCGCCCTGGATTATTTTTTTTTTTCCTTTGCTGCCGTTCTAGGAGGGCAGCGCATGTTATAATCGTGCCGGCTCCGATAGGGCAGAGTGGTGGCTTGGAGGCTAGGAATTTGCACTGGCAATCGGAAGGTTGCCAATTCAAATCCCGTAAACGCCAAAAGTGAGTCTATTTTGTTGGGCCCTTGAGCAAGGCCCTTAACCTGCAATTGCTCTGTCCTAGGTATGATGTTAATCTGCATCCAGCCCTGCATGTAGGCCTTCCAACATACAAGGGAAAAACTTGGGGGTTGGTGGCAGAATTGGCTCTCCAGCCACCATAAAAAAAACCTCACATTGATTCCATTCCATCTGAAGTAGTGTCGTGCTGAGGTGTCACCGATTGCATGGCTGAACTTGGGTCCTAATCTGGGATCCTGAGTTGGTTTGTCATGTGGTGAGTGTGGCAATGTGCTGTATCAGCGTGTACTCCTAACCTCTCTCTCTCTTTTTGGTGTATGGAACATTATTTTCTTTCTGAATCTGCTTAGAACATAGAAAATATGACATCATTTTAATACTTATTCCCGTGCCATGACTGTTCCAAATTAATAACCGTTTTAAGCGTTTTCAGCATCTGGTCAAGCCACAAGTACTGAATATCAATGTGAAAATTCAAACATTCCCTGACCCATGATGCATCAGATTATTCGTCCCCAGTATCTTAATAGTGGCATTGGAGAGTTAAACTATGAAACATAAATGCAAAAATATTTCTCCATTACTTTAGGACATGAAGGTAACAGATAAACACTACTTTTGCTTAACAAATGCATAAGACAAATTTTTATGTTGCTGAAGGCAAAGCCAATAATTAATTGAACCTTCAGTAAGGCTCATGCAGCTTTACCAGAAATGCATGATTTGCTGTGTGGTGCCCAGAAAATGCATGAATACATATCTTCCACATTGGAGAATTTATGTGCCAAGACCCCCTATTGTAGCAAGCTTTTATTTTACTCTTGCTAGGAATTAATTACTAGCAAACAGCCACATCACAGAGTAGTAGCACATCTAGAGAGGGATAAACATGCATAGATACATGTGATAGACCTGCACAAATGGTTTTAAGTGAAAGGTGCTCTTTCATCAGACTAGATGAGATTTTCAGATTCCACCAGAGACCTGACTTTCTGATGATCTCATAAATGCAAGAACAAGTCTGCAAGTAAAAGGTGAGTTACTAGCTATTCTGAAAACAAAATTCACATCTAGTTCAAAGTGCTTATTCTTCTGCTGTGAGATCACCTACTGTATGTTGATTAACAGAAGACTGAAGGAGCTCTGGCCTCCAGATTGGCCGATGATACTAAATGCAGAAGAGCCATACTTACATTTAGCAGCTCAAATAATCTGCAGCATTTTATTCCACAGGCATGCCAGATGTAGCGAAGGAAAACACAGCTGCCTTCCTACTAAAACAGGCTTAAAGAAATTGATGCAGCTAGTGCTGAGGTAGTTGAAGAGCAGTGTGTAGACTTAAAAACTATACTGTATTCCAAATCTGGGATATACAGCAAACCAAATATTTTTAAAGTAGCTCTCACCACTAGAGAATATCTGAGGAGACAAAAGATTTTAACATGCATTAACACCTTTACAATGGTGAGACAAGCATGCATACAACCTTGTCTTTGTCTTTTTTCAAATAACATATAAAAAAGTTTACCTTATTTAATTGCATCTGTTAGGACTTAATCTACACATTAACAAATCTTATCATTCAAATCAGAGTTAAACAGTACCTATCTTGGCTGAATAGACTTGAAAAATGAATATGCACAAACAAGTGAAAGTGCAATTAGGTAAAAAGAGAACTGAAGTTAGGCAGTTGGTAAGAAGGGAAAATTCACCTTTCACTAAATACATAATATAATTCAAGGGCAAGGACAAAAACAATCATCCACAGCAGAAAATGTTTACAGAATAGTGAAGCAGCAAATTCAAGTGCACTATGAAGAAAAACACAAAGAATATAGTTCTTGTGTGAATTATTAACAGTAAAAGGATAGCCAAATAAAAAAAATAAAAAAAACCTTCCATTAGGTTGATACAGCTATATAAAAAGTATTAAACACTTGCTTGCAACACCAGTCTTGTTAAGTGTCTGGATTTATAGAAACTCAAGGGATGCCAAATCAGTCAGGTAAAGCTATAACTAAATTTTATAAATGAAGTTTTGTAAAACAGTATTTATCCATAATATAAAGATATTGTGGAAAACTTTTCTGTATTAAGCAAAGCGATGATCAACCCTTTGTACCTCATGTACCAAGTTTTTCACACCTCAAAATAGTTTTATTTTTACTGCACTGGCAGGGGTGAGGAAATCCAACGCCCGACTCGTTCGACACAGGCAAATTGACCGTCGAACAAGCGTGTTTTTCTGGTTTCAGTTGTCCACAGACAAGTGCAATTTTCTAGACAAAAAAGAATTATGCGCGCTGTGCTGGGCACATTTTTACCACTACTTTCAAATTTTAAACATTTGGATAGGTACTTCATGTGGAAACAGTCTACTTTGGCATGTTCTTCATGTCTCAAATTGGTCTTCAATATTGTTTACAAAATGACGGCTGATTTTTAAAAGGGGAAGCACTCTTACGGTCCTACATAAGTATTTTACCCTACTATTTACACGATGTGGTCATTTTTTTCATGTCGACATTACGATGTAATCTGATGATTTTTCATTATAATCGATAACTTTTATATATTGATAAAATTCATTGTTTCTACATAAGAATGCGGTCATTTTACTTACAATGCAAATGTTTTCACCACATAAGGCTCGTTAGGCAGTTGATCTTTCCTGAAATTTGCGATTTCGCGTTGGTTGTGATATATTGAGGAGTTAAATTTATTGCGTGACAACATCAATTTTGATGAGCAGTCTGTAGATCGTTTTTGATTAGAGAATATTTCATATAAAACAAGTTGGTTTCGCGCTGTCAGTTTAGGCAAAGCCCTCACTGACTGACTGACTGTCCAACTTCCCGTGTAGGTAGAAGGCTGAAATTTGGCAGGCTCATTCCTTACAGCTTCCTTACAAAAGTTGGGCAGGTTTCATTTCGAAATTCTACGCGTAATGGTCATAACTGGAAGGTATTTTTCTCCATTTACTGTAATGGAGTTGAGCTTGAAAGCCGTGGGGGCGGAGTTTCGTGTGACATCATCACGCCTCCCACGTAATCACGTGAACTGACTGTCCACGCACTATGTAGAAAACCAGGAAGAGCTCCAAAATGCGCTGAACAAAACATGCATTATATAATCGAGAAAGCAGCGAAACAATAAGAAGCGAGCGAGTGACATATACTACCATATTCATGAGTGCTGCTACTTCAGAAACAAAGCAAGGTGTAAACCTAAACTTTAAATTAAGTTAATAGACAGGCTGCCGCTGGCGTTTTTCATACCCACGGGTAATGCGGGATACAAGTTTAATGAGAGGACGCAGGATATAAACGAGAGTTTTGATCATTTTGTAACTAAGTTAAAATTGCAGGTGAAGGGGTGTGCTTATGCAAATTCCGAGAGACGGTGTTTGTGGGGGATTGACAGTTAAGGCGGGTGGGGGAGTCACGTCATCATATCCCCCTCCCATTTACCTCATTTCGCTCTGAGCTGAGCTCCGCGGCTAACGCCGTCTTCCGAAGCAACTTCATCACACTGCTACCAAATACTCACAGAAAAATCCACAAGTTAATACACACGCTGTCTCTAGAGTTTCTCCACACTGAATCCTCCAGGCACTAACTTACAAAAGGTTACATTGACAGTCGCACAGCTGAGAAGCTTCGATGCATGTGCTCCATAACGCGTTAAAAATATAAAGTCACTGTCGGAATAAATAAAGTCAAAACTTGTTTCTGAATATATAAAGTCAAAACTTTAATATATAAAGTCATTCCCAAATATATAAAGTCAAAACCTGAGTATATAAAGACGGCGTTGGAAGATTTTGGAATATATAATGTAAGCGCTGGAATATATAAAGTCAAAACTTAAATATATAAAGTCAGCGTCGGAATATATAAACTCAGCGCTGGAATATATAAAGTCAAATCTTGAATATATAAAGTCAGCGTCGGAATATATTGTCACGCTTGGGTCACAGATTTGCACAGAGACACAGGAGGTCGTAGAAACAAGAAGGGTTTTTATTCAAACACTGCAAACACATGAGCTTAAACGTGCTCCATGACAAGTCAGAGATGACAGTTCCGCTAGGAGCAGAGAGAGAGAGCGATAAAAGCAAGCAAACAATCAATTTTCAACTGACAGGCGCTGTACAAGGCTTTTAAGTTAGTGGAGTATCGCACGAGGATTGCATTACGCGTTATAGCGCAAGTGAGAAAGTAAGGAGCAATGTGAGGGTAGTTTGTGTTTCAGGGGTTGTGGTATTCCCAGAGGCGTCTGTATATTCTTGGGGTGCGATCAGCCCTCCAGCTCACACCCTCCCCCTCAGCTTTATTCACATTTCTGTGAATCAAGCGACTCTCTGTACCAGGTTCATTTAGTCTTGATAATACGTCTGCGTTGACGTGTTCAGAACCTGGTCGATGTTTTACTGTGAAACGGTAAAAGTTGTAAGCCAAGAAACCATCTCATGAGGCGAGAGTTTGTATCTTTCTGTCGGTATGACCATTGAAGTGGAGCATGATCAGTTACCAAAGTGAAGTTTCGTCCCCACACGTAATAGCGAAGCCCTCCAGCTCACAATATAAAGTAAGCGCTGGAATATATAAAGTCAAAACTTCAATATATAAAGTCATCGTCGGAATATACAAAGTCAGTGCTGCAATATCCATCCATTTCCCAACCTGTTGAATCCGACCACAGGGTCAC
>JANRMT010062854.1:130813765-130836622 GCA_026402145.1 Polypterus bichir lapradei | reverse complement strand
ACTGTATATATGTGTATATCTATACTAATAAAAGGCAAAGCCCTCACTGACTCACTCACTGACTCATCACTAATTCTCCAACTTCCCGTGTGGGTGGAAGGCTGAAATTTAGCAGGTTCTTTCCTTACAGCTTCCTTACAAAAGTTGGGCAGGTTTCATTTCGAAATTCTACGCGTAATGGTCATAACTGGAAGCTGTTTTTCTCCATTTACTGTAATGGAGATGAGCTCGAAAGCCGTGGGGGCGGAGTTTCGTGTGACATCATCACGCCTCCCACGTAATCACGCAGTACGTAGAAAACCAGGAAGAACTCCAAAAAGCGCTGAAGAAAACATGCATTATATAATTGAGAAGGCAGCGAAACAATAAGAAGCGAGCGAGTGACATATACAACCATATTCATGAGTGCTGCTACTACGGAAACAAAGCACGGTGTAAACCTAAACTTTAAATTAAGTTCATAGACAGGCTGCCGCTGGTGTTTGTAATTTAGTGCCTGCCCATATAACGCCGTCCGTCAGCGGCAATCCAATAGAAACACTGCCGCTAAATATTCACGGGTGAAGGACTGTGCTTATGCAGAGGAAGATGAGATGGTCAGGGTGGTGTTTGGCACAAACTCAGCGAAACTACGAGAGAAAGTTTTAAGTGCCGGGACTTAGGAAACATTAAATACAGCCGTGGACATAACACGACATGGCACCAGCACAGCTGGGAAACTTCGATGCATGTACACCGAGCGGCTCACGTGAACTGACGCAGTGCACAGACAAAAAGCAACAATTCCAAAGAGCGCTGAACAAAAACCGAATTACACAATTGAAAAGGCAGCAAAAAAATATGAAGCGTCTGATACATACAAGCATATTCTTAAGTGCAGCTACTGCGGAAACAAAGCACACGGTGGAAAAAGTCAATATCCCGCTAAAGGAAGACAGTGTAAAAAAAAAAAAAACCC
The DNA here is from genome assembly GCA_026402145.1 of Polypterus bichir lapradei. Classification (NCBI taxonomy): domain Eukaryota; kingdom Metazoa; phylum Chordata; class Cladistia; order Polypteriformes; family Polypteridae; genus Polypterus; species Polypterus bichir. The sequence continues at coordinate 130,835,664 of JANRMT010062854.1, read as the reverse complement.
GTCCATGCAGTGTGTCAGGTCTCAGATAAAGAAGACGACGAGCTGTTTATTGATGCAGTAAGAAACGAATCGATGAATGAAACCTGTTATCTTTACAACGATTGACAAACACGGAATGTAACTTGAACACAACACATCCTACAAATACGAACCTGATTGAAAGAAATAATGATAATCAAATCCTTGATGACAGCAACACTCAATAACACTCACATAACAATTACTGTATATTGACAGTCATGTTACGTTATTTTTAAAATGTTCCCTTTTCTTTTTCATAGCTTCTTTAACACACTACTTCTCTGCTGCGATATGCGGGTATATATATATATATATATATATTTATATATATACCCTGATCTACATACTCGAATAATGGATACTTTATTCGCCATCAATGATTGTTTTGGTAAAGCCATACTCAGTGTATTCATTAGATGAACGGTAAAAAAGTAAGAGCGAGGGGAGGGTGACTTATTGAGGCATGCAGGCAAAACCACAATAGCACGCGGGCTCGATGTACTGTAGTGCGCATCAACTCGATTTGAATTGCGCGATCACATTCGAAAAAATATATCTTTTCAAGTTCTATTTAGTCCATTTGTGTCAAACTCAAGGGCCGCGGGCCACATCCGGCCCGGCGTGTAATTATATCCGGCCCGTGAGATCATTTTATATACTGTATTATTGTTATTAATGACCCGGGTATATGAAGCGCTGGTAACACAATAAACTACAGATCCCATAATGCAGCGCTTCAGCTGCCTTGCCGAACACTTACCACGTTAATCAAGTCTAGCTTATGATGCTGCAAGTCATTGCGAAGCTAGCCCACACGATGCTGAAGAGAAAAGTTGATTCTGAAAATAGAGCCTTTAAAAACCGATGGGAGGCTGAGTATATGTTTACTGACATTGCCGGTAAACCCGTGTGTCTCATTTGTGGAGCTAATGTGGCTGTAATTACAGAATTTAATCTAAGACGGCACTATGAGACAAAACATCAGGATAACCTGAAAGACCTGAATGCAATGCAGAAGATACAGAAAGCAGAAGAATTAAAGAAGAATCTGACACTTCAGCAGACGTTTTTACCCATGCACAATCACAAAGTGATTTCAAGTGAAGCTGCTTTTATGGGAGACACAAATGCACCAGTGCACCTTGCCCCACTTTCCCCGTTGCCAAGGAATGTTGAACCAAGTCGGCACAACGGTGTTCCCAAATACGCACTTTGCTGATAAACTGAGCGCACTGCGCACTGAGTTTGCACGGCGCTTTGGTGACTTTGAAGAACAAAAAAAGAATTTTGAGTTGTTTCGCAACCCATTTGCCGTCGATGTGGAAACTGCACCTGTGTAGATTCAGATGGAGGTGATTGAGCTGCAGTGTAATGGCACACTGAAGGCAAAGTACGATACTGCAGGGCCCGCACAGTTTATTCACTCCATTCGCGCAGAAATGCTCCAGCTCCGTCTACATGCGGCTCGAACCTTGTGCATGTTTGGTAGCACATATCTGTGTGAGAAGCTCTTCTCAGTGATGAAGACTAACAAAACAGCACACAGGAGTCGCCTCACTGATGAGCACCTGCAGTCCATCCTGAGAATCTCCACAACACAGAACCTCACACCAAACAAACGAACTTGTTGCCAAAAAAAAAGATGCCAGGCGTCCAGCTCTAAAATGACATATGAGCAAAGACAACTGAATGATTTGATTTGTTATTGCTGAAAAGAACACATTTTATTTATATTTCCAGGTTTTGTTATGCAGCATGTTCATATTTGAATTTGTATAATTTTGACAGGATATATTTTTATGGAGAGCAAAATCTTTTGGGATATTTAAAATCAAGTTTATTTTTTATATAAAATTACATAAGAGTAAAGAAATTTGAATGTTTGTTCTTTTAACGTTTACTTTATTTCTAACTTGTATAATTTAGACAGGATATATTTTTATGGAGAGCAAAATAGAAGTTATTTAAGGTTCGAGTTGATTTATTCAGGAATAATATTCCTGTCTGTTTTTATTCATATTTATGTTGAAAAAAGTTAAGTTTTAAAAGTTTTAAAGTTTTAACAGTTTAGTTTTAGTGTGTTCAATAAATCTTTATCCTGTTCGGCCCATGACCTAAAGTGTGTTTTTGATTTTGGCCCCCTGTGCAATTGAGTTTGACACCCCTGATTTAGTCGACACAAATATCTTTGGTTGGAATGTAAGGCGAATTTACTCTTTACATTTGTATGGTGAAGAAAAATTTATGCAATGATGCCTACATTTAACTTCCATTCCAACCAAAGATATTTCTGTCGACTAAATAAAAATTCCTTCTATTTAAAAAGAACTTGAACAGATACGATAGTTCATAATATCCACGCAGACTTGCACGTAAGAGCAGGAGTCATCCGTTTTAACAAACAGCGTATTGCACTGATACGAAATAGCCTGCCCATTTAATTATTTAGAAATGGATAAATAAAGATTTTGTACAAATAATGTTTTTCATTTTTCTTCCTTGATGGATTCTGCCACCCCCAGCAAGAGTTGCTCGCACCCCAAAGAGTGTGTATATATATATATATGTATGTATATGTATCCTAACGCCTCCCACGTTGCTGGCTGCCTGCCTATATAAGGCCGTCTGTTGCTCCGGTCTCTACATTCCCTTCCTTGCTTCGCCACGGGATTCACGTCTCCCTGCTGATAACTAAAGCCTTTTTATTTAATCCACGGCTTCTCCGCCGTTTTATTGTTCGTTTATTACGATTATAGTTATTGTGTAGGTATTTTAGACTTACTTTACATTGCTCAGGTAACCATTTCCTTTATCATTCCAACCGTACCCCCATTACCATGTCTATCAAAGTGATCACCATCGATCAAAGAACTGTTACTTACCGAGTGGTTTCCATGCCCAGAGATGGCACCTACCTTTTCCATTCTGTTTGTTACATATTGCACGGCCATATCAGGCTCACTCTTGATATCTGGAGGAACATTGTGTCTTATGTATTGAATGACTGGGACAGGATCAAGGTGTGGACTGATGACTGTACAGGAGATTATACTACACAGGAGCACTATAAGAGTGAAATGCTTAAGCCCTTCACCTATGGTTCTGCATGTGAGTTGATGGCTGCCGCTGAATTGTTTGGTTGTCGCTTTCAAGTGTACCAAAATGGCCAAATATTTTACACCTTTCAACAACCGCCAATGCCTCTTAAACATCTTGGATTCACAGGTGACGATTTCAGTAGTGGACACTTTGATGTTTATGAATGTTTAAACTCTCGAAAGCTGGATGTGAAGTTATCGATGAAACCGGTTGTATGCTTACAACGCTTGACAGATGCCAAATGTCACTTCAACACAAGTCCTGCAAATACTGTCGTAATTGAAACAAACCATGAAACTCAAACCGATTATGACAGCATCAATCCAAGCATTGAGATTTGAAACAAGATTACTGTTCACATGGCCAACTGTATGTTGCATGCTCAAGAGTAAGCTGAGCACACAGCTTGGTCATATTACAACCGGAGGGCCAAACTCACAATGTGGTATACAAAGAGATCCTTAAATAATTATTGGCATATTTTCCCTCAGTTTAAAAAGGTTTAATTTTCTTCTTAAGAAAAATTTTAATGCAGTACTTCGCAGCTGCGAAGCGCGGGTATTTTGCTAGTTAAAAATAAGGAAGAAAACATTGTAACGGTTTCCAAATGTTATGAAATATCTATAAAAATCTTCACTTGGACGTGATTATTTTTCCCCCGATAACATTGGTAATATTTACTTCTTTGGAAATACAGGTATACCATCTTGCGGAATTTCGAATACGTTATTAGGAATTACCGTGTGTAATACACTGCGGTAAGCACGTTTTTCTTGCTATATTCTATCCCTGACCATCTCATCTTCGTTTGCATAAGCACAATCCTTCACCAACAATTTTAACTCCGTTACAAAATGATCGAAAGTCTCATTTATACCCTGCATCCTCTCATTAAACTTGTATCTCGCGAATACCGTATTCGTCGTAGGCATGACAAACGCCAGTGGCAGCCTGTCTATGAACTTAATTTAAACTTAAGGTCAACACCGTGCTTTGTTTCTGCAGTAGCTGCACTTATGAATATGCTTGTATACGTCACTCGCTTCATATTCTTTTGCTGCCTTCTCAATTGTGTAATGGGTTTTTTGAACAGGTTTCATTCATCGAAGTGATCACCACCCAAATCGATACTCGTGAATCTAAGACGTCTAACAGGCATTCCCGGTATTGATTTGTCTGCGAATATTTAGCGGCAGCGTGTCTATGAACGCAATTTAAACTTAAGCTTTACACTTTGCTTTCCTATTGATACGTGTACAAAGGCTTGTTCAGCGTCAGAGGGTTGTTTCTGGTCTACTGCATCAATAAGCAGCTCGTCTTCCTCTTTATCTGAGACATAACACACTGCATGCAATGGTTTACCTTTCCCAGTCCTGCAAAGTCAGTTCACGTGAACCGTCAATGAAGCCTGCCTAACTTTTGTAAGTAAGCTGTAAGGAATAAGCCTGCCAAATTTCAGCCTTCTACCTACACGGGAAGTTGGCGAATTAGTGATGAGTCAGTCAGTCAGTGAGGGCTTTGCCTTTTATTAGTATAGATCTATATCTGATGATGGATGTACTTTCTGCTATTACAGCCACCTCAACTCTTTTCCAGAGCAAAGACTTGCTGATATTTGAAGTTAAGGAGGCCATTGACACCTTGTACACAAGATTGCATACGATAACAAAAGAGCCAGGAGAAAACCTTGCAAAGTTTTATAACCTGTTTTAAAAGGAGTCTAGTACATTTGATGGATACTTAAAGCTGTCTGGTGGTTTCAGAGATTTTTGTGAAGACAGAGATGTTCATGATCTCCTGGAAAGCATGGTTCAGTATATACTTACCAGATTCTCTGACCTTGATAAGCCTCCTGTGTCAGATATGAGGGTGTTCAATTTCAGAATCTGGCCACACGCTCTGTCTGAACTGAGCACTTATAGAAACTATGAAATCAAGAACTTATGTCAGCAGTATAGTGATTTGTTGACTGATGAGGAAGTTAAATATGCACCATCTGAATGGCAAGCACTTAAAGTGCAGATATCAATGCAACAGCAGTACCATCTACTTGCTGTATATACCTCAGTTCTGCAGAGGAAGGAAGAGTCTCTGAAGAATGTTAGTGTGCTGATCTGTTTCTTACAGTTTCTCCTTCCACAGCTTCTTGTGAGAGATTATTCTCCAATATGAATTTAGTGAAGAGTTCTCCAAGAACCTGCCTGACTCAGGAAAACCTTCAAAACCAGATGTGCATTGTTGTTGATAGCAAACATTTAGCAGAGTTTGACCCACTACCAGCTGTGGAATACTGGCTGTCATCTGGCAACAGGCACATCACTCATAAAAAAACCTGAAAAGTTATCAGCATCCACTTCTGCAGGATCATCAGTCCAGGAACCATGCAGTTCAGCTCAAGCAGAAATGAACAGCATTCAGCCCATGCTGTCTGAGATGGTAAAGATTCTTGGGGGAGATGATGTTGTAAGACAAAAGCTGAAGAACATGGCAGAAAATGAATCAGGACAGTGTTCTGTTATGTAACTGTAATATGTGAAACAGAACTAGTGTAGCTATAATGAAGGCATTGTTTATTAGTGAGTTAAAAAGATAAGGGAATCTTTTATATAATGTTCTAGAGCAAGGTGGCAAAATACTACTCCCTGAAAGAACTTTTTTTAGTTTTAAAATGGAAGGCAGTTTTGGTATCAATAAAAGAGAGCAGAAAAATAAAAAAAAAAACCCACTATTTTTCACTTTTGTTATTTGTTTATTGACAAGTGAATTTACTGGCAGACAAGTGGATTTTCTGAATTTATTTGTCCGTGGACAAGTAGAAAAAAAAATTTGATTTCCACACCCCTGCTATACATGAAAATGCAAACATATTTTAGTGTATACATTTGTTACTTTGGGAAAATGTGACCGATTTAAAACATACTGCTGTATCTCCTTCAGTTTTTCAGTCTATAATCAATTGCAAAAACATGGTAAGTTAGGTATTTCAGCAACAATCAGTTATGTTATGTTATAACCCAATTCATGGATATGTGTCAATATAAGAAATGAATACTCTAAATAACACTTCATTCATAATAAAGAACTTGATGTTATTTACTTAATCAAAATTTCAATTACATCCAAATATGTATTTTGCTGTCTTAAATCTGTACTGCTAAAAATAGTTCACATTATTTAATAAGAACATTACTCACTTTAACGTGCTGAATTTTCTGTACCATAGTGCTGCTATAACTGTTTCACATATGTTCTTTACCTGTCTCTGTAGGTAGACGTACAGGCAAATATGAATGCAAATATGAATGCGAGCTTCATACAGCTAATATAGCCAAGGTCTATCTGAACAATTTGCAATGAAAAGCAGAAACCAACCCTGGACAGAGCCAAAGTGCTTTTACAGAACACCTATGTGAATGAATGTACATCAATCCACCCCTGTAGAAATGGAAAAAATCAAATTCCTCACTGTGACCAAGATGGAATCGAATATGAGCTTCTGAAGTTGGAATGGTTAGCATGCACACTTTACATCTCATTTTTGCCATTTCAAACCCTCCACCGAGTCAGCACCTTAACGTGGCGGAGTGGTTTGTGTAATTCAGTAATCCCCTGAACAATGCTGTCGGGAGTCATGTACTCCTGGTAGGGCTACCCACACCTCATCCCACAAAGGTCCATCCAAAGTGGTACAACATCCATACATATTGTCTTGCACCTGGCTTCCCACGTGGATTTCCGATAGAAAGTGAAGCGGTGTGATTGAGGACTGCACACCCTCACTTCCACCGATTATCAGTAACTCATTTGCACAGGCTCTACCTTCCATCTATCTTCCTCATCCTTTCTCCTGCATAATAGTCCTACAGCAATGGCCAACAGACAAAGAACTACTGTTGAGTGATGGTGTATTTTCTTAGTATGTAACCCGCACATATGGCGGCGTCGGTATGCTGCCAATTCAGAGGCACACCCGGGACAAGTGCCTCATCTGTGTCCTGCCAGTGTGACTAGGTAGTCTTTTTCAAGGATAGCACTGCCTAGCCCTGATGGGGAATAAAAGGTGTCCTAAACAAAGTTTGTCCCATCTGTATTTGGCCATGAAAATGCACTTGGCGAGTCACCTCTCTACAAGTGGTCGAAAAACAACAAATCTCTTATCCTAGCTTCTTGGAATGTCTGTACACTCATGGACTCGACCACAACCGATCGACCACTTCGGAGAATTACCTCGTAGACTCAGAGCTACAACATAACAAGGGTAGACCATCTGTGTCCTCAATGATACTCGTCTCACTGATGAAGGATCCATCACTGAAACCACAGCGTGATATATATTTTTCTGGAAAGTCAGAGATGTGAATCCACAGAATCTGCCTCACTGTCAAGAATGAACTCCTTCCAAAAATCCTGGAGTCACCTGTTAATAACAGCTCACGTTCAATGACCTTGCATATTCCATTGGCAAAAGGTTTCCATATGACAATCATTAGTGCATATGCTCCTACGTTGGATTCAACAGAGGAAGAAAAGGATAACTTCCAGGTTTCCCTTGACAATGCAGTCCAGAATGTTCCTGCTTCAGACAAGTTCTCCTTACTTGGAGACTTCAATGCATGCATTGGAAGAAGCTCTGATGTTTGGAATAATGTGATTGGGAAACATGGAATTTGAAACATAAATGCTAATGGGCTCCTTCTCTTATCCTTCTCTGAGGAGCAACAACTGTCCATTACCAACACAATGCTTCACCTACCCAGCAAACAAAAGACAACACGGATGCATCCTCAAGCAAAATACTGGCACCTCCTGGACTATATGATTATCCATTGGCGTGATCTTCAGGATGTCTTGATTACACTAGCCATGCGAGGAGCAGAATGCTGAACAGACCATAGACTTGCCCGGTCCATCCTCTGCGCTGTACTTAGACCTCATACCAGATGCCCCAAGCTACGCCTCAACGTTGTATCCCTCACAACCATTTACACCATAAATGTATTGATGAGTCATCTTCCCAAGCAATTTGAATACATCCAGATACTAACAACAGATGGTGACATCATGACTACCAGTCATGATGATGTTGATGAACTGTGGACCTTGCTTCTCACAGCCCTTCAGTCATCCGCCAAGAAAGCGCAGTGGATTTTCCAAGATGAACAGTACAAACTGATTTGAGGAGGCCACAGACAAGATTTTTCCCCGCCCTGTCGGGAAAGAATGCAGCATTTCAAGCTCATCTTGTAAATCCATCACCTGTTTCCCTACTGTAGAAGTGGAAAATTTACACAACACAGGCTCAGTCAAATTTAGGACAACTGGAGGGTTAACATGACCATTGAAGTTCTACATTGCCATCAAAGCAATTTGTTGTCCTTCTCAACATAATGCAGCTCTAATCTGGACTGCAGATGGTATGATACTTTCAAAGACAAGCAACAGATCTGGGATTGTTGGGCAGAATTGTTGAACCAAATAAACCCAGCAAATCCTTCTGTCCTCGAGAAGATCCCCACACTCCTCTAGGTCCCTGAAGTTGATAAGTGTCCATCTCTCCACAAAGTCCAAGCTGCCATCCAAGACCTTAAGAACAAGAAAGCCACTGGTGAAGACACTATACCTGCCAAAACATATGAATATGGGAGACTTCATTTTCTTGTCAAATTGACCGATTTCTTTACTCTGTGCTGAAAGCTTGGCAAAATTCCCAACTAATGGAAACATGCTACCATCTTCACCATCTACAGAAAGGGGGACCAATCGGACTGTGGCAACAGCTGTGGTATTTCACTGCTGGATGTTGCTGGGAAAATCTTTGGCTGTGTCATGCTTCTCAGGCTACTTTATCACGTTGCAGACAGAGTACTTCTGGAGTCGCAAGTTGGCTTTCGTCCCAAATGCAGCACAACTGACATGATCTTCGCCATCTGCCAACTCCTAAAGAAAGCACGGGAACACCAGTGAGACATCAGCATCTCCAAGACACTGACCCTTCAGACTGCCTTCTAGCACACAAATCCTCTAATAGACATCAAGATCTTCAATAAGACACCTAAGAACACACAATCCTTCCCCAACTTTGGAAGCAAAATATCTAGTGATGCCCCTGTGACTGAGGAGATTGCGAACTGCCACAAACTAGCCTTCTCTCCATTTGGGGCTGCCTAGGCAAGGATGTCTTCTGTAACTGAAATCTCCGCATTGCAACCAAGGTTGTGGTATATCACACAGTATGTAATATCAACAATCCTTTATGACAGGAGTCTTGGACTCCCTACCACAAGCAAATCCGCACACTAGAAGCATTCCACATCCACTGGTGCTACATGGTGAACTCGCTGAAGGATATCCCGACCTCAAGGTGGACCAAAAAAATGCTGGAAGGACTACTTGAAGCTAGGGGTGGGTGATCTTTTCCCAAAAAAAAAAAAAAAAAAATATCATCATATCACGCCAATTTTAAAAAAAAAAAAAAAAAAAAAATATCACGATCCAAAATCTGATTTGCGATCTCTTTTTTCAATGTGGCATACACTTAAGAGAATATCTGGACTCAAATTCAATAAGACCCAAGTTAAACTTTATTTGATATTTATAAATAAAGTGTAATTTCCTTATACTGCAACACAGTTTTAAATTGCCTAAACGACGTTCAGAACGTGGCGCAGCGGGAAGCTGTTCAAGGGGGGACCTTTTTCACTGCTACACTGCTAATCACATACGACGGAGTACAGTGATCCCTCGCTATATCGCGCTTCGACTTTCGCGGATTTTAAATGCAAGCATATCTAAATATATATCACAGATTTTTTGCTGGTTTGTGGATTTCTTTGGTCAATGGACAATGGGTCTTTTAATTTATGGTACATGCTTCCTCAGTTGATTTGCCCAGTTGATTGGTTCGATGGAGAAAGAAAAAGGAAGGATAGGAGCTTTGGTACATCAAACAGACAGAACGCATGCAATAAAGAAAGCCCACTCAGAAGAACTGCCACTGAATTCTGTGTTCGTGTCTCCGACCAGCAGATCACAAACCCAACATTTCCTCAACATTTCAGTTAAACCCGTGCTATACCCATTCATACATCCAGTTTTTTGGAGCCTCGTCACACCTGCCATAAAGTTCTCTACACTGAACATACAGCTGGGGACCACTTACTGCGAGGAAGCGGCACTACCGCCACACTACTGTGCATGTTTAATACATGCTTTAATGCATTTCATCATGAAAATATCAAGTATATATATTTTAGCATTCTAAATTTTCAGAGAGTAGGAATATCATGAAGTGAATGGATTCTGTGTAGTGATCGCTGCCGGTGCCTTCTCTTAGCGCGGAGGTAGTCAGTTTAAGAAGCGTAGTGATTAACAACTGGGTCAGGGAACACTTAACACAAAGCATTTAATGTGCTACATTAACTTATGACGGGCTTTGAGAAAATCTAGTAAATTAAACATTGATTTTAGGATGAAGTTTAGTTTACATTCTACTTTAATTACAAAATAAACTGAGAATAAAGTGGAAATGTTGACTCAAATTAAAGTGGAAATGTCGAGAATAAAGTCAACATGTTGACTGTGTTCTCAACGTATAGTTTGTTTTTATCTTCCCTGCGTCCGTATTTGTTTTCTTCACCGTTTCCCCAATATGATTCCGTAGGGCTATACCACAAACAGCATTATAAATGCAAGTTGCAGTTTTATTATTTATGTATATAGCTTAGCTTGAAGCAAGGTCCATATTAATGCAATTTGCCTAAATGATGGTTCAGTTGGTAAAGATATCACCAAGTTGAACTTGTTTTATTTTATTTTTATTTGGTGAATACTGTGCAATGCACCTGGGCTTGAAGTCTTGAAGTAATATTACTGGAAGTTGCACTATTTTTATTTTATTATTATTTATTAGTTTAAATATTATGCAGTTTAATGATGGTAAAGTTGTTTAAAAAGTCACTTTATTGTGTCAGTGGACAGAGATTAACATTAACAGAAAGTGTAGTTGGTTTACAAAAACTATTTACCATTTATTCCTTTCCTAAGACATGTTCAGTGCAATACAACTTTTGACAAGCACCTCTGGAAATTTTACTAAGTCTAAATGCCTCTTTGGATGGTTGAAAATATGTTATCAAAATTATAGTTTAAGTTGTTTGCAAAATTTGTTCAATAAAAAGGTTCTATATTTTGACTGCATCTGTCATGCAATGTGATTCCTTCTCTTCATTAGTGCCACCCCCTTGAAAACTATCCCTTTATGGGGCCATGCAAACCTGTATTAATACTTGTGTGCACATTAAAATGTTTTTTTTTTTTTTTTACAATGTACAATGCTTATGACAGTGGAATAGGTTATTCTTAGATAGATACTTTATTAATCGCAAGGGGAAATTCGCATACTCCAGCAGCAGCATACATAAAGAACAATATTAAATTAAAGAGTGATAAAAATGCAGGTATAACAGACAATGACTTTGTATAATGTTAACGTTTACCCCTCCAGGCAGAATTGAAGAATCGCATAGTGTGGGGGAGGAACAATCTCCTCAGTCTGTCAATGGAGCAGGACAGTGACAGCAGTCTGTCGCTGAAGTTGCTCCTCTGTCTGGAGATGATACTGTTTAGTGGATGCAGTGGATTCTCCATGATTGACAGGAGCCTGCTCAGTGCCAGTCATTCTGCCATGGATGTCAAACTGTCCAGCTCCGTGCCTACAATAGAGCCTGCCTTCCTCACCAGTTTGTCCAGGCGTAAGGTATCCCTCTTCTTTATGCTGCCTCCCCTGCACACCACCACGTAGAAGAGGGCGCTCGCTACAACCGTCTGATAGAACATCTGCAGCATCTTATTGCAGATGTTGAAAGACGCCAGCCTTCTAAGGAAGTATAGTCGGCTAGTCTACTGCAGTAATTGCAGTGGAAAATGTGGTTAACATCCACTCATGCATGGGAAAAAAATACAGTTGAAAACGGGATAATTAAAAAAAAATACAGTGATAATAGAATTTGTCATACCGCCCAGCTCTAAGTTTCGCATGTACCTTACGTAAATCTGGAAGAATCCACCAGGTGGCAGTGCGAGATACTATCACGGTGAGAACAGGTTCGGCTTCGCTGTGTTGTGAATTGCCTGGAACTCCAATTAAATTCAGTTGACACCTTACCGCAATATCTCTGAAAAGGATGTCTAATGATTAAATCCATCAATCAAGGGATGTGGCCATTACAGCAAGAATTGCGAATGAGGCAGAAACAATCCTTACATAGGCATCAGCTCATCGCAAGGTGAATACAAGCACTCACATACACTAGCGTCATTTTAGTGTCACCAACGCTGCATATTTTTGGAAGGAAATCGGAGAACACCATGGAAACCCAGCAGGAAAACATGTAAACTCCAGGCAGGGAATACCAGCGACGTGACTGCGAGACAACAGTGCTACCGCTCTGCCATCGTGTCACCCCCATATGTGTAATTATTAACAGTATTCATTATTTAAACTAAATTAAACGACTTATCTGTAAAATGAAACATACATACTTTAATGCATTTCATCATGAAAGTGATATCAAGTATAAATCTAAGGATTCTAAATGTGCAGAGAGTTGGAATATCATACATAAATGTGTTCTGTGTGGTGATCTATTGATGTTTGACGCTCCCGTTAGGTCAGGAGGAAGCCCCAGAAAAAAGATGGCACAAAAGATGGCATGTGAGACTTAAAATGTATCGTGTCATTATGATCGGGAATATGCGATGCTTGAATATAAAAGCACCACAAATGCATCTGTATGTTGGCATTTTGCTTCACCACATAAAACTATTCATCAAACATCAAAGTGCGCACTTCGATCCTGTAGGATCCGCATGGAGGCATTCTGTCACATGTAGATAGTAAACAGAGGCTCTGATGTCACATTCCAACTTATCACACTGCGCCCCCCCGACTTTTTGCTGGTACTGCAACTCGCGCACGCGTCACATTAATTTCTGCTCAGAGAAAGTGTCAAATGAACGCTGGGAACGCATGGCAGCCATGATGCATGCGCGTACGCGTTCCGAGCGTGAAATATTAATGAGCCCTTAGATGTAATGATTTTCTGCTTTCACAATCACTGGTTGCTGGGATACAAAGATACTTTTTTGCCAGGCATCGAGAATCAGGCACAGCTCGGATGTTCAACTGGACCATAAGTCACTTGTCATTGCAAAAAAAATTCGCCATTCTTTAATTGCTTTGCAACCGTCTGTCAGCAAATCACTATACATATACGGAATGGCTGTATCAGAAAATTTTGTTACTTGGAAGATCATGTTGTGCATCTAAAGTGTGCATCAGTTTCTTAAAACCTATGTTGTCTACAGCTTTGAATGGTATCAAATCCTTACCTAGGTCGAATATGACCACCTCAGTCACCTCTTTCCATCGTTTGCTGCTTTTATCATATTTTTTCGACTGCTCTAATGCGTTGGTCAAAGACAACTTTTTATGCTTCGCGACCACGCAAAATACAGATCAATGGGGTTGTACTGACCAGACTGAAACAGTCTCGGCATGTTCCTTCAGGTTTCTCCATTTAAGATGATTAAATAGATTTGCCATATTGCCTCCTGAAGTGTCGACCGTTGTCCGTCAAATTTTACATATAACTTTGCTTTGTGCAATATCTGACTGTGCACAACCGAACCACTGACACACTACTGATGTCAAGTCCTTCTTTGGCACAAGACCCTCATCTACCATGCTGCTTGCGTGCTAGAACGGTTTTCAACTTCTTCATACAAGAAAGCCGTGGTGTCGACACATAATTTAATTTGGCCAGTCACAACGGGAACTCGTTCTGTTGGTTTGTGGACTTGGCATGGATGCATCTGTATTGAGTATTAGAAGAATATAAAAGATTACGATCTGTAAGAATTCACTTGAAAATTAGATTGTGGATATCTTTAAGATCAATCAAAATCGTCAGATCCTGCACCCCTACTTGAAGCATTCCCTCAAGGCCTGCTCCATTCCAAATATGCAGCTTCGGACGCTTGCTAAGGACCGCGCACTTTGGAGACCGACAATAAACGAAACATCCATCACAATGAACAATAACGGACACATCAACAAGAAGAGAAGAAAATGGCAAGACATCACCATTGAAACCATGCCTCTGTGCCTGGGGGGGCAATTCCTTTACCCATCATGCCCCCAGGTATGCATTTCCCAAATTGGCCTGCTCTCCTACCAGTGCACAATCAGAAGGGGGAGTGACAGAGATGGACAGAGTCATCGTCAGATTGACAGACAGCCATGACTGACAATTCATGCCATTTCAAAGCATTATTTAACGTGTTCTTAATCAGTTTTTAAATTATGTTACAGTATGCATCTAAGGTTCTCTGTATGAAGAAAAACTTTGTAACATTTGTGCTGTACTCTACACATCGTGCTATATAACCTAACATTTGTTAGCCTTCTTAATGATCTCTGTACACTGTCTGGATGTTGATAGTGAGGAATGCACTATGACTCCAAGGCCTTTCTTATAAGGAGTAGTTTCAAGTTTCGAACACCCATTGTGTATTAAAATCTAACATTTTACATGTGTGACAGAGTAATTTTAGGGTAACATAGCATTAAACTTCACCAATGCTAGTCCCAAGCCCAGATACAAAAGGAGGAGAGTTGGGTGCAAGGCTAGCCACCCCACTTCATAAAAAAGAAGCTGGTTACAGAGACACCTACAGAAACTCTAGTCATTGAAGCTTCGATAAGAGATGGGCCCTCATCGGGAGGACTTATGAAGCCATGTGGTGAAAGCCTGAGCACTCTGGAAGCCACAGAGCAGAGTACCTTTTTCTCAGCCAAAACAACCAACATCACAACATAGAACATAAGAACCATGTTTAAAATGGGAGAAACCTGTCAAGTAGCAAAAGAGATGAGCAACTGTAAAATTGATGTGCTTGACCTCAACGAGACAAGATGGCCACAATCTGGGCAGAGGAGACTGGGCACAGGAGAAATGTTATGATGCTCAGGACATGAACAGGAAAATGCTCCACACAGCCAGGGAGTGGCATTGATGTTATCTAGAACAGCACAAAAAGCTCTCAAGGGATGGGAAGCACATGGCTCAAGAATTCTTGCAGCCACCTTTTGAAGCAAGCACAAGAAAATTTGCATGAACATAACCCAGTGCTACGCCCCTACTAAAGAAAGTGAGGAAACTTCTAAGGAGGTGTTTTATAATCGACTGGAAACAGTGGGAAAAAATGCCCAGAAAGAGACATTAACATTATTACGGGGGATTTCAACACTAAGATTGGAAGCGATAATATGGGATATTAAGACACAATTGAGAGACATGAACAAAAATGGCAAGAGATTCACAGATTGGTGTGCCTCAAATTGCCTGGTCAATGGTGGAAGCATTTTCTCCTCACAGGAAGATTGACAAGGCACCCTGGGTATCACCAGATCACACAACAGAAATACGAAGATAGATCACATATGCCTAAACAAAAAATTTACAAGATCCTTACTGGATGTGCGAGAGAGAAGAGGAGCAGATGTGACAATGGACCATCACCTTTTTCTAGGTAACTTTCAACTGAAATTGAAAAAGAACTGGATGACGGCATTAACAGCATGGCACAAGTACAACGTGGAATTTCTTAAGGACACACAAATAAGGGACAAATACATCATGATATTGAGCAACAAGTTCCAGGCTGTGCAAGAACTGGTAGAAGATGGAGCAGAGAGGAATCTTGAGAGCAAGTGGAATAAAATAAAAAAAATAAATAAAAAAAAAAGACGGTAAAATCAGCATGCCAAGAAGTACTGGGTCTCAAGTCCCAAGCACATAAGGAAATTGTGATTTCCTTAGCCATGGGTTTGAGTCCCACACCATTAACAACCAGAGGGAGGGTGAATCCCATGAGAAAATAGGAGTTCAAGACTCCTATAAAACAGTGGTACGAGTCCACCTTGTGAAAGTGTGAAGTCTGTGTGTTCCGTCTGTGTCTGTATGGGTTTTCCTGGGATTGACAGCCAACTTCTCTTGAGTTTGTTTTTTCTTTCCGTTTCTCTTTACATCTTAAAGTGCAGTGCTGGGTAGTGTTTGTATGTTCCCTTGGTATTTGTACAGGTTTTCCAACAATTTAAATAGATCAGGAAAAAGAGAAGTTTAACTGTGGCAGTGCTTGCAAAATCGGTATGTATGGAAGTTTATTTGGAGAGAAAAAAAAAAAAAAAAAAAAAAAAAAAAAAAAAGGAAAAAAAAAAGGGCACTGTTTAAAATAAACCCTTAAAATAAAAAGTCATGCAAGTGAGGAGAGAGTGCAGTGAGAGATCAAAGTATAAGAAGAATGAAAGGTGTAAAATGCTGCTGACAAGTCTGAAGTGCTATCAAGCATTTTGAAAGAATGCTCCATGTGTTTGAAAATGCTGTTCTATGCCTAAGAAATGATGTATGGATGGGACTTTATCTGAAATGTTCTAGTATTAAACTGAAAGTTCAAAGTGTTTGCTGAAAAAATATTTTGCGCAGAAATTTCAAAATGTCCGATATAAATTTCCAGAGCTCCGAGTTAATTTGGGTTAAAATGAGTTTTGAATATGTGTAATATCTGGTAAATTACATGAGTTGTTACGTCACTTAAGTGGCGCAGTGGTTATCACTGCTGCCCAGCAACACAACATAATGGTTCAGACTTGTACATTGTATTTGTGAAATGAAATAAATGTATGCATGAAAGGGAAAAGTGGGTATAAATACTTTAAACAGTAGGTGCTACATGATAATAAACAAAAACAATAACAATAACACATTTAAACTTAGTGAAGTTTTATTAATGACAGTTTTAGTGACTTTGAATGTTTTTCAGTATGTGAAAGAGATTAGTGAATTATAATATATATTAAATCTGTGAAGTGTATTTACCTCTTTAATGTTAGATCTGAGCATTACTTGGGCTATAAAAACAGTGCTAAAAGCGACAGTCCTGACTTGTGCAATGGTACAGATGCGTCTTGTGCAAGACCCAGAGTTTACTCGGGCTATAAAAAAGTGCCTACACCGTTAGTGCCAAGCACTACTTGAGTAACGGTACAGGCATGTCTTGTGTAAGCATCAGGCCTGAGTGTTACCCAGGTAACGATGTAGATGTGTCTTATCCAAGCCGCATAATTGTGTCTCATAAGTATGCCTCTCATCAGCTGCGACGATGAAGTAAATCTGTCTTCAGGCAATGAAGCTGAAATGGCACTGAAACCAAAAGTGATTCTGGGAACCCAAAAGTATGAGTCGTCTGAGTGTCACACGTCCAGTGTGTTGTTAATATTTTAATTATTATATTATTATTACACTTTCTACCCTTCTGACTTTGAACTTTGTGTTTTGTACTTTTTACAGTACAAAGATGAGATTTAATAAAAATACAATTTTTCAAGCCAAAAAATACAACGCTTATTACATGTTTTTTGAGAAAAAAAAATGTAAAGCTAAGGAGGTTAAAGAAGGTTTGAGATAGTCCGAGAATATATATGGTTAAAGACTGTGTAAAAAGTGTGTATAAATACTATATGTTTTGAAATCAAACTAAAAGTAAAAAAAGAGACATATTCTCTAAAACAATAAGGAAGCTAGTGATGAGCACTGGCTTCTAGTCCAGGTGCTGATCCATACTAAGATGTGCCGTACAAAAAGAGGGGTTAACTAACAAAAGGCAGACTGTGCTTTTTTCTACAGAACCAACACTCTGGCAAACCTGCAAGAAAAATCCCAGAAAATAACAAAAAAGCATGCATGAACAACTCAGGTGTTAGGATTAAACTTGCTAAATTAGATACAGGTTATAGTATAAACCTTTTAAAGTTTGAAGAACAAGGTTTAAGGGAAATGATGTTTGTGAGATAGTGCTAACAGTGTTTTTAGGAACTGGGGTACTTGGGCCATATAGACAGATATAGTTGGTGGCAATACAGGACAAATAATACGATGGCTTCTTGGGTCTAAGGAAAATAGATGATAGCAAAACAAGGTAACAATTTGGCACAACAGATATGGAGTGTCATGCATGGAGTGGCAAGTGTGCAGTTTGTGAAATTTGAAAGCTAGATACAAATCAAAAATCCCAGCTGGTGATAGATTTTAACATCAATATGAAGCCTAGGTTCAAACCTAGCGATTTAAATACATAAGCCAGCGGCTTGCGTTAATGAAACTAGTGCTGATGTCTTCCGAATGGAGGACTAACACCTACTTTCAGAAAGATAACTGATTATACACTACAGATGGATGCAGGATGGGGCGACCGAGTGCGAGGGTGCAAACATTTTTGTGTGTAGGGACTCAATCTCTGATCATTGTTGTGCACATCATTGGCAACAAACTAGAGATGTATGACGTTTTTTAGGTAAATACTTATGCTGTCTGTGTCGCTATCAAATGGTACTATTACAGGGCTCCTGACTGCGACTAAAACAGTCGCAAATGTGACCAAAAATAGGTTTTGATGATTATCATTTCTACTTAGTTCACAAGTGGTGAATTATTAAAATTTTAAACTAATGTGTGTCGGTAAGTTCTCCCTTGGATATTTGTGAGCCACATAAAGTCCGGTTTATACTATATACTTCACACGTCCACACGGATATGAGACTTAGAGACGCACACGCAAAAATATTTTTAACCGTATGGCACAACTGACAGGAATTCTTTGTATTCTAAATTGTGAATTTCAACACGAGGCTGGTTATGCTTATGCCAGAATAATGAACGATGGGCTGAATAGGACGCAACCAGTCATCAAACCAAAAAGAAGGCATACAAAACATTTGAAATTTATCTGGCCATTACGTAGGCCTCCCGTTATGTAGATAACCTTTGACACATCTAATTCAGTTGTCCCTTCTGTTTTGGCACTGGTAATTATCACAGACCTCCTCGTGTTCACACATCTTTGCATACGGTTTCCCTTGATTTAACACATACTTCGTGCAAAATGCCAGCCTGTCCGTCAGTAAACGTGCACACGCAGCCACCTGCAAGCAGTTTACTCATGCACAGTGATGTGATGAACTCTGCATTTTAAGACTTCAGCTTTATTACTTTAGTCGTTTTACTGGGGTGCTCTGTGATTGACAGCAGACAGTAAACTTTGTTAAAATGGTATCAATAAATGCCACATTGTTAGTTGTTACTTCAGTCATTTTAGCATGAGTACTATAAGTTGTTACCAATAAATTCTTCAACAGGAGCTCGTCAAGAAAGAAACATGGAAAAACAGATTTAGCAAAATACTAATAATAATTATAATTAATAATTCATTACTTGGCACCCAAAAACTCTGAACAAAGACATTTTAAAAGCATTTTACAGACAAATCGTTAAAATAAAACGTACTAATCCACTTTCATACCATATGTAGTGCCTTGCTCTTAAACATTTAGTTTTTTTTTTATCAGGGGGTTTGGGAGAAAAAAAAAAAAAAAACATGGGAAAGGCTTTGCCGTGAAATTTCACTTCAGTCATATGAGTAATTAAAACCGTGTGAAAGAAATAGTTTAAAAATTCTACCCAAAAAAAAAAAAACAAAATCCTTTGCCTGCCATAACCACCATTTAAATCGGGGTGGATCTCATTTTCAAAGCAGGCATCATTATCCTATAAAACTCTTTTTCATGTATATGACAGGCACAGTTGATCACAGCAGTTAAAATCCCAAACTGAAATCTGTGTAGTTAAAACCCTGCACAGTATCTTTAATAAGTCTATCAGGCAGTCTTCTATTGCCCGTTCATACCCACTGTGCCCCTGCATTCCTTCCAATAGAGGGAACACTTTTCCAAGGCTGAGTTTTTGGTGTAGAAATGCATGCCCTTGCAAGCTGCTTGCAAAATGAACACTGCATCAAAATGTATTCTAAAAGACTGCAGATAGTGTTCTGTGTCAATTTCACATTTAATAATGCCTCTCTATCCTATCCACTTTTGGGGGCACTAATTTTCCAAAGCTGATCACTTGTTTTTGTAATGCTCTTCTATTTACAAAGTAGACACTGGGCAGCTAAAATTGTGCTAAATCTATTTAAAAGAATCTAGAAAGTCTTTTATCACTTTTTTGTTTACTGTACCCCTTTGTCCTATCCAATGAAATTTATTGCCCCAGGTGGAGCAGAGTTGCAAAAATGCATGCCCCCTGTCTGCTGTTTACAAGGTGAACACTGGAGACTTGAAATTCTTCAAGATGTATTTTAAAAGGTTGTAGAAAGTCTCCTTTATAACTTTTATGTCTACTGTGGCCTTCTCTCTCATCCACTGGGTGGGCACTCATTTCCATGGCTAGAGCAGAGGTGTAGAAATGCGTGCCTCCACCTTGTTTGATTATACCTCAAAGAACAGTTGTGTTCTCACAATACACCAGACAGACCATTAAAACACTAGAATTACCACAGCCAATGAAAAAACTTGGAACTCCGGCCCACCTTAAATCCCTTCGCACCTCTCCATCAGAACGGACAATAAGTTTTCCCACTTCCTGCCTTGATTGATTATCTGAGAGTGAGCTACCCATAATTGTAAGGGGAAATAATTTGATGTGTGCCCTGTCTACAACAATCTATGTAAACATATCATTAAAATAAACATTTTTCATGTTTTACTAAAAAATGACAAAATGTAGACATGAACTGTATA
Organism: Polypterus bichir lapradei; assembly: GCA_026402145.1. Taxonomy (NCBI): domain Eukaryota; kingdom Metazoa; phylum Chordata; class Cladistia; order Polypteriformes; family Polypteridae; genus Polypterus; species Polypterus bichir. The sequence continues at coordinate 130,814,852 of JANRMT010062854.1, read as the reverse complement.
ATGTGTGAAGGCTGATGGCCAAATATCAAATAAACACTTTCACAAAAGGTGCAAGTACAATACGACAGCTTCCGTGGTGCTGTGGTTAGAACTGCCGACTTATAATCTAGAGGTTGCGACTTTGAACATTAGAACACTCTAGACGAGAACAGGCCATTCAGCGCAACAAAGCTCACCAGTCCTATCCTCTTATTTCCTCCAAGAAAATATCAAGTCGAGTTTTGAAAGTCCCTAACGTCTTACTGTCTACCACACTACTTGGTAGCTTATTCCAAATGTCTATTGTTCTTTGTGTAAAGAAAAACTTCCTAATGTTTGTGCGAAATTTACCCTTAAGAAGTCTCCAACTGTGTCCCCGTGTTCTTAATGAACTCATTTTAAAATAACAGTCTCGATCCTCTGTACTAATTCCCTTCATAATTTTAAACACTTCAATCATGTCACCTCTTAATCTTCATTTCCTTAAACTATAAAGACTCAGCTCTTTTAATCTTTCCTCATAATTCAACCCCTGTAGTCCTGGAATCAGCCTAGTCGCTCTTCTCTGGACCATTTCTAGTGCTGCGATGTCCTTTTTGTAGCCTGGACACCAAAACTGCACACAATACTCAAGATGAGGCCACACCAGTGCATTATAAAGGTTGAGCATAACCTCCTTGGACTTGTACTCCACACATCGTGCTATATATCCTAACACTAGCAAAATACCCGCGCTTCGCAGTGGACAAGTAGTGTGTTAAAGAAGTTATTTTTAAAATGTTTCCTTTTTTTTCATAACATAATATGATTGTCAATGTAACTGTTTTGTCACTATTATGAGTGTTGCTGTCATTCATTATATTATATATATACACAAACATACATACATACATATACAGTGGTGTGAAAAACTATTTGCCCCCTTCCTGTTTTCTTATTCTTTTACATGTTTGTCACACAAAATGTTTCTGATCATCAAACACATGTAACCATTAGTCAAATATAAACACAAATAAACACAAAACCCATTTTTTTTTAATGATGGTTTTTATTATTTAGGGAGAAAAAAAATCCAAACCTACATGGCCCTGTGTCTATATCTATCTAT
>JANRMT010062854.1:130748577-130788765 GCA_026402145.1 Polypterus bichir lapradei | reverse complement strand
AAGGGGGCAATTACTTTTTCACACAGGGCCATGTAGGTTTGGATTTTGTTTCTCCCTAAATAATAAAAACCATCATTTTAAAAACTGCATTTTGTGTTTACTTGTGTTATATTTGACTAATGGTTACATGTGTTTGATGATCAGAAACATTTTGTGTGACAAACATGCAAAAGAATAAGAAATCAGGAAGGGGGCAAATAGTTTTTCACACCACTGTATGTGGATGTTTGGGTGATTCTTTAACCTTTTCAACTGACAGATTTCAGGTAAAATGCATTAGTTTGAAAGTCTTGTCATGCTGAACACAAGTGCATTTTATTCTGGGACCTAAATGTCATATTAAAGATGAAACTGATTCAATGACACAAAAATTACCCAACACCATGTAATCCAGAACCAGCTAGCCCTCACTTAGCAGTTTATGGAGGGAAAAATCCAACCAGACAACTAACTAATATAGTGAAGTCTCATTCATAAACCATGCACAAAGTAGTTAACACAAATGAAAAACAGTAGGCAGATTCACACAATATATTCTTATCAGAAATTCATCTTTAAGATGTTGGAAGAAAACCATGAGAACTTGCTTCCCTAACTATATAAAGTCAATGCCTATGCTGCGATATGAACACATTACAGTTTAGCTGTTGCAAATAAAATACATTTGGACACAACCATCTATTGTTTACTAAGGACTGTTTTGTTCATGATTAAAAACAAACATATGTACGACATCAGGAAATGGAAATCTCAGGAGTGGGTTTGTAAACAAACTGCAGTGGGTTTTGTGTCTTAGGGTTCAAAGTATAGCAGTCATGGGTGTGTTTGGGTTGAACTGCAATATGGACTAGCGGGCAAGGGTTCAGCTGAAGTGGATAAGGGTGGGTTTAATTTTCAGTACCAGTGCAAAACTCTACATTGAAACCTTCTCAACAACGCTGCCGTTGGTTAATAATAATGGCTTTGTTTATTAAGTAACAAGCAGCAAAACTATATGCCATGAGACTGAGAAGGTGGATTAATTCACTTGTCCAATTTATGGACCACAAGAAACAAAATGAGAAATATAAAACTAGGAAGATGTAGCTAGTCTTAAGATTTAATTCCATCAGTATCATGGTATCACACTCTGTCATCTCTGACATGGTGCCCAGCGCAATTTATTCATAACTTTTTCCTCTTTCTGGAACTCTCTCAATTTAAAAGATGCGTTTCCTTCCTTGAAGAATGGTTGCTGCCTCTCCAGCACTTACATTGGCACATGTAGCACTCACAGACCACTGCTTCCAGTCCTACCTATGCCAAGATATTTTTTTTTCCAAACTCAGTAAAAGGCAATTGGTGACTTAACACTACGAGGTATGTGTTTTCTTTCCAGGGATCCCACAATGTTGACTTTCAGAGTGTCCATAAGGTAAATTGGGGGACCCAATTAGACCCCACCCCATACCTAGCACCTAAAACACAGATGGAAACCCGATACGTGTACATTTCACATAGAGTTTTCTTCATACACATGACCACAGATATACGGAGCAAGTTCTAGGGCTAGAGGGGTCTTAAATAATTTACATTCTGTTAGTCTGGGAAAATAAGATAGATTGATGTGTTTGGAAGGGGCTGAATGACGCACTATCCTCCAAGTTGGTGTAATATTTTAATTTGAGCTCCATTTTTTAGCAAAAAATGTTGCATGCAAAGATTGCTGTATTTTACAAAAAAAAAAGTGGCCTTCAACTGTACTGTTTTAAATTTATGAACACCTTGGAGTTGGTTTATTTTTCAAAACTCAAAGGAGAGACCCATCCAAATTTGAATATCATTCTTTAAATGGCGACTGACTTGCATCGTGTTAACTGACGAAAACTTAACCGTCTTTTAAACAGTTGTACTGTGTAAATTCATTCAATATTGTAGTCAGTGTCGTGAATTTGCTGTATATTACCTAATTAAGAATTAATCATTCATTGCAGTACTTGCTTTTTAATTGTTTTGTTAAAAATTCGGTGGTACGCAACGCAACTCATTTAAACTCAGGTGGTACTTGACGTCCAAAAGTTTGGGACAAACAGACAATACACGATTTAAACTGAAAATGCTATGGGACATAACTTTATCTTTTGCTAGTCTAACTTGTCACATTTAAAAAAAATGCAGTGGATAAGAATTGAACATTTGCTAGTCTAACTTATTATAAAATACTCACCTCGTACTACCACCTAATCTTGTCTGTAACTTGCAATTGTATTGCACCTCCGTCGTGAGACTGCGCAAACCTTCCAGGTATAGGGGGTGGATTGTTTTCGTCTTAATTTGAATACTGCGAAGCGCTCAGGGTATCTAAAAACCAGTACCAAGGAGCGAACACCAGACACTTCTATGCAGTAATTTTCAAATAATTTTGTGGGAGCATCGGGGATGTCATGTGACTAATCCACGTTTATTGGCCAATGAATCGAGGGGTGGGCACGTGCTCGCTTATAAGGGGGCAAATTTAAAAGCGCAGTTTCAGAATTGTTCGCAAGTGCTTGCGATGTATGATGGAAAAAAAAACACAATAACAAGCGCTGAATTAGAAGTTAGTCAAAATGTTCGTGTTAGCATTTCTTTTATGTTAAAAAGGATCTAGTTTTCTGGGGTTTTGCGCAGCTGCAAATCATTGAATTAAACCAACGCATTAGATTCTTTATTTCGTTTCAGGGGAAAATGAAGAAAGCAGTCATTCACATACATGCCTACATTATTTTTTTTCGATATTCATCGATACATGTTCCCCAAATTAAAAAAAAAAAACCTTTAAGCAGCCATTCACATATATGCCTACATTTTTTCGATATTCGTCGATGGATGTTCCACAAATTAAAAAAAAAACAAACTTTAATGTTATTAATTCACCTAGTCATCTAGTAGACTAACAAATACTGATGTAGTGTTGAGACATTTCATGGAATGTACAGCATGGAAACAAAAATGTACAGGGATGCAGCAGGTAACTTTTTTCAACTGACAGGGTATATTACTTTAAGAGAAGTACCTAAATATTAAATAACAACAACATTTATTTATATAGCATATATTCATAAAAACAGTATCTCAAAGTGCTTTACATAATAAAGAATAGAAAAATAAAAAACACAATAAGAAAACAAAATAAATCAGCATTAATTAACATCGAATAAGAGTAAGGTCCAATGGCCAGGGGGGACAGAAAAAACAAAAAAAAAAAACCTCCAGACGGCTGGAGAAAAAAAAATAAAATCTGTAGGGATTCCAGACCATGAGACCGCCCAGTCCCCTCAAACAGCTTGTAGATCACATGTGATGGTCTGAATGATCTAACAATGGTCTTGTCACAGTTTTTCAAGGGTTCATTCAGCCTTAGCAAATGGCCCTTAACCTTTATCAGATTAAATCAGATGGCTATACTCCATTAAAAAAAGGATTTTTCCTTATGTAGTCAAGGAGAGGACACAAGAGGAATCTCATAACAAATAAAATGTTCACCTTTAACCAATATGTACATTGGGCTTCTAACAGGTATACTGGTGGTTGTGACTTGTTACTTGTTACTAGTAACTCAAGCACTGCAGAGTGTGAACATGCTTTTCAGGCTCAAACCTTGTCTTTACTCGTCATCGTCCTGCAAAGATAATCTATTTACTAGAATATTCTGTTTTAAGATGTCAGTTGTGTTTATATTGAGGTGGAAGATGGAGTGCTACACTCATACAGAACAAAACTTTACAACTAAACATTGCTGTAAAAAATGGCCAGTAACTCTTCACCTCGTATATAAGACTGGGCTACCAGAAAGTGGACCTATATGTCCAGGTTTGCAAACCTGATAGCTCAGCAGACTACAATTGTGTACAATTTGTCCACACTGATTTAAAATATCTACAATACATGTTTAAATAGTTAAAATTAGAGATATACAATTACATTTTGGCTGGTTAAAATAAAAGATATATAATCAAAATTACAGATATGTTAAACTTATGGATATGTTGAATTATATGTAGACTGGTTAAAATAGGGGAAGTATGGTGGTGCAATCCCTAACACTACTGCCTTGTGTATCTTAGGTTTGAATTCCTATCATGCATATTGTCTTTCTGGGGTTAACACGTTCTTTCCATGTCTGTGTAGTTTTTCCTCCTACACTGTAGGATAGGTTAATTAGTGATTCTATTTAAGCTCTGTATGTTTGTTTATGTGAAAGGACCCAGCAATGGCCTAAAGCACTTAGACTCTGGTCTCCTATGGCACTAAACTGGATAAACATGACAGTAAAATAAGTGGATGGATGATTTAAACTGCACATGGTGAAGACAATGTATTTGGATTTAGGCTTTCACTAATTTTCCATTTTTTTAATGTTAATTCAAAGCTAATTTATAGGCAATGCAGTAGAAGGAAGAATGTGTACATCAAAGGGAGCAACTATTTCATCCATTTCTTTAAAAGGTATTTTTAAACTGCTTTTGGATCTATGTATCAGTACACAGTACTTAAATATAATTATTTCAATCACACATTACAGCTACCTGTGCCATGACTGTACATAACATAATTTGGATCAGTGGTACACATAAGAGATTAATCTTAACCACTTTAGGTTATACAGCATGTTTACAAGAAGCATGTATCTGGTTAGTTGTAAACTGATCTTTTGTTTTGTTATGCATTGAATGAATGAATGAATGAATTCTGAATCACTTTAAGCACAACACAAAAGTTATAGTGCTTATTGAACACCATTATCACTCATTAAATATTTAGTAATAAACCTAGTAAACTTGTTTAATCTCAGCAAAAATATACTTGCTCATTCATATGCAACTAATAAATGATGAAAATCTCCAGTTCATGGACTGGTAACAAACTGTTTAGATATATGTGATGTTTCAAAGCATCTTACTGTTATTCTGAAACATTGCCTGAAAATAAGGTCTTGAAAGAAACAATACACTTCTAACATTGGCCAGTTATGAGTTTCAGTAAAATACTTCCAGGTAGCACTGCTGCTGCCTCTTATTTTAGGATCAGACACCACATTTGTTCATTGTCTGTGTAAGTATATGGTTGATACTTCCACCTTGAAAGTCTTGTCATGCTGAACATCAGTACAGTGTATTCTGGAAAAGCAGCAAAGCAAAGCAGGATTTAGAAAGTGCAGCTCTTGATTCCCATGGGAATGGACATTAATTTGATAGTACTATTTTCATTGTTTTAAGATAATGTTTGCTCTGCTAACAGAAAGAAAGCCAGTTGTGTGCACTTCTCTGGATGCAAGGGTAAAGGCAAAGAGTGACTGCATTTTATTAGACCTTTTCAAAAAGAATTCTCTAAGTTCAGTTCAGTTGGTGCATTGTTGTTAAAATGGATATTTTACTTCAGTCACTTTTTTGACTTTTGTAAAGAGCTAAGTTCTGTTGTAAAAAAATACATTTTAGAAGGAGACTTTAGGCTGAATATAGACAATTAAATGGAGCTTGCTATCATTTGCTGTTTAGTTGATGGGTTCTTGGCAAAGGACCTCTAACTCTCTGGAAAAAAAAAATTCTGTTCACGTTTTGATAAAAGGATATATAATCTGTAACTAAGCGAATGGGCCATCTTGGAAAATGTTATCTGGGACTGACTCAATGAGTACATGAACCTGCCTAGATTGCATAATTATTTGTATTGCTATTATTATTATGTAAATTAATATAATTTTTAAGTAGAAGCTTAAAACAATGTCTCTGTCAAATTTCTAATCACATAGTCAAGAAACTAGGTTCTGTGTCTAGCTGCAGTCACACACACACAGGCGCGTGCGCATCACACACACACATACACACCCACACACACAAGTCACACACACACACGAGTCACACACACGCATACACGAGACACACACGAGTCACACACACGCATACGCGAGACACACACACACAGGCACACGCAACCGACAGACAGACACACACACAGGCGAGAGACAGACAGACACACATACAGAAACAGAGGCGTGCGCTTAAGAGACACACACGCGAGAGACACACACAAAGGCGCGCAAGAGAGACACACACACACAGGCGCGCACTGGCATTGTTGCAATGTTACTTTTCTTGGTTGTTTATTAAATTACAGATTTTTCAAATGTTCATTTTTTCCCCTGTGCTTAAAACTCATTAAAAAAAGAGTTTTTAGCGAGCGGGTCATAAGGCTATAGCGCAAATTCTTGCAGTGTTAGTTTTCTCTGTTGTTCAAGGTTTTCTTAGTGTTATTCAATGTTTTTACATTTAGTTTACTATTACGCTGTGCTTTCTATGGTATAGTTAACTATATTTGTGCTTAAAAACTTAAAATAAAATATATATACATACAGTTCATACGGTCTGGAACGGATTAATTGTATTTACATACAATCCTATGGGGGAAACTACTTCGGTTCACGACCAAATCGGGTTACAACCAGAGTTTTGGAACGAATTATGGTCGTGAACCGAGGTTCCACTGTATTACTGTCAGACAAAATTACAGGCATTTCACGGAAATACAAACCATTATTACTGAGAGAGAAAATTAAAGGCACACAATACAGTGACACATATTACAGCCACATACAAGGTCCCTTGCCGTTTAATATAGACTGTTCATACAAATGTTTATGCACTACTGTTCTAGCGCCCGTTATTTTAACGGGCTTAATGTCTAGTTAATATATAATAGTCAACGTTCAATAATTCAGCATATAGTTAACAAGACAAATTAATTCTGTTCCACATGTGTGTTCTATTCAAGAAGCATGACATTTTCCACCAACTACCTGGAAAATCTTTTGCAGTAACAAATAGTTATAGAAATACAACCTTTCTACGAATACACCTTAAAACAAAAGATATAAGACAAGTTGTGGGTCCAAAGTGGATAAGCTTCATTTAATGCTGTTAAGGCAATGGAAAAGTAATAAAAGACAAAGCAATATAAGGATGTTGGTGAGCTCATGCTTCGATTAAAACAGCATGTCTCCATTACTCACATACTTGAATCAGTGCCGTGTTGGCAGTTCTTCAGAGCTATATATCGTTTATGGACTGGAGATGGTGACGTTACCTAGGTGCAGGAGGAGGACTCGAAAAAAATTTTTCTGGGTTATCACAGTTGGAGAGAAGGAACAGAGATGGTAGCTATCTAGGGTCCTCCTAACTTCTTTTCGCAGTGTTCCCTTTGACATTGCCCCCCCCATAGCAGCGTACTGTTCTTACTGGAACTACAATGTCCATACAGAAGTTAATGTAATCAGTTGTGCAGTCACCTCGGAGTACTGCATCCTCCAACCATCCTTCTGTTGATACCAGCATAGGTGAGACATCCCCACCCACAATTACAGCAGCCCATGTGAGCAGAGAGCTGAGAAGACTTCGTGCCAGCAAAGCAGCGGGTCCAGATGGTGTATTGCCACGACTGCTGAAGGCCTGTGCATTGGAACTGGGGAGTCCTCTACAGCGCATCTTCAGCCTGAGCCTGGAACAGGGGAGAGTCCCGAGTCTTTGGAAAACATCTTGTATCATCCCAGTCCCAAAGGTATCACGTCCTAGTGAGCTGAATGACTTCCGGCCTGTTGCTCTGACGTCACATGTGATGAAGACCATGGAGTGGCTGCTGCTTCACCACCTGAGGCCACAGGTCTGCCACGCCCTCGACCCTCTGCAGTTCGCATACCAGGAGAAGGTGGGAGTGGAGGATGCCATCATCTATATGCTACACCGATCCCTCTCCCCCTTGGACAGAGGCAATGGTGCTGAAAGAATTATGTTTTTGGACTTCTCTAGCGCCTTCAACACCATCCAACCTCTGCTCCTTAGAGACAAGCTGACTGAGATGGGAGTAGACTCACACCTGGTGGCATGGATCGTGGACTATCTTACAGACAGACCTCAATATGTGTGTCTTGGGAACTGCAGGTCTGACATTGTGGTCAGCAATACAGGAGTGCCGCAGGGCAGAAACCACTTACACCTTAACACCAGCAAGACCAAGGAGCTGGTGGTGGATTTTAGGAGGCCTAGGTCCCTCATGGACCCCATGATCATCAAGTGCAGAGGGTGCAGACCTATAAATATCTGGGAGTGCAGCTAGATGACAAATTGGACTGGACTGCCAATACTGATGCTCTGTGTAAGAAAGGTCAGAGCCGACTATACTTTCTCAGAAGGTTGGCATCCTTCAACATCTGCAATAAGATGCTGCAGATGTTCTACCAGACAGTTGTGGCGAGTGCCCTCTTCTACGCGGTGGTGTGCTGAGGAGGCAGCATAAAGATGAAAGACGCCTCACGCCTGGACAAACTTGTTAAGAAGGCAGGCTCTATTGTAGGAGTAAAGCTGGACAGTTTAACATCTGTGGCAGAGCGACGGACATTAAGCAAACTCCTGTCAATCATGAAGAATCCACAGCATCCACTGAACAGTGCCATCTCAAGGCAGAGGAGTAGCTTCAGCTTCTTCGCTCTCAATTGGCCAAACATCTGCTGAAAATGTAAATTAAAAAAATGTATATGAAAATGTTCAAAACTTAGTGACTTAGGTGCAGTTATTATGTTAATAATTTTATAGGCCTACATGTATATAACATATGTAGTAATAACATTTTACATCCATCCATCAGTTTTCTGTCATACTTAAGTTCAGGGTTGTGGGAGCAGTAGCAAAGACAACAAGGTGGGAAACAGCTTTGAACGGGACACCAGTCTATCGGAAAACAGTGTAATGAAATACCCACAACCACTGATATTGGGTCAATCTGCGAAGGAAACAGACATACAGACAATGGGGGAATGTGCAAAAGCCATAAAGACTATATAGGTAATGTTCAGGCTGTGATTTGAACCTAACAATCTGGAGCAGTGAGGTAGTACCACTAACCCATATATTTTATGGGATTTTTTTCTTTCTCTTTTGTGTTACAGATGCGCAGACTAAATTTAAATAGTCAGCAAAATTATGGTTCAAAATCTAACTCTGTACTTCTATAACACATTATACAGTATGTTTGGTACCTTCTACTTCATTATTCTTGTTGTGATGTTTTAAATGAAATGTGATATAAACAGAATGACTTGAACAGCCTTTGAGTAAAACTGTTGAAATAATCCATTGAATAAAACCATTGACATGATCTATTGTCTTTGAGATAGCTGAGTTAATTAAAAATGTGTCTTGTAAGACCTCTAGTGGCACAAAATTGATTTCAAAGTTACAAAATGTGGGAGCCAGCCTTTCAAATTAAGTCAACTGCTGGTTATGGTGCAAACAATGTCTGTGACATTGTATCTTTCTAACATCTAGTTTAGAAATTTTCATATTGTCTTGTTTGTACTCCTGGCTTAAATTATATAATTTAGGGTACTAATTGAGAATCCAGGGAACTTTTTTTCTTAACTTTAACTATACATAATGTACTGACTGACTTAATTGGCATTCATATACAAGACTGGGATTAGGCATTTATAAGATCAGGAACTCTCGGTGTACTTTCAACCATCACTTTATTTTAGCTTTTCTGGCAGGTTTACTTCAACTTATAAGTTAATGATGCTTTGACCAAAACACTAAATATATGGCTGCCTCAGATTTTGACTCACAGTGTAACATGGTGATGAAGACTTTAAAAAATATTAATCAAGTCTGGGTAGCAAGCCTATTGAAAATTAAACAAATTTCTAATGTGACACCTGAAGGTTCATAATTACATCACTGAAAGATGATCAAATCTCATTTCATCATCTGTACCACTTGATTCTACTTAGGATAGTAATAGTAGGTTTTGGCTAAATCTACAGCATGTGTGAAGCAAGCCGGAGCTATCAAGAATATGCACTGCCAGCAAGATGGCAAGGTAGTGTAAATCTCACCTCCATCACTGGCAGCAGCAGCGTTTGTGTAATTATCATTGTATAATTATAGTTTATTATTATGTGAGGTAATTATTTGTAAATCATTTCTGTGCTTTAGAATTTTTGTAAAAATGAACTGTATGTAATGAGAAGTAATAAATATATCACTTTGATATATGGTATAAATGGTTGCACAAATTTATAAGGCAGAAGAAGGTGGCATGGCACAACCCAACTTTCTATTCTATTATTGCAAACCTATTTACACTGAGATTTTTGAAGGGGATAGAAATCAAAGAAAATTATACATGGCCTGGCTATCCATGCCTTGATATGTGCTCCAGTTAATTATTATCAATCAACCAGCAATCTCATTGTCCACTATTAACTTAAGATATGGTATCACTGTGGGGCACTTTTAAGGAATACTTTAAGGGATGCTTTTACCAGCTGTCCCATACTGGCTTAATTTGCTTTTAAATACTTTGTAAAGTGTTCTTGGGTTTGTTAAATTGCTATATAAAAGTTATTATTATTATTATTGTAATAACCATATAGTTGTGTTTTTTTAATATATTTAGTATTCAGTTTATAGAAATCACTAGGAATCCAGGCCTATTCAGATCTTTTTATACAGAAGACAGAATTTATTCTTTGAACTGCTGTCTTACAAATATAATATTCCATGGATCACATTATTTTTTATATACTGTACAAGTGAGAAATTTTGTGAAACCTAATATACCTACAGTATTTTTTCTCGCCTTCCACTAATCTTTATCCCTAAAGCAGTACTTGCTTGTTTTGAAAAAATATAATAGTATTTCTATTTTTATCAACACTTTTTAAGAAATTCACCCTTATATTATCTCAGGGTAGGAAGGGAAAATACTCATTCTATTAGATTTTAGATAAAGAATTGAATCAGCTATTCAGAAAATACAATCATCTTTAGTTTCTGTAAAAACATATTATAATACTGCTAAAAATTTTTACATCAATCTAATGTATCTCATTTAAAACTGCCTAAGCTTTGCAAATAGGTGTCAGCCTCACTAGGTGATATGTTTTGTGAGTGCTCTACACACAGGCCATTTTGACTTAAAATTTCTGTATATCATTCAGATGGCCTTGGACCTAAAATCATTCACAACACCTTTATGGCACTATTTGGAGTAAAATCAATTGGGTAACATGTAAGGCAGTATGCGGTATCCTATACTACATTGCTTGCACAAAGTCTCATGTGGGAGAATAATTTTAGGGTAACATAGCTTTCATCTTAAACAAATAGCATAAAGGTTTAATAAATGTCAGAACCTTTGCAGGCATATCAGGAAACCAGGTAAAGGTCAAGTGAACAACAAAATGTTGACTAAGAGATGACTAAGAAATCAACAGATGTCCTGTAAAGAACCAGAATGGACAGTTGTTATATGCACAGACATTTCAAGGCTGGTGGCTCAACTCAAAGGTATAAGAAGAACTAGAATATAATATAATAGAGTTTTATATAAGTCATTTGGGTGTAAACTAACAAGAGTAAATGTCTGCATTGATAAACATCCATCCATTCATTATCCAACCCACTATATCCTAACTGCAGGGTCACGGGAGTCTGCTGGAGCCACTCCCAGCCAACTCAGGGCGCAAGGCAGGAAACTAATCCCGGGCAGGGCACCAGCCCACCACAGGGCGCGCGCACATACATATACACACTAGGGACAATTTAGAATCGCCAATGCACCTAACCTGCATGTCTTTGGACTGTGGGAGGCAAACCCACGCAGACATGGGGAGAACCCAGGTCTCCTAACTGCGAGGCAGCAGCACTACCCACTGCGCCACTGTGCCACTGTGTCACCCATGCATTGATAGACACTGTATGTAAATTCAGCAGTTTATAAAATTAACCTCTATTTTTTGTTTCCCTGAACATTCTGACCATGCTGTAACAGACTGCTTTTGAAGAATGCTCCATCCAAGGCATTTTGCTGAAGAGTAATTAAAAGATACAATGAAAGACTTTTCTCCTGCCTGATTACTAATTTGTCCTGTTAGAGAATATGTCTTTCTTTAACACTAGAATTCCTGAAGCCTACGTAAAACTCATAATCCCAGCCCATCTTAAATCCCTTCACACCTCTCTATCAGCGTCTTTTGTTTTGTAAATGCGTCGATCAGCACAAGCAGCAAGCAGCCTGCTGTCTCATTCCCTACCTTGACAGAGCTCAGCTCTAGCAAAAGGTTCTCCCAGCTCAAGCCAAGGTTCCTTATCTGCGTGTGAGATCTGGAGTTGTATAGGGTTAATAATACAGTATATCTTTATTTGGAATACATGCATTACATGTGTGTTCCGTGTCTACAAAGATTTGGGTAAGTGTAGGATGAAAGGAAATGCAAGAAATGCAAGAAATGCTGAACACATACCTAAAGCAGAAACTTCTTCCATGTTATACTAATAATGATGTGAAGTGTATAATGTGTGAAGACTTTAGTCCAAATATCAAATAAACACGTGCGCTTTTATTCAAAAATATAACCAAAGAAATAAAACATTTGATTTACATATGGCTGTCTATGAGTTAAAAACTCAAGCTCAAATTGACAGAGATTTTACACATATTCTTGAATGGTGCAGAGGTAAGAACTGCTGCCCTATACCCCAAAGGTCCCGGGTTCGAGACAGGGTGCTCCACATTTTGAGTAGTTAGCTGCTATTATCATTATTATTATTATTATTATTATTATTATTATTATTATTATTATTTCTACAATATAATAAAAACATACATATGATTTGAGTCTGTAACACCGGGTGTAAATTTTGGCTACTTCTAAAAGTTAATGCTTGTTCTTTAATTATTCAGTTTCTATCCGTGACATTCACGTGGTACAGCGAACTTGCCCCTCCCTCTCTGAATTGATGCCATTTATCTCCATTCTTTTCACAAGAGTAGCGCTGTGACTGATGCCTGCTTAGAACTATTTCTTGTACTGGCAATCAAAGATACCATGTCCCATGACCACTATCAGACTGGACAAAGGCAGGACCGTAGCAACAGACAGCTTCTTCATAGCGCTTTCGCCGGCTAATAGACTGCTCTGCACCACAACCCAACTCTGCTTGGCACCATAAGTAAAATGGGACTTTCAACCTGAAGCTAAAGTCACTTCAGTACATGAGCAATTCACCCCACTAGTGTTTAGATTTGGCAGCACCGTGCTGACGATGCATGTGCCCAAATTTTACACCGGGTATTACAGACTGAAATCAAAGGCTTCTTCCTCTAATTTATGTTTCTTTTTCCTTTGTGGGAAATGGCTTTCCCATTCCCCACAAGTCTAACACACAGTCCCAAAGCACAATACACTTCTTTTCTTTCTCCTTAACTCTCCCTCGGCAAGCATCGTCCTCCTCCTCTCGACTATGGCTCCAGGAGTAGTGGCTGCTGGCTCCTTTTATAATGCACCTGGAAGTTTCCCCAGGTGCTTGATAACCTATTTCCGGTAGCACGTGCGTGACCTTCGAGGAAATGATTTATTGCAGCAGTACTGTCTCTTTCAAACATACTAACCCCCAATTCCTGTCCTTCCTTTTCTTTCCCCAAGTACCCAATTGCCACACAATCAGCTCTGTAATAGATATCAAGCCATCTGTAAGCTTAGAACACAGATTCTTCAAAACGTTTAAGGAACATTGAAATATCTTCGTAGTACATGTTTAATTATTCTATCCATCTATCCATCCAGTGTCATGCCAGCTCCAGCAAGAAAACAGCGCGAGGCAGGAACAATCCCTGAACGGAGTGCCAGCTCGTCGCTACCACTGTCCACCGTGTCCTCACATGTTTACAGTCATATGAAAAAATTTGGGAACCCCTCTCAGCCTGCATAATAATTTACTTTCAACAAAAAAGATAACAGTGGTATGTATGTCTTTCATTTCCTAGGAACATTTGAGTACTGGGGTGTTTTCCGAACAAAGATTTTTAGTGAAGCAGTATTTAGTTGTCTGGAATTAAATCAAATGTGAAAAACTGGCTGTGCAAAAATTTGGGTACCGTTGTAATTTTGCTGATTTGAATGCAAGTAACTGCTCCATACTGATTACTTCCAACACCAAATTGGTTGGATTAGCTTGTTAAGCCTTGAACTACATAGACAGGTGAGTCCAATCATGAGAAAAGGTATTTAAGGTGGTCAATTGCAAGTTGTGCTTCCCTTTGACTCTCCTCTGAAGAGTGACAGCATAGGATCCTGAAAGCAACTCTCAAAAGATCTGAAAACAAAGATTGTTCAGTATCATGGTTTAGAGGAAGGCTACAAAAGGCTATCTCAGAGGTTTAAACAGTCAGTTTCAACTGTAAGGAATGTAATCAGGAAATGGAAGGCCACAGGCACAGTTGCTGTTAAACCCAGGTCTGGCAGGCCAAGAAAAATACAGGAGTGGCATATGCGCAGGATTGTGAGAATGGTTACAGACAACCCACAGATCACCTCCAAAGACCTGCAAGAACATCTCGCTGCAGATGGTGTATCTGTACATCGTTCTACAATTCAGTGCAATTTGCACAAAGAACATCTACATGGCAAGGTGATGAGAAAATTCATCAAAAGGCTATAGGAGGCGTCTAGAGGCTGTTATATTTGCAAAAGGAGGCTCAACTAAGTATTGATGTAATATCTCTGTTGGGGTACTCAAATTTATGCACCTGTCTAATTTTGTTATGATGCATATTGCATATTCTGTGTTAATTCAATAAACTTAATGTCACTGTTGAAATACTACTGTTTCCATAAGGCATGTCATATATTAAAGGGAAGCTGCTACTTTGAAAGCTCAGCCAATGATAAACAAAAATCCAAAGAATTAAGAGGGGTTCCCAAACTTTTTCATATGACTGTAATTATTAACAGCATAGAATATTTAAATGTTGTTAACATTTTATCTGTATAATCTTTATAAAGTGGCTCAGGTTGTGCATTATAACTATATCGCAAGTTTACAGTGAGGTGATGGAACTTATAAGTACAAACAGTTCTACAAGGAGCACTTGATGGACTGATTGAGAGCATTATAGTTCTTGGGATGAAACTGTTTCTGAACCACGAGGTCTATACAGGAAAGGCTCTGAAGCGTTTGTCATATGAGAGCAGTTCAATAAACAGTGCGCATGGCTGAGGCAGCATCTGCTTGATGCTGTATCCCGATGATTCTCTTTCCGAACAGCTGCTATAGAGCTGTGATTCCACACTCAGATACAGTGGATAAATATACGAGTGGTGCATTGAGAGGAACAACGCTAAAGCAGCTATGGTGTTTGGAATAGTGTGGCCATTCTGTGGACCATTATATTGTTACAGGTTAATTACAATCAGATGCCTTAAACTAATAAATAATATGTGGTTAATTTCAGTGTATTTGATAAAGCCCCGTCAGAGACGTGGATCTAAAAAAGAAAGGGAAACCACACTGGAACAAAACTGAGCTGTAAACTTGCTTACGGTAGGGATTTAGCTGGCGTGAAAATGTGCATGGCTTTACACCAAGTTTAGTTTTTATACATCGCGATATGAATGTGGAAACAGGAGTACGCAACATTTTTGTGCTTACGCACCGTTTATACATAAGGCCCCTGGTGCCATTTCTGAAGGGCAAGGCGCAACAGGTATACTACATTACCTTTCAGAGGAAGATGCTGCCGACTATGATAAGCTCTGGGCTGAGGTCCTCAAATGGTTTGGCAGTTCCCTAACTGGCTCTTCAACCCTGAATGTTTTGACACACATGCAGTCATTTGAAATTTGGGGCAAGATCGGGTGTTGGTTGAAACCCAACATAAATGACGGCCAGAAAATTGACAAACAACTTGCCTGCAACACGCTGATAAACAGATTACCTGAGCCCCTTGCCTAGCAGGTCTGGCAGCAGCCGTATAAAAACATTGAGGCCCTCATCGAGCAGCATAGGGTGGCGTCCAAGACCAAGAGGTCCAAGCGTCCAGCGCGTCAAATCCAACAGGGACGAGACACCCCTTTTGACCTCAACAGACGCACTAGCAATCCTACCACCAGACCCATAATTTATTGCAGCAGTACTGTCTCTTTCAAAACATACTAATCCCTAATTCTTGTCCTTCCTTTTCTTTCTCCAAGTAACCAAGTTTAATTATGTAATATATATACTTTACTGGGTGGCATAGTGGCGTAGTGGGTAACGCTGATGCCACGCAGTTAGACCCAGGTTCGCTTCCCGGGTCCACCCTTTGTGGAGTTTGCATGTTCTCCTGTGTCTGCGTGGGTTTCCTCTGGGTACTCCGGTTTCCCCCCACAGTCCAAAGACATGCAGGTTAGGTGAATTGGCGATCCTAAATTGTCCCTAGTGTGTGCTTGGTGTGTGTGTATGTGCGCCCTGCGGTGGGCTGGCGCCCTGCCCGGGGTTTGTTTCCTGCCTCGCGCCCTGTGTTGGCTGGGATTGGCTCCAGCAGACCCCTGTGACCCTGTAGTTAGGATATAGCGGGTTGGATAATGGATGGATGGTTATTCTTTACTGCATTTCATCTTAAAAATGATATCAAGAAGATAGCACCTGGAAATCTAAATCGACTTTGAAGCCAGTCGTCATCATCTGTAAATATGCACTCTCTTCTATTGAATTGAATTCCTTTATTGTTATTGTATGGTACAATGAGATTCAATATGCAAATCATCTATAAACTTATTTTACTGTAAAATTGTAAAACAACAATAATAATAATAATATGATAAAACAATGAAAAATATACAATATGAAAGCATAAGTGGTTCAGGTTGTGCAATATTACAATTGTAATGTAAGTTTACAGTGAGGTAATTGTACTTATAAGTGCAAACAGTTCTACCGGGACCGCTTGGTGGACTGATTGAGTGCATTAATAGCTCTTGGGATGAAAATGTTTCGGAACCGCAAGGTCCATACAGTAAAGGCACTGAAGCTTTTGTCAAATGGGAGAAGTTCAAATAGACTGCACGCATGGCTGAGGCAGCATGTGCTAGAAGCTATATCCCGATAATTCTCTCCACTCTTGGCACAATCTGCCATAGAGCTTTCCGATCAGCTGTTGTATAGCTGTGATTCCACACTCAGATACAGTGGGTTAAAATACTCTGAGTGGTGCACTGAAAGCAACAACACTAAAGCAGCTGTGGTATTTGGAATAGTTTGACCATTCCGTGCACCGTTATATGGTTACAGGTTGATTACAATCAGATGCCTTAAACTAAAAAAATGATATGCGGTTAATTTCAGTCTATTTGATCAAGCCGCGTCAGAAATATGAATCTAAAACATAAAGGGGAAACCACAAAGGAATGGTAGCACTGCTTTGACGCTGGGTGCAAAACCGAGCTGAAAACTTGTGCACATAATGGTTTGAGCTGGCGTGAGAATGTACGTGGCTTTACGCAAAGTTTAGTTTTTATACATGGTGATGTGAGCATGGAAACGGGCATACACAACATTTTTGTACGTACACACCGTTTGTACGTGAGGCCATAGGGGAGTACTTGTCTGGGTTTTTGTATATTTTGAAGTGTGAACCCCATTTTTTCCGTTTGGTGTGCAGCAAATAATAACACTGAGAAGCTAAAAGAAGAAACTTCATGCAAAAGCACATTATGGACAATTCTTTAAACTACAAGACCAGTTATTTGTAGACAAAGCAGTATCACATGCTTAGCTTCAATGCTTGGGACTGAAATGATAGATGGAGAGTTTGTTGCTAGCAAGAGAAAACCAGGCATTGAATACCTGAATCCATCAAAAAAACAATATTAGAGAATTCCAGAACCTGACAAACTTTTGATGAACACATAATTCATATGGTAGCTGGCTTCGCAGTGTTAGTGCCAAAAGAATATCTTCACAGGCACAAAGAAGTGGAATGCTTATCTGCAGTGGTCAAATTGTAAGGAATGCAGCTATGAATTGTATACATGCTGGTTTGATGGCAATCCACAACCACTCACATACATCAGTGACTCATTTACAATGATGTCGGATACGATTACTTAACCCCATTAGAGACATGGAAGCACAGTGCTCATGCAGGCATATTGGTTCATGGTAGAAAGCCAATGCCTCTTAATTGATGTTTTGATCCCAGATGATGCTAAAATGCTAACAAAAGAAGCTAAGAAGATCTGCAGATTTTGAGTTCAAAATCAAATGAATGTGGAACACAAAAAAGGGAACGGTGCCAATTGTTGTTTTTTGAGTGCTTGGAACCCAGAGAAAGGGGTTTATAAGTACCTTGAGTTGCAAGCAGGAAAGCTTTGTGCAAAAATGCTATGAAAATATCAAACTCTTTCATATATCAAGCGGTACTTAAGTCTTTTGTTGAGACCTGGTTGCTTTGTAAAAAACAACTTTAAGGTTCTGAATGCTAAATAATAATAATAACAATAACTTTAACGTACTAAAAGTATAATTTAAAAATATAACACTTTAAACATTTTGCATATTGAGCATTGAAAGTTAACTATATGTGAAAAACCTAGGATTCAAGAGACCTGTCTTGTCTTTGTAAAGTGCTTTTCGTATTTGTTCCAGTTCATTTAGTGATCTTCGGGATGTTTGGACTTCTGCCTATTTTTCATTCTGCTTCTATTTTGTGATTCTCACTCTGTAGTAATCAGCACTGAGTTTCAACCCTGCTGTCTATTTATTGGCAGTATCATAGCCTTTACTGAAATAAACATACTTACATTTTTATTGATTCACTGCCTCTTCTGATCTTGGCTCCCATTACTGCTTCTAATGTAACTACACTCCTGAATCTTTATTTCCTACATTCTGTCTTCGGCTTTTCCTGCTTTTGACACTTCAACATTCACCACACATTGGATAAATGTCTGCAAAGCAAGACTTATCCTGTTGAAACGAAAACCTGTCTCGAAATAACACCAACAAATGCCCATGTGACAGTGTAAAGTACTCATTTTTTTATTTAATATTACTATAAAGTGCATTATATAAAAATGTTATTGAAGTAAAATGTTTTTAATGTTTGTTTTTAAGGAGGTTTATAACATATGAAGGTGATTGGCTAACTAAAATTTAGTCCACTCTATGTAATCACAAAATAAGAATAGCTCATTAAAATAAAAGTTAGATCCTCTATCATCCTTCTAATGATAGGCGAGTATGTTTAAAAAAAAATTTGTCCGGTCTTCTTTCCACTGCAGAGTAGCTTTAGGATTAAAGTCAACTCTTGAGGAGCTGAAAGAAAGAAAATGCAGAAAACGTGATTGTTTTGACAAACAAAACTATTTAAGACAAACTTTTCATACAGAAATGTCATTAATTATTCATTTATTTACTACCATATTTTTCTTTACATTGTCAGAGTTATTGAGTTCATTAGTGACCATTTGCAACTAGTGTTAAACTGGAGTAACACTTTTCTGAAGATTTGTATTTCAGTACAGAAATATGACATTGGCAACACTGTGGCTTGATATTGTCATTGAGGCAAATCTATTCTCTCAGCCTCATGGCCAAGTTCCACAGCCTCAAGAGCAGATAAGACATTCTGTCTCCTAATTGCTCCACCAAATATTCAGGGTGTGCTCTTAACCTATTTGGTTATTCATGCTGCATATCGTAGTAGTATTTTACATGTACAGAGTACAGTGAAATTCTTACTTCCACGTCCACTACCATGCAACATGTCGCCATTCTCCAGTGCATTGATAAACAAGGATATGCATAACTTACATATTTTCATTTATTTTATTTTATAGAAAACACAAATAAGCTTACACAATATACAGTGATCCCTCGCTATATCGCGCTTCGACTTTCGCGGCTTCACTCCATCGTGGATTTTAAATGTAAGCATATCTAAATATATACTGTATCACAGATTTTTCGCTGGATCACGGATTTCTGCAGACAATGGGTCTTTTAATTTATGGTACATTCTTCCTCAGTTTGTTTGCCCAGTTGATTTCATACAAGGGACGCTATTGGCGGATGGCTTAGAAGCTACCCAATCAGAGCACGTATTACATATTAAATAAAAGTCCTCAATGATATACGATATGCTTCCCGCGCGGTGCTTGATTGTTTGTTTGTTTGTTTGTGTCTCTCTGACATTCTCTGCGCCTGACGGAGGGCGTGTGAGCAGAGGGGCTGTTTGCACAGAGGCTGTTTGCCTAGAGGATATGGACGCTCCTCTAAAAAATGCTGAAAGACTACCTTCACATTGCTCCCTTCTTTGCTGCTGCTTTATGGCGGTGTGCATACTTAAAAGCCCAACAGCATGTATTGATTTTTTGATTGTTTGCTTTTCTCTCGTGCGCTCTCTCTGTCTGACATTCTCTGCTCCTGACACGCATTCCTTTGAAGAGGAAGATATGTTTGCATTCTTTTAATTGTGAGAAAGAACTGTTATCTCTGTCTTGTCATGGAGCACAATTTAAACTTTTCACTAAAGGGTGTTATTTCATGTCTAGAGGGCTCTAATAATGTTAACAGTGTGGGAGAGTTTATAAGGGCTTAAAATATATAAAAATAACCATACAAACATATGGTTTCTACTTTGCGGATTTTCACCTATCGCGGGGGGTTCTGGAACGCAACCCCCGCGATCGAGGAGGGATTACTGTACTTCTTTTACTTATTCTTGTTTATAGTATACAGTACTCCTATTACCTGAAACTTTGTGGGAAAACCCTCAGAAAAATTCCAGGATAGATAGATAGATAGATAGATAGATAGATAGATAGATAGATAGATAGATAGATAGATAGATAACTTACTGTAGGTCCCAGGGATAAAAGATTTTCAGTATCATCATGTTCATCTGCATTTTCATAAATATAAGTAAACAAATGGTCAAAATAAAAATGGATAGTGGGGGCAGGGCCGGATTTAGATGAAAAGAGGCCATAGGCTATTCCACTTATGAGGCCCTTTCACCTCCCATTTTTAAGTTTGTTCAAATTGCTAACAATTTGAATGTAGGCCCCTCTTGATCTTGAGGCCCTAGGCTGAAGCCTAGTTAGCCTATAGGAAAATCCGGCCCTGAGTGGGGGCATTGTATAATAGAGCGTTACTTTTTTGGAACACAGTAGTTCTCCCAAAAACTGCATATGCAACAATCAATATCATATGTATGCCAACAAGTCTAAAAGAAATATTATACAGTATCTCTACTTATATTTATTTTTTATTAAAGTTTTGTTGTTTGGTCTTTTAAAATGAATGATCCCTATACTATAAAGTTCTGTTTGAAAGTTTGTGGTTCCCTTTTAAAGTTTCTTAAGCACTGATTTTTTTTATATAAGTAATTCTTATTTATTCTAATATAATCATAGTTTATGCATTGTTTACAGGGACTTTAGGCACATGACAGAAAGAAAAATATCCTAATAAGATTTAGCTCAAATGAACTATAGGCATTAGCACATACCATGCATATACAGGGTACCCTGTATATTGGCAACTCCATGTGATGTTCAGATTTATAGACTAAAAATTACATTTCAGTCTAAAATGTAGATGAGAACACTACAAATTTATGTGGAGTATCCAGAAATGTGTCCAGCCAGTCAACTGATACTGAAATGTCATTAGGAAGTTATTTATCCTACAGAAACAAGTTGCCAACTAATAACTAACAGAAAACATTATACTTAGAAATATGAAAAACAGACAGATTTTGTGTAATAGGAGACTGAGCAACCATAGCCTGATCAAAGCAAAATAACACTACAGTAATCCTAGCACAATTGATGTGTAAGTTTCTTATATGTATAGATATAGGGTATATTTGTGCTGAAAATAACCATGGTGAGGACTGCCATCTCATACAATTTTCATACACCTGTACAATTTAGAATTAATCTTTCCTTTAAAAAAACATTTTTCAGTGAACAAGCTATTACTAAGCAACTTAAAACTAAGAAAGAACACAGTAAACAATATGTATTACAGTACAATATAAAGTATGATACATTTCAAGGAAGTAACCCTCAATGAATTATAGACGTGTCTGGAATTAGTATTGAAAACACCATATTAATATGGCAGAGACATGACTTTACAAGGCCCACGGTATATAACAAAGTATATAACACAGTATATAACCATGCTAGGAAGTTAGATGGGTTGCAGCCAGTAGGTGATAGGACTTATGGAAAGCACCGCATAAATGACTGCTCCTGTAGCATAGGGATAGGATGACGGCATTTTGGGATATTCATTAATTTAACTGAATTCTGGTGTCTGAATGACTGTGTTAAGATTCATTAATTAATACATGGCCCTCTCCTCTGGTGGACAGACAATGTGGGAGTTCCTCGCTCTCTAAATTGGAAATGGGGATCATGACTGTCGGGCTACCTGGTGGAATGTTAGGAATATGGCCTTTTTCAGAGTGGCATTAAAACTCTAATGTGCCCCTGGGTATCATCACTTCCAAAGCCACCACACACATACACACATGTCAAATATAATATACTGCACACCAACAACAATGTATTACACCAACATTAAAGGCAAGCACATTTTGAAATGACAGACGCCAAGGACCTGCATCAGTTTTGTTAAATTCAAAGTCAGGACCCATTAGAGCAAGTTGCAGTTAGAATCTATGGAATCGATAATAATTGCTAATAATTTGTGTATCATCATTTTGCTTTTCTTTCCAACACACACAAAATTTAGGAAATGGGAAATTGAGATGAGACAGGCTATACACTTAATATTGTAAGAACTTGCCTTCTGAGTTGTCAGAACCCATACGAGATTGGCTGAGAAACAAAATGTTATTATCGACCTCCTCATGGAAGCAACAAAGGGCAGAATGGGTACAAGAACAGTCATTAGAGAGCACAAAGACAAAAGTTAGATGGTAGGCGTGTTGAATACAGCTTATCTCATCACCTCTATCAAAGAAAGTAGTTAAACTCTGATGTCTAAGGACACAATATTGTGTCATCCTGGTGGATTCCACACCATTTTTTTGGCTTTATAATGCTATCACATATTTTAAATATTGCCTTACCATGTAATGGCATCATACACGTGGGTTTTCTAATAAAGTTTTTTTTTAAATGCCCGATTGTATGACTGAAGTGTATAAAATGTAATATTGATATTCCTAAAGTGGAGATGAAATTGCAAAATGTGATTCTTCCCCATAATTGGCTAAACTGAGCTGCCATGCTAATCGCAGATGTTGTGCTTGATATCAAAGTTCAAAATGTCGGTATCAACCTTGAAATCGTCGAAAACAAAGTTAATACATTTAATACTACACTCTAAAATGCGGATATCTTGTTATCAAGTAAAAAACGCGCCGTTTTGAATTTTGATATCAAAAAAGTGATTTATTGTTAAAAAGGCATTCCATAATAACGAGACAAAACCCACATATATTCTGTATATCATCCTCAATTGAAGTGTCTCGACGCTTTCGTAAAAAATTTCATTTGACATATGGTTTAAAGTTGATAAATACCTCACTTATGTAGATTATGGTGCATTTCAACAGAGTATGCTGTTTCACATACATTCTTGCCCGGTACACACTGTTGCGCTTCATCGTCAGAACTGCATTTCTACTCAAAACAGACACAAGATCTGACCAACCAACTGTCCGGTGGCTGCAAAGCTCACGCTCTCTGTCAACATAAGCACATGCAAAATAGTTTACAATCCTGTGAAATGAAAAGTGCAGTCCTCACTCAATCAGAGAAGGCGCATGCTTCCTGTGAGAAAAAGGTCATCACACAGAGAACAACTAGCCATGGATCGCCAGCTAAGAAATATATATTTTTTTTAATTTTGCTTTTAAAAATTGTAGTTTTTTTTTTTTTTTTTTTTAAAGTGATTTTGACTTAACGGGTTGTCTATAGTGTAGCAATATATTGGAAGATTTTTATTTCATTTAGCTTTTTTTATATCCAGATTCAAAGGTCGGTTATGGTCCGTTGTAAATCTAATATTAAATCGAAGTTTCTCAGATTTTGATGTACGCCTTGGCCTCACCCTTCTTAGTGAAGTTGCGTAAGCAGACCTTGAAGCGGCGAACGCCAAACTGTCTTAACGTCACACTTGATGCAGTGTGCTAGCAGATGAGGGATTACAGCCGTGAATTCTACATGGTTTACAGAAAAAATAGTATTGTCACGTGCACAGAATACGCTGACATTCATACTCGTATCTTTGCTTGTCATTCCTATTGCCATATTTTCTCCAAAATACTGTAACTTAATTTATTTGATGGAAAAACAAGTCAGTTTACCTGATGTACAGCTCAGTCCTGCTTCTATGTTGATTTTAGCTGTATCTCGTTATTTCCAGTATTGATCGTGAACGCCTTATATAACCCTATAGGCATTCGAATTACCCAGACTTTAAAGAATCACGTGCTTTTCTGTTTTACTGTGCGCGAGCCTATATATGGGAATTTATGAACAACAATTAATGTCAGTTACACATGGAAATTTTTATATGACCATCAACCGATCACCATCTCCACCTCGGCACTAAAATGAGCAACAGGGCCCACTACCCTGTCCCATCTTAGATGGATGTTGAATGTTGTCCTAAATCAACACATCTTTAGAGCACATGCAAAGTCCGCACAAGATATAGACAGTTGTGGTGAGACCCCAAACTTATGGAGCAGTGATATAGTATATTTTGGTATGAATTTGTTTACGCACAGGCATACCGTATTTGTGTTTTATATAATGTACCTTTTGGTTGCCCCCAGTTATTCATTCTGATCTACTGTTACCAAATTAGAGTGACGCAGTGCTGCTCCCCGAATTCAGGGACCTGAGTTTGATATCCAGCTCTTGCTGTTTATGTGTGGAGCTTGTGGGCGCCCATTCGTCACACATCTAGCGCACATCTGCATTGGTTTTGGATAGAGCAAATTCAACGTTTGGACACATCTGGTACACCCATTTCCTATATTTGCTAATTGTAATTCGGTTGGCAGAGCATATATAACGGTTGCATCGGACGCAATTCAGGACCCAAACTTGGACGGAGCGCCATTTCACTGCAGTGCACAATTACTCAAGCCGGATCAGCCAGCAGAACAAGTAAATTTTCGATAGGCTGCTTTAAATAATTTTTTTAAAGAAGTCTGCTAATTAATCAAGTCGATTTTAATAGTTTTGAAAGCTTTGCAACCAATGTAGAACAACAAATTAGTCAATGCTCATTTCTCATTTTTGTAGTATTATTGTTTAAACCGAGAACTGTCAGGTCAGCGGATCTGACGCTATTAGAACAACAGCATGAGCGTCTTATTGCAGCCTTTTAAAAACTGATTAGCTTTCTTATCAGTTGAATGGTGATGTTCATTCATTCGTTGCAAAGCGCTTTACAACTACGAACGCACGCGCTTTCTACAGTCACAGTACATTTACCAATCGATTTAGTAGCAATTGCCTTTTTTATATAAGTCTTCAACTGGAAATGTAAAGAAGCAGTAAACATATGGCTGAATTACTGTAATATCCTGCCTCAGGGTCAGAGTAGTTTGCGGGCGGGATCTCGGTAAATGCTATCCCTTGACCTGCGCGTCTCCGCCCTTGCGCAGGACCTCTTGCTGCGGAGCCTCCGCAACGGATGAGCAAAGTAATGGAGACGGGGGCATATGAGTAGAAGTGTGACAGCCCGATCCGGACGGCGCTTTGAGGACTGATTCACAACAGGCGACTTCAAAGCAATCCCGTGGGAATCGGAGAGTGTTAAAGAGACGCTTTCGGCAGTTTAGTTATAAAAGTTAATGGGCGTTACAGTACTTTAGAACTGTGGGCACCTGACAGCTGCGACTCGGTATATGGCTTGATTCGTGGTGTCAGTTTTTAAAAGTGTCCCTTTTCCCATCTGCTGCTTTAGCTGCTTCGAGATGGCAAAGTGGTTCAAGGATTTCCCCATTAACCTCAAACCCGGGACGGATCGAATCCGTTCGGCCTCTGATTCGGGTTCAACAAACCGTGCCAAACCAGGAACCGTTGTTGGCTCTGGTACAATGAAATCGACTGGTAAAAATCCAAACGCATCTCGGAAGAATTCAGCCGTGGTGGACAGCAGCCCTAGCACACTACTGAGCGGCAAAAACCGAAAAAATTCTGCCATCGAACTTGGCAGGAACGGAACAGGGTTCAAGGATGGTAAGAGCACATGGGACATGCAGAGCTTGTTAGCAGGTAAAGGCAGGAAAAATTCAAAGGTAGAGTCGGGTCTCGAGGAGCATCGGGGAGGAAAGAACCCCGGGTCAAGCGGTGCCTACATCAGTCGCCTCATCAAACTGGACGCGCAGGAGAAGAACGGACATTTTAACTGTGGCGTGGCCGAGACTGGGAAACTAGATACGGTGAGTTTAAAGGCAAGAATCCGAGTTGAGACTGGACAGACGTAGGCGCAAACGTAGGGTGGTCACAAAACAGTGCAAACATTATTACAAATATCCTCGAGTTAGCTTTGGAGGAGATTTTGAAATCTGAAGATTAAAGAATAGTATTTCTTTTTCCTCTGGAATACTTGAACGTGACTGGCTGATCTGCAAGCCACTGGCTGTGTAAAACTTTAGCGATATTATTTTCCTAGCATTTTTCTGTCGTATGTATAGGTAAGAAAACACAAAAGCAAAAACGAATGAATTGCTCATCTAGGTAATCAGGATGTGTAAAAGGCTGCAGTTACCGGGAGTTCCACTAACATTTAAATGTAGTTACGTTATTTACATACTACCCGAATAATGAAAAGCAGTGAGCTTATTTATATGTTCTAGATATTAGGTGAATTTGCACTTTCCAGCCCCTTCAACTTTTACCAGTACTATTGGTGCACTCTTTAAGCGTCATTTATAAGGATGTATAAACACTTAAAATAAGAATCAATTCCCATTCATCTGTCTATACACCCATCCATTCATCTGTTCATCCATCCGTTTTTGTTCTGTGTTAATCAGTTTTCTGAAAGCCTTAGCCATTCCCAGAAATGTGAGCAGCAAGGAAATAATCAACCTCTTATTGGCGATTAATTAAAGTGTCAGCCAGAAAAAAAAAGTCAACTGCAAATTACTGTTATAAATTGCATGTTGTTGCAGAGCAGGCCAGATTATATATTCAAACTTAGTTTGGTCAGCTATGAGGTAAAAGACAGACCCCTTTGCAGATCTATCTATCTATCTATCTATCTATCTATCTATCTATCTATCTATCTATCTATCTATCTATCTATCTGTCTGTCTGTCTGTCTGTCTGTCTGTCTGTCTGCCTGCCTGCCTGCCTGTCTGTTTGTCTATCTATCTAGTTTCAAGCAATATATAGGCACATTCACTTGAAAACTCACTGTAGCAGCACTATCGACATATCGCCATATATATAGTAGTTACACCTTACGTTTTAATTTGACACCAGCGATTTTGGGGTGTGTGGAGGGGATAGTGCCAAAGGTATACAAATGTTCTAATTTAGTTTGTATTCATGTTCAGAGCTTTACGCGTTAAGAAAATGTTCGCAATTTGTCTACCACTATTCCCAGCCTTTATACTTATTTTTTGTAAAATGTATCTACATTTGCTTATGTAAATAATGCAAACCTTTCAGCCTGTATGTAACATTTAGAAAGCTATTTAATTCCCATCATTGAAACTTAGGTTAAAACAGTCCTTGTCTATGGTATTGTACAAGTTATATCTTTTCTTTCCAATGTTTTTCCTCTCCCTTTGTAATTACTGCTTTTCATGTTGGATCTTAACTGATCTCACTGTCCCTATTTACTGTATAGTTAGTGCATTGTTTTATTCATACTGTAATGTGTGATTTTTTGTTTTATGACAGTGTCTTGTGTAAAGGGACAAATAAAAAAAATACTCACGAATTCCAGTATAGTGTTGTGGAGGCCCTGAGTGAAGCAGAAACCACCAATACAGGGCAGGTTAGAGCCACTAATTGACATAACATAGCCCTAAATCCAGAGTAGCTAAAGAAAACCCACCATGACACAGGGAGAGTCTGCATGCTCCAAGCAGGTGTATGAACTTAGTACCATGGGCTTTAGAGACAGAAACATTAACCACTGTGACACTGTAAAATTAAAAAAAGGTGCTTTCTTAAGCTGTCCAGTATTATGGGAATGCTACCTTTTTATCCTCTTTAAATGACTTAACATTGTCTCAGACATCATGCAAACTAAAAGGTTAAAACTTTTAAAATCTGCTTCTGAAATATACCTTGGCCATTTAACACCACAAAGCCTTTATGATCTTCTTCATGGTGCCTGCTGAAATTTAAGTAAGGTGTTTCTGTTTATATCTGAGCCGAGATAATCAGCACCCAAGGGCGCTATTGGAGAACCCTTTTGAAATCCTATTGTGCTCATATTTGTGCTATATGAAACAACATACACTGGCTCACAGTGCTTACAAATTTAATTGGGACAAGGGTATTGCGCAAATTAGAATGAAAATATATAAACAAGTATATCCTCCTTAGTATTATTTTATGGCATTCAGTTTACAACGTTCTACGTACAATTAATAACCTTATTACTGACCACCTAATAGATTAGACAAATGGCACAACTTTCCTGTCTGATTGCTCTATGTGCATGCTTTTGATAGCCAGTTACACCCATTGCTGCATTGTTCAAATTGCCAAATATTGTTCTGTGTTCAAGGTTATATGGCTGATAGAATTGCAAGGAAGTATAATGGCAAAGAATACCATTTTTACAAGTGGCTGGATGCGCCTCCGGGCAATACTTTGATAACACCTGAGAATGACATGAGAACTTTTCAGGCTGATGGTGACTGAATGCCTGTGGTGAAAGCAAATGAATGGCTACTGTAAATATGAGAAGGATGTTCTTTAGACTGCTGTGTGCTTTTCTCTAGATTCAGTTTAAATCACAGGAAACATTGTATTTGCAAGTTAATATGAAAAGAATAAGCTCACAAATTCATCAGAAGAGCCTACCAGACATCCCACTGTGCATAATTAACTTATTTTAGTATAGTAAACGAAAGAATTTAAAGATCAGAATTTTTTTTCATTATAATTTTCACCAAACACATAACGTAACCACCACTGTATATTACTGAGAAAGTCAAAGGAAATATCTGTCTTCATTAAAAATTAATTCCACTGAATATATATGAAAGACATAAAACCCTTTTAATGGAAGATCAAAGTTAGGTGAAAAAGGGTGTCATTCATTGCTATAGTTCCAGGTTATAAAAAAAAAAGACTCGGTTGTAAAGAAAAGCATTCCCTTCCTCTGACAAGACGGATGTATCCATCAGTCACCTCTTTTCCTTTGTTAAAGCTCCGAGACTGAACTCTGTGAGGGAGCTCGTCATGTGATATCCTGCTCACCAAGGTGCAACTGGCAGAGTTCTATGCCCATTAACTGCTCATTTCAGATTGCCAATTGCAGATTTTAAATCCATTACTATCATTCAGCACCTAATTGCTGCATATTTTGGACTGTAACTTTATGTCAAGATTTTTTTCTATAAAAACTGAAGTAATCTTATGTTACAAAAGCTTAGATGGAGTAAGAAACGTGTACATGGATGAATTTTAATCTACTTTACAATTCTGTTAAACATACATGGTAAAAAAGTGCTTCATTAAACTTCATTAGAAAATCAAGATCTGGTAAAGGAAGGTTGAATTGAAAATTTGTTAATTTCTATTCTGAGTGTGACCAGGATGAGCATGGTTAATTCAAAAGGAAAAAAATGTATTAAAGATGGCCAGGATTTTGATGTAGTAGCTAAGATGCCTTAAAGTTTCAGGGATCATGGTCACTGTCTATGTGCAGTTTAAACATACTCCTTGTGTCTGGTTGGATACTCTTGTATTCCACTTTTCTAAAACAATGCATGTCACACCAAGTTAACTGACAACTCCAAACTCACTCATGTTAGTGATTTGAATATGGTTGTGTTCCTGGATGAGCCCTGCAGTGGACTGATATTCCATCCTGGGTTGATTTCTTTTAGCACATGGTGCTGCTAAGATGCCCAATTGGCCTCTGCAACCCTGAACAGCATTGGGCAGGTTTGAAAATGGATGGAAAGATAGATGTGATGAAAACTGGAAAATATATGGAGAGCACAAACACACTTTACCCTGGTCCACAGTATACATCAATCAGCCACAACATTAAAACCATCTGCCTAATATTGTGTAGGTCTCCATCGTACTGCCAAAACAGCTCTGACCTATCAAGGCATGGACTCCACAAGACCTCTGAAGGTGTCCTGTGGTTTTTGGCACTGAGATAACAGCAGCAGATCCTTTAGGTCTTGTTAGTTGAGAGGTGGGGCCTCCACAGATTGGACTTGTTTTTCTAGCACTTCCCACAGTTAGATTAAGATCTGGGAAATTTGGAGGCCAAGTCAACACCTTGAACTCCTTGTCATGTTCCTCAAACCATTTGTGAACAATTTTTGCAATGTGGCAGGATGTTTTATCCTGCTGAAAGAGGTTGATGCCAACAGGGTATATCATTGCCATGAGGGGGTGTACGTAGACTGAAACAATTTTTAGGTAGGTGGTGCAAGTTAAAGTAACATCCACATGAATGCCAGAACCAAAGGTTTCTCAGCAGAACAGTTCCCGGAGCATTACACATTCTGTTGCTTTATAGTACCCTGCTACTATCTCTTCCTCAGATAAACGATACACATGCACCAAGCTGTCCACATCTAAAAAGAAACATGATTCATCAGACCATGATACTTTCTTCCATTGCTCTAAGGTCCAGTTATGATGCTTACATGGCCATTGCTGGCACTTTTGGTGGTGAACAGGCCTACGCAGCCTTTGTATACAGAGTGCTGCAATACACTGTGTGTTCTGACACCTTTCTCTCATTGCCAGCATTAGGTTTTTCAGCAATTTGTATTACAGTAGCTGTTCTGTGGGATTGGACCCACCCTTCGCTACCCATGCTAATCAATGATTCTTGGGTATCCATGATCTTGTCATTTTGTTGTTCTTCTTTGGACCACTTTTGGTAGGTACTAACCACTTCATACTGGGAGCACCCCAGAAGACCTGCTAATTTGGAGATGCTGTAGCCCAGATGTCTAGCCATCACAATTTGGCCATTGTCAGAGTCACTGAAATCCTTGAGCTTGTCCATTTTTCCTGCTTCCAACACATCACCTTCAAGAACTGGCTGTTCATTTGCTGCATCAGTCTATCCTACCCTTTGACAAGTGCTGTTGTAATGAGATAATCAATATTATTCACTTCACCTGTCAGTGGTTTTAAGGATGTGACTGATCTCAGTATGTTTGCATCACAGAATTATGGAGGATCATTAGAAATGCATTCTTCAGAATCTTCAGTGTATTGTAAGTGTATTCAATTTTGTTAACTTATGTACACTTTCCAGGTTTTTGGCAGTCTTACAGTCCGATAAATCAGTCCTACAGTCATGCTAAATAATCACTATGTTATTAGACATGCAAGTAACACATTTTTTCAGAAATATGAAAAGTGTCTTTTATAGTGATAGAATACTCATTTTCTGACAGACCAGAGGAGAATTTCTTCATATCTGAGTTTTTGCTGCTTTAAAACTATAATGCTTAGCTGCTTATACAGTTAAGTTCTCAGTGTTGGTTTGATGAAACATGTCTGTCAAAGAACAGCTTCAATATCAAAAGCAGATGTCTTGCATCTAAAAACCAGGAAATCAAATAAGTCAAAAAACATTAAATGTCTTAGCACACAATGTGGAATGAGAGCAGCCGCTCTGAACAATAATTAATATGGCTCAGAATCATCACGATTTTACATTTTCATTTTGGATGTATGTACTTTATGGGTGGCACAGTGCCTCAGATATTCAGCACATTATTGTCTGTGCATATTTGGCATTCACACCTCTATGTCTGTGTGTGTTTTCTTCCAGATATTTGTGTTTTCCACAAATATCATCAAATTTGTGCTTATCAGATTAATTGGTGACTCCTAATTTGAAATGTTTAAAGGAAAGCTTGTATGTGAACAGGCTTAATGACAGTTTTGCCTTGTATCCAGTGCTGGTGCCTGTATTGTGCCTATTTCCCTGAATTTTATAGCGTGGGTTTGAGGATATTACGTTGTTTATATTTTACATAGTCTTTATGGGCTGGTGCCAATACTGTTCTGGCAACATCAGGTATAAGACACTATACCATCACAGTGTCCATTAATGCAAACACCCAGATTTACATAAAACAATTTTAGGATCATCAATTAACCTAACTTAGCATCTTGGAAATGCGAAAGGAAAAAATAGGCATCAAGATGAAACCCCAACAAATTCCACACTTCACATTTGATCAATGTTTAGCTGAGATATTTGCTGCAGGGTTCTGAATCAGATATAAAGTGTATGAGTTGAACAGGTTGACAAATAAACATTGTAAAAGTAAATACAGCTTATAACAATTTGCAGTAATTGTCATCTTTGCATAGGGAATGTTTTGCTATAATAAATGGAAATGTTTGTTATTTTGATTGACTTTAAATCAAATTTCCATACTCATTTCTTAAACTCCAGTTCTCTTGATAACCCATCCACATTGCCCCACTCCCTTTAAAGAGATAAGATAGGAACCTCCAGACTCAGGTACTGTAAGCTTTATAACTAATTTGTCTGTCTGAATCACTAACTGTAGCATACTTTTCACTATAAAGTATATTATTCAATAAAGTCTTTGCTTGTGAATAATAAAGTTGTTTTCCACAGCAACAGCAGCAGGTGATAATTCTGGAAGATTATGCAGACCCTTATGATGCTAAACAGAAAAAGGAACAAAGAGATGCAGAGCGGGTAGGAGAGAATGATGGCTATATGGAACCATATGATGCACAGCAGATGATAACAGGTAATTTCTGGAATTTTTTCACTTATAATCTTTCTCGTGGTGCCACAGTTGCTGATGCTACCAATGGATCTTGTGTATTTTATTTTTCACTCTTGTATTACTGTGACCAGAGGCGGCCTTAGGGGTGCGCGGGGCCTATGGCTGACCAACCCCATGTGGGGCCAGTTACATCAAACACTGTTACCAGTATGTGTGGACTGTATAAACTTGCATGCAAATGAAATAAAAATAATGTTAACATACACCGGATATTCTCATTATAGTATTCAGCTAAATTTTTGCAAGATAACATGCAGACTTTATCAAAATATAACAATATAATCTATTAAAAAAGTGCAATTCATAATTCGATATGTAGAATGTCATAGTCATAGCTCATGTTGATGTCATGTCAGCCGGTTATCATTAGCGATACATGTTTTTGTGCATCAATATTCAGACTATGGAATGTTTTTGAAGAGGTACATGTATGGAATTTGACCTTGAAGAGGGATTTTAAAAGGGTTCCTCTTAGAAGCATCTCAAATATATATATACTGGAGAATATAACTTGACAAATCCTCTCGAACGGGACACGCGGATCTCAAAAGCGGGGTCTCCTTAGGTGTGGGGCCTGGGGCAGTCACCTCACTTGCCACCCCTAAACGCAGCTCTTGACTGAGACATATGTATGTGTATGTGTATAATAACAAAGGCGCTATATGAATGCTGACCCGACACAGATGGACATGGGAGGCACACGTAATAAAACAAATAAACTTTTATTTTCTTCACCTGTGGGGTACGTCTTCCCCGTATCCCGCAGGCACAACACAGTCCCACAAAGACAAAAAGCACAAGCACAAATAATTTGTTCTTCACCACTACTCCTTACCAGCAAGTGTTGTCTCCCTCCTCCTGACTCTGGCTCCCGGAGTGGTGGCTGCTGGCTCCTTTTATAGCCCACCCGGAAGTGATCAGGTGCTTGATAACCCGTTTCCGGTTGCACTTCCTGGTGTGGCGGCTGAACCGCCCACACAGGCTCAGGAACCCCTGCAGCGCCCCCTGGTGGCCATCCCGGATCACAACAGGGTCGTGAAGAACTCCATCTCCCATGGAGCTCCGAGGGTATCCAAGGCACCACTGTCACCCAGGGGGGCTTCCATCTAGTGTCCCGGGGGAGGTATTGTGTAGTCCATGTCTGTTTCCCCAGATTACATACAGAAGGGGCATCCCAGCCGGGGCCCACCACTATATATATATATGTGTGTGTGTGTATATAAAGCTGATGTATATTCTTTTAAGCTGATATTTTCTTTCAAACATCATTCTATACCTTATCTGTATAACATTTTAGAAAATTGAACAATTGTTCTCTGTGGATTAAAAAACAACTTGCACGGACACAGAAAACATTTTAAAAATAATTACTAAACTTTGTTCAGAAAATGAAAACAAATATAAAAAGTAACATCACCTGGTATTCCTTGTAAAGGAAAAGTGTATATTAGTGGCATCATTAATTGGTTGGCATTTCAAACATTACCAAAAATAATATCTCGTTGTACTGTGAAGAGAAAGAGAATCTATAATCTTCAGAAACTATATCTTGGGTTTTCCTAATCTAGAAAATAATCTCTATAAATCTTTATGGAATACTTATCCAAAAAGTTGGTAATAGTTCTACACTTATTTTGATATCATTTCTCAGCTGCCAGGAATAGCAGTATTAAATGAGAATTATCAAGAGACAATTCTATTAATTTTAATTCTTCTTTTAGAAATATTATACGGTATGTTTTTTTTTTTTTTTTTACAAAATTTTACAGTGAAGTACTTGATGAAATGAAACATGTTTAATTAAAGAAAAATGAAAAAAGAAACCCAGTACTATAAAAGATCCTCACCTACAAATCCTCTTATGCCTGCACATCTATACAAAGATAGAATAAGTATTTATAATAAAGTTTTATTAGGTAGTCTGTTAATACATGCTCATTTTCATTTAAATGACAGAGCTGGGATTTTCATCGTCACTTTCTTGCATCTTTTTGTTAGTCCAGGGTGTTAAATGTGACACATCTGATGGTCACAGTTTTCACTATTTTAAAAGGAATTTAATGAATGGACTGTATCCTGTTTAGAGCTTGGCAATGTGACTAACAATGGTTTTATGTTCTTGTAACAGAGCTTTGTTTCTGGTTAATTAGTATTTTAGGAAGAAATAACAAACAGGAAGCATTTAGAACATACTGTAGGTTTATACAGCTTGAAAACTGAATGAGTTGCCATATAAACATACTCATTCAGGCAGGGTGTCAAACACTGGAAAAAAGGTGAAGAATAACCCCGGGCAGGGTGCCAGTCCATTCCAGGGCATGCATTTCCATAGATCCTCACTTACAATTTAGATTTGCCAGTTAACTTATCATGCATGTCTTTTAGGATATGGAGATTCTGAAGTACCTGGGGGAACCCCCTACACCAGGAATCATGACATGTAAACTCCATACAGACAATGAATGGTTGTAGGATTGAATCTCAGGACATTGGGTCCATGAGGCTGTGGTCCTAACCACTGTACCATAATACCTGTATCAGTTACAACTTATAACATATAAAAATATTGTTTCTTAGAATTTTATCTAACTCTTTAAATGGCTATCACTCCCATGACAGTAATTCTTAAGAGCTTAGAAAGTGTTGAACTGCTTTCACCAAGATGTTTTGCAGTAATTCAACTGTAATATACTTGTTGAGCCCACATTATAAACTGAGACTGCATCTATATCTGTAATATTTAATATTTTTAAAATTACTATTACTACAAAATCTGTAACCTTCATAAAACTAATGTTGCTTTGTTCACACACTATAGTCATATTGCAAAATTGAAGGAATTACACTTAAAATCAGAATAACAAAAACTTTGTGGAGACCTGCCCTGCCTTAGGATGTCTGATTCTATTAGAGGTGCTTCACAAAACCTGATTTAATTACACAAATATTTAAGAAAATTTTTAATCTGTTTGTGTGAATACTAAAAAAAGTCTTAAGTCTAAGATAAGTGGCATGAAGATAACTTATTATAAGATTCATGGCCTCCCTTCCAACAGATGCCATTTTATAGCTCAAACAATAGTAATAAATAAGCTGTCATCCATATGTTTGATACTTAAAAGAAACAACAATGTAAAGTGTTGTCTGACTCTTGTTTTGTACATCATAAATGCAAAAGAATAGTTGATACAGTCTGGATTGTACTCATGTAGTGAATAATTAAGAAGCATGAGGGAGCAGGAGGGTTGGTGGGCTTGGATATGAGGTTAGGGTTAATGGTGATAGTGATGGCCTTGTTTAAACTCAGTGGATTTTAATATTTAAGCAGGTGGTTCAGTCTAAGTCAGAGATTTTTCATGATATCATGTCCATCCCATATCCATGTTTTACATCTTTAGATACACATTTCATTAAGTAACTGTCCACTTGTGGACATGGAGGACACAACTTAGCCCAAATAGAGGGAAGTAGAGACAACAGCTACAATGTTTAAAGACTAGCTTAAAAATTTAAACCGGACAGCTGGAGGAAATGGAAATATAGTCAGGTAAGCCAAACTTAAAAAAAAGAACCAAATGTGCAGGAAAGATAAAGTCAAAAGTAGGCAAAAATATTAAAGTTATGGTTACTTGCAAAATAAACAATGGCTAAACATCATAGGCAAAATTTCTTGATAGCATTAGGTGCAAGACAGGAAGCAACACTGCATGGGGTGCCAGTTGAGTGTAAGGCATCCATTTGAATATATACATACACACACACAGTCACACTTACTTTACAGCCGATTTAGAATCAAATCTAATAAAAATATCTGTAAATAAAACTTCTAAACTAAGCATGGAGAGCCTATTTAAATATTCTGACTAATTTGACAATAATCCTAGATGACTGGTGTCACCAACAACACATGGGACCAATGGCATGTTAAGTGTAAGGAACAAGTTACCAACAATACTTAAGTAAGTTTATATTGTACTTGGTAAAAAGTGTACAAACCGTAGAGAAATGCAACCTGAATCTGAGCAAAGTATCGAAGCTTGAAGGCATTACACTGGAGAGGCGAAATTTACATCAGTGACAAGAGTTTGTGAGGCTCTCTCTGGGTTACTCAAAATTTAATGGGGCATGCAGTCATAGATGAAAGTGTTGAATCTCGACAGTTCTTATCATATTCTTAAAAAACCCAAATATTTATTTAAGAGAGACAAAGACATACAAGAAGTGAGTGAAAGATGGAGAAGCATTCAAACATGTATTTACAGTGTAAGTAAAGATGGACTACAACAGAGTACTATTTAAAAAACAGGACATTTACACTCCAACCTTCTGCTTAAATGCAAGTAAGATGACAGTGTGATCTAACTCCATTCTTTTTACAACTTTATGGGACATGAGTATTAATGAATACTCCTTCAGTAAGCTGCTTAGTTACAAAATAATATGATTAGTTTTATTGACAATGCATATATTAGAACTAAACTCCCATATTGCTGCTCTAAATATGCAAATCATCCGTGACATCAAGGTTCTTATAAGGACCATTATTAGGAAATTGCTGAAGCTACACAAGATGCATCAGCACTTTGGATCAGTTAGGTGGTGCTCTGCAGTATTCTCCAAAAATATGTGATGGCACTGGTATAAACATCCATTTTTTTGTTTTCCTGAAACCAACTCATCAGTCTGCCATAATGACTATTCTGTGATTTTTACCCATTTCTTTGACATCGCTTGAATACCATTACCACAAATTAGTACGTTATCCAAGGACTTTTTCATCTCTGTCACTAGTACAGACATTGCACTGTCCCTGTACAGTTACCTTTCTGACATTTCCCTTCTCCTATACCATAATTTATTTACTTTTACTTTTAACAATGTGCTGCAATTGGCAACAATTTAATCATTACAGTTATTTTTTGTGTCGATCAGATATACATCTGGAGGTTTAGATTTAATATTCTTCTGCATTTTATGTGTACTTCATTTATTACACTTTTTCCTAGGTAGATATTTTGAATACCCTCATTGATTTATAATTTAGCTTGAATTGCTTCATATCAGTGGGTAAAGTGAGGTCCACGGCTTTGTGTGTGGTGGGGGCGTGGTAGCGTGGCAAGGCGGTTCCCATGTGTGATGCAGGAGTGGATGGCCCTGCACTTTGTGCAAAGGTGCAGGACTCCTGTTGACCGTAATTGGTGCTGGGGGCTGCTGATTGCCGCAACTGTGCCATGTCCCTGCTTCAAAAAGGGAAGTGTGAGTGCAGGAAGGAAAAAAAGGAGAAAAAAAGGGCAGATCAGAGGAGAACAGACTGACCAGTGACTGTGAAAGAGAGAAGGAGGTTGAAAGGAAAAATAATCAGTAATATTTTAGAATAAGCTCTTAAAGCACAGAGGAAGCAATTATTTCTGTATTTCTTTTTCTTCTCCATTCATCTCTATTGGCTTATCAAACTTATCAATTTAGGTATGTTTACAAGCCTTAAATTTTACTCCGTTGGCCTTGCTCTCTCTCTCAGGGGTGGGGTTCAACTTGTTCTCAATCCTACTTTTGTAAAAATTAATTGATTTGTATGGAATGATTGCAATAAAATTAATAAAATTTCAAAAAAAAAAAAAAAAAAAGAAAGGGAAATGGAAGAGAGGCAGAGATAGAGAGAGAGAGAGAGAGAGAGCTCCCGAGCTTATCAAGTAAGACAGGTGTTTGGGAGTGAGCCTCAGGACCATGGAAACAGAAGGCAGTGATAGAGGCACTCCTACTGAACACTTTTTTGGGGAGTAGGGATGGCCTGAGTGACACCGTCACCCCACAAGGGCCAAAGGTGAACGTCAGGAGAGACATGTGGGGCTTGTCGGGTTGCCTGCAGATGCCGAAGGAAGGACAGCAGGGAATGGAGCTCAGTGAAAAAAGTTAACTGCAGCTGTCAGCAGGTGTCTCCTTAAACTAAAAGGTCCAAATGGGATAAGTGGAGGAGATGCCAGTTTTTAAAGGGAAGTATTGGGGCTCACTGTTTTACAGTCTCTCTGGCTTTTAATCTCATCATTTTTAATTAAATGTTTATTTTCATTTTAACCTCAACAAACACTTTCTTTTAACTGGATTGTTTATTTTTTTAGAACTTTGTACTGCACTTTGGGACACTGTTGTTTATTTTAATAAAAGCACTTGCATTTTTCATCATCCGGTTGCTTGGTGTGTTTGTAATCTTCTGTTCAGCTTATCCCGGTCATGACTATTGACAGTGTCAGGTTCAAGAGGCTCCCAAAATGGAAGAGGGAGCAAGGAGCTGACCTGCACAGTCAAAATCAGATTCTTATATGAAATCACTACTTTCATCAAAACTTTAGACAGCCAAGCCTCTTAAAGGAAATAATTTTTTAGGTTGTTTTTTAGTTCCACCAGTAACATGTTCTCCCTTCTCACCAATTTCCATGCAAGCCTCCAACAAAAAGACAGATGAGCTTGGTGAGAAATTAGTGAGAAGAGCACAAGTGAAATTATCACTGTTCGCTACAGGGAAACTGGACAATATAAGCAAATATGGAGAAGAGTAAGATATCCTGTTTTGATTTTGGTGGACCTTATAAACTGAACCATGAAAAAATAATTTGATGGGCAACTAGAACAACAGGAACACATATAGCTCATTAAAATTAAATGTAAACCTAATAAGTGAGTTGGTATTCCTCAAGTAATAACAAGTACAAATGACAATACATTACACTTGTGTACCTCATGAGTGTATTCTAACTAATGCTTCCATTTTTTTAAATTCTTACTAAGGAAACATAGCTATGGGCCACAAATGAAAGTCAGAAATGTGAATTAGTGAACCCAGTTAAGCCAGTTTAGGGTTACAGATATTCTAAGTGTATACTGATAACATTGTGCACAGGGAACCAATTCTGCATAGGGCTGTACTTGCTTCCAGAACACACTCACGTCCACACTTACACTCGCTTATAA
Source organism: Polypterus bichir lapradei (assembly GCA_026402145.1). Taxonomy (NCBI): domain Eukaryota; kingdom Metazoa; phylum Chordata; class Cladistia; order Polypteriformes; family Polypteridae; genus Polypterus; species Polypterus bichir. Next base: position 130,748,961 of record JANRMT010062854.1, on the reverse strand, counting down.
AAGGCCGGTTTGAGATGTGACATAAATATATGTTACCCAGAGAAAATGCCATGCAGACACAAAATGACACATGACCTACATACAGAGTGACATGGCAGGAATTTTCGTAAAGACATGAAGCAGAAGTGCTAACTACTGGACCATTTAATTTGTGCACAGGAATTATGTAATATTGTTTTATTGTTTAATGTTTTAGGTAGTTGTAATTTACAGTGTAATCTACAGTGTTATCAAGATTTAATTTGTGATCAAGATGGCACATTTGTTTGGATATCTTGATGGCAAAATCTCTCAGTTACTAGCAGTTTCCTCTCCTATCTATCTATCTATCTATCTATCTATCTATCTATCTATCTATCTATCTATCTATCTATCTATCTATCT
>JANRMT010062854.1:130711872-130748567 GCA_026402145.1 Polypterus bichir lapradei | reverse complement strand
TCTATCTATCTATCTATCTATCTATCTATCTATCTATCTATCTATCTGCTGGTATACAATATAATAAACAAAAGTACATTTTACTTTTAGAGTGCCTTGCCAATGCTCAACATGCTTAAGATCCAGATACATCACATACTGTATATTACTTTCTAAAATACTTCCTCAGTTTTATCCAGTGAGTCAGAGGTGGAAACTGAACATATCTTGTTTTTTACCCCTGAATATTTCAAGATGTGTGAATGGTTTGCCATAGTTATATAAAAAAATTTGAGTCTATTTTTCTGTGTCGTCATCATTCATAAAGTCCTGCAACATTGGAGACTATCAATATGATCTTGCCTTCAACAAAGCCCTGCAGATCCTGCTGTTTTATATGTGCATTGTGCATACAAAAAAATCAAACATCACAAGAATATACCTTCTATTAAAAACAAGTTAGAACATATATGCTTGGCATAATTGCATTTATGGGTGCATTTTTGGACTTAGAGAACTGTTTTAAAAGTTAGAGAATTTTTTACTTTTTTGTTTATTTATTGTTTATTAAATATTTTTGTAATAATAAGTGGTAATGGAATGCAATTCATCAAATAGCTTTCTTAAACACCAGATTCCAAGTTAAGTAATTTTAAAATTGCATTTTTTTGAACTATTGAACTGAACCAGTTGTTGGTTGTGATGGCTTCATGACTATTGGTAGTTCACATTTCTTTAAATGCTTTTGAAAAAAGTAACCGAATGAGTGTCAAAATCTTTGTGGAAATCTCAAGCTAAAACTGTTAGCTGTAATGAAACATGCAGATCATTGCGGCACATTGCTTTTATTTATAGTGTTAGAAAAATAATTATTCATTACAATCCGCAGATTATGCAACCGTGATGTTGTTTTTAGTGTAACATAAGTACTGAGTTTACTGTATGTATAACTGTTTACAGAGCCATTAAAGCCTAAGGAACTTTGTTCCTCTTAAATTCAGTTTGAGATTGGTTAGGAGACATTTTACTTTCCTGACTGATTGGTGGTTGCATTTATTTACTTTTACTCTTACAAAGATCATTTAATTTACCTGGTACAACGTTAAGGAGCAAGAGAAGTAAGTTGGTGTAGCTGTGGTTTTTGCAAAGCTGCTGATGTGACACTGTGTTTTCTGCTTTTGCTTCAGTATAATTGGGAATCTAGTTTATCGCAAACAGGAAAATATACAAAATATACACATTTAAGTAACAACTCTCAAGGTGATTTAAAACAATAAATTAATCTATAATACAGGTCTCATATAAGGTTTATCTGTTTTAGAAAAAATTCATCCATGCATTGGAGTTTTTCAGATTTCACAAATTTGTATAGCACGTTCTATTTGATATATCTCAATGAAAACTGAGCTTTCCCAAAAAATTTACTTGAAGATTAAGTGTGCCAAATAGCAACAGACAGTTTGTGTTCTGAAACATTTGAAATGGACCAGGTGATGTACAGAAAAACATTGTAGTGAAAACAGCATTCATTCATCTACAGTGTTGGAATAACATGCATAAACATGGCTCTCTATGGATCATTTTGAACTAACTAATATCCTGATAGATTTTGTAATTAAATCCAAAACCTTGCAAACTAAATGCAGCATGCTGACCCCTTAAATATCCTCAGGAATATCACAAGTTACATGATGTGCCCCCATGAGGGATACTGAGTGACGAAAGAGCATCTATGATAACAAAAATGATGATAAAATATTGACACAAAACAACATATAAATGTATAATACCAAATAAATGGAACCATACAAGTCCACAGAGTGCACAAATAAGCTTTATAATACCAGAAGCCTTAAAAATATAACAAATGGGATCCATGTTTGTGTTATGTGAACAGGCAGAAAGACAGACATGACAATGGCTGTAAATGCACCCAATAAGAAACCAAGTGCAGAAACATAAGTTGGTTATATTGCCAAGTGAAAGATTGCCAAGCATTTCAGATCTTCATATTGTTGAAATTTGCCCTGGCTTTCTGCAACACAGCAAAAAAAATAATAATAATAAAACAAGAAATTCTGAAAGTGGAGGGATGCATGTTTGAAAAAACAGAATGTTGTAAGTTTTATTTAATTTTTAAAATAAAATGTTTAATTAAGTAGACAGCACAATGTTGCTGCCTTATAAATTTTGTATCCTGGCCTAAATCACACACTCATTTGTTGTTTGTGTAGGGTTTGCATGTTTTCCTCATGTCTGCATTGGTTCTTCTCCACATACTCAAGTATTCCAACAAACTTTCCCAAAGACATGCAAATTAGCTTAACTAATGATTATAAATTGACCAGTGTGAGTGTCGATGTGCGTGTGTGAGTGAATTGTGCAATTCACTGCTGCCTCTTTAGCGCTTTTTGTGGTCTTATGGCCAGTGCTAGCAGGATAGGATCCAGCCCCTTGAGCACCTAAAAATTGGATTAAGTTGGTTTGAGAGTGTTACAGTATGATGTGTTTAGATAAGGTGAGTAGTTGACTTTCACCAGGGGCCTCATGTATAAAGGGTGCGTACGCACAGAAATGTTGCGTAAGAACGTTTCTACGTTCAAATCGCGATGTATAAAACCTAAACTTGGTGTAAAGCTACGCACATTTCCACGGTACCTCATACCCTGTCGTACGCAAGTTTTCCGCTCGGTTTTGCAGACTGGCGGCACCCAGCGTCAAAGTAGTGCTATTGTTCCTGTGTGGTTATCCTTTCTTTTCCTGATGCGGCTTTATAAATACACTGAAATTAACCACATATTATTTATTAGTTTAATGCATCTGATTGTAATTAACCAGTAACAATGTAATGGTCCACGGAATGATCAAACTATTCCAAATACCATAGCTGCTTTAGTGTTGTTACTCTCACTGCATCTTATTTTACTTCATTCAGCTGCTCCCGTTAGGGGTTGCCACAGCAGATCATCTTTTTCCATATTACTCTCACTGCACCACTCGGAGCAGCTGATCGGAAAGAGAATTATCAATATACAGCATCAAGCACACTCTGCCTCAGCCATGCTTCCTATTTGAACTGTTTCTCACACGGCAAACGCTTCAAACCTTTCCTGTACGGGCCTCGCGTTTCAGAAAGAGTTTCATCCCAAGAACTGTAAATGCACTCAATCAAGTGCTCCTTGTAGAACTGTTTGTACTTATAAGTAGAATTACCTCACTGTAACTTGCACTACAGTTATAATATTGCACAGCCTGAGCCACTTTATAAAGCGCATATTTACATATGATAACGATATCATTTTTAAGATGAAATGCAGCAAAATATGTTTATTATATTATACAGATAAAACTTTAACTTCATTTAAATAACCTATATTGTTAATAAGTAAAGGTTGTTCCTGTATGCTTCACTGGGACTGGCGTGAAGGATAGAATAATTAAACATGTACTACGAAGATATTTCAATGTTCCTTAAAGTTTTGAAGAATCAGCGCTCTAAGCTTACAGATGGCTTAACGTCTGTTACAGAGCTGATTGTGTGGCGATCGGTTACTTGGAGAAAGAAAAGGAAGGACAGGAATTGGAGGTTAGTACATTTGAAAGAGACAGTACTGCAGGGCCGCCAAATCCCAGGGGCCGCCACACCAATATATATTGAATATAAAACAGAAAGAGAAAATAACAACACAGCTAAAAACCCAGCGGCAAATTTCGATAAAAGTTAAACGCTTGTGTCATGAGCACGAGGCGGCTATGCAGTGTCCGCAACGGACGTGGCCATCCGTTGTGCATAAGATACCATATTGACATTGGCGGGCGAAGGGGCCACCGATTCTTTTTCTGCCCAGGGCCGCCACGAGCCTAGAGCCGCCCCTGAGTACTGCTGCAATAAATTATTTCAACGAAGGTCGCGCACAATTACTGCACCACCGTGAAACCCATGTTTAATAACGTGCTTTAACTCCTATCATCATGAAAATGATACCACGTATACATCTCAGTATTTTAGTTATTCAGAGAGCTGTAATATCACGAATGTAATGGATTCTGTGTCTTGTCGGAGGAAGAGAGCCGGTTTAAGAAGCACGTAGTGATTCATACACATAGAGCACATAGAAGAACACATACAAAACAAAGCATTTAACGTGCTACTTTACTTACAATGTGATTTGAGAAACTAGTTAATTAAACGATTTTAAGACGAAGTTTATGATGTTCTACTTTAATGACAAAATAAACTATGTGATTGAGCTTTCGAGTTTCTCCGACACGCTATGTCACTCGATCAGCTTCCTTTTGTTGATTATACCACTGTTTAAACCAACAAATAGTTCGTTTTTCCTTCCCTCCACTTGGTATTCGCTGAAATTCTTTCATTTTCCCTCTTGCTTTTCCTATTGTCTTTTCACAGAACACTGAGCTTAAGAGCTATTCATATTGATTTGCATATTCAAAGAGGCGTAATTCTGGGAGGATTTGGGGCGGGACAGCAGGCGCGTGCACGAGCGTTACTTTTCACGCTGACCGGGATTTATGTAGCGGAAGAACGTGGAAGTTGGCGAACGCACAGATTCCTGAATCTGGATTTTTCTGTGCGTAGGCACATTTCGGCTTTTGTGCTTACATCATGCTATAGTGTGAATTCTACGCACTGCGTTATGCATGAGGCCCCAGAAATGCAGTCCCATACCCAGAAAGCAATGGAATACAATGGTGTTGTTGTCCTTGCAAGTTTAGTAAAATTTTACTTGACTAGGTAGCTGATACAAAGCATTCACAAACACTGGTGAAAGGTTCATTCAAATAAACGATTTCTGAATTAATTTATACAGTGTGGGATAATTAATTAGCATATGTAGACATACTTTCTGGAATGTGTTGAGGATGGAGTTGTGGAGAATGAAGAAATCCATGCAAATGAAGTTCACAGTGTTAGGTAACGAAATTGGTGTTAAAAATGGAGAATGACCCTCCAGAGGTGTTTCTGTAGAAACAAGGGCTTCTATCTTTCATTGTTGATTCCAGAAGGACTAGTAGAATAGGGGTAGGTAGTAGTAGGGGTGCCTTGAAATTTACAGAAAAATGATTTACCTGCTTAAAACTTTAGTCCTGTTGCCTGTGACTGGGTTCCTGCCTTAGCCATATTAAGATTCACAGGCCATGATTACCTAGTATTGATGATACCATTTGGCAAGTGATGTCAGTGTCTCTATCCTCATCCAGTTCTGTCTTTACAGTTAGTCTGGCAGGCTGCCAATGTCCCTGTCCTTGGCTTTTCTTCAGTCATACAGCATCATAGTGGTGCTATGGTGCTTTTGCATTCCTGGTTGGAATTATCAGAATTACACTAAAAGAAGGCTGCACTTTTCACGTTCCATGAAGGGCCATTTTTATTATTGACAACCCTTGACATTATGGTGAATGACTGTACTTTCAAAAGAACAGGAGGACCAATTTTGCTGTGTTTGTTTAGTTACACAACTGCACATAGTTTATTTAATGCATGCAAAGTTTACTGGACAAGGACAGCGTGATTCTAAAAGAATTCTACATTGTCCCAAGACCCCATACCCACCACTCCACCATGCCTTGTTTGCTGTCAGACAGTGAAAACAGTGTCAGCAGGAAAACAGCATTCTCATTTCCTGGAATGGTGTTCAAGCTGATAAGGAGAAGAAGGGTGTCGAGACCACTGGTCTGTAAACTGAGAGACATCTCAGCATGACTATAATGCACTAGATACCTTAACTCTTTCCATTCTCAGCTGATATAAACATCAGCTTACGACTAGAACAATACAAATCTTTATTTCTTATTAATTATAATTTCATTTTTTAATTGCATTTCTTTTTTATTCCTTGTAAAGCACTTTGAACTACTCATTTTTTTCCTGAAAATGTCTTATAGAAGTAAGTGTTGCTGTTTTCTTTAATTAGAAAGATGTGATAGATATTCTATGTGATAAACATCTCTTATTTTTGGAAATTTAATGTTAATCAATGTCTGCACCGGGCTAATAGTGGCTCTTGAGCTAATTTCACACATGTTGCTAACCATTTCACAAATATTTGCTCTCAAGATCACTACCCACTTACTGTACCTGAGGCTGAGAATTTAATATATAACAGTTATCAGCTGAGGAAATTACTGGGTCACTCTAGTATACAGTATGTGAAAGAGTGAAACACAGTGTACTCCTGTTATAGATTTCCTGGGAATCATGTGTAAAAGAGACTTCTGAACTTTTGTCAGATGTGTCCAGTTTCATTCCCATTTGACTCTAGATTGCAAATCCATTTTTTTTATTAACCTACTTCATAAAGTATGTTTCGTGACAGGATTATAAACAACTGGATTCTATCCTGGTAGCATCAGGTACAAAGCAAGAACCACCCCTGGACATGACAATCTATTAGAGGGCACTCTCAGACAGTTCAGCATAACCTAGCCTAATATGCATATATTAACCTTCTTAGTCAAAAAGAGAAATAAGATATTGAGCCTATACTGGTGGAATCAGGTTCAAAGTAAGAGCCAATTTGGATAATAGACCAGTCTATTGTAGGGCAAATGTATGCATAATGTAAAAGTGTCAGTTAAACAGTTAAACATATCTTTCAAATGGGGGATTCAGAACAATGCAAGAAAATGCAAGCTGCATCAATAATTAGTAGACTGGTTATTATAGTCTACTAGTAGAATAGTATAATTAGTAGACTGGTTATTATAGCCGTCACCTTATCGTGGTGGTTTCTGCACCCATGGGGCTCGGCCGGGCACAGCCCGAAGAGGTAACGTGGGTCCTCCTTCCCATGGGCTCACCACCTATGGGAGGGGCCAAGGAGGTCAGGTGCAGTGTGAGTTGGGTGGTGGCCGAAGGCGGGGACCTTGGCAGTCTGATTCTCGACTACAGAAACTGGCTCTTGGGACGTGGAATGTCACCTCTCTGAAGAGGAAGGAGCCTGAGCTAGTGCGTGAGGTCGAGAGGTTCCGGCTAGATAGAGTCGGACTCACCTCGATGCACAGCTTGGACTCTGGAACCAATCTCCTTGAGAGGGGCTGGACTCTATACCACTCTGGAGTTGCCCCCAGTGAGAGGCACTGAGCAGGTGTGGTCATACTTATTGCCCCCTGACTTGGAGTCTGTGCATTGGGGTTTACCCCGGTGGACGAGAGGGTGGCCTCCCTCCGCCTTCGGGTGGGGGGAAGGGTCCTGACTGTTGTTTGTGCGTATGCGCCGAACAGCAGTTTGTAGTATCCACCCTTTTTGGAGTCCCTGAAGGGGGTGCTAGAGGGTATACCTTCTGGGGACTCCCTCGTTCTGCTGGGAGACTTCAATGCTCACGTGGGCAATGACAGTAAGACCTGGAAAGGCATGATTGGGAGGAATGGCCCCCTGATCTGAACCCGAGCGGTGTTTTGTTAATGGCCTTCTGTGCTCGACATGGATTGTCCATAACGAACACCATGTTCAAGCATAGGGGTGTTCATATGTGCACTTGGCACCAGGACACCCTAGACCTCAGTTCGATGATCGACTTTGTGGTCGTGTCATCGGACTTGCGGCCACATGTCTTGGACACTCGGGTGAAGGGAGGGGCGGAGCTGTCAACTGATCACCACCTGGTGGTGAGTTGGCTTCGATGGTGGGGGAAGATGCCGGTCAGGCCATGGTAGGCCCAAACGTGTTGTGAGGGTCTGCTGGGAACGGCTAGCAGAGTCCCCTGTCAGAAGTAGCTTCAACTCCCACCTTCGGCAGAACTTTGACCACATCCCGAGGGAGGTGGGGGACATTGAGTCCAAATAGTCCATGTTCCGTGCCTCTATTGTTGAGGCGGCTGACCGGAGCTGTGGCCTTAAGGTGGTCGGTGCCCGTCATGGCGGCAATCCCCGAACCCGTTGGTGGACACAGGAGGTGAGGGATGCTGTCAAGCTGAAGAAGGAGTCCTATAGGACCTTTTTGTCCTGTGGGACTCTGGAGGCAGCTAATAGGTACCAGCAGGCCAAGCGGAATGTGGCTTTGGTGGTTGCTGAGCCAAAAACTCGGGCATTGGAGGAGTTTGGGGAGGCCATGGAGAACGACTTTCGGACGGCTTTGAGGAGATTCTGGTCCACTGTCCGGCGTCTCAGGAGGGGGAAGCAGTGCAGTGTCAACACCGTATATGGTGGGGATGGTGCGCTGCTGACCTCGACTCGGGACGTTGTGGGTCGGTGGGGGGAGTACTTTGAAGACCTCCTCAATCCCACTAACATGCCTTCCAATGAGTAAGCAGAGCCTGGGGACTCTGAGGTGGGCTATCCCATCTCTGGGACTGAGGTTATCGAGGTGGTCAAAAAACTCCTTGGTGGCAGGGCACCTGGGGTGGATGAGATACGCCCGGAGTTTCTTAAGGCTCTGGATGTTGTAGGACTGTCTTGGTTGATACGTCTCTGCAACATCGCATGGACATCGGGGACAGTGCCTCTGGATGGGCAGACCGGGGTGGTGGTCCCACTCTTTAAAAAGGGGGACTGGAGGGTGTGTTCCAACTACAGAGGGATCACACTCCTCAGCCTCCCTGGAAAAGTCTATTCGGGGGTTCTGGAGAGGAGGGTCCGTCGGATAGTCGAACCTCGGATTCAGGAGGAACAATGTGGTTTTCGTCCTGGTCGCGGAACAGTGGACCAGCTCTACACCCTTAGCAGAATCCTGGAGGGTGCATGGGAGTTTGCCCAACCAGTCTACATGTGTTTTGTGGACTTGGAAAAGGCGTTCGACCGTGTCCCTCAGGGAATCCTGTGGGGGGTGCTCCGGGAGTATGAGGTTCCAGACCCCTTGATAAGAGCTGTTTGGTCCCTGTACAACTGGTGTCAGAGCTTGGTCTGCATTGCTGGCAGTAAGTCGAGCCCATTTCCAGTGAGAGTTGGACTTCGCCACGGCTGCCCTTTGTCACCGATTCTGTTAATAACTTTTATGGACAGAATTTCTAGGCGCAGCCAGGGTGTTGAAGGGGTCCTGTTTGGTGGACTCAGGATTGGGTCACTGCTTTTTGCAGATGATGTTGTCCTGTTTGCTTCATCAGGCCGTGATCTTCAGCTCTCTCTGGATCGGTTCGCAGCTGAGTGTGAAGCGGCTGGGATGAGAATCAGCACCTCCAAATCCGAGACCATGGTCCTCAGCCGGAAAAGGGTGGAGTGCCCTCTCAGGGTTTGGGGAGAGATCCTGCCCCAAGTGAAGTTCAAGTATCTCGGGGTCTTGTTCACGAGTGAGGGAAGAATGGACCGTGAGATCGACAGGCGGATTGGTGCTGCATCCGCAGTGATGCGGGCTTTGCATCGGTCTGTCGTGGTGAAAAAAGAGCTGAACCGTAAGGCAAAGCTCTCAATTTACCAGTTGATCTACGTTCCTACCCTCACCTATGGTCATGAGCTATGGGTAGTGACCGAAAGAACGAGATCACGAATACAAGCGGCTGAAATGAGTTTCCTCCACAGGGTGTCTGGGCTTTCCCTTAAAGATAGGGTGAGAAGCTCAGTCATCTGAGAGGAACTCAGAGTAGAACCGCTACTCCTCCGCATCGAGAGGAGTCAGATGAGGTGGCTCAGGCATCTGATCAGGATGCCTCCTGGACGCCTCCCTGGTGAGGTGTTCCGGGCACGTCCAACCGGGAGGAGGCCCCAGGGAAGACCCTGGACACGCTGGAGGGACTATGTCTCCCGGCTGGCCTGGGAACGCCTTGGGATTCTCCCAGAAGAGCTAGAAGAAGTGGCCAGGAAGAGGGAAGTCTGGGCATCTCTGCTCAAGCTGCTGCCCCCGTGACCCGACCCCGGATAAGCGGAAGAGGATGGATGGATGGATGGATTGATGGTTATTATAGTGAATTGTGGTACTTCTTGATCTCTTAAAAATATATCCTGAGCACCCATTATTTTTCTGCTTGTTTACAACAGTATTTTGTATTTTTGTATTTTGTTGCAGAATGTTTAGTTAGTCGGTGGCACTGGTGCAGTGGTGCTCCCCTGCAGTAAGGAGACCTATGTTTGCTTCCTGGGTCCTCCCTGTGTGGAGTTTGCATGTTCTCCTTGTGTATATGTGGACTTCCTCTTGTATGCTCCTATTTTCTCTCACTGTCTATAGACATTCAGGTTAGGTCCACTGGCAACTCTAAACTGGTTCTTGTGTGTGTCTGGCACTCTGGCAACCCCAACCACATGGCCCTGGTCTGGATTAACTGGGTTGAAAAATTACATGAATGTTTAGATAGTAAATGTTTTTCTAGTCAAAGCAAAATGTGAATTAATACTTATGAAAAAAAACAGTTTTTATTATTACTATTTATAACACTAATAACAACAATAATTCTTAACACACTGTCCTGTGCTTTTAATGTTGTGTACTGTTCACACATATATTTAACAGACCCACAAAGAAAAGCTATAAAATTCTTACTGTACCTGTGATTGAATATGTCACTTAAGAATTGAAAATGAATGACTTACTCTAACAAAACATGAATTACATATTTGATACATTGTATCCAAATATAGATGCAGTACATACAGAATATGTATTACCTCTTTAATTAGTTGACTGGGAACTGTTACAAACCATATTAGAGTTTTTCTCAGGGTTAGTTTGACATACAGGTAAACATTTCACTCTAATCTGTACATGCAACAATACTTCTACTATTACTGCTTCTGTGATTTTTTGAGTTGCAAGGTAGTAGTAACCACCATTGTGCACCATACTACATTCCTCCATTATAAAGGAAAATATTTTTTAGCTTCTGTAGTGATACAGAAATGAAGCTTTATAATGAGGTAAAAGTAATGCTTATGATTTAATTCTTTTAAACTTGAAGCTATTAATCTACAAATATATATGTAAAATTGACTGACTGAATGACAGACTGACTCACTTGCTTACTCACTCACTCACTCATCAACCAAAACACTGAAATGAAATTTGGCAGGATGGTACATCTGGGGAAGTAGGTATCCACTAAGAAATTACATTATAATATATTAAGTTTTGATGGTAAACCACCCTTCCACAATGAAAAAATAAATACCTTAGAATCGTAAAAACGCCTTGGTAGATTTGATTGAAACTTGGTGATATTGTAGAAAAAGTAAAATTAGCTTATACTTGTTTTTTTATTTATTGATATTTGTAATTAATAATGCTCTAGCAAGTCGAACATTCTAGTGCACCACATTCCCCATTTTGCTACAACAGTGACAATGATCGCGCAGAGAAATGAGACTGCTGAGGCGAATTGAAATGAGCAAAGTTTGGTGAAGCTCAAAGGAGACATGTTTAGCAAGTGCTTGTTGAGTACGGTTGCAGTGAGAGTAATCAATTTCATTCAACTGATCCAGTAAGAAAAATATCTAATACTCGCTTCGCTCGACCACCCCCCCACACTCCCCCCCCCCCCACGGGGGCGCACTTCACACCAGCCACTTTGTGTCTCTGCTGCTCACATTGTGAAGGGGGGGGGGGGGGATCTGAACACACGCTAAGGAGATGCAGACGGATAGCTGCTGCCGAGCTGCTGCCAAGCTGCATGTTCTGCTTTTTGCACTGCGCATTGATCATTTAAAAGACTGTACAGCAGCTGTCCTTTTGTCTCACTGGTTTGTCTCGCGGGACATCAAAGTGTCTTCCAAGAAAATCACGTCTTGACCCAAGTTTTTTTTATTATAATAGAGAGATATATTACCAGCACCCCCCTTCATCTTATCTGCAACCTTGTGCAAATGCTGAATTTGGGACTACAATTCCCATTAGCCAGTGTGGTACTCCGAAGGATTTTATGAGCACTGAGTTTAAATGAGAGCATACACAAATGACACATATCATTAAAAGTAGTGACAGCTGCCTTTTTTTTTCCTCAACCACTTTGGGATAACAATTTCATTGTCCTGCTGTATTACAGCATTTATCTTAGAGGAATGTTTCTCAACCTTTGTTACCTTGGAACCCAGTCTTACCTTTTTAAATTCTTTGATGATCCACAGACAGCACTCGAAGAGAATAGAGTATTTCCCCCTTTGTGAATTGAGCATGATTAGAAGAGCAGTGAGGGAGGTTCCTTTTGGTGAAACAGGCTCAATTAGAAATAACGAAAAATATCGTACAGCATTGTCGAATGCATTCAGCAGACCAGGGTTGTGTCACATGTGACAATAAATCTGAAATAAATTGATTACAATAATTTTTTTATCAATGCCTAGCATTTTTTTTTGAAAAAGCCAATACTGTTGTCTATCTGCCAATTGTCATTAAGTTTGTTATCTCAATTAACAATTAGCATCAAGTGCTTTTTGAAGTTATAAAAATAAAAAAACCTGGGTGTGTGCCCTGGCATATGCAAGCAAAAACTTAATTCATCCCCACCCCCCAAATCATCATCCCCTCACATGTGCATGTGCGTCAGTGTTGCCAAGTATACTGTTTTCTTGCCCAATTGGGCCATTTTTGATCATCATCTGTGGGAAAAAATGGGCTTTTGCAGGTTTTTTGGGCTACTTTTTTAAAACAACATGGTATTTTGGACTATTTTTCAACCCCCCTGCAACAAATTTTTATGATGCTTTTCATCCATCTGGCACCTCTTGCTCTGCTATTGTATATGTTCTTTACCATTGTAAAATCCCCAAGGGGAATGCTCTCTGGTTGTGTGATGATATATACCCATTCTATCACTCTGAAATATCTCAGAGTGATCTCAGAGTGACCTCCCCCATCATGAGTTTGATGGCTTGTACCTAACACTCTCGCTTTGATACTACCCTCGGCATTTTGGAGGGCCATTTTGTCTATCTCAAGCTTTGGGCTATTTTTTGGGCAAATTCATTATTTTTACGCTGTCCTTCAGCTATACATTTTTCAGGAACCTGGCAACTCTGAAACATGTGACATTAAACAAAAGATGTTATTTTATCTTTCTGATGGTAAATATTTAAGTGCTATTGATTAATTCTGTCATACTAATATGAGAGCCTATAGTGGTCTTAAGATCACATTTATGTATATTTTGCATGTTACTGTATTGAGCTTTAGGCAATATTATTCAATTGTAGCTGCAACAGGATTTTAGGATGTTGATATAACCCCTGTCAAGATGATTACCCCATCCCCCTGCCCCCTTAACTTCGGAATGGAAGGTTAAAATCACTTCAGACTTCTACTGGAGTTACTCACTGACCTGTAGATTATGCTCTAGAAGTTTCATGTCTTTCTAAAACTAGCTGTGTTGCAGCTACAGTCCTAAAATTTCTAACACCTCGTTCTCACTCAATATCACCGGCATTTCTCTTTTTTATCAGTACTTTGTGCTCCTTAACGCAATACATGTACTTGGTTACTCGTATATTATATTGCTGTACCTCAACCTAATGTATGAGTGATTGGGGGCTTGTTTAATTTATATATGTGATGTTGATAGAGTGTAAGTACATGCATGTGACACCCCAGTTCCTGTGGGAGTCTTAATCTTGTAAAGCTATAACTCATTTTCTTAATTATGTACATAATACAGGAGAGTTGATACTTGACATTACTTATGTAAGCCCAGCTTTTCCTAATAACCAAATTAATCCAGCAGTCACGAGAGCGTATAAAATACCTGGTCAGAAGATGGACAATAGTTGTAAAGAATTCCTCATCGCATCACAAACGTCACAGTAGAGTATATGTGCTATACAATACTTATTGTGAGCCATTTCTTATCAGACCTGGAGAACACTCACAAAGATACCCTCATGACACTCCGAAGGAATACACTGTGTAGGAAACTAGCAGCATCTTTTAAGGCACACTGCCTCTTAATCAGAGACACCAAGTCTGTGTCTTTTGACTGATGCTTAATGGTTAAATGTATGTTGATCTGTATTTTATTTCTTACTGTATATTATGCAATATAAATATTTGCATACGTTTGCTTGTTCTGTCCTGTGACCTTGGTCTAAATATATTTTATTCAGTCTCAGCTAAAAATCTAAAATATGGTTTCAGTATTTTTAATTGTATATTTGTACTATGTCATGGCTGTTAACAGTCTGTCTGTAGCATGTGGAATTTATTCTGTAACATTACATTACTCTTACTAAGTCCATTAAACCTGCTCATGAGGTTGTCCAAGTAAATAGGCAACTTTGTTCCTCTTCACTAATTATAAGAACTCTGTGATTGCACTTGTTCTGCTGCTAGACTACAGCTCTGAAGCACACTGCAATGGCGCTAATCCGCAAAGTTAGTTTTGTTATCTATACTAATAAAAGGCAAAGCCCTCACTCACTCACTCACTCACTCACTCACTCACTGACTGACTGACTGACTGACTCATCACTAATTCTCCAACTTCCCGTGTAGGTAGAAGGCTGAAATTTGGCAGGCTTATTCCTTACAGCTCACTTACAAAAGTTAAGCAGGTTTCATTTCGAAATTCTACACGTAACGGTCATAACGGTCGACAACGTCCGCCATGTTGAACTTTCTTATTTATGGCACCATCTTCACGAAATTTGGTAGGCGGCTTCCCTGCGCTAACCAAAACCGATGTATGTACTTATTTCGATGGTATGACGCCATTGTCGGCCGCCATATTGAACTTTCCAACGTCACTAATTTTCCAACTTCCCGTGTAGGTAGAAGGCTGACCCCATCTTCACGAAATTTGGTAGGTGGCTTCCCTGCGCTAACCAAAATCGATGTACGTACTTATTTCGGTGGTATGACGCCACTGTCGGCCGCCATATTGAATTTTCCAAACATCACTAATTCTCCAACTTCCCGTGTAGGTAGAAGGCTGAAATTTGGCAGCCTCATTCCTTACACCTTACTTACAAAAGTTAAGCAGGTTTCATTTCGAAATTCTACGCGTAACGGTCATAACGGTCAACAATGTCCGCCATGTTGAACTTTCTTATTCATGGCCCCATCTTCACGAAATTTGGTAGGCGGCTTCCCTGCACTAACCGAAACCAATGTACATACTTATTTCGGTGGTATGACACCACTGTCAGCCGCCATATTGAACTTTCCAACGTCACTAATTCTCCAACTTCCCGTGTAGGTAGAAGGCTGAAATTTGGCAGGCTCATTCCTTACAGCTTACTTACAAAAGTTAAGCAGGTTTCATTTCAAAATTCTACACGTAACGGTCATAACAGTCGATAACGGTCGACAACGTCCGCCATGTTGAATTTTCTTATTTATGGCCCCATCTTCACGAAATTTGGTAGGCGGATTCCCTGCGCTAACCGAAACCGATGTATGTACTTATTTCGATGGTATGACGGCACTGTCGGCCGCCATATTGAACTTTCCAATGTCACTAATTTTCACAATGTCCGCCATGTTGAACTTTCTTATTTATGGCCCCATCTTTACGAAATTTGGTAGGCGGATTCCCTGCGCTAACCGAAACTGATGTATATACTTATTTCGATGGTATGACGCCACTGTCGGCCGCCATATTGAACTTTCCAACGTCACTAATTTTCCAACTTCCCGTGTAGATAGATGGCTGACCCCATCTTCACGAAATTTGGTAGTTGGCTTCCCTGCGCTAACCAAAACCGATGTACGTACTTATTTCAGTGGTATGATGCCACTGTTGGCCGCCATATTGAAGTTTCCAACGTCACTAATTCTCCAACTTCCCGTGTAGGTAGAAGGCTGAAATTTGGCAGGCTCATTCCTTACAGCTTACTTACAAAAGTTAAGCAGGTTTCATTTCAAAATTCTATGCGTAACGGTCATAACGGTCAACAACGTCCGCCATGTTGAACTTTCTTATTCATAGATAGAAGGCTGAAATTTGGTACTTATTTTGGTGATATGATGCCACTGTCGGCTGCCATATTGAACTTTTCAACGGTCTTTGTTACTTATGGGCCCATCTTCAAGAAATTTGGTACGCGGGTTCCCAACGCTAACTGAATCCTACTTACGTACATATATACGTCCATAGCCTGCAGCTCGGTCACCGTGTGAGGCGGCGTTGGGTCCCCCATCCCAACGCCTCCCACATTGTTGGCTGCCTGCCTATATAAGGCCATCTGTCGCTCCAGTCTCTACATTCCCTTCCTTGCTTCGCCACGGTATTCACGTCTCCCTGCTGATAACTACAGCCTTTTTATTTAATCCACGGCTTCTCCGCTGTTTTATTGTTCATTTATTACGATTATAGTTATTGTATAGGTATTTTAGACTTACTTTACATTGTTCAGGTACCCATTTCCTTTATCATTCCAACCATACCCCCATTAACATGTCTATCGAGGTAATCACCATCGATCAAAGAACTGTCACTTACCAAGTGGTTTCCATGCCCGGAGATGGCACCTGCCTTTTCCATTCTCTCTGTTACATATTGCACAGCCATATCAGGCTCACTATTGATATCCGGAGGAACATTGTGTCTTATTTATTGAATGACTGGGACAGGTTCAAGGTGTGGACTGATGACGGTACAGAAGATAATTATACTACACAGGAGCACTAGAAGAGTGAAATGCTTAAGTGTACCGAAATGGCCAAATATTTTACACCTTTGGACAACCGCCAATGCCTCTTAAACATCTTAGCTTCACAGGTGACGATTTCAGTAGTGGACACTTTGATGTTTAGAAATGTTTAATCTCTCAAAAGCTGGATGTGAAGTTATCAATGAAACTGGTTGTATACTTACAATGCTTGACAGATGCCGAATGTCTCTTCAACACAAGTCCTACAAATACTGTCGTAACTGAAACAAACCATGAAACTCAAACCGATTATGACAGCAGCAATCCAAGGTGTGAGATTTGAAACAAGATTACTGTTCACATGGCCAACTGTACGTTGCATGCTCAAGAGTAAGCTCAGCGCACAGCTACAGCTTGGTCATTTTACAACTGGAGGGCCGAACTGACAACGTGGCATACAAAGAGATCCTTAACAAATAATTATTGGTATATTTTCCCTCAGTTTAAAAAGGTTTAATTTTCTTCTTAATAAAAATTTTAAGGCAGTACTTCACCGCTGCGAAGCGCGGGTATTTTGCTAGTTGTAAATATATACTAAGATCAGACTGGCATGGGATCATTCCCAGCGCAGAGCACTCAGATGAATATTTGCACTGTTTATTGTCTCATCTCATAATTTTTGGTCTGTCTTTCAATAATGTGGGCAATTTACAAATATGATCATTAACACTGTACATATTTGCTTTACTTTAATACAAAGGGAACAGAAATGGCAAAAATGTTTATGATCAGGGCCAATCTTATAAAGCTCATAGGGAATAGGAATGTAATCATGTTAGCAGCAGTTGGCTGTGTTGGTGGTTGGGGTTCTTGAAAAATTTGCTTGTTATCCAGTGGGATATATCAATATTGTGTCCCATACTGAAATGATATGTAGAGGTCTCTATGAGTAAAATGTTAGCAGCAGGTTAAACACACTTGAGAAGAGAGAACTAAAGAAGAGAAACACAGGATGCAATGGAAATTTAGTTTCTAAGAATAACCCACAGGTTTGCAAGGAAAATTAACATATTGACAAAATAAAGAGAAAACAAGAAGGCTGGCTGAAGTATTATGAGTTTATCCTGAAATGTTTGAGGTGCAGGTTTCGTTAAAAACATTACAGACATTGTAAATTTCTTGTTGTGACCAGTGTGTAGAAGCGACTAGATTATAACCAATCAAAAGGGAGAAATTATAAAAACTGAGCCTTCTCTGTTTTTAGAGTAAAAAGGAGAAGGTCAGACCTTAACAGCATTGGCCTTAACTGAGCTGGTACAGCATTTACAAGGCCTTAGGAAGATGTTAGAAAAAGAGTAAAGGTTGTGGTTAAGGACGTATTTGTTTGTTGGGGTAAATTCAATGAGGATTCAATTAAAAGTCAAGACAAAGGCATAAATGGCTTTTATCATTTTGTAGAAGACAAATAGTGAAAGCCTAGTGGTAGGAATAAACCTGGCAGCATATGTAAAGCTGTAACAGAGAATTACTTGTGTCCATATCATTCAAAATACATTTTTTGATAAGATGTTTTAATGTTCTGGTATTTTGAAGGAAGATTCTTATCTCTTTCTTTTTAATGCTGTATAACCTGCTGTAAACCCTGAAAATGAGCAAAACGTTTTCTAATGCTGACTGCCCTCCTTTGTTATGGTCAAATATGTTGTTAATATTTAGTTAAGCTCTTTGATTAAGTCTCAATGCAAAGCCAGTTGGAAAAGAAAAAAACTAAAAAAAAATATAAACATTCTGAAGATGCAATTTGACTTGTCGTTGAATATTTGCTACACCTTGTTGAAATTGTCTTGTCATTATCTTTCTTATTCAGCTTTATGTTTATTCATGAGTGCTCCCAATTAATGAGATACTGTGTTAGACATTTTCACATACATTTTAGTATACTCAAGTCTGAAGGAAAGTAGACATTCAGCTTGTAGATAATGTCAACAAATCGATTATAAAGACTAGTGTTAATGCTGTTTCTAATGGATGAATAGAGTAAACTGTGCCTTAGATTATGCAATTTAGGAGATGGAACTGTAATTGGGATTTAAGATGAAGTATAATAACATTCTTTGCATGGGTGGACACCCTTGTGAAATTCATCCAGTATTACTATGAGGTTATTAGTTAATTTGCTTTTAAAATTCATCCATCCATCCATTATCCAACCCGCTATATCCTAACTACAGGGTCATGGGGGTTTGCTGGAGCCAATCTCAGCCAACACAGGACGCAAGGCAGGAAACAAACCCCGGGCAGGGTGCCAGCCCACCACAGGGCGCACACCCACACACCAAGGACACACTAGGGACAATTTAGAAGCGCCAATGCACCTAACCTGCATGTCTTTGGACTGTGGGAGGAAACCGGAGTACCCGGAGGAAACCCACACAGACATGGGGAAAACATGCAAACTCCACGCACGGAGCACCCGGGAAGCAAACCCGGGTCTCCTAACTGTGAGGCAGCAGCGCCACCACTGCGCCACCGTGCTGCTTTTAAAATGCACCTGTTAAATCTTGCAGCCTTGATGTTCTCTTCCTCCCTCCCTCCACCTCATATATCTTTTTACATTACTGCTTCGAGTAGGAAGCCTGTGATTTTGGCTTTGATTCAGAGCTGCCCAACTGCTCCTTGTACGTCATTTTAACCTCTGCCTCTCCACAGTTAGGCTGTGTTTCTGTTGTTTACTTCCTATGGTATGAAATTTTCTCTAAAGTCCTCCCACTTACCCACATGATCTTTCCTTTTTCCTTTTTCAGTACTGTGTAATTGAATATTAGAATTTTTCTTGCATCCTACAGTGGACTGCTGTCAAATCTAGAATGACTTCTTGTATTTCTGTGCCTGATTCTGCCATGATATACTCTGGCCCTCTAATAGTAAAAGCAGATATCGAAACTAGATGGATGAATGGGTGATTTTTATCTGTTCCAGAATCTCTTATTGTCAATACACACAGGCTCTGATTATATAGTAGATGGATGAATAAATACATAGATCTCATCAAATAACTGTAAAAGAAATATTACATCAGTTGGATTGGTAACTGATGTGCAATTTATCAAAGCAACTTTTTCAACAGTACAATTCCAGGAAAATGTCACCATGTACGTGACCCAAACTGAACTCGGAGTCATAATACCACCTCTGTCCATAAGGTATTAAAGGCAGTTTGGTGAACAAGTTTGGCATGCTTACCAGTGTTCATACTTTCACAATGCCTATGAGTGTCCAAGTCTTTCAGTTCATATCTGATCTTTTGATTGGTATCTTTTCGTTACATGCTTTAGCTTAAAATTAAATCGTTTTTCTCTTGAGTTCATGTTTAGCTAAGCTTCATCTAATTCCTGATGAAATAATGGTGCTCCAAAAAAAGAGAATATTTCTGTAATTTAATTTTTCTGAAGCTCTTTCAAAAAAAAGGCAGCCTTGGCAAAGAGCTCACTATTTGCCTATCTCACCAACTGTAATGTTACATCTCTTCTAGAGGATTAGCTTGGTTACATGTATTTATTTATTCATACAAAACCTGTATTTTTTTTATTTGTGTTGTTTCCTTGCAGGACTCCGCAATGTAAACTCTCCTTTATTCTCTCCTACTCTATATTTCCCTATTTATTCAGTTTTTCCTGTTACATTGTAAGGCTAAGGAGAGGACAGGGAATCTCTCTCAATCCTCTTTTTCTTCTGGTACTTATTCTTCATTCACTGAATTCTTGTATTGTTTGGTTAGTATGAATAAAATATGTCAAAGATTATAGTTGAGTGACATGCTAAGATAAAACTTCAAGTAAGTATGGACATTTTAGTAACTTGTTTCTTTAAGAGTAAAGGCTCGTGATGGTGGTGAGGGGGGTGTAGTACCTTTTTAAACCCACTCCACAGCTGCAGAGAATGACAGGAAATTTGGCTACAGGAAACTAGAAATGAGTGCCGGGGGGCTTTTTGTGTTTCAGAACTGATTCGGCACGGGTGTCTATGAGAGTCCAGAACTTAGAAGTGGATTTTTTTTTTAACCCTGGCTGTGTCGGGGCGTTAGTTTTATTGCAAAAAAAAATGGAAATAATGGTGAAAAATAGTTTTCTAGTGGCCCAAGGTTGTAGTCAAAACTCAACTTTGTCAGCATATGGCTTAGAAACTGTGCTTTAAGATAAATGCTTTAATGGCAGAGATTCATTCGTCTCATACAAGATGGAGTGCATGTATTGCCTGAGGCAATATCTCATTTTCTATGTGAGATTGTATCATGTCACCAGATATAACTGAACCTGTCTTTGTTATTTGTGAGAGAAAATATGCTTTTGGCATCTGTTGTAGAGATGCTTCTAGTTAAGAGGATATCTTTGGCCAGCTTAGCAGTGTTGAACAGAATCCTATTATTTAGTTTTTTAGGCAATGATAACAGATTACTTTAACCACACCATTCAGCTACTGGTCAGATTATACTGTATATTATATGGTTCTTTAAAACTCGCAGTCCTAAATTAATACATTATTTGGACTCAAATGTAAAATAAATTGTAAAATATGTTTTTTGAAAATGTCCACTGTAGTTAGCTCTGACTCCTCCAGAGTCCCGAGTTCAAATCCCAGTTCAGTCAATGCTTATGTTGAGGTGGTATATTTTCCTAGTGCTTATTTTTTTACTCCAGCATACTCAAGATAATGTAGTTTAGGTAAATTGCTGACTTTAAATTCACAGAGTGTACAGTAAGTGAGGGTACCCAGCGTTGGTTGCTGAGATGGACACAGGTATCTCACGATCCTGAATTAGATAAGCAGAATAGGAAATGGATGGATAGAATGTTTTTGAATGTAATGATATTTATCAATACATATTATGCATTTTTTTATATGAGTACTCTGACTTTTTAAAAACTGTTATTTGCAATGGTGCTTGGAAGCGATTTATTTTAAACAAGCCAATAAATTGCAACGTTTGTTTCTGTTTTCTTAGTCCAAATAGCTCTATTATATAAGTTCATTATTAAAATAAGTTAGACTAGCTGGAATATATATCTTTGAAAATAAATTAAGAACATGTGCACTTGTTCAAGGTATTAATTTCCCTCTCTCTGCTTTTCTAGCACTGTTTTTCCCCCTTTCCTCTCTCTCTGTTCATGTCTTTCACTTGAGTCCCAGGCTGTTGTTTCCTGTAACTGCACTCCTTGTGTCTCTGTTGTGTTGACTCTCTCCTGACCCCCTCGCCAGTTCATCATCTAAGTCGCCATATTGCCCTGCACTGTTCTGTATCTGCTAGGAGGGCGCAGTTTCCTCTCTGTGTTTCCTGCCTCTTTCCTGTTTCCTGCCCAGCTTCCCTGCACGCCAGCACAGGCTCCCTTTCTCGTGGCAGGAAGTCTCCCACACGTCGCTGTGGTTGTTATGGCGGCAGCCATGGAAAAGCCCACCCCTTCCCAGCAGAAAAGCAACATGACCAGGGAGGGCATCGGCAAAAGACACAGTCAGGTCCTTCTCTGACCTTGTGCCCTGCTTTATGGTTATGCATTAAAATTTTAATTCTTGATCATTTTTCAATGTACTGGCCATGTATTACAAAGAATTATTCATTAAGGTGATTAATTGCCCTCTTCTAAGACCTTTACTGTTGGAATTTTGGAGTTTTAACTTTTTTGTAGCTGTTTCTATCATACCTTTGGATGCTGCCTTGTATGATATTGTTAAGCAAATGACCACTGGTTGTGTTGTGCAAAATTAGTGATCTGTGCATTTGTTACTGTAGACAGACAGTGGGGCCAGGTAGCTGATGACTTACACTTGTAGTAACAAACAAATAATCTTTAGTTTTGTATTTCTTTTTTTAGCAATTGCTTTACAATTACTGAATATACTGTAGCCTCATATGTTCTCTGTTTCAGTAAAAGAAATGCTCAGCATCATATTAATAATAATAATAATAATAATTCTTTACATTTATGTAGCACTTTCCTAAGTACTCAGAGTACTCCATGCAGGGAGGACCCCGGATGTGAACCCATGATCACCTTGCTGCAATGTAGCACTGCTACCACTGCAATCATGCCTTTCTGTGTGACATGTGTGATCAACTCAAAATATTGCATGTCTGCTATTGTGTAATCAGCACATGTCTGACTTGTGTGAAGGTTACAATTAATTTACAGGAGCTTTTTCAGCAGTTTTTCCAAAGGAAAATACAAAAAAATAAGAGACAGCATTTGTAAAATTTACATTTTGGATAAAAAACTGCTGGAAATCAAGAGAAATATTGATTTCCTCAACATACATGGTATTCTGAACGGTTGACACTTAGAAGAGTAATGTATTTAAAGGGATAAGGTAAATATTGTTATCAAATGGGAACAAAGGGATGTGAAAAGTACAGGAGCAGAAGAGACATGCTGATGTCAGTTGAAAGTGACCTCAAGATTGAGCAGTACCAAGTGAACTCTGCTGACTTAGATACCATTAATGAGCTGAAAGAACATAATTCTGTGCATTCTTTAGAACAAGAAGGAATAAAACATATCTCTTGCAGTAATGGAAAGTAGCATAGCAAAAATGGTACAGAGCTCTACACCAAAATCCAAAAACAAAACTCTATTTGATCATACAGTGTATTATCTATTCATCCATTTATTTTCTAAACCCAACCCAAACCTTCGACATTGGACACAAGGCAGGAATTAGTAAGGTCAGTGTGCCAGTCCAAAACAGGTCACCCAAATTCCCAACAGCCCAGTGTAGAATGACCAGTCAATGTGCTCTGGACATTTTTGGAATGAGAGTGGAAACTGGAGAAACGACTATGCAGGTAGTGTCTGGGCCTGGAATTCATATCTAGTCTAGTTTGAAATGTATAGGTAAAAAAATTAAATACATTTTGCTCTCCATCAGCTTATTCTGGTAAGAATCACAAAAACACACTGGACCAACAGGGCACTGTGTCCAAATCAACAGACTCTAAGTACTACCGGGAAATTTCTAGGCCATCAAGGAGCTACTCTTTAATCTTTACTTTACTCCTCTCCAGCACAAAAAATGCCTCAGAGGTGGATTATCACAGATATAATGGTGTAAAATGGGAGCACAGGTCTGAGACGTCATAATTTAAATTGAAACGGCCTGCAACAGTACTTTAAATACATGTCAGAATGAGACTGACCTTGAGCATGCCTATTGAGCTGTTTTGGCAGGTTCTGCATTCTTTTATGTATTTATGCCTAACTGCAAACATGGCTCCAACATTTCTTTGTATTTCTGTATGTAACTGCATAACTCATGCATTGCTGCAAGTCATGTTGTTCCAGTTAATAAACATAACATTTTAAAATATGATTACTCCAGTTTAGTTAAAGGAGAACATACTAAAATACTTAAATATATAACCTAGTGTGTGCTTGGTGTGTGGGTGTGTGTGTGTGTGTGTGTGTGTGCGTGCCCTGCAGTGGGCTGGCGCCCTGCTCGGGGTTTGTTTCCTGCCTTGTGCCCTGTGTTGGCTGGGATTGGCTCCAGCAGACCCCCGTGACCCTGTAGTTAGGATATAGTGGGTTGGATAATGGATGGATGGATAATGCTAATAGTAAATATTTAAAGATTTTGTTTAAGATGGGGATGGTATGATGACACAGTAGTTAGATAGCACTGCTGCCTAATCATTCCAAGTACCTGAGTTCAGTTCTTTTGTCAGTCAGTATCTTTGAGGGATTTGCATGTTTTCCTTGTTTCTGTGTATTCTTTCTAGATAACATTTTCTTAATTTGGGACTCCAAATTGAGTCTGTATGAGACAGGGTAAGTGTGGGCATGTGTGTGCCCTTCAAATTAATAGATTAGTTTAGATTAGATTAGATTAAATTAGATTAGATTATCTTTATTAATCCCTTCGGCAAATTCAATACATACAGCATCAGAAAGTAAAAAAATAATGATACAGACTCACAGGACAGATAATACAGCCAATCAATCAATCAATCGATTGATAAATTAATAAATAAATAAACTTAATGAGCACATCGGGTGGAAGCATTGAATTACCTGACAGCAGTGGACAAAAAAGCCCCCCAGATGTGTTTCTTAGCACACTGTGGTGGAATGAGGCTGTGGTTTAAAGTGCTCCAAGAGAGTGCCTCCTGGAGGGGATAGAGGGGATGCTCCCAGAGATTCTATAAAAAGGAGAGCCAGTTTGGAAAAGAGACTGATGAAGGGATGTAATGAAATAATAAAAAAATGAAAATAACATAATTACTTACTTAAAAGCCATATGAATTTTAACCATGTATGCAGTTTGCATAAATAAGCCAAACTACAGGCATAACGTATTATCTGTTTATCACATTTGTAACTGTACTTTATTCATTAAGTTATTTGCAGTACAGCATGGATTGATTTATTATTTAACTATCAGCAAAGTCATTAATATCCTTTTAATTTATTGCTTGCTGAGCTGGTCAGGCTTTAGCTGTAGCTGGCAGCATTGGTAGGGGTGTGGTTTGCTCAATTGTTTAACAGAGTCATATAACCTACTAGCCAGCAGTCAATGTTTCTTCATATTCAATGAGCTGTAAGAATATATTTCCAAATATAACTGAGAAAGTTTGCCAAAAGAGACATTGTTTTCCTCAAAGTGGAAAAAGGTTTAATATGACTACCCCATTAGACTGTTAATAGCTTAAAATTTTTAAAATTTCTATTTTTAGTACATCACACAGAACTAATACATTAAAAACAAAATGAAAAACCACAAAACTAAAAAATATTTCAGTTCATACATACATATAGTCATATACCCACTTAATCTAAATTAAAGTATACAAAAAAAGGTATCTTTGGCTGCAGGTTCCTTCTTGTATGTTGGCCTTCTGTATAGCTGCTTTTGAGCATATTGCTTATTTGCCTTGTCAAGTGTAATGCTTAACTTACTGGCAGAGCAGCTAGTCTAGAAATGTCAAGGTGAAGTTTCACTTGTTTTTTTCTATCCTGGCTCCTATATAGGTTCTTGCCCTGAACTGAAGTAATTGAATCTGAGAATCTAATGTTATCTGTACCTCTGGTTAGAAAGATTTTAACTGAAATTCTGCTAATAATCAAATTCATTGTTTTGTTCATCTTGGTGGATAGGGTTTTCCTTATGTTTGAACTTTAACAACAATAATAAGTGATGAAAATATTATTGCCAACAGCCTAGCAAATGAGCATTTTACATTTTTCTTTTATTCAGAAATACGAAGGCGTGGTTCAAAAGACCCTCTTGGGAAGCAGCTGGCCCTATATGAGCCCCCTTGTGAGGGCAGCAGTGGAGAAGAGGAGCCGCCACTAAGTCCTGGACGCAAAACACCAAAGGATGCCCAAGGCAAACTGGGACCCCAGCCTCAGCTACCGCCTCCACAGCTGTATGACACACCATATGAGCCTGAGAGCATGGAGGGAACAGATACAAGAAGCACTAGACCTGAAAATGATGAAAGGCCTGCAGCTGAGTATGAACAGCCCTGGGAGTGGAAAAAGGAGCAGATTGTTAAGGCACTATCTGGTAAGTGTGCTATACTGTATATGCTTAAGACAGTGATGATGAATGGACAGGGATTATTAAAAGAGGGGCAAGTGATACCAGAAGTGGACTGAAGCAAGACAAGAAAAATAGCATAAAGCATAACAGAAAACACAACTATAATGTGCTGCAATATTGACTTAAGTCTAACAAAATCTGTCTGCCATGTTTCATAAATGTGAAACTGTAAAACTGGAGGCCAAAAATGGGGGTGGTATGCACTGATAGCGCCTTGCCGCACCCACCACACAGCCAAATATGGGTGCACCGATAAACAATAAAAATAGCAATCTGAATTAGTGAATGGAGTGGGCCAGTAAAATATGTACAATCACAAATTGTGCATGTGTACTTTTGATGTTGTTTTTAAAGTTGTAGCAAAAGTAAATGCAAATTACAGGAACAAATATGAAAGATTTGATGGGTGTAAATATTTTTTTAAATAAAAATTGAAGTGTGCTATAAAAGCACAATATCACATTTTTCTGAAGTCAATATCTTGTGGAACCTTTGGCCCTAGAGGAGATATACCACAATTTGGATAAATGGATTCTTTTGCAACATACACAGTCAGTGGAAATTGCACTGCTTCTATAAAGTTTTCACTTACTCATTGTCTCATGTGAATCATTATAGTGCAATAATGAGTACAGAGTGGATTTCTAGGTTCAACAGTGCAATTCTTGTATTTTCATAACCTGCTTTTTCGGGCCATGGTCACAGTGCAGCTGGAGCCTATTCCAGCAGTCGTCAGTTTTAGGACAAGAGCAACACTTGGACAGGGTGCCAGTCCATTGCAGAGTCAGCACCTGCAGGGTGATGGCTGTGAAGCTAAGGATTTGCGCTGGTATCCGGACAGATGCCTGTTTGAATCCCTGTTACTGCCAAAGGAGATCCTACTCTGATGGGCCTTTGAGCAAAGCCCTTAAACTGCAATTGCTCCAGGGATGCTGTACAATGGCTGATCCTGTGCTGTGACCCCAAGGGGTATGTCAAAACTAACATATTCCTAATACAAGAAATTGTATAAGGCAAAATAAAGATCAAAAAATACACACACAGGCCAATTTAACATCACCAATCCACCTCACCTGTAAGTCTTTGGAATGTGAGAGGAAACTGAAGCACCCAGAGAAAACACACGCAAGCACCTTGACAAACTCCACACAGGAGTTCAGTGAGACAGATAGTCACTGCACTGTAGCTGACCTCTCAGTGCATCTTTGTGTTTTGTGCCTGCTGTTTGTATGTATGGTATGTTAAACAGTTTTTTTTGCTTTCTGTTATTAGTCTGTTAGTAGTTCTTAGGCTTCAACTTTATGTACTCAGTACAATGAAAAATCTTATTCTAGGAGTCCTCCAGCAATAAAGAAGAATAGCAACAGACTAGAATACACAACAATAAACAAAAACACTCAGTTGTAAAAGAAATGCAAAAACAAACAGAAGTAAGAGTGAACATACAAATAAATAAATGATTCCTTGTAAGCTCTGCAGGTATATGGTCCCAAGATGGCCTTCTGTCCTCCAGACATGAGGTAGCCTGCACTTCTGATGGTGGGTGTGGGCAGTGGATGGGTTTTATTTACAGGCCTAATGGCATAATAGAGAAACCTGTTTTTACGCCTTGTTGTTCTAGCCGCTATACACTTATAGCATCTCCCTGATGGGTAGCTGTTTGAATAGTTCATGTTGTGGTTGGGTTGTGTCCTTAAAAATGTTATGGGCCCTCCTGAGAACCCTGGTGTTATGGATGTCCTCTAGTGCAGGTAGTGCTGTTCCAATGATATTTTGTGCCGATTTTACCACACACTGTAGAGCCTTGAGTCCCATGCTGTACTGTTCCCAAACCAGACTGTGATGTAGTAGGTGAGGATACTCTCAATTTTGCATCTGTAGAATTTGCTGAAAATAGTGCTGGGCATGCCAAACTCCCTCAGCCTTCTCAGAAAATACAAATGTTGCCGGGCTTTCCCTGCCAGGTCTGTGACGTGGTAGGTCCAAGTGAGATCGTCAGAGATGTTAACACCAAGAAATTTAAATGTGGCCACTCTCTCCACCTTAGGCTCTCCACTGTACAGTGGTATGTGCTGCCCTTTTTTTCTTCCATGTGTCAATAATCATTTATTTCGTTTTGCTGGTGTTAAGAAAGAGAATTCGAAAACACTTTTGAGGAAACATTTTACGACATTTGCAAATGTTTTCTACCTATGACCTTTAGAACAACCTGCTCAGGGAATTCCAGGTGTGTGGCTGGTGCTCTTCATCTTTAGCTGGGATGGGCTGCTATCAATGAGGCCAGCTACCAGTAACACCCAGTGTACTACCAATATATACCGGAAGAAATAAAAGGTTCAGAACCAGAAAGTGATGAAAGAGAGGTGGACTTCAAGTACATCTGAGACAGAGAAGTTTTAAAACACCTTTGCCAACAATCATTATGAGCAACGCACAATCCATGCAGAATAAACTGGATGAGTTATTGGCATCTGCACTATGTCTACACGAGTACCATGAAAGCCATCTAATGTGTATTACTGTGATCTGGTTTAAGAATACCAGCGCGAATACAGACGTTGAAATAGATGGACTTGTTTGTGAAAGGCATGACAGAAACTCAGCTTCTGGTAAGCAGTTGGGCGGTGGGGTCTGCCTATAAGTTTGCAAAAGGTGGTGAAATAACATCACTGTCAGAGGACACATCTGAATGCCGAATACTGAACTACTTGCCTCCATACTGTCTACCACATAGGTCTAACCAAATATTCGTGACAGTAATTTATGTACTGCAGAATTCTGATGTGGTAACTGCAGCTGAAATGATTTCTGAACAGTTTTGAAACTGCTCAGAAACTGGAAACCAAATCACCAGGCTCTTTTATATTTGTGATGTAAACTAGGAGTATCAAAACACCACCATCAGTATGTCAATATTAACACTACATGAGACAACAGACACATGTTATCGAAATATCTCTGGAGCATACATAGTCCATTGCTGAACAGGGTGTGTCTCACCACATCGCTATTCATTTACCAATGAAGTACAAACAGAAATTGAAACAAGAAAAAACAGCCATACAGAAAACACAGAATGGGTACATAGTGTAGAAAACTGCAGCAGTGCTTTAGTAATCTGACAAACCAACATATAAAAAAGCTCCAGAAGATTACCAAACGTGCGGCTAAAGTTATTGGGGCTGATGTATATGATTTGGTGATGTGTGCCAGAAGATAACGTTGAAAAAACTGGAAATCATGTCAATTGATGACAGACACCCATTACACAAAGAAGTTAACTTCTGTAAAGCAGGGAGGAGAGTTGCATTGAAAATTCACACAAATTGCTCCAGAAATTCTTTTCTCCCGAGCATCATGGCGTTTTAATAAGAAATATCAGATATAAAAAAAATTCCAGAAGTATTTTGAGTTTTTCTTATCTATCATGTCCCCATTTCAGGTAATGTGTACTATCAAACTACAGTAATTTTAGCATAATGTCTGTTTTTCAAATGATTTAAACATTTTAGAATTTCAATGTAAGTTTTAACCTGTCTTGACTCTATTAATTTGTTTTCATTTCATTTGTGTATGTTATTGGATGCAATTGAGAGGATATATTTAATGTTTTTTTGTGTAAACATGACTAAATAAAAACCTTGAACATCAAAGAGAGCAACCAGATAGTGATCCCTGACCTCATTATTGCAGGCCAGCAGTGTTACAACTGCACCCCCATATAGAACAGTCAATAGATAGATTTAAAAAGATCATTAACATCTAAAAATATGTTGCAGTTTTAATCTTTATGGAATCATATTTAGTTATTGCTACATTATGTTGAGTGCAGCAAAGGTATCACTTTTAGTTCTGTCAGCATCTAGAGTGTGCTAGGCAGAGAGAGAGCAAGTGACTTGACATAACATAAAACAAACAGTAAAAAATTATTTATTATTCTCATTTTTCTTTAATAATTTACTGTAAATATAAGTCAAATTTTAGAAGTGATTACTGTGACTGCATTTGAATAAGAAGCCATTACTTAAAATGACAATAGTCTCTATTTATACATTTCCTGAACTTGATGAGTGGCAGGGAGCCATAGCAAATATTGGCAATATCAGAGGAGGGCAAGACAGGAACTAATTCTGCATGGAACACTGGTCCGTCAAAGGTCCCACTCACATGTTTACTATACTTTCATTAGCATCACACCCAATTCCAGGTGAGGGAGGAAGAAAAGTGCCCAGAGAGTGACATTAAAGGGATCAGGAGATGGACAAACCAAACATTTTTGTCAAAGAATTGGCCAAGGTTGAAACTGAAAGATGAAAACCCAGTAAACATAACCCAGAATGTGATCCAAAAATTTAGTCAAAAGGAAGACTAAGTAATAAAAGAGACACTAAAATACTCCTAAACACTGCAAAATACTTTGTTTCTGGCAGTGGCAGACATGTGACATTGGTCTTTTATACTGTCACAAGAGTGACATCAGAAGTGACATGGTAATAACAGACAAAGCAACAACAAACAACACAACCCAAAATGGCAGTTCCCATTTGGGAACCAAGATGGTGGCACTCCAAGACATCAAATATTTTTAACAAACTAATAACGACCCCATATTACAAAACAAAATACAAAATTGTATTCCAAAACTTCGAAAAAAGAAAACAGCACAGAACTACATGTTTTAATGTCAGAGAAAATTGCAAAAAGTTCAAATTCATGACAAGCTAGTCCTGCTGTCATGTCATCAAAGGGCACACTCACATACATATACACACACACACACACCCACACAGACACACACACTCTCACTCATGATTGAGCAAGTAAACAATGCCAGCCAAACTAAGTTTGCAAACACAGGAACACCACACAGATTAAGCTGGGAATCGTGCTTAATTATGAATTAATTAAATTCAATTGTATTTTCTGTACATGTATTTCAGGTTTCAATGGTTATTTGTTTGTGATTTGTGTTGTTACAGTACAGTTTGAGAATGCTGAACGAAATTCCCCCTCCAAAGACGAGCCCTCAACCAACATTAGGCAGCACAACCGGCAGAAGAGCTGGAGTCAGAAGATCCTCAAGCAGACTCCATCCCCAGCTCCATCTCAGCCAGTGGGTATCAGTGAGCCTTCATATGGGATCAAAGTAGACCCCACTGTGCCACTTGATAAGCAGACGTGAGTTAATCTCTGTACTTAATATAATAAAAGGAGGGTAATCTTTCTTAGATGGGCATCTCTGTAATTTGCTGTGCTGAACTGGAAATTCTAGGTTAGTTCTGATGTGTGTATGTTTGTTTCTGAAATTACTGATGTGCCATATACACTGTCAATCCTGAACTGAATTAAACAGGTTTAGTGATGTGTATGGAACTGCCTGCAAATTTTTAACCATATTAGAGAAGAGCACATTGTTTACTTACTTACTTAATGGCAATAGTTGTTTGATTGAAAAAAAAATTATTGAATATTTTTACCCAGGATTAGCTTACACCCAATCTATGTCCAAGTATCAGTCATATCTGAATGCATGATACTTTTTAGCCATTCCTTGTAATTGTATGCAACTTCTGACTTTGTAAAGACTGGAATGCAGTTATATAATTGCTCATGCCTCTTTTGATAACACTTTTGTACACCACTGCTATCTGACTAGACTGTAGCTTGTCTGTTACTCTGTACATAAGATGTGTTGGGACTTCACTGTTGCCTGTAACCAGTCTGGATCTGATTTCAAAGCTACCTTTTGCTTGGATGCTAGCTTATTTTTAATAAACTTGTGAGACTGCCATTGCTAATACCAGGATTTGAATCAAAAACCTTGGAGATAATTGTGTAAGCAGCTATGGGGGAAGGATAGGTACACATAATAAAGTGGCCACTCTGGGTAGTGATCTTTAACAATACAGTAAACTTTTATAAAAAATAATAAACATATTTTGTATTAAATGAATGTATTTAGCAAACATACACTATTGTTGCCCTGCCTAACTGTTTGCATTGTATCAAATGCTACATGATGGTAACACATGAAGAAACACAATGTGTTCCTCATTTTGCTAATAATTGTGCTTTGGTTGCTGTTTATATATTATTTAGGTGGTACCATGGATCTATATCACGTCTTGAAGCAGAAAGCCAGCTTCAACAATGCAAGGAGGCAAGCTATTTGGTTCGGAATAGTGAGTCGGGGAATAGCAAGTACTCAATTGCCTTAAAGTAAGTCTCTACAGTACATTCTCATCATGTCAAAAACACCATATTTTTTCTTTCCTGTTACTTACAGTATATTGGCAATTAGACATTATATTTGAATGATAAATTGTGATTGTGCCAAAATCAAAGCACATTCTGCTTAATAGTTATATGTACAGTAGCTAAACTATGTACCTAATCTGTGATACCTTACATGTTCTCATTAGGTGCTTGTGTTCATTTGGAAATATATTTATTGTACTAAGTGCAAGCAGAAACATGGTAGATTTGTATAGATTGAGCAAAGTACCAGGAAATGTATCCAACACCTATAATGAAGCAGAGAGAACTGTAAGACGTCAGAACCCTAATAATGCTAATATCATGGGAAGTTTTTCTTTCTGCTGTATCCACAATTTTGGATACCACATAATGCATGACACTAGCTTATCAAGCATTGTGCAGCTAGTATAACATAACACACTTTCCCAAAACCATGTAATTGTGGCAACTAAGGCAAAAATGCTGCATCCATAGAAAAAAAAAATATTATATAAACAAAATCCATATTGATTGAGAAACAAATATTGGTTATTAGCATAATCATATAGTCAGAATCCTTGATAGTCAAACGTGCCAAAAAACACTTACTTGGCCCACAGAAAAAATGTTTAGTTCCTCCCATTAACATTGCTGATTTATAAAAATTGTAATATATTTTCTAAAAGAGCCATCTTTAATATGTATGATTGTCACAGGCCTCCATTTCTGTCTTTAAATACCTAAATGAGATTATTAAAAAATTCTTACTCAAGACAATCGTACTTGGCTATGATTGAGGATACTGCAAGTTTAATGCTGACAATAATCAACTTGATTCCATATGTCTTCATATTTTTCCTAAAGTAACTGAAGTGTCTTTGTGTTTTGATGGAATTGTAAGTAATCTGTAAGTTAGATGAAATCAATTTAATTTCAATTAGTGAGCATTCTCCACTGAGTACAGCCTTGGAATGCTGTAATAGGTCTTTATCTAAAATAAAAAATTAAAAGTTTTACAAATTACGTGATATACATACAAACATACAGAATAGGGTAACATACAGTAAAGCAGAGCAATCAATTCCTATATATAAATCTTCACAAGACAAGTCTATTAATGCTACAAATAATATATGACAACAAAAACACCAGTTAGCAGTATTCCTAGAGAAATACTGGTATCTATGATTAGTTAAAACAGAAGATCATAGACAAAGTCAGGTACAGACACATTTCTGGAGGTTTAGATCAACTAGAAATTCCTTCTACTTTGTCCTGGGAATATTACATATGTTAGTACTGGGCAGTCATAATAATAAGACAGAATCCGTTCATCCTTGGATTCTAAGGTTCCCAGAATTTGTTGTGTCCTTCTCATGGGCAGGAGTCATAGCCTGGCAACATAGCATTGTCACCAGAATAATTCAATAAAACCAATGCTTAGACCTACTTAAAAGTTACAAAAGTGACATTGCTGTAATCTGTATCATTCCCCCATCTCTGTATTTTCTGTGTTCAAATTCAGGGAGTTATCATCCACCCCTTCTTTTAACATAGTGACACAATTAATTAGGGACTCTGAAGGAAAAATGTTATCTGATCTGAATGAAAGATATAACTGAATATTATCTGCATACTGTTCTGACATAGGTGAGCTGGGCATTATAAGATCAGGGCCAGTAGATGAAGGATAAAACTTTTTGCAGAAGACAAGCTCATATACTTTTAAGGAATCATAATGCTAATGCCTAATATTTACACAAGTTCTTGTCAGATAAACAAGGCAAGTTCCTAACTCCTTGAAGAGGAGACACTTTAGTTACTTTAGGAAAAATATGAAGACATATGAAATGAAGAGAAACTAACTGGAAAGCAAGAAGTATATTTAGAGAGGATTTCCACAAATTTAAACAAGGAGGAAGACTTAACACCGGCTTAAATAGCGTTGCATCAATGATGTTACGCGACACAGTTTCTATGACACCGTCACTAGCAATAGGTACCTGCCTTATGTCAACCAATGCTCAAAATGGCAGTGCCAACTAGGAAAAAATATGGTGATGGGGGTTTTCCAAAAGCACACATACATAACAAATATGCAGCACTTCCAATTGAAACTTCTACTGGCTTCTTTCTTTTCCATTGTGTTTTTCCTTTGTGATGATATTAAGCCAACTATATTGAGACCCGAAGCCCAGAACATGCAAGGATTAAAACGTTTACCACATGAAGAAAAAACACCTTACAATTCAAGGCAATAATCTCAATACAAAGTATTTCATACACTATATCAAGAAATATAGAAAATATTATAAATATTGTGTATATAAAATAATTAAATAAATAATATAAAATAATATATAAAATAACTAATCCCAGATCAAAATAAAAGTAAAATTTTTTTTTTACTTTTTGCAGGATTTCCCATCACTCTTCTTTTGACTTTGGTAACTTTTTGCTCTTTTTCCTGTATATGTAACCCCAGAAAGGTTTGGCCGCCACTGTTAGTGTTTCACCTGGCTCTAAGTTGGCCCTAACTGGGTCATGATATCTGTGCCACCTAAACCTAAAATGAGGCCCAGCCTCCAAAATCTAGCCCCAGGTTCACTGCGGTCTGGAAACCAAAATCTGCCATTTCCCCAGAAAGCACGTTTCACAAGCTAGGAAGGCTAATATCTATTAGTAATAATAATAATAATTCACACTAGGTGTAGAAATTCAAAAAGGAGAAGAGGAACTGTATAAACCTCTGACCCAAAATGACAAAAAGAAACAAATATTCTTAAAACTAAAGAATTTATTAAAAGATATACTACCGGTCAAAAGTTTTAGAACACCTCAATGTTTCCAGTTTTTCTTCAAATTTAATCAGTTGAAATGCAACAAATGGCCAGAAAATGGTGATAAGGTAAGCAGTAAACTGCCAGAAATTTAAATTTAAAGTGTAACTTAGCAAAAACTGAAAAAATAAAATATCAGAATATAACAAATGGGCCTTCTTCAGGGAACAACTAATACATTACAATCTATGGATGTTCTGCAGCAATTAAAGTAAATCAAGCCTTGCAAGTTGAACAAAACAATTTGCACAGGTGTCCCAACTTCTGATGATTACTTACAAACCCACTGTCTTGTCTTAAAAAAGAGTTGGAAGAGACTGTGTTACTATACCCTTTGAAGTACTACTTGTACAATATTCTAGTGATCATGGCAAGAAAATGGCCATTAACAAATAAAAGTAGACAGAGCATTACTACCCTTAGAAGTGTATGGCTTTCTTTTAGAAAAATTGCAAAATCAAAGTGTCAGTGAGTACAATGTCCTACACAATCCAAATCCAATTGGAAACTGGAGGAAACTCCGATAGGCAAACCCAAAGTCACAATCCAATCAGAAGACAAGTTTTTGAGGGTCACCAGCTTGTGTAATAGGCACCTCACAGCACAACAACTTTAAGAACAGCTTAACAGTTATCGAGAAAAGCACATCTCAGTTTCTACTATGAAGAGGAGACTGGACTACTGCAGATTAGACAAAGTCCTTATGACTAAAGGACAAAAATGCTAAATATTTTAGTACCTAATAATTTAACTTTACATCAGGTACATTCTTTCCAAACTTTGTTCTGAAAGGTCAGTGAACATCTGTTGGAAATTTTGTTTCCTTAAGCCAAACAACACATTTTACATTCTAAATGACTGATACCATCTTTAATAAACTGATACTTTTGTTCTAGTGTCAGATATTGTATATGATTTAAATGAACTGTGCATATGCAAAAAATTAATTGAAACTGATTTTCTGCTAATTTATGGCATACCTTAATCAGGGTAGTAATCTATAGGCAACTTTAAATAAATGAATAAGTAAATAAATACACAAATAGCTAGACAAACATATATATGTCATGGGATGCACACTACGTCCCCCGGAACACTTGTTGGCAACCCCCCTGGGTTGTATCGGGGCCAATAGTTTGGAACTCCGGAGCACATTCCCGTTGGACTCCGTAGCAACCGCCAGGGGGAGCTGTATGTCCTAACGAGCCCGTCTGGGCGGGAACGCAGCCACACCTGGAGGTGCAGCCGGAAGTAGGTCAACGAGCACCTGCAGCACTTCCGGGTGGGCTATAAAAGAGGCTGACAGTTACCACTCCGGGCGCCAGAGTTGGGAGGAGGAGGGCAAAGCTGTCTTGAAGGAGTGGAGGAGAAAGAAGAGTGTTTTGTAGTGTGTTTTTTTCTTTGCTTTGGTGTTTATAGGGAATGTGTTGTGCCTCTGGGACACAGGGAAGACGTGCCCCACAGGTGAAGAAAATAAATCTTTTTCTTCATTTACACATGCCTCCACTGTCAGTCTGTGTTGATGCCTATATAGCGCCTTTGCCACTATATATATATATATATATATATATATATATATATATATATATA
>JANRMT010062854.1:130683534-130705361 GCA_026402145.1 Polypterus bichir lapradei | reverse complement strand
CCCATTAGCAAGCCAGTATCCCCCTATTTTGAGAATTTTTCCCCTTTTTGAATTAATAAATCTCTTAAGTAATGAAGGCTGTTTAAAAAAAAGATGAAAAATGATCAGTTATCAGTTAATCCACGGTGGATTAATAAAGATTTAAAAAAGAAGTTGCAAAGGAAAAAACTGCTGTATAAGGCATATAAGACTGATGACTGCAAAGTGAATCGTAGAGCGTATGAGAACATGAGGGCAACCATTAAGAAGGATATCAGGGAGGCTAAAAGACAGTTGGAGAGGGATATAGCAGATAAGGCGAAAGATGACCCTAAGAGATTCTTTCAGTATTTTAGTGGTAAAAGAACAGTCAAGGAGGAGGTCAAGTGCATCATAAATAGTAAAGGGGAATTAAAAGATATAGACAGTGAAATAGCGGATTCCCTAAACTTACATTTTTCTGAGGTGTTTACAAGTGAGCAAGTGGATAACCTCAGAGTGGTAACAGGGACTACTAAGGAGGTACTGAGGGATTTGGAAATTGTAGAGGGAGAAGTGCTGCTCAGATTAAACAGGCTGAGATCAAACAAATCACCAGGACCTGATAATATTTATCCTCGTGTTCTTAAGGAGGCTAGTGAGTACATATATAAACCCTTGACACATTTTTAGGAAGTCACTGCGCACTGGAGAGATTCCAAAGGAGTGGAAAATGGCAAATATCATCACATTATATAAAAAGGGTGGCAGGGCAGATCCAAGCAACTATAGGCCAGTAACTTAACATGCATCACAGAAAAATTAATGGAAGGAATTATCAAGGATAAGATTGAGCAACACATGGGAAGGACAGGAGTTATTCTGAACAGTCAGCATGGGTTCAGAAGAGGGATGTTTTACTAACATGCTGGGATTCTATGAGGAGGCATATATATATATATATATATATATGTAAATGAGAGATCTTGTCTTCCAGTTGAACAAGATCAGTCTGCGTGCTGGTAGTGTGGTGTAGGCTGTTACAATCAGTGTCTGCTTATGCAATTTAATGCCATTTGGGAGTACACTAAATATTGCTGTTAATGAAGTAGGACTTATTATAACACCAAGGCTATTTGAGAAGTATGTAGGCTTTTTGTCCAAAATTATGCTAATTTAGTGCATTTAAAAAGCATATTTCCTAATGATGCTCCAGCTAGATAGCACTGCTTACAGGTTAGATTTTTCTCTGGGTACACTCTAGACAATTTTCAACAACATACATGTAATTGGTGAAAGACCTTTAGTTAAAGAATGAATGGCTGACACATACAGAAATAGAGTGCATTCTATGCATCGCTCAGTTCCAATCCTTTCCTGAGGTGCCAATTTGAAAGGTCCCTTTCCCACCATTACTAAGGATTTTTGATGGGTTGATTAATTGAAATACCATACCATTTTCTAAACCAGCATAATCCTTAGTAGGGTCGTTGGGAGTTGGAGCCTATCCCAGCAAACATAAGTCACAAGGCAGAAACAACCCATGGATGGGGGCCAGTCCTTCACTGGGATTTTTAAAAATATTTTTATAAGACTAACCAGTATGGCTTCTGGGATTGATATGAGTGCAAGATTTGGGAAGTTAGGTAGACCTCTTTTAGCAAATTTCTAATTTGCACAAGGTGCATGTTGTCTATATACAAATTTTCTAATTGTCTTAATCCCTACAGTTTCTCAGAAGTTAAGTAGTAAGTAGGTTTGAGAAGATGTCAAAAGGTGATTATCGTGTATAAGACAGATAAGAGCTTCTCTACTTTGAAATGTGCCCTACATTGGTTCCATATTTTAAGCCATTGGTAGACGACTTGATTGCAGGTAAATTGATAATAGTATTGGCTGGGGGACAGAACAGGACATACAAGAAGATTTAGAACAGAATTTGTTTTCCATTGCAAGCCAGGCCAGGGTGAATTCATGAATTTCCACCAATTTCAAAGATTTTATTGCTTATACCTTTGCTGCCCAGTAATAAAATTGAAAGTCAGGTAGTGTCATGCCACAATCTGCTTTAGATATTTGTAGAGTCACCTTTTGAATGCATGGCCGTTTTGAATTCAAGATGAATGATATTATAATTGAGCATAATTTCAAAAAGAATGATTTGTTAATGTATACAGTATAAGGATACTCAGGAATAGATACAGCGGCTTAGGGAGGATGTTCACTTTGACAGTATTAATTTTCTCTGCTAAGGTGAGATGGAGGATGGACCATATTTTAACATCTTGTTTGACTTTATCCATGGTACTTCCAAAATTGTATTATTTATAGAAGCTAAGGTAATTTATACCTCAAACATTCTGTCAAGCATTAATAGCTGTTTTTGAAAATAAAAAGAAAGACTTACCTCAATGTACATCATATAGACTAACTTTACTCCTAAACAATGATGTTAGAGCACTGATGAACATTTTAGCTAGAATGATTGAGAAAGTACCTTAATAATATCAAACAAACAAACTGAATTTATTAAAGGCAGACACTCAGCTTCAAACCTTTTGCGCCTGTTTAATGTAATATACTCATCCATAAAATCTGTGTTACAAGATGTCTTACTGTCTTTGGATGTAGAAAAATCATTTGATAGAGTCAAATGGGATTAACTATCTACTACGCTGCTCAAATACAGGTTTGCCCCTAATATAGTAACATGGATTAAACCTCTTTACACTAGTCTAGAAGCCTCAGTCCATATTAATAACACAAACTCAGATTACTTCAAATTAGAATGAGGTACTCAACAAGGATGTCCACTATCACCAATATTTTTTTCTGTTAGCCATTGGACAATTGGCTTTTTATCTCTGAAAGAAATTAGAGATAAAGGGGATTATCATAAAAGAACTCAAAAGGAAAATATCATTATATGCAGACAATATGACGCTTTATACATTAGACACACATTTATCTTTACAATTATCTCCATAATCTTAAACATATTAGGAGAAATTCTTAAGGTCTTTGGTGTGATGCACGCATGAGAAGGGAGTAAGCTGAGAGCCTTCAGATTGACGTTAAAATGGTGGTTGGAAGTGCGGCAGCACACATACTAAAGTCTTCCTTTATTGCAGTTCCTGAATGGAAGAAAAGACCAGAAATGCAAACTGTCACCACTGCCGGCATGTCAGAGAAGCCCTGTGCTTTCCGGCTGTCTTGGTATATAAATCAAAAGGCATCAATCAATGTCCGTCCTGCTAGTGCCATTGCAGCTGCTGTAAAATTATTGGAGAAGAAGCTTACTTGTTAA
The DNA here is from genome assembly GCA_026402145.1 of Polypterus bichir lapradei. NCBI lineage: Eukaryota > Metazoa > Chordata > Cladistia > Polypteriformes > Polypteridae > Polypterus > Polypterus bichir. The sequence goes on along the minus strand of JANRMT010062854.1, from coordinate 130,702,096 downwards.
AGGGTGCAGGTCATTGTTTTCTGTACTTTTGAAAGTTGAACTTTCATTATTGCCACAATTAAGTGATGTGTGGCCAAACCCAAACCTTTATTTTGTTCTGTTCTTCTTATTTGCAGGTCACACTGAGGACCCAGAAGTATTTCTGGTGTTGGGGATTTGCCCATTGGAGGCACCTCGGGGTCATATGGAAGTCCCAAATAGTAGGGAGCGTAATTCCTTGCAGTGCCCTTTTGCAGCACCCACACACCCCAGCAGGGCTCTTCTACTGGACTACAATTCCCAGCATTCCCTGCTGGTGTCCAAATGGGCATCAATTTCCAGGGCTACTGACATCTAGCTACCTGGGGGAATAAACAGTCCTTAGAGACAGTCCTTCCCTGTCCTTCCCTTTTCCCAGCCAGGGAAGGTATTGTAAGTACATCTGGTTGGGATGAAAGTCCATCCACCTTGAACTTCCCATCCAGACAAGGAACTTTCTCCTCTCTTGACCATCCATCCACCTGGGTTCTCCTATCTGGGAAAGTAACCTTCCCCTCTCGTAGTCACGATGCCCATCCATCTCATATGGCACTTACAGCATAAGACCAAAATAATTTAACTATTAAGTTCCCACATGGGTCCTGAATGTCTGTATAACCTATGGTGATGCCAATTAATAAAATTAAATCACATCACCTTAATGCGGATGTCCTCAACTTCTGGTCCATCTCTCTTGAACCTGTGGGACAGATACCAACACTATTAGAAGTCATTTGCATTGGTTATTCTTCTGATCGTTTATGTTTAGTAGATGTTTAACAGTGCATTATATGGGAATGCTTGTCATCCTCTCATAATATGTTTTTGTCTTGTTTACCAACATTTGCTTTTTTTGGTTTAAAACCTGGTGAAAATGATACCAAAGAAACTGGAAATGGAAAGTCTTCTTTATATGTTTTTTGTCAAATTCCACCCAAGACTACAACTGTTAAAAAAATACAAGTAAACAAAAAATGAAGTCTTTCTTCAGTCCATTTGGTAAGTACATTAAACATTGACTGAACCATTCAGGGTTTATTAATTAGGAAACAGGGATGTGACAATTTAAATCACATTATTGGACATGTGCTTCTCAATATGCAATCACAATTTTGTTGCATTGTACTAACCTGTCTCCTCTAAACAGCATGAGAAAGCTCATTAATCTAAGCATTTGTTATTTAAGAAATGTTAAAAGTTTTATTTAGAATGCTGTTCAAAAAAAATCACATAGGCTATTTTTAATTATTAATTAAACGAACAGGGTTGAGGAAAGTTCATTTTTATAAAATGTGTTTTAGTTTCTTTTCACAGCTATTATTTATTGGTAGTTTGTAAAAAGATATGATTTTAAAAAATTATTAAACAAATATTGGTTTCATTACTAGGTAGATATTTTATGTGTAACGCTAACATTTTTTCAAGGATGCATGTTGAAATCTGATTATGCAGCCCACTTGACAACTAGAGGTGCAATCTTCAGTAAAAAAATAAAAGATGAAAATCTCTGGCTTAGTGGGTGTTCTAAAAGAAAAAGAGAAGTCTTGAATTGCATCCACATTACACACAATGCCTAAAAAATATAATCCTCACAGCCTTCAAAATTTAGTATTAGCAGGGAAAAAGCTAATGTTAATTTGGCGAGACTAAGATTATGGCAGTCTCCAGTGGGGATAAGACAACTATGCAGAAGCAAGAAGTAATGTGTAGTGAGTTTGAAGATGCCGATACTGGAGTATAGACAATGCCTGAAGATCAGCACCAGAAAACTTATTATCTTTTAGAATACAAAGCATGAAAATTATACAGTAATTATACATTTTCTTCCTTTTAATGCTCCTATTTCTTGTTGTGCATTTTGTTCACATTTTATTACCTTGCTTTAAAATTACAAGTGATATGCCCAGACTTCCTATTTTTGCTTCTATTTCTGAGCAGAAGAACTGGATAGAGCTATTACAATAACATTTTTAAAAAGCTAAAATAATAATTTGAAAGACAGTAAAATTATGGTATAGTTTTAAAATTTTAAGAATAAGGGGGATGTGCAGGACTGTAGTAACTACAGGGGGATAAAATTGATGAGGCACAGCATGAAGTTATGGGAAACAGTAGTGGAAGCTAGGTTAAGAAGTGAGGTGATGATTAGTGAGCAGCAGTATGGTTTCATGCCAAGAAAGAGTACCACAGATGCAATGTTTGCTCTGAGGGTGTTGATGGAGAAGTAAAGAGAAGGCCAGAAGGAGTTGCATTGCATCTTTGTGGACCTGGAGAAAGCATATCACAGGGTGCCTCGAGAGGAGTTGTGGTATTGTATGAGGAAGTTGGGAGTGGCAGAGAAGTATGTAAGAGTTGTACAGGATATGTACGAGGGAAGTGTGACCATGGTGAGGTCTGCAGTAGGAGTAACAGATGCATTCAAGGTGGAGGTGGGATTACATCAGGGATCGGCTCTGAGCCCTTTCTTATTTGCAATGGTGATGGACAGGTTGACAGATGAGATTAGACAGGAGTCCCCGTGGACTATGATGTTTGCTGATGACATTGTGATCTGTAGCGATAGTAGGGAGAAGGTTGAGGAGACCCTGGGTAGGTGGAGATATGCTCTAGAGAGGAGAGGAATGAAGGTCAGTAGGAACAAGACAGAATATATATGTGTAAATGAGAGGGAGGTCAGTAAAATGGTGAGGATACAAGGAGTAGAGCTGGCGAAGGTGGATGAGTTTAAATACTTGGGATCAACAGTACAGAGTAATGGGGATTGTGGAAGATAGGTGAAAAAGAGAGTGCAGGCAGGGTGGAATGGGTGGAGAAGAGTGACAGGAGTAATTTGTGACAGACGGATATCAGCAAGAGTGAAAAGAAAAAGTCTACAGGACGGTAGTGAGACCAGCTATGTTATATGGTTTGGAGACAGTGGCACTGACCAGAAAGCAGGAGACAGAGCTGGAGGTAGCAGAGTTAAAGATGCTAAGATTTTCATTGGGTGTGATGAGGATGGATAGGATTAGAAATAAGTACATTAGAGAGTCAGCTCAAGTTGGACAGTTGGGAGACAAAGTCAGAGAGGCGAGATCACTCTGGTTTGGACATGTGCAGAGGAGAGATGCTGAGTATATTGGGAGAATGATGTTAAGGATAGAGCTGCCAGGGAAGAGAAAAAAAGGAAGGCCTAAGAGAAGGTTCATGGATGTGGTGATATAGGATATGCAGGTGATGGGTGTAACTGAACAAGATACAGAGGACAGAAAGAAGTCAAAAGAAGAAGTAGAAAGAAGAAAAAGTATGATTTACAAATGATTAACTATTATGATTAATTACACAGATTATAATAGCACCTCTCTCCTATAGGGATTCATTTGGAATTTGAGAAAATGCATACAGGGCCCAGTGGTTTGTCTTTTGTAAGTTTATTTGCCTTTAACACAGGTTTATTATTTTTTTTTAGTGTATGGTACATTTCATTTAATGTATTTGCCTCTCTCTTTCTCCATGTATATGGCTGCATGGACGGTGCTAATGGCCAGGGGCACCATAGAGTCAATGAAGCCCAGCATGCAGAGGATGTGTGTGTGTGTGTGTGTGTGTGTGTGTGTGTGTGAGTGCCATAAGATGGATTGGGTCAGTTACCATCTTACCCTTAATGCCAAGCAGCCCTTGCTGCAGGACACAGGATGGGGTGTTGCAAGATGGAATATAAGGAAGGTGTGACATTAAATGTGTCTGGTTTCAGTCTTTTCCTTACTTAGTAGTAAAAATATGTTATTTCCACTATACAAGAACACAAAATTCTACAAGTTATACATTAATTTGTGTTATTGAATTGGACTGATTATTTAAAAAAACAAATATTCCACATTTTGGCTCTGCACAAATACAAGTGGATTACATCAGGTTGGGCCATCTTAATTTTCACAGTTTTGAGAAAAGACTAATTCATTTGCTACACTGCACTTGGATTTTGTATGGCACAGCATGGATACAACAGTTAAATTCACTGGAAAACTTGGAACACTCCCATATCAAATAAACGGGATTACATTTACTGTTTAGCGAACCCAATAAAGAGATAAATCAGGTTGGACCACCTTAACTTTCATCATTTTGAAAAAAGACATACAGTATTTGTTAAATTGCAGTTGCATTTGCCTTGCCTAATGCAAGTACATGGGTCAAATTCAATTGCCTTAGCATACTCACATATCTAATGAATGAAACAAACTATAATATTTAATGGACACTGTAAAGGCTTAAACTGTGCTGGTCACCTAAATTTCCACGTTTTTGTGACTAGACAGATTTCTTTGTTGAACTACATATACGTTTTCCCTGGCCTAATGTTTGTACAGGAGTCACATTCACTAGCAAACTTCACACAATCCCATGAGTAATGTAAGGTATTCAGTAAAAGTTGAAATCAGATTGGGGCACCTTATTTTTTACCATTAAATTTCATGTATTTCTGTTAGTGCTATACAGTACATCAATGGGAGTGTGCCATGTTTGCAAAGGAATTTGACCCATGTACCTGCATTGGCTGAGCAAAACTCAAGTGCAGTTTAGCAAAGGTGTCAATCTTGTTACAAAAGTGTAAAAATTAAGGTGATATAATTTCATTTCGACCTTTCCAGGGCCTCACACTTACTAGGAAAAATTGGGGGGTGGTAGCAGGATTGGCACTCCAGAACTCCACATTGTTGCAGTGTGGTGCTGAGGTGTCACCCACTGCACTCGGGTTCCAATCCAGGTTGTTTGTTGTGTGGTGGGTGCAGCAATATGCTATCAGTGCATCCTCCTAACCTCCTCCTCCTCCTTTTCAGAGCCTATTAAACAACATACTGTAGTTAGCCCTAGTCACTATACATGGGAGTGTACCAAGTTTGCCTATGAATATGATGCAGGCCAGCCAGCCACACAGGTGGGAAAGTGGTAGTGCTGCCATTTTGTAGTAAGGAGATTGTGGTTTCGCTTCATGGCTCCTCCCTGTGTGGAAAGTGCTTTGACTAGTGAGAAAAGTGCTATATAAATGTTAAGAATTACTATTATTATTACTATTAAAGCTCAAGTGCATTGTAGCAAAGGAATCTGCCTTGTCAAAAAACTGTGAAAATGAAAGTGACTCAACAAGACATAACCCATTTTTACTCGTGAAGAGCCAAAATATGGAATATTTGTTTTATCAAATACATTAAATGATTAATTTTAATAGCACACATTAATGGACACCCTCTATAAAAATTGTGTTTTGTTATTAACATGGAATAAGTAAGTGGTTTATATAAGATGTACAAATAAATACCTGGCTGCAAGCAAATAAGTAGCTAACTTCAGCTTGGTCCTTAAAGTAGAGACACCACTTTCCTCAATGTATCACACATTCTGGACTTATTTTATTTACTCTTTACACTTTTTCTATTGGAATTTTTCTCTTGCACTTTAGCTATACACTTTAAAAAATGTGTCAAATTTGAAACAAAAAATACAAGTATCTCTGCAGCAATGATGTAATTGTGTTCTGTCAGATATTGTTGTTGAGTGCCTTTTTATACAATACTAGCTGTGCTACCCGTCTATGACAAGTTGAAATCTATAATGAACGTAGACCTCAGCGTTAACGGTTGCAGGGCATCATGCAATGTGTGTATCTCTGTTATATGCCACTTGGTTTGGGTTTCGTAAAAGCAGTGTTATTGTTTAAAATGCGCCATCTAATGGAATGATAAATGCAATGCATTTTACTAATAAAATGTGATGCGTCACCTTCTGGAATGAAAGTCATTGCACCCGGACGGACGCACAGACAGATACCCAGGCACCAATCCTTTTCTTTAAGTTGGGTGTATCTGTAAATTCTAATACCTATGGGCGGCGCAGGCAAAGGGGAAATTTTCAATTGATGTTCAATGCACGAATTAACACATTTAATGATGAAATGTATTGTACAGGATTTGCAATTAATGATGGTAATGAATTTTCATTCAATATTCATTTTATGTTTTGAAGAAAACATCATGAATGTGTTGTCCATTTCTCTGTACACATTCTGGCAGCCTGTTGTGGAAATTCAGCATCGCTCGACGTAACATGTCAAGAGGAATGCCAGCAATGGTTGTAGGACGTATGCGGTACACTTGGCTTTTACGATATGCCCACAGAAAGAAAATCACAACCAGCGAGATCTGGATCATGGAATGTCACCGTTGCGTTAAATGCCGCGCCTTCCAAACAATCGTCGAATAACTGTCATCGATTTTCAGGCTGCATGCGAAGTGGTTCCACTTGGGGACTTCTTTTTTAAGGCTGAACCAGTTTCTTCGATATTACGCACCCATGTTGCATTCACATGAGCAGAATGGACACGATCATGATGTCCTAACTGGTAATGACACTGAAATTTCCTCTGTGTAGCAGTCACACTATCACCATTCTTATAAAAGGCTTTTACAGCGAACGCTCGTTGAGCCCCACTCCACTACTCCATTATAACTAACTAATCGTTGCCACAGTAAATGGTAAAACATAAGCGGCTGCGTGTAGTTTCGTCACGAAGTTTGAAAATGTTGCAAGAATATTTAACAAGTCTTACTCTTAGTATTTTTGCCCTTAAAGCCTGACTGAGCAGGTTTCTTGATTTCGGATTCCAGACTCGCGATGTCCTGAGTCTTCCTGGCCAGGCGGGGCGTTCTTTGTATTCAGTTGAATTTCAAGTGACGGTCGATGAGTCTGTGCAGCGTACGAGCTTAGTTCAGTGACAGGAGTTAGGGTAGCGACATTGTCTACAGGCAGCGAAATGGGTACGTTTTTTTCTTCATTCATGTTTATATGAGCTATTTTCAAATGAAAGTAGTTTTGTTGATAAATACAAACGTAAACTGAATGAGACTGAGCGACTTTGTTTTCTGCTGTGCGCGAGCCGATGGGGCACACTGACGTGTCCTAAAGTTGCAAGGGTGTATTTCGGATATACAGTATATTTTCTGCGGATGGTTGTCGCATTAGGTTGGAATTTCCTTGGCTTTTAATCTACTTTGTCATTTCTTGAGGCATATCAGATTAAAACAGGCGTCGTTGTAATTATATTTATGCAAGGAGACGGCTCGTTTTTTTTTTTCCAAGCCAGTCAGAAAAGAAAATGCCACGGTGACAAGATCGTCTGTGTCAGTATTGAGAGAGGAGCGTTGTGCGGTAGAAATCAGTATGACAGTCTAAGGATTTGGGGCTTTTTGCAGTGGCGGAGTAGATTTCAGCGCATTAGAATTACAGATAATGTCGCGGCTTTGAATGCAATCGTTTATTAACTTACAGTTGAGCCAGACACCATTGAATAGCCAAGCTTTAATGTTGAGTTTTTAACTCATTATTGAATCTTACTTCACACTATGCTGTTCAACTTGAACCGCCAGTTATCACATCCTATTATTGTACAGTGTGTTTGTCCATCATTTATCAACCTCTCCTAACTCAGGTGAAGTTCGTGGGAGTTGAAGGCATTAGCTACAAGCCAAGATCCAGTTCTGGACAGAACGGTAGGATTAGGCACACGCTCATTTTCAAGTAGGGCCTCTTTATACCAATCATAATATAATCATTCATGAGTAGTACTTACTGGCTAGCAAAGTTATCGATTATTTGGCATTCATTTGCTACTGTAGCTCATTGTATAATATGATATATAACTGCAGAACACAGCATTCATAAAGTTTTGGCTGTAAATCATGTTAAAGCTTAAGCGTAAATTTTGTCTAGAGTTAATGTTTCCCCCAAGTAATTAATATGCAACCTGCTATAAACACACTGATTATAGACAAAGAATGAATGGTGAATAATAACAATTAGACATACAACAAGGTCACAACTGGTTTCATAGTCTTTTCTGTGAAGTGGTATAATTATTAAATGACCTGTTTATAATGTTCTGGGCCTCGTTCTGCAGGATTTAAGAATGTTACAAGAAGTTTTATTTATTTCACCAAATATTCAGTGCTTCTTCAATTTATTTCCTTATCTTAACAGGTCATGACTTGAAACCGTTTTAAGTGGAGCAGTGTTTTTTTATTTTACTTGTTTATCATGTCATCATGGAGTGGTAATGTGTTAGGCATGGTGGTTGGAGTTCTATTTAGTGTAACCCCAAAAGAGACAGTTAATGGGTGGACTCCCTGTTTGTTAATTTACAAGCTGTAGCATTGTTAGACTTCTCCCGCGGTTTCTCTAAAGAGCTGCACTGCAGATTCTGAATGGTAGAACTGATGGAGTATGGGTTGGGACACTAGTTGACTGCAGCCAAATTCACTATTTCTACAGCTTTTCATGGATAATGACACTTTTTTGCACTCAGTGGAACTGCTTCAAGTGCCCACAGCAAGACTTACTAAGCTGTGATATTTATTAACAATAAAAATAACATTGAAGTGTATTAGCCAATTTAACTCTAAAACTCAGTTTCTACCATTTGTGTTGTGGTTTGCATGATCCGCATTGATACATTTCAATTACTGCTTCAGAAGCATACATTGCTATGTTACAGAATTGTTATTAAGCATTAAATATTTTAAACGTTTTATGCATTTTGAGATCTTTGTGCATACACAGTCCCATCACCATCTCTGGATGTACTGTAGGTGTACAACTTAGTTGTTGATATGGTACAGGCAAGGGGTGCTTGAGTGTCTCAGCCAACGGGAGTTGGCCCCTTAGTCTATATAAAGTGAATTTGATAATGTAGAAAAACATACTTCGTGTTCCCTCCCATTATATTGCTTTTTTCAGGTTGTTTAATCTGATATCTAGGCAAATATCAAAGCAGTTAATTTTGTATAGTGTTTTATAAAGGCAGAATAATAGCGTTGTAAAGTAACAAAGCATGTTAATGTTTCCACTCAGCCTTCTTTTGGAGTGCCTAGGAAAAAACAGGGTGGTTTGCAGTGGAATGGACATTTTCAGTGACATGGAATGAAGTGGAAGTTACCAAGTGGGAGAGAGAGTGAATTCACAGACTTTACAAAATTGTTCTTTTGTGTTTTAATAGATTACAAGTCAATTTGTTTCTAAAGATAAACTGTTGCTTTAGATTAGAAAAAGATAAATTAATCATAATGTTCTTTGTTTTTCTCTAGCAGTGAACACAGGCACCTCTCTTGTATTGTCCTCCTTACTTTCACTGCTGCTATTTGCTGGAATGCAGATGTACAGTCGACAGCTGGCTTCCTCTGAGTGGTTCACCATTTTGGGCGGATTTCTTGGCTCCGGACTTTTTATCTTTTCCCTCACTGTATCCTTCCACCGAAAGAGGTTTTCATGGATATGGATAGTATAGCACAAATTAAACTTATTTAATTTTATAAATTGTTTTATTTATGTTTATATTTTTATCACAATTTCTTTACTGTACAGTCCTGAAGGCGGTCAGTTCATCCACAGTATTAGTAGTTGTTACCTTTTCAGAGTGACTGAGATTATGTAAAGTAGCATGGTGGTCCTAACGGAAATGTAAAGTCATAAGTTGAAAATGAATACATATTAAAAGATTGCAAGTAACTGTTAATAGTAACAGTGCAACTCACAAGATTACAAAATGCAGAATAAAAAAATGAGTTATTTGTTTTCTTACAATGTTGAACAGAGGACCCAGTAAAGCAGTGGTTAACACTGTTGCTGGATTCAAATCCCATGCCCAGTCATGGTTTGTGTGGAGTTGTTGTTTTTTTGTTTTTCTTCAGTGTATCTGTGTGGAGTTTCCTCTGGATGCTATAGTTTTCCTTCCATCTCCTTAATGCTGTGCTGGTTATGCTGACTGAAATTAGTCCAACGTAAATGCAAGCAAAGATACACATGTGAATGTGTCCTGGGATGAACATTAGAACATTCTAGACGAGAACAGGCCATTCAGCCCAACAAAGCTCACCAGTCCTATCCTCTTATTTCCTCCAAGAAAACATCAAGTCGAGTTTTGAAAGTCCCTAACGTCTTACTGTCTACCACACTACTTGGTACCTTATTCCAAGTGTCTATCGTTCTTTGTGTAAAGAAAAACTTCCTAATGTTTGTGCGAAATTTACCCTTAACAAGTTTCCAACTGTGTCCCCGTGTTCTTGATGAACTCATTTTAAAATACAAGTCTTGATCCACTGTACTAATTCCCTTCATAATTTTAAACACTTAAATCATGTCACCTCTTAATCTTCTTTTGCTTAAACTGTAAAGGCTCAGCTCTTTTAATCTTTCCTCATAATTCAACCCCTGTATTCCTGGAATCAGCCTAGTCTCTCTTCTCTGGATCTTTTCTAGTGCTGCTATGTCCTTTTTGTAGCCTGGAGCCCAAAACTGCACACAGTACTCAAGATGAGGCCTCACCAGTGCATTATAAAGGTTGAGCATAAACTCCTTGGACTTGTACTCCACATATCATGCTATATATCCTAACATTATGTTAGCCTTCTTAATGGCTTCTGAACACTGTCAGGAAGTTGATAGCTTAGAGTCCACTATGACTTCAAAATCCTTCTCATAAGGTGTACTCTCGATTTTCCGACCGCCCATTGTGTATTCAAACCCAATATTTTTACTTCCTATGTGTAATACTTTACATTTACTGACATTAAATTTCATCTGCCACAAATCTGCCCAAGCCTGTATGCTATCCAAGTCCTTCTGTAATGATATAATGGATTCCAAATTATCTACTAATCCACCTATCTTGGTATCATCTGCAAACTTAACCAGCTTGTTACTTATATTCCTATCTAAATCATTTATTTATATATTAAAAATAGCAGCGGCCCTAGCACTGACCCCTGTGGAACACCACTCTTAACATCGGCCAGTTCTGATGAGGTTCCTCGCACCATTACCCTCTGCTTCCTGTGTCTGAGTCAATTCTACACCCATCTCAAAACATCACCCTGAACTCCCACTTCTTTTAACTTGATGCCCAACCTCTCATGTGGCACCTTATCAAATGCTTTCTGAAAGTCCAGATAAATAATATCATATGCTCCACTTTGATCGTATGCTTTTGTTGCAACCTCATAGAATTCCAACATGTTAGTAAAGCACGACCTCCTTCTTCTGAACCCATGCTGACTGTTCAGAAGAACTCCTGTCCTTGCTATGTGTTGCTCAATCTCATCCTTAATAATTCCTTCCATTAATTTTCCTGTGTTAAGCTTACTGGCCTATAGTTGCTTGGATCTGCCCTGTCACCCTTTTTATATAATGGAATGATATTTGCCATTTTCCAGTCCTTCGGAATCTCTCCAGTGCTCAGTGACTTCCTAAAAATACGTGTCAAGGGTTTATATATGTACTCACTAGCCTCCTTAAGAACACGAGGATAAATATTATCTGGGCCTGGTGATTTGTTTGATTTCAGCCTATTTAATCTGAGCATCTCTTCTCCCTCTTCAATTTCCAAATCCCTCAGTACCTCCTTAGTAGTTGCGTTTACCTCTGGGAGGTTATCCACTCGCTCACTTGTAAACACCTCAGAAAAATGTAAGTTTAGGGCATCTGCTATTTCATTGTCTATATCTTAATTCTCCTTTACTATTCCTGATGAACTTGACCTCCTCCTTGACTGGTCTTTTGCTACTAAAATACTGAAGGAATCTCTGTTGGGTCTTCTTTCGCCTTATCTGCTATATTCCTCTCCAACTGTCTTTTAGCCTCCCGGATATCCTTCTTAATGGTTGCTCTCATATTCTCATATGCTCTACGATTCACTTTGCAGTCATTAGTCTTACATGCCTTATACAGCAGTTTTTTCCTTTGCAGCTTCTTTTTTAAATCTTTATTAATCCATCGTGGAGTTTTTTTTAGTTTCCTATTAATTCCAAATTTAGGTATGTATCTGTCCTGCATTACATGTAAAACATTTTTAAACCTGTTCCACTGCTCCTCGACTGTCTCTACACTTAAAAGCTTATCCCAGTCTATTCTACTTAGACTTTTGTCGCATCTTCTCAAAATTAGCCCTACCAAAGTTCAACTTAACAATTTTAGTCTTTGCATCCGTGCTATTACAAAATACTGAGAACTGTATTACATTATGGTCACTTGACCCTAGTGGTTCAATCACCTCTACACCCTCAATTCTATCCTGATTATTACAGAATACTAAATCCATACAGGCTTCACCCTGTGTTGGTACTTTAGCATGCTGTGTTAAAAAACAGTCGCTGATTACTTCTAAAAACTCCTGCTCTTGTGCTCCTCCATCTGCAAGGTTATCCCAGTTAATATTTGGATAATTAAAGTCCCCCATGACTATAATATCCCCCTGTAAACTTGCCTTTTTGATATTACTAAAAAGATGTGTGTTGAAATTATTGTCTGAATTGGGTGGTCTATAACACACTCCTAAAATAAGACCTCTTTCCCTAATATTTTCCAGGCGAAGCCACATGTCCTCACTAAGATGGGGCTCATCATCCAACTAAAGATGTCTTACATTTAAACCCTGTTTGGCATAAACAGCAACCCCACATCCTTTTCTGTTCTGTCTATCCTTCCTAAAAAAGGTGTATCCCTCTATGTTACACTCATCCCCATCTTTGTTATTTAGCCAGGTTTCCGTTATTGCTATAATATCATAATTACGCTCTGCTACATACAACTCCATCTCAATTACCTTATTTTTGATACTTCTAGCATTAAGGTAAGCTATTTTTAATGTGTTAATCCTTCTACATTTACGTGTTTGCTTAGAATTTACATTACTATGCATTTTTTTCTACACCATTGTTTGTTCTTCCATGTATAGATCTAAATCTGCCCCCCCATTCCCTAGTTTAAACAATCCTCGACTAGCCTACACATATGCCTTCCCAATACATTGGTGCCCTTCCGGTTCAGATATAACCCATCACGGCGGAACAGGTCCCATCTGTTCCAAAAGGAGTCCCAATGCCCCATAAACCTATACCCTTCTACCCTGCACCAAGATTTGAGCCACGCGTTAAGCCTTCTAATCTCCTCAATCTTACCTGGACTGGCGCGTGGCACAGGCAGAACTTAGGAGAAGACTACCTTGTCAGCTCTGCTCTTCAGCTTGGTGCCTAACTCTTTGAATTTGGATCGCAGAACTGACAGACTACCCTTATGTATGTCATTTGTTCCAACGTGGACAATGACAACTGGATCCACCCCCGCTCTGGCCAAGAGCCTATCCACCCTTCCAGGGAGGTCTCCCACCTGTGCTCCCGGAAGGCAACACACCGTGCGAGACTCTCTCTCTCTCTCTGGAGCACACCTGCGCTTCAATCCCCCTAATGATTGAGTCCCCAACTATCACTACCTCTCTCTTTCTGGGAACTGGTTTTGAGGTGGCCCGTTGGGGCTCCTCAACCCTGCCTACCACCTCAGAATTATCAGAGTCACCGTCCAGCTCCGCAAGGACATGATAACGGTTAGACACTTCTAATTCTGGGGTTGATGCCCCCGGACAGTGTGCACCCTTTACCTTACGCCTTGTGACCGTGACCCACCTATTCCTACCTGTCTGGTCTGGAATCTCCTCCTGTGCCACCTTAGGGGTGCACACTATCTCTCTAAAGGACACCTGGGCCAAGTCCGCCAATTCTATATTACAACGCAGGTCAGCCAACTCCTCCTCCAGTTCAGCGACCCTGAGCTCAAGGTGATGGATCAGCTGGCATCTCTTGCAGATGTAGCCCTTATAGACAACTGGCTCTTCCAAACCATCATCTAAAAAGTCCAACATCCAACAGGACTTGCATTGCACTGGCCTCATTATTAAAATTTGACTTGGGATTACTAAGCTGCCTTAACTTTTTTTTTTTTTCTTAAAATTAAATTTCTTCTTCTTTCAGCTGCTCCTTAACTTAAATGGTAACACTAAGATCTGCTACAGATATTTTACACCTTATCCTCTTAAGGTCCTGTACTGTTGTCCCTCTCAGCTGCCTGCTATTTGTCTATGAGGTTAACTTTACTTTTCTCTGCCTCTTCTCCTAACTTTGCGCTCCTCTTACTTATAAGCTCTTCACTCGCACTGTTTGTATTCCCCCGTATTAATGAACCAATATGCTGTCGCCCACTTAACTGTTCTACCTCTGGACCGCTAAGGACTGTTTAATCTAAAATAAATAAATAACACTTTACTACCTTATTTGCTCCTACTGCACCTTGTGCCTGATCGGCGTCAACGCTGGCCGTTTACCTGCGCACTACTGAGCTTCTACCTTTTACTGTTTTGAAGTCAGCCGCGGCCTTTTTTTTCTTTTCCTTTACACTAAGGAATCGCTGTTATGACGATGCGGTTATTTATTTACAAATGCCGATATCAGTTACTGCTGCTTTCTACCCTCCCACCTCGATGCTAATTCAAATACAGATAACAAGACAGGTACAAGTACAAATAACTTTTCCAAGCACACTTCCAAACACCCAACTACTTTTGCTCTTGTGCGGGCGAAAAAAAGCAAAAAAAAAACCCTTCTAAAGGGAAAAAAAGCTTTAAAAATTCCCACATGGCTCCTTAGCGGCAACCAAAACCCAAGTTTTTAAGAGCAAAATGTATTTTTTTTTATTTAAATGAACTAATGCCTAGTACAGCCAGAATAAGTTTCTGGTCCTGAAATGGATTAAGCAAATTTCTGAGTGGTATGCTTTAAAATCTTGACCATTGCAACACCTTGATATGTTTAGAGTGTACTGTATGTATTCTGTTCTTTTATGATTGCTATAGGGAACACCAATACACTTTCTTTTAAGAATTTTCATTTATTGGATCAAGATTAATAATGATATATTTATTCAGAATTGCACACTTGTGTCAAAATATGGTTCTTTTAAAAAGCATGCTAATCAAAAACAATATTGGAAATTGAGTGACATACTATATAGAAATTGAAAGTTTAAACAAAGATCAGATTTGAACGAGGGATGACTTAGGAGCATGTGCTAATTTTGGAGATTAACCTTTATAAAATGGCTTGTTTTTAGTTGCATTTCTTTTAAAATGTGTATTTTGTCTAACACATAATATACTTTATTCCACAATTTGTGTTGCAACACTACAATGAAACCTGTAGCCAGGAACACTGTAGCACATGCCAGTTTTTTTTTTTTTTTTTTAAATATATATATATATGGACTATGATTGAGTCTTGTGATTGAATAATGACAACTCATCTTAGAAAGAGCTAACACAATGTTCTAACCCAGTGTGCCATTTTGTAATGCTCCTTACAGATGGTGCATCTTAGTCATGGGTTTTTTCAGAACACTAGTTTCCTGATAAGTGCCTGACATGAATTAAAGGAAAGTTTTTTGAATATAGATGTAAGAGATATATTTTTGGAACCATCACACAAATACAAATATACCAACTGTAAGTTACAAGTCAAAATACAGCATGAGATAGAGAAAGATGCTGTGTTCAGTAAATAATTTTCCCTGAAAACACTGAATTGCAACTGCGTTTAATATTTAAGAATTAATTTTAACAGTATATGTGGTTATCTTTGTTGAACAATATCGACTTGAGTGATTTTGATCTCAACCAGTATGCATCTAGCAATTTTCAGCGCTAATAGGAGTAACCAAGTTTCATTCAGGTTGAGTTATTCATTTTGTGTTTTTGTCCACAGATTCCCATACAGGCATATATCACTTTGAAAGTAGTCAAATATTTTTCATAGAGGTCTAAAATATTTAAATATGTTGAAAACTCAGTTGAAAATGTAACCCTCTCCCAGTATTGTGTATGTATTTGGACACCTCTTGCCAATTTACATATTTTGTTGGCATTTGAAGTAAAAAAAAAATATTAAATGTAACAAATTAAAACAATGCCATTTTTATGAAAATCTTAATATACAAATAAGAACTGATCTAGAACTAAGAAAAATGTAAGAAAAGTAAATGTGGCATATGCAAAAGTTTGGGCACACTACTAAGTCCGTATTAGTAATGACTATTAGTTATGACTAATGATCTTGGGGTTCATTGTGTACATAGTATGGTTAACATTTTAATAAAAATGGCATTGGTATATAGCCTGTGGATGTGTGTATGTACAGAAAAAGCACAAAGCAGATAAAAAATGGTTGTGGGTTTGAATAATGTTAATGTCTGAGAGGGAAAGAATGAATGGATTGTCTTTCCATTCACCGAACAGTTTGCATTACTTGTATCACCTTGCTCTGCAGAGTGCTTCACTGAACCATTATCTTAAATTGCAATTTCATAACACCCACTACATAACATAACAGGCACATATAAATTGCATAGTGCAGAATGATCTAGAATTGGGTGGGCAGATTCAGTCCTGGAGGGCCGCAGTGGTTGCAGGTTTTTGTTCCAACCCAGGTGCTTAATTAAAAAACAATCCTTATTAATTATTTAATTTCATGGCTTGTTAGTGCTTTAACTCTGCCATGTCAAGTCATTCTTATATCCTAGATTTTTTTTTCCTTTCTAAGGATATCATCCAATTGATTTGAAGTCTAAAACAGACGAGTTATTCTCAGTGTTTCGCTTTTTTCTCTTCACTTTCCTTCCAAGTATTTAATTAAACCCAATTGTGCATGCTAAATACACACATGTGTAAATGGAAACAAGCCAAATGGAGAAATGCTGTTTTTTTTGTCATCTGCATCTTATTGCTAATAAAGAGCAATTAAAAACCAAGACTACAGCTGTTTAAGACTAAAATAAGCAATAAGGGTTCCAAATCTTAACGAGCGAGACAACTAAAGTGAAGTAGAGTTGTTACTTGAGCAATAAGTGCTTCTTATTAAGCAATTGGGTTGGAATAAAAACCTGCAGCCACTGCGGCCCTCCAGGACTGAGTGTGCCCACCCCTGGTTAGATCTTCTTTATACTGAAAAGTTGTAATGCAATAAACTACAGTGATAACTGTGTCACTTTACAGGCTGTCTTTCTTTAATTACTTTCTTTCATTTATGTGACAGACCTTGCATAACATAATTCTGACTGGCATAGCTCAACATATCCGAGTGCTTTAAACATACTATAATTGGTGGAAGAAAAGTATAGCAACAGAATATTGGCCCTTGCTGTGTGTCATCCCGTAACAAAGTCTGAGTTGTGTAATATGGCTGACTAAAGTGGTGTTATCATTACTTTTCCTGAAATGTTATTTACAGGCCTTCAATAATTTAGAAAATCTTGTCTTTGGAAAAGGATTCCAAGCAAAAATCTTCCCAGAAAGTGAGTATAACTTTTTCATTTGTTTCCCCATTATCCGCCTAAATAATTTCCATGCCCCAACCATTAATTTGCTAATTTTTACTTGTTCTGCATAATGCAGAGCAAGTTGCATTATTTACAGTATATGCATTACATTCAATTCTCAATTTGTAAAGTGGACAGGATCCAATTGTACTTATACATTTTTAATAGTTTCATTCACTGCAATAGGCAAACTGAATTGTAACTGCCTGCTTCTTGCCAGATTATTAATGTAGTTAGGTGAATTGTTTGATTTGGTAGTGTACCAATGTGTTTTTGTTTGATTATGAAAGCTTCTAGAATATGACTTAGACATTTACAGTAAATATACACTAGTGTCGTGGTTCTTTGCTTTATGTTTTCTTCCCTTTTGCTAATACAGTTTTGCTAAGTGCTGTAAAAAAAAAAAAAAAAAAAAGTCAGCATTACAGGCTTTAGTGAACGGTTGATGTGTTTAATGGCACTTAATTGAAAAATCACTAGATCACATTTTCTAAATATAATAATTTGGTCACTGTTTTGTAATGAGTTTGTAACTACTCATGTCCAAGTGCATTGTTCTATGCATATCCCAATTTACCTGCTACACCCCAAAGATGTATATGTTAATTGGCAACTGTAAATTGGCCTACATGTGAAAACTATTCCGTTAATGGTTTTAGTCGGAATAGTTCAGATTTCAGATAGAACAAGTATTTTGTGCTCATGAGTTGATTTCAAAGATAAATTAGTAGGCAGTTCATGCCTTTGGACCTTGAAAATGCTTTGAATTTACTAGGGTTTAAATTATAATGCAGCATTAAGAATAGCAGATTGATTTTGTCCATTGTACAGTATTTAAAACAGGATGTCTATATAAATTTCACTGTTTATGCTATATACCGTATTACATTTCAGATGTTAAAGCATCTTAAAAATGTAATTTTTCTGTAAACTCTCCAATTGACCTTTACACATACAATTGAATTCCCAGAATTGTTTCACTTTTTGATTACTTAATATTAATTTTAAACTACATAAATACTGTAATCACATTGTAATCATTGCAGTTTTTATACTCTCAGTTTATGCCTTAAAGGATAAGTTACCTTTCTGACATACAAAATCATTTAGGGCAATAAATACTTTTAGATTTACTCATTTTTCCAAAAAAATTTTTTTCAATTTTTATCTCCTCCTTAGCTCCACATAGGAGCCCAGTCCATGTCAATCTTTCATCTATACTAATAAATGGCAAAGCCCTCACTCACTCACTCACTCACTCACTCACTGACTGACTGACTCATCACTAATTCTCCAACTTCCCGTGTAGGTAGAAGGCTGAAAT
>JANRMT010062854.1:130667915-130683134 GCA_026402145.1 Polypterus bichir lapradei | reverse complement strand
CAACAGTGACAAAACAATTACATTGACAATCATGTTACGTTATTTTCAAAATGTTTCCTTTTCTTTTTCATTGCTTCTTTAACACACTACTTCTCCGCTGCGAAGCGCGGGTATTTTGCTAGTATCTTATAAACGGACACACTCTCCTGTTGCTGCTGTAGTCCTTGAAAATGGTCAGAATGTTTTCATTATTATTATATCATTAATAGTTTCAATGGTTAAAAAATAAGGCCAATTTCTTTTGTTCTTTTTTCAGTTTAGCAAGTGATGAACTATCATAATGTGATTTCTAATTTTGCTGTGTTTAAGTGACATATTTTGGGTCGCACCCTGGCAATCAGCTTTTTATTTCTTGTTAAATCATAAAAGAGATAGCTTTGTCCTCTTTCATTTAATCATGAAAGAAAATGAATAAGCAAGGTGTGGTAGACTAGTGTTGGAGAAAAATGAGTCTGTGCTTATTTCAAAATCATTCACTTTCTAAAATACAGCAAATGCTGAATACTTTACTGCTTGAAGAATTTTTAGATTTTTAGGTGTTTAAATTATCTTCAGAATTCAGTTTTTCAAGGAAAAAATCGAGGCAATACACACTGCTCAAATAAGTTAAGGTAAAGGAGTCTGGAGTGTGGATCTTCATGAAGTCTGTTTCTGACAGTTTGGTCAAAAACAATCACACCCTTTGCTAGCTTGTAGTACATTTTGTAGGGCTCTAGCAGTGCTCCTCCTGTTCCTTCTCACACAAAGGAGCAGATAACGGTCCTTCTGCTGGGTAGATTCCCTCCTACAGCCCCGTCCTGCTCTCCTCATGCAATGGCCCATCTCCTAGTATCTCCTCCATGCTCTTGAGAATGTGTTGGGACACATAGCAAACCTTCTTGTGACAGCATTCTGGAGAGGAGCTGGAGTATATTAAATGGTGAGCATACTCGTTAAACATAATTTTCATACTGGGTTTCACTGAAGTAGAAAAAATAACAATAAGCTATGTTAAATTATATGTAATATATTTGTGTCCTAACTGGTTAGAATAAATTAAAAGAAACATTAATCCTAGCTAGGAATAATCTAGCAGTGTGGGACGGGTGTACCCAGTATGTTTGGTTCTGTAGAAACTGAATTATAGGTTCAGCTGCTAATGAGAAAGGACTTTGTATGATGTGATTTAGTACAGCACCAGGTCTTTAAGCCATTAAGTCATTTTGTGCAAATGTTTAACTTGTATTAAGTCATCGATGTGTTTTTTTTTTTTTGGCAGTTTCACTCTAAACCTAATTTACTGCTTGTTGATATCAGTATGTACAGTAAATGTAATTTAAGTAAATCTTGTTATTAGACCATACCAGGGATACATTGCATTATTAGTCTAATAAGGAGATTGGTGGTTTTATAATTATTCACTAATATTAATTTTTGTCTACTCTTTTGCCAGTTGTAATCTGCCTGTTTCTAGCACTCTTTGCCTCAGGCCTGGTTCACAGAGTGTGTGTTACTACTTGGTAAGTAGTTGAGTTTTGTACATTTCCTTATGTGGGGCAAGGATAATTTAATAGAGGCAATGCAATTTAACTACAATAATACTACTACAATAGTTCTCAACTTCAGTCTTGGATGGCCCTCAGCACTGTAGGTTTTAATTCCAATTTCGTCTTTTAATTGGATAACTGCATTAATTAAACAAGATGTTACTTTCCAGTTTGTGTTTTTTACATCAATTCAGTAATTACAAACTGGTAATTATTGGTATTGAACGAAGCCAAGAATTTAGATCCAACAAATTCTTTTCAGAGTTTTAGTGTTCTGTTCTTTTTTAAGTGTTCTATTTATTTATGACAGTATTGACTAATAAGCACACAATTTGGTTATACTAAAATAGCTTCCCTTTAGCAACAAATGCCACTTGCTATGGTGACTGATATGCTTGTCAATCTTCTTTTTCTTTCGGCTGCTCCTGTTAGGGGTTGCCACATCGGATCATCTTTTTCCATAAGTGATATGCTTGTCAATAATTGTCAGTATTTAGATATAATTAAGAGAGCAACTTACACAGAAAAAAGAACTGTTTAATTTATATTAATACAAATCTAACACAAATGCACAATTCTGAATGCAAAATAAGATGAGTAAAAGAACATCTAATTAAACATGGAGATCAATTAAGGTAAAAATTACTTGCTCAATGTGAAACTGGTTGGAACAAAGGGCACCCATGGATCTATTGTATGGAGGTAGTTCAGTTTGAAACATTTGGATGTTTTGAATTTTTATATTTAGTATGGATTTAAAACAGCATTTTTTTCAGTTACTAAACAGAAAATATCAGAATAAATTTAGAATGTGCACATGCTAAATTAAATCAAGTAATTCATGATGGTACAATTCTTTATGAACCCTATGCTGAAATCCCCACAAGATTTATAAACCCCCCTAGTTGTTGTTAATCTCTGCCACACTTTAAAGTTCAAGCCCTTTGCTGTATTTTAATACTTCTGAATGCCAATACGTGTTTACTTAAATGATAGTTGGGTAACTATTGCTATTGTTAGTATTGATATATTTTATATTGTATTACAGGCACAATATTGTATACTTCAGTAATGGAGGAACTTTAAGCCTTTGAGGGCTAATTATTTTTGTTGGCCCAAGGCTGAGTATTTTTTTTTTCCAAAAAAATAAGTTTTCTGAAAAGCACACAAAGCAATGGATTCACACATAAACCAAAGTAAAATTATTTATGAACAATGTCACTGTGTTTTATGTTCCATGAGCCCCTACTCTAAATAAAGTTACATACCTATTACACAGCACAGTCCTGCAAGGCATGGTAACGTTAGATGCAGCCAGTGGCGTGTATTGCCACAGTACACTGCCTGCAGTATGTGCTGCTGTTTCAGGCATCTGTTGCTGCATTCTGTGACCGCTTTGGCAGCTGTTTGAAGGCATCTGGCAGCAGCTGTCTTCGTGTAGCCAGTGGCAGCCGTATTTGATCAGCTGTCTTTGAGTGTCCGGTGATGACATCTGTGACAGTATGCAGCAAAAGATGCTTGAAACAGCGGCACCAGTATAACACGTACTGCTAGCAAATAGAGGCAAACTGTAACATAACAGGTTTTCTCAACATTTACAGCTGATTACTGCTGTCAACACCTCTAACGTCAACATCTGCCTCAACCCTATGTGTCCACATAAGTCAACACCTGCCCTGAAAGAGTTAATAAAACATCCATTGAATGGGATTTCTCTTTTTGGCTTGGTATCGAGTATTGTAAAATTTCACTGGTACTGGTATTGAATTCAAAAATTCTGGTATTTTGACTTCCCTAGATACAAATGTTAAAGTGTTTGGTCTTATTAAGCTAATCAGGATCTGTATATTAATGTAAGTAAAAATTATGTGAGAAACTTACGGTATTAATCTAACATTAATTTTACATCATTCAAAGATTAAGTGCAGTGATTTATTAAATTGCACATTCTCTGATTATATTACTGATTATGTTTTTATTCTTTTTGGGCAGTCTGATTTTCTCTCTCTTTGCTCTGTTCTACATCAACAAAGTGTCTGCTGCTCTCTATCAGGCTTCAGTCCCTGTCATGACTCAAACCAAAGCATCAGCGAAGAGCAAGAAGAAGAATTAATTCTACTATGCAGTGAATTAAATGTACATTTTACATTCCATAGACCTAATGGGTTCTGAAAGATCAATAAATTTACTTTTGTTATTTAAGTACAATTGGTTGAATGTTTCATATGTTAAAAGGTTGCTTGAACAGCACATTCATAGTTGTTTCTCTGCTGACTAACTTTTTGTATTCAGTGACTAAGGCGCTAGACTATAAAACTACCCCAGGTTGAACCCTGTATCTTGCTGTATTGGGGCACATTTGGGACTGAAACTTTAAGCTATAATGCATATTATTTCACTGAATTCTTCATTATTTCAAATTGTGTAATTCCTAGCATCTTATCACCTTATTTCTTGCAATTTTTAGGAGTCTTAAAGAGCTGTCCTAACCTTTCTTGTCACCAGATTGAGGGAGATGTGGCATTATGTCACAATTTTTAGCTGAAAAAGTATTAAATATTACTTTACAAATGCCTCGTATTGATAGTTATAATATCTTGAGGAAAGAATTATGCTCAGATGTAAATTTTTCAGTTTCAGACACCCAGGCCTGATTCCTAGCTTCCCCAGTGTCTGAATGAAGTTTATACATTCCACTTGTTGTTACTCTAGTTTCCGCTGTGACCCCCAAAGGTGAACAGATTAAAGTAAGTGGAGACTCTAAATTGATGGTAAATCCATGTGTTAGTGTGACTTCTGATGATTTTAATGTGTTTGCTCAGAAAGCAGGTTCGGCACATTTGCATTATCCAGTGTCATGGTTATTGCAGCTTATTTGTTTTCTTTTTGTGAAGCCAGATGGCTGGCCTGCTGTTTTATAATTACTGGCCCCTCTGTATCATAGACTGAATTTTCCACATACTGTGATTTATTCAGCTGGATTTATGTCGCATCCTCCTGACTTTAATTAGGGAAAAAACATCTAATTATCGTAAGTATTCTTTAGACTCATAATATGAGAGACCTCTGCAAGTACTGGTTATTCACAACAGTTACGTAACTCTGAACATTGCTATGAATTTGGAAATCATTGAACTGTAGTCAGTTCAGTTGGCATGTTTGGTGATTATTGGTTGCTTTGGATTCCCTGGGTGATGGATCTTCTGTGATTAGACTTGAAGTCACTACCCTGAGGCCATACTGAGAAAAAAAAACAAAACAGAAGAACAACTTAACAACAAAAAGAGTATGAGGGGTGTTCAAAGATCAACCTGATTCTAAAAATAAAATCTGATGGTCCAATTCGCATCATTAATTTTAAATATAATCCCCCTTGACTTCAATACACTTAATACATTTTGTCTCCAGTGATTCATCTTGGTCCTCCAGCCACCCTGTTAACATTTCCTTGAGATTGTTATCATTGGAAAATTGCTGTCTTAGTTGAAGTTTCTTAAGGTTTTGAAAGAGAAAATAATCACTGGCGGTCACGTCTAGGCAGTAAGGTGGATGGTTAAGCTGCATGAAGCCCCATTCCCTGAAAGCACACTTAAATATTTGCTGCCTGGCACGCTGAAAAATAAAATAATTAATGCTCGCAAAGCACTAGACGGCTACAAGAAGAGTATGAGGGATTGCAAACTGTTTTCAGGTAGCTGTTTCCTCTGTTCATAATGTTATAAGAAATGTCAGTTAACAGGAATGGTAGAGGTCAATTTGAAATCTGGAAGACCAAGAAAACTTTTTGAAAGACCCGCTCATTGGATTGCTAGAAAGTCAAATAAAAAAACCTCTGAATGCAAAAGACCTTCAGGAAGATTTAGCAGACTGAGCACAGACACCTGGACAAATGAGACCTTCATGTTAGAGTCGGCAGAAGAAAACCTTTCCTTCTTCCAAACCACAAAATTCAGTGCCGGCAGTTTGTAAATGAGCATCTAAAAAGCTTTTAAATAGAACGTTTTGGCCACAATGTGCAAAGGTGTGTTTGGAGAGAAAAGGGTGCTGAATTCCAGGAAAAGAACATCTCTCCAGCTATTAAGCATGGTGCTGGATCGATTATGCTTTGTGCTTGTGTTGCAACCAATGGCACTGGAAGCATGTCATTGGTAGAGGGAAGAATGGATTCAAATTAATACCAGCAAATTCTGGAAGCGAATATCAAACCATCTATAAAAAAGTTGAAGTTAAAAATATGATGGGTCCTACCTACAAGGAGGTAATGATCTTAAACACACCTCACAATCTACACTTGAATACCTCACAAGGCGCAAGCTGATGGGTTTGCCATGGCACTCGCACTCTCCTGACTTAAACATCATTGAAAATCTGTGGATAGATCTCAAAAGAGCAGAGCATGCAAGATGACCCAAGAATCTTGCAGAATTAGAAGCCTTTTGCAATGATGAATGGGTTACAAAAAGCATTTATAAACTGTGATACCTACCAAAGGAGGTCTTACTAAGTACTGACCATGTTGGGTGCCCAAATGTTTACTTCAGGCCCTTTTCAACTTTTTGGTATTTTGTACTTGTGAATGAAGAAAATAAAAATGTAATCTTGCTTAAAATGTTAAAGAAATGTGTCATCTTTAACTTTATGCCTTTTGGTGATCAGTTCATCTTCTCACTTTAGTATTCACAGTAACAGACATCTTAAGCAAGGGTGTCCAAATTTTTCCATGCCACTGTAAATGTGTGTTGAGTGTGCAGAGTGCATATTGCATGTCTTAAAAACAAATGCCTGGGAAAATCCTTTAACATCAGATTATACATTGGCATTTGAAGACCTCAATTGACAAATGGTAAATGGATTTCAGTATTCAAATCAACAAATCTGCCTTACATCACCAGCACATACACCGATGAGGATGCAATAGTTAAAATGACAGAAAGATATCACAGCAGACAGAGGCTTTTCTCAAACGTGTGGATCCCAGTAGCTGCAGTGGTCTTCATGTGTTCTGTGTCTGTCTGTACTGTCACAGCACTCGTTAACAACATGCAAATTAATTAGTCTTTTGTTCAGTGTGTTTTACTCTCTCCCTCAAAACTCTGGCAGTCGTTAAAAATGTACAAACTGATTAAGAAGCCATGTGGATGTAGCCTTCGTAGTGCAAGATTTGGCTGTTTATTCACTAATGGATTGTCCCCAGAAGTGTATTCTCATTTGAGAATCACGTCTGTCCTCATAAAATGAGATTTCCAGAACCAATCAGGAACTGACTTTTGACATTATAAAATTAATATGGATGATTGTGGAAACTGAAATGCCTAGTTCATGGGCTATAACATTAACCTTAACATGACAATATTTGTTAGGCATGTCTACATTTTTTGCCACATTTACTGTGAAAATGCTACCATAGGAGGCAAAGAGTGGGAGTCATCTTCAGCTCTATTTAAATTGCTTGGCCCAAAGTTTCACCCAATAATATGAAGGTGCACCATCACCATACACAGCATTCAACCTGTCATGAATTTCCTTTGGCTTCTTCTCTTTCTTTGTAGTTAATTTTATGACAGAACAATGCTCCCACTCTGTCAGTTTCTTAATAGACTTGCAAGTTTATGTGTTTGCCATCCTCTCCTGATACGAAAAGACCTTGATTTGTGGCATGCAAAAAGATGTATTGATTTCCAGTGACAAGATCAGATTTGTAACAAAAATATGTAATACTTGGGTAGATCAATTATTGAATACCTCTCATATTGCACTGAATATTATCGTATACAGTTTCATGTTGTATTGTTTTTCTAAGGGGTGGCCTTGTGGTCTATTGGTTTGTGCAGCTGTACTACAGTTCTATTGTTGAGTGCTTGGTAAGCCCATATATACAGAGACAAATCATTTACATTTCAGAAGTCATGTCATTTTCTACCCCACTTAATCCAGACAGGCCTCGGTTGGGGGTGATGGAGCCTATCTCGGCTAGCACAGGGAGCAAGGCAAGAACAAATCCTGGACAGAGTGCACACCAAACACAATGGGGTTAAATCAGAGTTAACAATTCATCCCACCTGCATGTCTTTGGACAGTGGGAGGAAACTGGAGAACCCAGAGGAAACCCACACAGACACGGGGAGAACATGCAAACTCCACACAAGAGTTACAGCGAGGCAGCAGCTCTACCAGCGAGCCACCTTGCTGCCCCCTTTTCAGAAGTCTAAATGCTAATAGTTTACTAGGCTTGTTCTCAGAGATACTGTATATTAGTGAGCTCTTACACAATGGATTTTGAATTCTGTCTTTTGTAAAAGCAGGGCACTTAGACCATGTCTAGTATGATTTATTAGCAATTTATAATCAAGGTTCACCATGTGTAAGAGCCATTTTCTAGATATTTAAGTTATATTAAATGTATGTCTATAAAATAGTGCATATGGTAATATATGGGAGGTTTTTATAACCCCCACAAGCTGAATTGAATTGATATATTCTATTTCTTGCCCCTCTGACCATAGATTAGTCTCAGTTAGTGACCTGCCTTGCTGTGTGTAAGGCATAGAAGGCACACGGTTTCAAACCGTGCCTTAACATGCTCAGTTGTATGTGCAGAGCCATGCGTTTAGAATGTACTGTAATATGAAGTATAGAGAAATAACAGAAGTTTAACATGAAGAAACATTTTTCTCTTTTTGTGCCTTTTATTCTACGTGTGTAACAACTCTTCTCTATCCTCACTAAACATTTTCGAAACAAACTTTTTTGGACTGAGAGATTTCTTTTGGTACGCGTTTGGCTCATGCTTGATCCTGCCTATCTCACCAGTAGCTACTCCATGTGTGGATCTGCTTTCTCTGTGATTGGGAGTCAAGGTTCCACTTCAGCAATTTTCTGATATTTTGAACTAGCTAGACTGCTTGCATAAGATAACCCCCTTAATGGCTAACCAAACAAAATCAGGGCCGTACACCTAACTTTGATGTAAAGTAAAACATTTGTGTAGTTTAGAAGCCGGGTGATAACCAAAGTTGCCATTTTGTAGTAGGGAAGAACTGAAACACCAGCAGGTAGCCTGGGATGGCAGGAGCTGTAAATGTAGCGTTGAGAGAATACATTAATGGTCACTTTGAGGGTTAGAGATTATTTTAGTGTTTGAATGTAAGAGACTGGGAAAGGTGGTGGGGGAAATCAAACAAATAAGAACTCAAGAACATAAGAAATTTGACAAACAAGAGGAAACCATTCAGTCCTTTAAGTTTGTTTGGCTGAGCTGTCCCAATATCTCATCCACATTCTTCTCAAAGGTTGTCAAGGTTTCTGCTTCCATGACATGTCTTGTTAGTTTATTCCAGAGTCCCACAACTCTTTATGTAAAGAAGTGTTTTAAATGCTCTTTTCCTTAATTTCCAGTGATGTCCATGAGTATGTGATTCACCTATAAGCTGAAAGAGTGTTGCTGGATCTACCTTATCAAAATTTTAAATACCTGGATTAGTTCCTCCATGCATTCTCCTCTGCTTGAGAATAAACAGGAGTAATTCTCTAAGTCTGCCAGAGAAGAACATGTCCTTAAGTCCTGGGATGCACTTGGTTGCTCTCCTCTTCTCAGCTTCATGTGCTGCTATGCTTTTTTTGTACCATGGTGACCAGAACTGCACATGATACACCATATGTGGTCTTACTAGTGCTTACAGTTTGCACATAATGTCCCTTGGCTTAAATTCAACAGTTTATATGATATAACCTTTTAACCATTTTATTTGCCTTTTTATTTGCTTCTGTGCTTTGCTCAGTTGAAGAAAATGTGTCAACATAAACCCCTAAATCCTTTTCAAAGGTTGCTTCCTGTATGACAGTGTCTCCCATCTTGTATTTATAATTGATCCTTTTGCCACCATGTAGCACTTCACACTTTTTTACATTAAACTGTATTTTCCAGGTGTTTGCCCAGTTCTGAAGGGGGTTCAGATCTTTTTGAATTCTTTTTGTTGCTTCCTCAGTGTCTGGCATCCCACCAATTTTACTGCCCTATGCCAATTTGACAAGTTTACTAACTACACCAAATTCAATGTCATTAATATAAATCAGAAAAAAATGATTGTCCAAGGACAGACCCCTGTGGTCCACTGATAATCTTGTTCCACATAGAGCAGTCTCCTTTTATCTGTACTCTCTGTTTCCTGCTGGTTAACCAACTAGAGATCCAAATTTGTAGATTACCTCTGATGTCTACAGCTTCTAGTTTCAGAATACATCTTTGGTTTGGGGCTGTAGCAAATGCTTTTTGAAAGTCTAGGTAAAGTATTTCAGTATGCCATATGGTTTGCTTTTGTCAACTCTAATGGCTGCTTCTTCAAAAAATCTAAAATGTAATTTTGACAGGAACTTCTGCTCATAAACCCTTGCTGGCCGTTAATTATTCTATTATTTTCGTTTAGGAAATTTTCTAATTTGTTCCTCATTATAGTTTCCAAAATTTAGCAAGACTGAGAAATAACACATATTTTCTGTAATTACCAGGATGTATTGTCTCCCTTCCTGAAAATTGGAGTCACATTTGCAACTTTCTCCTTTCTGCTCAAATATGCCTATTAAGGGTTTATAGATAGCGTTTTTAATTTCTTTCAATACAATTGGTAAAATCCCGTCAGGTCCAATGGTTTTATTAGTCTTCATATTGAGGGCTTGAAGCACATCTGACTTTTCTATTTTAAAATCTATGAACTCAGACTTTGTTTTTACTTCTTCATGAGTCATTCCACTTGTTTCTTCCTTTATAAATACTTGGATGAAATATTTGTCAAGTTCATTTGCTATGTCCTTCTCATTTTCAATGATTTCTCCATTTGTGTCCCTAAGGTTTGTTAAATTCTGTTTTATTGTCTATTTATTGTGGTAGTACTGTAAAAATTGCTTGCTGTTCGTTTTGGCTTCTCTAGCGATTTTTATTTTTGTTTCTTTTGAAATATCTTTTTTTTGCTCTCTTGGAGTAGTGTGTGGTATTCCTCTGTGTCAGAATTATATGGCTTTTTAAAAAGTTTCTTCTATAGTGATCTATTCAGTTTTATTTATTTTAATAAAACTCCTATTTATCTATTTCTGCCAATATTTTAGTCTTTTTGTTTTATTGGTTTTTGGAATAAGCTTATTTTGAGCCTGGATCAGAAGATCTCCGAAGCAACACCACCTGTCATTTATGGTTGCTGAGTTTTTCCTTTCCCATTTGATGTTTGGTAGATACTTCCTCATCCCCATAAAGTTTGCTTTCCTTAAGTTAAATGTCTTCATTTCGGTGTACATTTGTATGTTTTCAAATATGACTTTACCGGGGGATTAATTCATTGAAAGCAACCAACTAGGCTTAAATCAAAATCAGCTCTTGCTGATTCCTTCTGACTCTACTAGCTGAATACTAGCTGGATAAATATATTTCCAGAAACCAATCTAATAAAAATGCACACAAAAGTATACAAAAATTTATAAAGGATAAACAAGTCAAAGACAGAGAACAGCTCCCCTACAGCAATAACATATTGGTTTTCTTAGCAAGGAAAGAGAACAGAGTGCAAAATTAAACTGATGGATTGGATTGCTTAACAGAGGCTCAGTGAGGTCACTGCAAAGCAAACCATATTAAATGCTAAAAAATAATAAAGTTTCACAACGGGAATTGTCCATTGTCTTCAATGCTTTGAAAGTAGAGTAGAATGGTGAGATCTCCGGCTTATTTTCAGCTTATCATGGTACAACAAGAATGGTTACAGCCTGGTCTAACAAGCTGCATTAATAACAGAAATCACCTCTGTGCTGTGGTTTAAAAAATGAGATATCTTGATAAAAACTAATCTGAACACTTATGTAAAAGAAGCCTTCATGAGAACAAGCTGACTGTCCAAAAATCTCAGGAATTTATTAATGAGAGGGTAAGGAGCAGATCCACTCAGTCCATGTACATGCAATACACCTATATTATCTCAGAGGCAACATTTGGAGGAGTTGAGAACCATCTGGTCCACATGTTCATGAAGACCTGAATCAGGCTGTCCTCAACAGTAGAGAAAACCTAAGAAAGTGGTTTTCTTATCAATGAACTTTGTTCTTAAGTTTGTGTCTTATCTGCATAAGGAGAGGCTTCCCATTGAGTCCCAGTATAAGTCTGCAGCTTCGCTGAAGTCAACATATAGACATTGAGGCTTTTTGAAGAGTTAAAAGCCAAAGAGTTGGATGAATTCATTTATTCAAAAAGAAGGTGAGTGGCCCTTAAAGAAATATTTTTTTCAAGAGTACAATTATTTAAAAGTATACTAAAAAGGCCTCTGTTTGGAGTTGGGAGATGGAGACCCAGCCTGCTATTGTCGTGAAGCACCGCATACATCTCTATGAGAAGTTGTGTTAACTAACTAATAGTATTGTAACAGTCTGGAAAAGAAATTACCACTGAGGCAGTGTGTCCTAAAAGACATGCAAATGGAGTGCTATGGAGAGGGGTGTTCACAGAGGCTACATCGACCACTCTTAAATAATGCAGCCTCTGGGATGCCTTGGTAAAGTGTTAAGGAAATTGCATTGTTTTATTTTGCAAAAAGAAAAAAAGGTACGGAGGGGTGTAAAAGAAACGAGTTAGCGAGATGTTTGACCCATGGTTGTTCTTCGTCTGTTTTTGTTGGCCACCGTTGTTTTGTTTCTCTGAGTTTGCATTATCCTATTAAGGTGAAAGATCAATAAAATCTTTGTTTTTGGACTGCTTCAACCACTTGCCTCTGTGGTTTATTTTTCCCACCTGCAAAAGGACATTACAGTATTAATGTTTTCTTTAAGCTTTTACCATGTTTTAGGATGTCTGAACTATAGACACCAAGTAAGCAGCTCTGGAGGAAACAGTATTATGGACAGAGTTATGCGCTGACCTAAGTACAAAAGGCATTCGTGTATAGTAGAAGATGCCCTGCATGGCTAAGAGATGTGACTCTTTGCTTTGTTGCAAAGATCTTTAATTAAGAAAAAGAACAAAAAAAAAAGAAACTTGCTAGCAAGGAGAACTAAATATAGAACCCAGCTCTGATTTAGGCAACCACATTATATAGTGTAGTGGATAGCTGGTGCCCTTGTCCAGCCAGAATGCCATCTTAATGGAAGAATTGGGGAAGAGATCATCCTCAGGGTATTATCACCCCTGGATTACTGGATTCCCACAGGGCACTCTGGGACTTTGGTGGCTCAGCCCTGTTGGGTTGTGGGTGTGCCACCAGGGGGTACTGCAGGAACGGCAGAGTCCTGCTTCATCAGGCTCCCACGTTACCTGGAAGTGCTTCTGGACCAAGCCTACATGGGATGGGTATTACATAAAACGAGTCAGCTGCCAGTGTTCCAAGAGCCAGAGTTAGGAGATGGAGGATAAGACTTGCTGGAGGAGGAGTGGAGGCAGAAGGAAGAAGAGAGAAAAAGAGAAAGAGTTGCTGGGTGCCGCTTTATTGTGCTTATTTGTGCTTGTTGTATGGTGTTGCTTTGTGGGAAACAATTGGGAAGAGTTTCCCAAAGAAAAATAAAGCCTGTGTGTTGCGCTGGTCTTGTGACTGCATCTGCTTGTGTCAGGATTTTCAAACAAGTATTGAAAATATTGGTTATATTCATGATTATGTTAGGTTGTCCAAATACTTTTGAGCCCCTGAAAATGACCCATGTATAAAGTGACTGTCTTTTCTAAATGTTTTTGTTCAATGCCTTAAATTAAAATGGCAAGTCTACATTTGCTTGTGTCTGATTTGGGGAGCTGGAGCACACCCCTGCAGGCCACAATAGCTATAGTGTACATTGAATATATATGAAACAAACAGCTATACATCCATAAAATTACAGTATCCTTACATCCAGTTAGGTCCCATAAATATTTGGACAGTGACACGATTTCCATTATTTTGGCTCTGTACGCCACCACAATGGATTTGAAATAAAGAAATAATTACATGATTGAAGTGTATGGTTTCATCATTAATTAAAAGGATTTAATATAATATGAACCATTTAGGAATGACAGCCATTTTTATACGTGGTCCTCCCATTTTCAGAAGCTCAATGGTATGTGGACATTTGACTGACAAGCTGTTCCATAGCCAGGTGTTCACAGATCCTTCATTATTTCATTAACTATTACTAGGTAGAAGGTGTGAAGTTAATTCCAAATGTGGAATTTGCATTTGGAAGCTAGGTCCAAGGAGCTGTCCATGCAAGTAAAAATAGACCATCATTAGGCAGAGTAAGCAAAACAAACCCATCCAAGAGATATCAGAAACACCAGAAGTGGTCAAATCAACCATCACCATCTGGTACATTCTTAAAAGGAGCACATTAGTGAGCTCCACAACACCAGAAGGCCTGGACAACCATGGAAGACAACTGTGCTGGATGATTGCAGAATTCTATCCTTGTTGAAGGGAAAACAATTCAGAACATTTAGCCAAACCAAGAACACTCTCTGGAAGGTAGACCTATCATTGCCAAAATCTAAAATCAAGAGAAGACTTTGGCATACCATCATTGTGAAACATGGTGGAGGCAGTATTATGGCATGAGCATGTGTTAGTGCCAGTGGAAGTGGGTCACTGGTGTTTTTGATGATATGACTGCTGACAAAAGTTACAGAGTGATTTCTGAAATATATAGGGCTATACTGTCTGCTCAGATTCAGACATATGCTACAAAACTGATAGGATGACACTTGACAGTACATATTGACAATGAGCCAAAACATACTGTGACAGCAAAGCAAGTGCTTTTTAAGGACATCAATACAACTGGAGATGTATTTCACTTGCTGAAGACAAACCTGATGGAGAAAGTCCAACGAACAAGGAACACTGGGAAGACCGCTGCAGTAAAGGCCTGGCAAGACATCAGTACGGTGGAATGGGTTTCAGACCTCAAACAGTCATTAACTGCAAAGGATTTTCAAACAAGTATTGAAAATGTTGGTTATATTTATGATTATAGTAGGTTGTCCAAATACTTTTGAGCTCCTGAAAATGACCGTATATAAAATAATTGTCTTTTCTAAATGTTTTTGTTAAATGCCTTAAATTAAAACGGCAAATCTTCTACACTTCAATCACATCTTGCTTCATTTCATATCCATTGAGGTGGCACACAGAGCCAAAATTATGAAAATTACATCACTGTCCACATTCTTATGGACCTAACTATATTAACATCCATAATAACAGAAGTCCACATTTGGTAATTTAATGAATACTTGAAACTTCATTTTTATTGTAACATTATTATATTGTCGTTATAAAACAACACCTCAAGGTTCCTCCACTTCTTATCATATTGCTTTCTAAGACTTGACATAATTAACAGGAAATCATAGAAAAAAACACTTCACAGAAATACCAAAGTACAACTCTTTTTAATAGCGCAACTAAGACTGTGCTGTGTTTGAGACGTAATGTCTTGTGTTAAAGGAAGTTTTACCAATATTGTTCCATCGGCTCCCATAATAATATCTTCTATCATTGTGCAGAGGAAATGGCAGGAAACTTTACAAAGATGGAGTTCTGAGCCCTGAAATTGAGAGGTTACTTCTATCATTTTCATAAAAGTTAAAGACCAGGAATGACATTGTGGGCAGCTCTGAAATCCTCGCATAAGCACCTCAGATCTCCTATACAGTGGTGTGAAAAACTATTTGCCCCCTTCCTGATTTCTTATT
>JANRMT010062854.1:130650381-130662915 GCA_026402145.1 Polypterus bichir lapradei | reverse complement strand
ATATAAATATGACAACAACACTCATGTCAATGACAAAACAATTACATTAACAATCATGTTACGTTATTTTTAAAATTTTTCCTTTTCTTTTTCATAACTTCTTTTATACACTAC
Source organism: Polypterus bichir lapradei (assembly GCA_026402145.1). NCBI lineage: Eukaryota > Metazoa > Chordata > Cladistia > Polypteriformes > Polypteridae > Polypterus > Polypterus bichir. The sequence continues at coordinate 130,662,801 of JANRMT010062854.1, read as the reverse complement.
TTCTCCACTGCGAACCGCGCGTATTCTGCTATATATATATATATATGTGTATATGTATAGATATGTATATATATGTTTATGTGTGTGTATATATATATATATATATATATATATGACAGCAACACTCATCACTCACAACAGTGACAAAACAATTACATTGACAATCATGTTACGTTATTTTCAAAATGTTTCATTTTCTTTTTCATTACTTCTTTAACACACTACTTCTCCGCTGCGAAGTGCGGGTATTTTGCTAGTCTATACTAATAAAAGGCAAAGCCCTCACTGACTGACTGACTGACTTATCACTAATTCTCCAACTTCCTGTGTAGGTAGAAGGCTGAAATTTGGCAGGCTCATTCCTTACAGCTTACTTACAAAAGTTAAGCAGGTTTCATTTTGAAATTCTACGCGTAACGATCATAACGGTCGACAACGTCCGCCATGTTAAACTTTCTTATTTATGGCCCCATGTTCACGAAATTTGGTAGGCGGCTTCCTTGCGCTAACCAAAACCGATGTACGTACTTATTTCGGTGGTATGACGCCACTATCGGCTGCCATATTGAACTTTCCAACGGTCTTTGTTACTTATGGGCCCATCTTCAAGAAATTTGGTATGCGGGTTCCCAACGCTAACTGAATCCTACTTACGTACATATATACATCCATAGCCTGCAGCTCGGTTGCCGTGTGAGGCGGCGTTGGGTCCCCCATCCCAACGCCTCCCACGTTGTTGGCTGCCTGCCTATATAAGGCCGTCCGTTGCTCTGGTCTCTAGAGCTTTGAGTACTGAGAAAAGCGCTATATAAATATAATTAATTATTATTATTATTTTTATTCCCTTCCTTGTTTCACCACCGAATTCACGTCTCCCTGCTGATAACTGCAGCCTTTTTGTTTAATCCACGGCTTCTCCGCTGTTTTATTGTTCGTTTATTACAATTATAGTTATTGTGTAGGTATTTTAGACTTACTTTACATTATTCAGGTACCCATTTCCTTTATCATTCCAACCGTACCCCCATTAACATGTCTATCGAGGTGATCATCATCGATCAAAGAACTGTCACTTACCGAGTGGTTTCCATGCCCGGAGATGGCACCTACCTTTTCCATTTTCTGTGTTACATATTGCACGGCCATATCAGGCTCACTCTTGATATCTGGAGGAACATTGTGTCTTATGTATTGAATGACTGGGACAGGTTCAAGGTGTGGACTGATGATGGTACAGGAGATAATTATACTACACAGGAGCACTATAAGAGTGAAATCCTTAAGCTCTTCACCTATGGTTCTGCATGTGATTTGATGTCTGCCGCTGAATTGTTCGGTTTTTGCTTTCAAGTGTACCGAAATGGCCAAATATTTTATACCTTTGGACAACCGCCAATGCCTCTTAAACATCTTAGATTCACAGGTGACGATTTCAGTAGTGGACACTTTGATGTTTATGAATGTTTAAACTCTCAAAAGCTGGATGCGAAGTTATCAATGAAACCAGTTGTATGCTTACAACGCTTGACAGATGCCGAATGTCACTTCAACACAACAAGTCCTGCAAATACTGTCGTAATTGAAATAAACCATGAAACTCAAACCGATTATGACAGCAGCAATCCAAGCTGTGAGATTTGAGGCAAGATTGCTTTTCACATGGCCAACTGTACGTTGCATGCTCAAGAGTAAGCTCAGCGCACAGCTTGGTCATATTACAACTAGAGGGCCGAACTGACAACGTGGTATACAAAGAGATCCTTAACAAATAATTATTGGTATATTTTCCCTCAGTTTAAAAAGGTTTACTTTTCTTCTTAATAAAAATTTTAAGGCAGTTCTTCACCGCTGCGAAGCGTGGGTATTTTGCTAGTAGCAAACTAAATGTAAAAACATTGAATAACACTGAGAAAACCTTGAACAACAGAGAAAACTAACACTGCAAGAGTTCGCGCTATAGCGCTATGAACCACTCGCTAAAAACACTTTTTTTAATGAGTTTTGAGCACAGGAAAAAAATGAACATTTGAAAAATCCGTGATTTAATAAACAACCAAGAAAAGTAACATTGCAACAATGCACGTGTGCGCCTGTGTGTGTGTCTCTCTCTCTCGCGCGCCTGTGTGTGTGTCTCTCGCGTGCCTCTGTGTGTGTGTGTCTCTCTCTCTTGAGTGCCTGTGTGTGTGTGTCTCTCTCGCGCGCCTGTGTGTGTGTGTCTCTCTCGCGCGTCTGTGTGTGCGTATCTCTCTCTCGCATACCTGTGTGTGTCTCTCTCTCACCCGCCTGTGTGTGTCTCTGTGTGTGTCTTGCGCGCCTGTGTGTGTGTGTGTGTGTCTCTCTCGCGCACGCGCCTGTGTGTGTCTTTCTCTCTCTCTCTGCACAGGGAATGCACAGGGAGAGGCTGAACACGTGCGTCCCCGCACATGCGCACTTCACCAGAAGACACACACAGACACCTGGACGCACACAGGGCTTTTCATCCACAAACTTAGGTACAGTACTTACTACTGCATGTCACTATCTTTTCCGCAGACTAGAACAGAAGTACTCAGTTACAGTCCAGGAGGGCCGGAGTGGCTGGAGGCTTTCGTATCTACCAGTTTCTTAATTAGAGGCTGTGCCTAACAGGTAATGAAATTTGGTTATTTAATTATTATATTTACTATATAATTATGGTTTAGCAATGCTTTCCTTCTTCCAAGACAATAACTGTATATTGTTTGTTTACTGAAAACTTTATCCTTATGTATTGGGGTCCTTCCCTTCTCTCTTATTTATTTTGAAACATTGTATTAGCACATATACTTTATGATGTATATACACAGGTTGAAATGGAAGCATGTTAGCTGGAGAGCGGGTGGTTCCTTTGTCATTTGCACCTTATTATTAACTGGTGGCTGGCTAAGAAAACAGGCAACAATTAAAACCATAATGAAACTGTTTAAAACTAAAACTGGCAATAAAGGGTTCTGTTCTGTAACAAATGAGTTAACTAAAGCTAAACCCAAAAAAATATACTGCTTTAGTAGGTAATAGATTTGTCCTAATTAGGAAACTGGTTAAAGCAAAAACCTGCAGCCACTGCGGATCTGCAGGACCATAATTGAGTGCCCCGGAATAGAAGAATAGCAGCAGAAACTCTCAAAATGACAGCACACTAAAATTAATTAAAAAAATTAAAATTAACAAGAAAAACATTAAAGTATAAGTATCATTAAATCAGAGCCAAAAATTAACAAAAATGAAATGTAAATTGTTAAAATCTATAAGAGATCAAGAAAAATGAGGAATATTTGTAAAACCAAGCATTAAAAATGAATAATTCCAGAAATCATAACAAAGCCTTGTCCTGCGGTGGGTTGGCACCCTGCCCAGGATTGGTTCCTGCCTTGTGCCCTGTGTTGGCTGGGATTGGCTCCAGCAGACCCCCGTAACCCTGTGTTCGGATTCAGCGGGTTGGGAAATGGATGGATAGATGGATAACAAAGCCTCGCTTGAACCAGTGACATTTGTTTGCAATTCATTTGTATTGTTTCAGAGAATACCACATTTCCCCTTTACATGGACCATGCATTTGTGTCAAAGACTTGTCAGTGAAGTTTTAGCTTTTTCAAAAGGACGTTTTGTTTTCTAGTTAAATGTCCATCTGGAAATTCAATAAGTGGATTCACTTGTGGTCGCTTCACCTACAGTAGATTCTGAAAATGATGGGGAGTTGTTTGATGCTGAGACAGTGCGGACAAATGGCTCTGTTTCTAGTGAGGCAAACAGCCTGTAGTCCCATAACTAGCAGATATGTTTGATTCGGAATGATGAAGAAATAATTATAATAAAGTATCAGCCATCCATGTGGACCAAAAATGTCAAACAGAAAAAAATAGCTAGCACTCCTGGAGGGATGCTCCTAATTATCTACTGTGAAAAGATCAGACTCGACACACTTAAAAATGTTTGGGGCAGCAACCCATATATTTTCCCTGGCTGTAATGGGTTTGGTTTTAGACAGAAGTGTCTCTGCTGGAGTCCAGACATGAACTGATGAGGATTTGTAAAGATGGTGGTTTTAAGTATGTAGCAGGTACCACATATGTTATTGTCCCGTTGGCAGTTTGCTGCTCCTTAGGGTGCATTTCAAGAGAAGTAGATACTGTAAATACACCTTTAAGGGGGAGGAGGTAACACGGACAGGATGGTTGGTGCTGAAGACTTTAAAACCGGAAAAGAATCGGAGAGAGAGAGACATTGTTTGGTGGAGCAAAGGGAAGCGACGAGATAGCGCAAGAAATATACCTGCTGGAAAAAAGTTTTTTTTGCTCACTCAACGACACAAGAGAGATGCGTCTCTGAAGACACTTTTTTTTGGTTTCGCTGACAATTCTTTGGACCGGTAGGACTGAAGTTTTTTGTTATTGGCTCAGCAGCCAGCGTATTCCGGGAGGTTTTCACTTTTTCCATAAACAGTAAAGACAGTAAACCTATTTGGAAAACTGGTTTCTCTGAAACAAGAACATCTTGCCCCTAAGCTGGGAAAGGTGGTTTTGATGTTATGTTATGTACTAGTTTGTTTGTTTTTTGTCTATATATAAAATATATATGTGTCTATTTTTTTTCCCTCTTCTTTATTTGTGGTATTGCTTGTAGTTTAATGCCGAGCTGGGACATGTGGTGAGAGGTCAAATAAAAGAACGAGCATTGGTCACGTTGCCCTGAAAGATTTTCGATATCAAACTGCTTTGCTCTAGCAGTTTTCTGACTGTGCGGCAACCTGGGGTTTAGTTGTTGTCCCGGGACAGTGGTAAGTAGTCAGACTGGGAGTGACCTTCTTCTGATGTCAGTCGAGGTGTCGGAACTGGAAGTGACACCATCCTAGGTGCTGAAAACGAAAGTGACGTCATCATAGGGGGCGGGGCAGGAAGTGACATCATCAACGTTGAGTCAGGCAGGTTTCTCCGCGGCTGCTCTGCAGAGATAACAGGAGAAGGTTAAGAGCACCCTGCCACCTGCCACCCCTGGCCTGGCATGGAATTACCTTGGCTTGGTCCATACAATGTCCTGCTACTTGCATGTGTGTGACACCACTCATCTTCCATATTGCATGACTCTCACTGTTAATTGTAACAGACTATTACAATCAATTTGAGAATTCTAGATAAATGGTAAGTTCTAGGTAAATTGTGTACTTGCACTACTAACCCATACCACAACACAACCGACTGCTTTGGTCTTTTCAGACACCTGTTTGAAATGAGAATAGTGAAATGGAATGATAAACAAAACATCCATCCATCCCTCCATCCATCCACTTTTTTTGGTCCAATATAGGGTTGTGATGTAGTTGTAAGGCAGAAACGAGCACTAGTTGAGGTACCAGTCCCTCACAGTGCGCACTCACTCATACTGGGCCAATTTATCTAGCTTGCACAACTTTGAGGAGCTCACATAGACATCAAAAGAACATTTAAACTCCACAAAGTCAGTGCCTTTGGCCAGGGTTCAAACACTGCCTCCTGGAGCTGAGAGACAGCAGAACTGATTAAAATAGTTTCTTTAATTTGAATAAAAGTGTATCAAATGACACAATATTCAATTTTGTACAAATACACACAATTACATACATGATGAACAAAACTGTAGACTGCAACCCCTTTTTAGTTTGACTGTTTGCTATCCATGTTTTATTCATACCAGTTTGTGATGACTTTCTCTCTGTCAGTTTAAAGGCCATTATCTGAGTCACCTTTTACAATACGCAAGATGAATAACTTTCAAAAACGGTAAAATATGTGTATACAAATGATTTAGCAGTTTTGTTGAATAGTCATTTCATACACATATTAAACAATGAGTACATGGAAAAAACTAATAGAGAATCAATAATAAATGATAGCTGGATATCACTTCTGAAAACATGTACCTGCTAAAGCACAACAATTAAATTGTCCCAGGTTGACAAATAGTAATGTGAGGGAAAAACTGAACTCAATAATTGACACTGAAGCCAATAAACAAGCAATTAGGTATAATAAATTGAATGACAAGGACCAACATATTTTCAGAAGACTTATTACCGCCTCTCGTGATGAGACTCTAGAGAACTTGTGTTTGAGGGGCAAGCAGTCACTGGCAATCCAATATGCTTTTCCATGACATTTCAAAAGATACATGCCTCAATTTATTAACAACAAAGAAAATGTCATGGAAGTGTTCGAATTATGGTCCAGTGATATAACCTTAGTGTGCTTGTCATACATAAATGCTATATGCAACACAGATACCATGAGTGATATTGTGTCCTATAAAGGCACTTATGCCTTGCAGTACAATAACATGGCATTTCACAAAGCATATTCTAAGTAAACTGACAACATAACATTACAGCAATAAGCAGAAAACCCTGCTCTTAACTAGGTAGGAAGAGAAAGGCAGAACTGGATGCCTAGAGCTGGGTCTCGGGGTACACCCGGCTTATTCTTCCTTTCTGAAGCATGGGGGTGAGAAGCACTGGTGACATTAGGACTCATCCCACAGTTCCAGATCTCTAGGCCTAGAACATGGTGAAGGATTTGGTTACCTGTTGCAGACCTGATGCCCCGATCATCTTTTTGATTATGTCCCTAACCCTGCTTACTTTTTTGATTAAACCCCTAGGTTGACACCCCACCTGAATCTCAGATACCAGCAACATTCAAGAATATGGACCACATGACTGCTGAAAGGCTTAATCTTATTTATGAACAAAATAAATTTATGAATAAATAAATTTTCCCAGCTAATTTATAGCCTCTAACTGTAGTTTAATTGTAAGTAATAAAGAAAACAGATCAGGGTTACAAACCAAGAGCACCCTCACAGAGATTCTGCCCTTCTCTTCTTCCTTCAAACAAGGGCATTTTTAGCTTACTTCATCACCCAGCCCTTAAGTAGCCATCTTATGGTCAACTCTTCTAGAATTTTTATTACTTTTTTTTTTAACAAACTTTACCCTAAAAAGTGCATTTTGTTTTGGGGTAATTCTGTAGTCATTTTAAACACTTCCCTTTTCCTTATCCTTAATCCACCCTAATAAAATGACATGTGTGTGTGTGCATGTGCCCAGTTGCTAGGTCTAGGAAGTAAAATTTGAAAACCAGCAAAACACAGAGAAGAACAATAAAACAAATTAAGTACCCAATAAGGGTCTACAAATATGAAAATTTGTCTTATCAGCCTATTCTGTTGTCCGATGCAACAGCAGCATGGTAGCGACTCTCTTGTTCCGGCTCAGGTCAAGTGCACAAACTTTATACTTATGATGTTAATGAATGATAACTTTGAATGGTGTGCAATGGAATAATGAAAAATAATAAATTAACATGCACGTTGGGAAACCAAAGCCCAGAGACAACTAGGCTAGAGATGGTAAATCAGTGGTAGTGACCATTAGTGCATTTTCCCTACAAACATTTTGACTATAAGAGTGGTCAGTTCAACGAGTGATCCCGAGAGTAAGCAGCAAAAACAAGTGGCTCTGTCCAAAGAGGTAAAGGCTGCCATAAGGGAACGGGATTGGGTGTATATTATTATACCAGACCAAACAGACAGCCCAGACATGAAATAAGCATAAGGTCTTCATCGATTACTTAGATTTCAAGTCATCTTAGAAGGGTAGAACAGCTAGTTTAACGTTTAAAAGTGCATTTCCTTGTGTGATTAGTATTTCCTTGTCTGTCTTAAACTATTTGCTTACTTTGAAAAGTATACTGCGGTGGGTTGGCACCCTGCCCGGGATTGGTTCCTGCCTTGTGCCCTATGTTGGCTGGGATTGGCTTCAGCAGACCCCCGTGACCCTGTGTTCGGATTCAGCGGGTTGGAAAATGGATGGATGGATGGATGAAAAGTATATCAACCATATTATTTGCATATAACCTTAAACAAACCTTATTACTTAATTAAATATTTAATTCCAGAAAGCTCCAATCATGACACATCTCAATTCACTTAAACTAAAGTCTACAGAAGAGGGTCGTATCCCTGTGATTTTGTTTAATATGACCAGGCTGACACCTAGAAATTTCTCAGTCTTGCAGCCTCAGCAAACTCTTTCTTGATTTCTGAATTGTTTAGCTGAAGCAACAAAAAAACTCATATAGTGATGATTACTTTTTGCACGAGACCATTTCTGTTGCAAATAGGTTCTTTTACCTGAGTCTTAGTTTGTGGGGCATGGTGGATTGGTTTCTCACGACAGAAAATGGCTAATTTATTGAAAAGTACAGCACAGTGTCACTAGCTTTAAACCAGAAACAAAACCTCTTGCATAATGCATTGAGCCACTGACTATTGCTACACCTACACTACAATATGTTCATTTAAAAATGCAGACATTAGTTTCTGTTTTCCCCTTTCATTGATACTCCCCAGCTGTTTTCAACCTCTGAAAACAAACACTTTTAAAAATTCTTTCCAGAGTCATTTACTTCTGAAAACACCAGCTCATCAGTTCAGTGTGGATGGATGAAAATGTAGAGTTTTGAAAACGTACACTCTAATTACTTTCTGATTGGTTTGTGCTTATTATGTGGCTCTTCCCTGATTAGATCCTGCTCATTACAACATCTCATTCCCTTATTGGTCACCCTTCACAAAAGACAACTGTATTCCAACAATGTAGACATAAAGGAGTTGTTTTCCAAGGCGCGTGTTATCTTCTTATCTTTGTCCATCTAAATTGAGTTTTGTACAATTTGAGTACTGCACACATGTACAAAAAAGGCAAATAATTTACCAGGTGCTGCAGTTTTGTAATAAATCCCCCGCTGGACTTCCTTATCCTGTTTCCACCAATATACGCATGCCTATGTGTAGGAGATGTATTCCATATGTGTTTTTATTCGTTTTAGTGTGGATGGAGATACTTCCTCTTAAATGATGTAAAAATGCTAGAGTAGAAACTTTTAAAAACATGTAGACATAGCCTAAGTACTAATGATGACCAAAACTTAATTAATTCATTTCTTGTGATAGTGACATTTTGTTCAGAACACCATCTCTCCCCCATTCAATAGAGAGTTAATTAACAGGAAAAAATATTGTAAAATAAACAAATGTATAGTGGCATATTGTGTAGGGCTACCACCATACCACCAGCACATAGATCCAGTGTCCTGAATTTAATTTTTGTGCCCGGCTCTTGTCCTTGAAGAGACTGTACATTCTCTGATTATAAGATTGGGTCTTCCTCCCACATCCCCAAAGATGTGCTGGTTAGGATGACTCAATTTCAAGTTGACCCTGTGATGCACTAGCATTGACCAGGACTGAACCCTGTCTGGCACCAAGTGTTGCTTGGATAGCCTCTACCCAACTCTACTTTAAATTGCAAAAGTAATAGCTTTTGGCTTGTGATATTTTTATTTTTTATTCTGGCATTTCATTTTTCTACCACATGCAGAGTTCATTGGTAAAAATAGAAATTCTTATGCTTTCATAAAAATATTGTATATTATCTTCTAAGGCCAACATTGGCTTCATTCATCAGCCTTCTCTCATTATTGGCACATTTAATGTTACACATAAAACCTTGGTGTCGAGATTGAAGGTTTTCCCTCATGTTTTCATGAGTCTCCCTCTGACGAGTTGTTTCTGTCTGCAGAGTACATTTCCTTCTAGAAATGTCTGCTAGATTGCTTTGGTCTGTGTGTGTGTTTTTTATGCCACCATGCTGTCGACTTGTTCCCCTTCAAGGGTGTTCCTAGTGTCAGATTTTTATACAATTATGACTCATTGTGACTTTGAAGCAAGCTTCAGAAAAGAAATCAACAAATGTTTTAAGGGTTACAGAAGTGCCATTAGGCCAATCACTTGTGTTTTCATGTGACCTGTACGGAACAGCATTCATTTAACCTTAAAATCTTCAGCCTTAGGAACAGAACTCCACCACTGTAAATGTAATAAAATGTTTGCCAACAGTAATATTTTTAGTAATAAATCACAAGTCATTATCAGATTTTGCAGCCTGTGTCATGCATTTTTTCCTGCACCCTTATTAAAATAAACAGATAATGGGAACTCTGACTAGAGTTAGAATCTGACTGTATAATGCAGCAATTTTATAGGACTGTTTTTGCAAGGTGAGGAACACACTCTAGTCAGACCAAAAAGATCATGCTAGCCATCTTTGTTTCAGATCCCAGAAGATGGCTCAAATGTCTATTATGATTGATTTTATCATTCATCCCTTGTTGGAGGATGTATTTCACAGCAAGAAACAAGATAAAAGCTTTGCTCAAGGTTAGTGCTTTCCTTTAATTTCAAAGGCTTTCTTTATATAGTTGTTTTTGCTTGTCAAGTAGGTTATATCCATAATATATATTTTTTGAGCTTTTAGTTTGATATTGTATGGCACAATGAATGAATGATGGATAGTTTTATAGAAAATGGCAATTCATCTTAGATGCTTTGTTTATATGTACTTGCTAGTACATTTGTGGCATTTATCCTTGGTGTCTGGTATCAAATTATAATTGTGAAAATGAAGAGCCCCAGAGCAATTGTATTATTAGCTAGATTTGTGTGCAGCAAGATGAGTCAGTTGAGTGAATGTGAAAAAAACATATATTCAAAGAAAACTTTGTGATAAATGTTTTCTTTAAGCATCTCCAATTGTATAATAAATGTTATTTACACTGTTAATATAATTCTAGTTTCATTGTTACAGCCATTCATTTTCAAAATCACTTCATATGCTTTAGGGGGTGTAGAACTGGAACCTAATGTACTGTTCTAAATGCATCTTGAATGTATTGCCTCTCCACTGCAATGCCCACTCATTCACATACACACACACACACACACAGTCTCAAACACACACACACACACACACACAAACACACAAACAATTTAGAGTCATCTGTCTATCTAAGACACATGTCTGTTATGAATTAGAAACATTTTGTGAAACTTGAGTGCATAAGTCCCCAAATCTTTAAGTAATGCACACTAGGGAGGGGACTTACCATCAAATCCCAGCTAGTATTAAGGGCAAACACAGGATCTTAATAGAATAAAAATATTTATTTCTCACAAGAATGTTCTGAATAAAAAGCAAGATCCAGGGAGCACACAAAGTCAAAAAGGAGTTGCCTGAAACACAAATCATTCCAAGCAAACAAAGTCCCAATACAAAATCAAGAAATCAAGTCAAAAACAAAAGAATAAAAAGTAAACAAAGAAAACATAAAATAAGGATATGAACCCCAGGCAGAGGAGGAATCTCAGCTGAAATATAACATAGCCTCTGCTCAAGGGGTGGGCTTCCAGATACCCCAACATCCTCCAAAAAGTCCAAAAATTGTTCCAACTTCCCCATGAGAACATGAAAAGGAAGAAACTTCAACCTAGCACTAACAGACGAGACAGAAAGACTTGAGCCTGGCATGACATGTGAGACAAGAAGACTTGAGCACTGCAGATATAAAAGACATGCCACTTTCTGGTGGACTCCACAGGACAGTTGAAATGCGAAGACTCCCTCCTGGTGGTCCCCACAGGACAAATTAGACAGGCAAATCACCTCCTGGTGTTCCCAGCAGGGCAAGTAAAACAGACACACCACCTTTTGGTGGCCCTGGCAGGGCTGCAGACAGTCTGGCACCTCCCAACAGGGACAACTGCACAGCAGGCAGATTGGCACCTCCTGCCAAGGATGACTGGGCTAAAACATACAGGTAAGAGGTAAGTTTTTCTTTTCATACTTGCCCACAGTGTCCCTAACATATTCAACTGTAACTTGGATGTACCCCTTCTGGATTTTACAGGCAGCAAATCAGCAAGTTCTTCTCCTGATGGACCCATAGGGGTTCACAAATCAGGCAGGGTGGTCACAACTGGAAAGACAAAGCAGCTGGGCCCCACCTCCTGGGAGCAAGAACTGGACAGCAAGAGAACAATCACCCAGCTGGGACAGACAGTCTGAAACAGATAAACTGTTAGGTGAGTTTAGAGAGTACTCACCTTTGTACAGTTTAAATCTATTAGAATCTCAGGCTTCTTGGTGTATTCCAGCTGTGAAGCAGGTACCGGCTCAGGCATAACTTTACCCAACAACAAGCAGAAGCTCCAAATACTTGGCTTCTTCCAAAACTTCATCGGCACCTTCTGGAGACAACTAGGCTGCTTTGGCACCCCCCTGGCAAAACTCTGGGAGGCACCCTGGCTGAAATATAAAAACATCTGTGAAATGCATGAAGACAACTGCAGAAAATGGAGACAAATCTACACTGAACCTGGGAGAACTGAACTGAACTGAAACTGTACATACAGTTCATTAACAGTAGTATTGCCAACAGAAAGAAAATCACATTTACTTGGAGATCATATATGCATAGTTGGCTTGAATAATAATAATAATAATAATAATAATAATAATAATAATAATAATAA
>JANRMT010062854.1:130633343-130650371 GCA_026402145.1 Polypterus bichir lapradei | reverse complement strand
AATAATAATAATAATAATAATAATAATAATAATAATAATAATAATAATAATAATAATGTAGTCTTCTGAAACATTCCACCAAGAACCAAATGGCTCATAATGATTAGTCAAGCACTAAGCCCATTGCTAACAGCAAGCTGTTAACTTGTGAAAAGTGGTAAGAGCTAAGTAAAGGTCCATTAGAACTGGTTTATAAGCATTTCTGCTTACAGTGAATTAGTATTATTGAAACACTATAAAATGTCATATTTAATACTATGAGACTCCTCTTTCTTCACTGAATATGGATCCAACAATATGATGTGTCTGATAAAAGCCTTACTCATCATCTCCAGGGGTGTGTGGTCAGTTTCAGGTGATTTCCCACTTCTGATGTCCCACACTGCTATTGTCTCAGTGAGATATTTAAACAGAATGCAACTATAGCCATAGATAAAGTGGTAAAGGCAAGTGCAGAAATATTTTGGGAAAATAAAAGATCCTAGTTCAAAATCTGGAACTGTAGTTAAAAAAAGAATAGGCCCAGTTCACTAGGAATTCTTCTAGGACTTAAACATGCAAGATGGCTTCAGAATTAACTGGCACATAAAGATTTTTCTCCTCCCTAAAAATGTAAACATAATAATAATCAGAAATCACAAGTAATGGGCAACTGCTAGTAAACAAAGTGTAGGGAAGTGTTAGATAATGAAAACAAGAGTCTAAATATGTCTGGATAAGTTGGCATCTACCATCCCTCTCTCTCTCTCTCTCTCCTACTCATTCTCTGTTTTATCTGAAGTTGGATTTTAGGTCAGATTTGTCCCCTTGCCTGTGGTTTAATCAATCCAGGGTCCTGAGCGGTTTATGTCTGAGAGGACATTTGTCTTCAAATTTACATCCAAATGTTAGGATGAATTTTGGCTTGTCCCTAAATATGTAGAAGACATCCATCTCCACAGCTTTTTGTTAGATTTTGTGTGATTCAGTGTCACATTCACATTTGGCCCCTAATGTTGTAATTTCTTTGCTAGGTAAGCACTACAGAGAATAACTCCTCATAGCATTTTCAATGATGAATTGCTCCTTCACTTTTGTTACCATTTCAAGCCTATAATTATCAAGACAGTATAGCATGGAGTTACCTGCAAAGTGCTTTTTCTTAAACTGTTGAAATCTCAATAGCGATTGAAAGACAGATGATGGCTTTCACAGGGTATCTGGGATTGTTGCAGCTCTCTTCTCCAGCACCTAATGACATGTGTTTTGAGTGATGGATATGACTAGAGTCAGACAACCTACATATGGCTACATCTCACTGCTGTCTGTGGCAGGGATATGTCCTTATTTGTGATACTAGCTGTATTGTTTGGAGAAAAGTGTACACCAGCAAATGACTTTGTAAGAGTCCTCACACCTAGCCAGGTAAATGGTCATCAGTGCGAGCTTAATGGTTAAGCATGGTTTTGGGGAAAAAAAAAACAAAAATGATTTAACATTATTTAGTATGCTGTCCATAGCTCATACTGTTGGTCATTATTTATTCTTGCTACTTCAGTGTCTATAGGTTATACCAGATGCTTTGGATTTAATATTTGGCTCATCCATATATAAGTACACAGTCCCTTGGGCGCCAAGAGCATTAGAGTTTCTGCAGCTACAAACTGTACATACAGTTCACTAACAGTAGAATTGCCAACAGAAAGAAAATCACATTTACTTGGAGACCAGCCCATGAATCATGCATACAAGTCCACATAGCTGGCTTGAATTTGATCCCTGGAAAATTTAATTCAATGTACACAGCTGCCTCATATATGTGTTTCAATTTTTAAACAACTGTACTTCCCCTTTTTGGTAAGATGTTTTACAAACATCAAAATCTCCATTTACTGAAGTTCTTTCCCTATTGCAGTTTCATAAAAGACCAGAGGCAAGCCATACTGCATTGGGCATAAGGCTGGCAGCAATTCAGGATAGGACAGCAGATCATCCTAGATTAGGCCAATGCAGAAGTAGGGAAAATGTGCAGACTCTACCCAGACAGAGTCTGGAATTTGAACCCAGTACTTTTAACCACTACTCCTCTAGGCTGCCCCTAAATATTTGGGAGATCCATCCACTTCCTGCACCCATACATCTAACCTAGCTGGAACCTATCTTGGCAACATTAAATACAGGGTACAGTACCCTAGTCTCACACATGCTCAACCCACACTGACACTCAAGTGAGAACCCATTTAGAGCTACTGATCAAACAATATTCAGATATTTGTGATATAATAAGAAACTCAACACTGGGAGAAGACACAAATAATATGTAGACAGTGATCTAATTGGGTATTGAACCCTGGGCCATGGTGTTGTGAGACAGCAGTGCTAATCACTACACAACTGTGCTGCCCACTATTACAAACAAAGCCTGGCTTTGGAGGAGTCTGGAAAAGAAAAAGGAAACAGCAATTTGTAAAGTGGAATCAGCCTAGGCAAGGAGAGTATTTGTATAGCTTTGCTGGACAAAAGGTAGCAGAACTGGGTTTATTTTTTAAAGTTTTTGTAATATTTGATTTTCCATTTTGTACATTAATTTGCAATTTGTGTTTGAAGTTTTCTGAATAAATGTACTTTATTTTTCTAACTTCTATGCTCATGTTATTCATTAGTTGTAATCATCTCAAACTGTTTTTTGTTCACATTTGCAGCAGGCCAAGCAGGTCAGTCCAGACGTCCCTGTCCCCAACTACAAATTCCAGCTACTCCTGGGGAATTCACAAACCTGCAAAGGGATTTAATCCCAGTGGGACATGCCTAGAGCAGCTCAAGGAGGTGCTCTCTGTGGGGCATCCTTATGAGATGGCCAAACCACCTCAACTAGCTCCAGTCAATCTGAAAGAGCAGTGATTCTGCTCTGAGGCTCTCCTGAATAGCTGAGCTTCTCACCTTATAATGGAGTGCCAGCCCAGTGGCCCTGTGAAGAAAACTCATTTCTGCAGCTTGTACTCATGACCTCATTCTTTCGGTCATTACCCACAGCTCGTGAGCATAGATGAGAGCAGGGATGTAGATCAAGTGGTTAACTTGGAGTTTTGTCCTTGGGCTCAGCTCCCGTTTCACCACTAGAGACCAGTATAGCACCCACAGAACAGTTGCTATCTGTGCAATCGGCTTGTTGATCTCACGTTCCTTTCTTTCATCACTTTCAAACAATATTCCAAGACACTTGAACTCTCTGCTAAGGGCAGGTGCCAACCCAACCCATCACCTGAAGAGAGCAATCCACTCTTTATCAAAACAAATAACTTCAGACTCAGAGGTGCTGATACGCATGTCTGCCACTTCACACTTGGCAGCGAATCATTTGAGTGTATGCCACTTAAGTGCCAAAGGTCTCAGTCAAATGAAGCAAAGAGGACAACATAATATGCATAAAGCAATAATACTACAGCAGCTAAACATCCTTGCATCCTTGGCTTCACCTTGATGTCCAGGAAAACCTCAAACAGGAGCGGTGACAAGACACAGCCGTGACCAAGTCCAACACTTACACTGAATGAATTTAATTCAAAGCCAAGTATTCTGACTTAACCCTCACTGTGATCATATAGGGAATGAATAGCACACAAGAGTGGCCTTGTTAGCCCATATTCCAGCAGCACATTACACAACACATGCCAAGGAACATGGTCATATGCCTTTTCCAAATTTACAAGATAAATGTCATACTCCCATGCACCCTACAGCAACTTCACCCAGAAGAAGAGCTTGACTGCTGTTCTATGGCCAGGATGGAATGGAATTCACATTGTTCCTCCTGTATCTTAGACTCAGATGTTGGAAGGAGCCTCCCCTCCAGCATCCTGGAATAGACTTTACCAGACTGAGGAGTGTTATGAAGATAATGCCATATTGTCTTTTTTTGGCTAGAATTCTTAATATATGTATGTGTTAAGACAATGGGTATATATTTTTGCCTTCTTCACATTTTAAAATGCTTCTACTGTAGAAATGTTTCTTTTTATTTTATGAAGAGAGACCTTGGGGCACAGTTGCAGTTTCAAATGTGTCACTAATGTTTCCAAACTGACTGCAGGCTATACAAGCTTTCTATTCCCTTTCCTGTACTTTTCTTAAATCCCACCATTACAAATAGTATTTCAGATGCAGCCATCACCTGAATGGGCTATAAAAGGTAGCAGCTGCCACAACCTTGTTGCTGTGACATTAGTAAATGTGTGCTATCATGTAATTTGCTCCTTTTGATTTAGCCAGGGATTTATGCCAGTGTTGTCTTTTAGGACTGTTTAGAAACATGGTATCCTATTTGAGTATTTGCATTTTGGATTTGTTTTTCTGAGTCTTTAAATTTACATCATGTTTGGATTTTGAATTTTGTATTGTTCTTAGGCTCAGAACACGGATGCTTTGAATTTCAGATCTGCAATTGAACTATTGGGGTTATTTAGGGCAGGGTCACAGGAAGCATTGGGCAAAAGGCAGGAATAATTCCAGGACATTATGCCAGTCCATCACAAGGCAAACATACATGCACACACAGTAGGACCAATTTTGCATTGCCAATTTGCCTACCCAGCATGTTATTAGACTGTGGGGGGAAACCAAAGCACCTGAAGGAAACCCACATGGACAACGGGGAGAAAAGGAAAACTCCATGCAGGGAACCCCCGTCGCCTATTGCTGCTCCAGCAGCACTATCTTTGTACCACTGTGTTGCCTAATTTTAAACTATTATTATTTAAGTAGTTTTTGAAGGGTGGCTAACTACTTTACAAAAATTATAAATTCTTTATTGTCCTCAGACTATTTTGTTAATTCTCTTTTAACTATTCGCTTAATAATTGATCTAATTCAGGAGAATTCTTAATTGCACTTATTAATTATTAAGTAAATTTACTTCTTAAACTGTTATTTTCTTAATTTTCGAAAGGTTCTTTCAGTGTTGGCTCTTTTGAGTGTAATCCAGTACAATATAATGTATATTTATTTTCATTGTTTATTATTTCCACATATTTGAACAAAAAATTGCATACTAGCCAGTGTTGGTGTCAATCTTGAAATCTGTGTGGTCTGGACTGGCTCCAGTTTCCTTAAACCCTGTAATTGAAAGAGCTGGCTGTGAAAATGGATAAGTGAATATTTGGATTAATTTAACGTTTCTGTTTTTAAAAATCAAGCAATAAAATCAGTGGTCTTAAAGAGCAGGAAATGTATTACTGTGAGCAGTGATGTACTGTACAAAGGGGGGTGGGGGGACAAGGGTGTAATCAACCCTAACCCACCCCCTTCTGGGTAGTGTGGGGAGTGATCTTGTGGTCTTGCATGTTATCATCTAGTTGACACTCAGAACGACCACCAGAGGGCGAACTGGAGGTGACTGCCAGCATTCTTTATGTTTGCACACTACTGCGCCCATGTTACTTTTGAAATTAAACAGAGTTGGCCGGTTCCGAGCGTCATGTGGATGGTAACAAACATATAAGACTGCAAGACAAGCACATTAGTGAGTCTTCATTGTTTGTTAATTTATTTTTATTTTTAAGGTTGTGTTCTTTTTTTAATTATATTTTCATTAGACAATTAAAAAATCAGCTAGTATTATATACAGTAAAGACTTTATGTTGTTGACATCCTGATGTCCTTCACTGTCTAGAAATGGATGTCATATATCAAATTGTACTTTTTTAACTCATTCTCTTTTGTCACTGATTTGTTCTCTTTTTTCCTTCAGCAAATGTTCAGTTCAAGAAAACATACTGTTAAACAATGTTTATAAAAAGCACTACTGTCTAGTCTCCATTTCTTCTTGAAAAATCCACTAAGTTTATTAGATCTGCAGCAGCTACGGGATACATTGGCATTAAATGATCTCAGACTATTCTGAAGGCCAGCTACTTATAGGGTACTCAATGAAGTGGCCTTTAAGTGTGTGTAGTGTGTAGAGGCATGAACTGCTTTAACTTTAACAAATAAACACTACAGTATATGGTCTGGTATTGCTCTTCATTAAATGTCTTGTGAATGCTATGCATAACACTATATTCTAAAATAAAGTGTCACACAATAGCCAGGACATGGGTTCAAGGTTTGGGGTACCAGCTCAGTAAACCCTATTTAATACTGGCACAGTAAAAATGGACTGAACAGAAACTAACAGCCATGGCACCTTTCTCTCTCTTATTTAAATTAGGTGGAGTAGAGAAGCTTCATCTCTGTCTCAAGCAGGTCTTTTTATTAACGTCCACTTCTGGAAAGCACACTGAGTATATGTTGCTTGTCCTAGAAGGAGTGGGGCCAGGAATCCTCAGGAAAAGGAAGTGGCAGCGCTCACTCCAGGTTGGAATTGCTTACCTGAGAAGAGCCTTGAAGATGCCCCTAAGTGCACATTTATTTATTTTTCAAAATCTGAATGCCAGGAGTAACGATCCATGATGCATATTCATTGTACCCTGCCTTACAAAGCATTACTGCAGACTGCTGTTCTGCTACTCCTCTCTAATGAACTGTGACATCATTTTGATTTGTAGTTTACTTCTATCTTAGATAATGGTTGGTGATTTCTTCATTGGAAGAGGAAGCTGAACAACATGGTATGACCCCCTAGATAGAGTTTGTTCACTGTAATTTTATTGACTGATCTAACATAACTTTTATGGGGTGACCCTGCGGTGGGCTGGTGCCCTGCCCAGGATTTGTTCCTGCCTTGCGCCCTGTGTTGGCTGGGATTGGCTCCAGGAGACCCCTGTGACCCTGTAGTTAGGATATAGCGGGTTGGATAATGGATGGATGGATGGACTCACTATTATTCAATGAATCAGTCTCAATTTATTTGGCAGGCTTACCAGCATTCATTATCAAAAAGTGCGTTACAGAAAAAAAAGTTACAATATAAAAGGAAAAAGAATGGTCAGTGTTAAAAGTAAGACCAAATAAAACTACAGAAAAAAAAAAACCTCTTGAATTCTGAGTAGAGTGAAATGTCCAAACTGGTCTTTAGTATTATGGTGTTTTTATTATCACAGTTAATAGAGTGGCTGTTAACAAAGAGACAATGATTAAAAAGTCAGAGAGGTAAAGAGAAAAGGTTTTGTACTCTGGATCTGACCATCAAGATAGGAGGCTGAAGCCAAGTGAGCATTTACCAAAACTTGATTAAGTGGGTTTTGGAACAGTATGAAGGCCAACATTAACTCTCTAACAGGTTTATGAGGCCTAAACAATGTTGATGTATATTCTGGAGTGTGGGAACAAACACATTGTAAATCAGCAGTAAAATTTTAATGATCTGATATTTATATTGAGTGTATTGAGCAAACTGTGTTGTAATTTGGTCACAAGTTTGATTAGGATCAAGAATCAGACGGCCATATTTTTATTAGGTGTAATATGTGGTGGTAACAACATTGCAAAGTACTTCAACATCAGATCTACTAAGATGGATTAGACTTGAACAATGATTTGTTGATGATAAAATGAAGATGTTTATTACAATAGAGATATGGACTTCCAACATCAGGCAGCTATGTAGTACTGTCAGTCATGGAGGATGATACAAGCATTATGAAGGAGCTGAAATTTATTAGGAGTCATGCTTCCTGCTTCAGTCAGGTGAGTCCACCAGAAGTAGTTCCATTTGTTAATGTTTTTAAAAAATGAAATCTTATGATGGATAGTTAGCTTCTCTGTGCAGGTCATCACATAGAGTGGGTGTCATCACAGGAAGGAAGTTGAATCAAGTAGCCTATTATCATTAAATAGATGTTGAAGATTTTGTAAAGGGGATTTTTATAAATGAGGTGTTGGTTGTATGAAGTTGAATTCAACCCTGAAGACAATATGCAAGATGGGCCTTAGTCCATGCGTTAAGCTCACAGATAACCAAAGGTACATTTTTTTGAAACAATGTAGTACTGTTTAGGTGTACCAAGGTTTTGGAGAATAGTCTTCCTTGCACTACCCATTGTCTTTTGCTTACAACTCACAATTATCCAGGGGTGATCCAGAAGTGATTTCTTAATTTGCAATGCACCAGTGAATCCTTTCAATAATGGAAAACACAGCACCAGACCATACAGATATGCTGTCTAGGAGGAGAAGGTGGAGAAAGGGGGCCAGTTGGCAGTGGTCACCCACACTATCTTTATTTATTCAAAAGTGTCAAAGATGGCCCCCTACCAGAGGTTCATTTTCTTTAATAATTGCTAAAGAAAATTTTGCTTTTGTCTACTCCATTGTCAGATTTGCTAACCTTCTGCCAGTGGAATTTTCCATTCACATTATTTCTATTAAAAGTTCATGAAGTGGTGCATGATTATGTGTTTTTATGTAACTATTTTATGTTTTGTAGATCTGTGTTAGTACTTTAATCCTGTCTTCTGAATTGAAGAAATGAAATTCATTGAAGAAGATGATTACCTTGTCCTGGAAACCTCGTCATCATTAACAACAGTGCCCATTATTTCTTGGCATTGTTCAGACAGAATTGTCCATTGTGCAGTCCACATATGGAATATTATACTTTTACAGAAGATTATTTATTTCATAATTTCCTTTTTTATTTCATTTTGGCAAAAGTGGTATTCCATATCCATACTGCCATAAAAAACTGCTGGTGGCTGAAGTAATAAGGCAAAAAGTGCTGATAACTTTAAGCGATCTGCTGCCACCTACAGGATTATTTTAAACACATTGGACTATGAAGGATTATTGTGGTCACCAGGAGGAGCAGCTACCTGTAAGGTGGTATTTTTCAGGCTCAGTGCCGGGGGCCACTATACTGGCTTTTATTTCAGTCATTTTACATCTGACTGTCTTGATTGTCTAATTTGCTGGTCTTTTTTCTTCTACGCGTATTATTCTGCATTGAGAAAAGTGCACTAGTGTGAGATTATATGTAGAAACATGAGTATTTTTTCATAGGTTTAAATGCTTTAATTACTTTATTAAATCACTTTTTTCTGTGGAGCTTGTCCTCTTAATTGTATCCTAATCACAATGAAAAACAAGCAGGAAAAACAAACAGGTAAATGATGCTGAATACCGAAAACCTGAAACTACTGCACTGTCATACCCAGTGGTAAAAAGTAGAATGGAAATGAAGATGAAGATAACTTAGGCAATGTCCAGATTGACCACCAAACTACAGTAAAACCTGGGACACACAAGCTTTATTAATTAAGGTAGGGGATGAATGAAAAGCAGAGGTTAGGGAAGAAGAAAAACTGTGTCCAAACCTAGTCCTCCCAAACTGAGCCAGAGAAACAATGGGCCAGGCAACTTAAATTTGGTGGGTTTTGGAAGCCACCTCCTTTTTATTTAATTATTGCATATTCTTATTTTTGAGTTCTTCACACACAAGTAACAAATGCTTGGAATACCATGCTGTTATTGTTTACAAAGTCAGAACAGCTGGATTATTAGCAAAATTGCTGTAGTTGTTCAGATTAGTGTAGACCACCTTCTTACGCAATACCTGTTTCACGTAGCCTGTGCTTCCCAAAATGGCATTCACATTGTTCAGCATGAGCTTCAGCTTTTAGAAACTGCACCACCTTCATTATATAGACTGTATGTATTGCTGATAACGATTTACTCTTTCTACTGACTATAGTTTTATTGTTTAGATAACAACATATCTGTAACTCACTACTACTAGCTGTGTATTTGCTTTGTTACAGGCTACAGCCTATTTTAAATCACAACTAAACACTGAAAACTCAATAATCCTACAGACGATGTGCCATAGAGTAAGTAATCATTCAGGAAATCACCTTAAGATAATAATAATAATAATAATAATAATAATAATAATAATAATAATAATAATTCTTTACATTTACATAGCACTTTTCTTAATACTCAAAGAGCTCTCCATGCAAGGAGGACCTGGGACACGAACCCATGGTGGTACAGCAGGCTCTCTTTGAAATTGAAATACACCAGGTTGGTCCTATTGTTGCTGGTGAAATTTCAACTGCTGGATTGTCTGGTGAACAGTCAGCTCCTGTAGTTGACAAGGCGATAGCATGGCTTTTACATATACAGTCCCTATCTGCTTGAGCACTTTCTGTCTGCATGTCTGAATTAATGGAATCAGTTGTGCAACTCCCGTTATGAATGGTCTTCCATTTTTCCAGTCCATCCCCAGTAGCCCAGTTAAGGACTGATAAAACTACATTATGGCCACACCTTATAATCACTGAGCTCTCTCCAATACAGCAGAACTTGCAATCATGTTGAGCAGTGAGCTGATAGAGGAAAGCAATGATTTAATGTATGTTTGAAGTTAAGGAAGGAATAGAGGCCTTTCCATCTGTTTCTTGAGTGCACATAAGCCCAACCTTTTGGTTGACCATTGGTGCAAAGTTCTGTCCATCAATGTTACTTATCTTTGAGTTATGGTTCATTGTTCGAACTTGGGGGCCCAGTTTTTGCCTCTGAGAGATGTCTCTGCTATGTTGCATTGTCTGGTATCGATCATCTTACCAAAGAGAGGGCCACTGACAAAGAAGCTGATATTAAAAGAGTCTTGCAGCAGCTTGTTAAGCCAGGACTTGGAATATAATGGCAGTCTATTCAATAATGACACATATTAAAGCCTCTTCATTTCTGGAATTATTTTTATTCTTCTATATTCCTTATTAATAGTTTCTTTTTTTTTTTTATATAATTACAAGAAAAAAGGCAATTGATCTTGACACAAAACATGAAGGTGCTCAAGCAGTATGAGGGAGGAAAGAAAGTGAATGCGATCAACTGTGACTTTAAGTTATCCCACTCTAACTGGTGTTCACCGCACATACTATGCTGTTGTGCTTTAGAATTGAATCCAGTTAACCTCCGAAGCTTCTACGATGTGATTCGTACAAATCGCCATATTTATTATTAACAGGCTGAAATGTTACAACAGAAAGTATGAATGCTTGAACTCTTCCGGTGCAATTCCTCCTCTCATAGTAAACACAATGAACACTGGTAAAGGCTAATACTGAAGATGTCACATAACACAGACAAAGAAAGGATTTGTGAAGCAGTTTAAAGTTCAGCACCAATGCAAGCAACTGTAATAATGAAACAAAAGAATAAAATAAAAACAAAATTCACAAAGAAAAAAGACAGAAATTCTACACAATGTGCTAGGAATGATGATAAAAAAGAATATAAAACAAACAATATGACTTAAGGGACTTATTATACAATACTATATAAGTGGTCAGTTTTGAATACATATACTGGTCCATCTTATGTCTACTGCGGTGGGCTGGCGCCCTGCCTGGGGTTTGTTTCCTGCCTTGCGCCCTGTGTTGGGTGGGATTGGGTCCAGCAGACCCCCGTGACCCTGTAGTTAGGATATAGTGGGTTGGATAATGGATGGATGGATGGATCTTACGTCTAGATCGACTTATGACCGGTCTATTAGAAAAGAACTAATGACTAACAAGATGACTACCTGTACTTCATAATCTCAGATGCCGTTTCTGTAATTTATGCTGCTCTCTACTATCCATACACCCATTGCACGCTCTTACTGTCACACTGGAGATTAGAACATATCTTACCCTAACAGCTGACACCCCTTGCCGCACCTTTTGACTCTGAGTTATTATTTGATTGCATTATTTTTGGCACAATTAAAGTGTGGTCTTGAGTAGAAATGCAATAGACAAGGAGCAGCCGCTGAGCAAATTGCGATATGTTTGCTTTGTTTTTAGTTGCGACACGCAACTATGAACATGAATGAAAATGCAATATGCTTATGTTTTACCTTTTAAACTGACACAAACATTTTGTGATGTAACGAAAAACAATCGATCATTTGGTTGATATGTTTTAAATTATGATACGAGAACACTGTCCCAAAATTAAAGGCACCATGTGCATGTACATTACATTTCAATCTAGTTAACCCATTGGATTGCATTTAAATTTTTCACATATAATCTTTCATATGATAGAAGGGGATTCTTTCCTTGGCCAGTGGGAGCTGGGTGGCCTTGGAGCCCCTGCAGATTTTCTTTTTTCTCCAGCCTAACTGAAGTTTTTTTTTGTTTTTTCTATCTTCCTGGCCATCTGACCTTACCTTTTGATTCTTGTTGTTTATTTTTTAATATTTTGTCTAATCTTAATTGTGTTTTTAATGTCTTCTAAAGCACTTTGAGCTACATTGCTTGCTTGAAAATGTGCTATATAAATAAATGTTGTTGTAGTCGTTCAAAATACAGTGCAACATAAAAGTAGACAAAACAGTAAACAAAAATGTTCTCATTAAAAAAATAAAGTGAGGAAAAGGAACCTTGCGGCCACTCTGAGCTTTCTTACAAGGATCCTGTGTCCTTCTCTTGCCTACATCCCAAGTACATCCCCTTCTCACATTTTGCTCCTCACTCTGTCTCTCTAGATCCTGACTGCTTCATCTCCTCTGTTGAGATTTTGGTCCACACTCTATTCCTGACTCAAGACCTTGGGCATGAGATGTTTTTTTAAGTCCCTTCTGGGGTTACTTTTGGTGAAACCCCAAAATTACCTCTGGAGTCAGGCTCAGCTTTACTTTTGGGCACCCATTTAACATGGCGCCAGTTGTGCCCTGACACTCTTAAGCCTTCTTTTGTGCTCAACAGGCAACTTGTTCCTTCGATTTTTAAAGTAGTGTACTGTGGGAACATTTGGATGGCAATAAATAATAAACATGATCTTTAATAATTAAATTTGGCCTCATTAAATAGCCTACCATTGACTTCACTTATTGCTTGAGTTCAGAGAGTGGTAATTAATATTGAAAGATTCATAAGAAGAGGACTGTGATAATGTTGTTATTTTAATAAATCTGTTTGTCTTTAATACACAATTGTGCAAAGATTTTTAATAGTATTTGAAGGTCATGTAGTCTACTTTTGATTTTTTTCACTTTCAGTTTATAGCAATTTATAGCTATTTGTAATAACAACAAAATTCATGCACATTCTTCACTTGAAACTTGTCTTTCATTTTTCATAAAACAAAAACAACAACTACTGTAATAATAATAATAATAATAATAATAATAATAATAATAATCCATAGGAGTACCACAGAATCCGAAAAATAAAATTAAACAATGAACACCAAATTAGGGCTGTATTGCTAGGCTTTGAATGCATTACTGAAGACCGATTTTGTTTAAAGTCAAATATAAAAGTCTCCCAAAAGAGTCTACGGTTAAACTTATGTTAAAACTTGGTAAATATCATCGTTCATTGTTCATTAGCTACTATTTATGACTTGTTTGATGACAATCTTCATATTTGCTCCAGGCAAAGTTATAGTCAATAGCTGGCTTCTCATTTGAAAAACTCCCTGACATTATAGCGTTCTCTGCAAGAGGAATCATGAGTCACTGTTTACAGATGACTGTTATATTTCAATTTCTTTGAATTTTGTTATACTGAGCTACTCAGTTTATTTCAAGGACCTAAATTACATTTATATGGTGTGGCAGACTACCAGGGACCTTGCCCCACTGGGATGCCTGGAGAAGGGAAGGACTGGGAGAGGGGCAATATTTTCCCTGGGGTGTAAGAGGGCAATGGATTACATCAGGGTCACGGATGGAGAGCTTGGAAGCTCAACCCTGTTGGGGTCTGTGGCCACCACCAGGGGCGCCTGGATGATCACGGAGCACTGGATGGCAGCACTTCCGCCACACCAGGAAGTGCTGCAGTAGGTTCATCAGGGCACACCTGGAGCACATCCAGGTGCAACATTAAAGGGGCCGCCTTACTCCATTCAAACTTGCGAGTGGAGGAGTAGAGGCGGCAGGAGACTTGTGAGCTGAAGTACTGTTTGGTGCACTGTGCTGTGAGAAGGATGAACTGTGAATAAAAACGTGCATGTTTTGGACATCTGGCTGTCTCAGTGTCTGTCTGTGTCCAGGCTTCTTTCACAATGGTTATAGATTATGGCTTTGATAAGATTATGACTTTGCTGTCAGTATCACAGAAGACTACTCTTCTAGTCAGGACGATATAAATTCAAGGGCTCTTGGAAGATGGGGTCTCAGTCAGAGAAACTATATACCATATGAATGAGCTCCCTCACCAAGACCTGCTTGATAAAGCTGAAAGTTTAGAGAAGCTGCTGAGGCTTAAAAGGCAGATGTTACACCTATTGTCTGTTGCTCTACTGCACATTCATTGACATTGGCAGTAAATGGGATGACCCGGTTGGCACCCCAGCTTTTCTTTGCCTTTCAAATAATATCTATACTCTAATGCATCTGGAGTGGACTTTTCCAACATGTTTTAGCAGCATGACTAGTTTTTTAGTATTACTTGATAGGGGAGGATTTTGAACTTATGGGCCTTAACCATCTTTATTTCAGTTTGTTTTATACAAAGTAGGTTTGCAGTTATCAAATACCTAGGAGTCTTCTTATTCCGTAACCGGCCTCCTTCACTGGCAAGAATCACTGTGCCCTTCAGGTTGAGCCTTCAGATTAAAATGGTCAAATGAGCCGTGTGAATGACTTCAGACAAATTTGCCAAATATCACCTGGTACTGGGTAAGTGGATGAGGAGAGATGTTGCAAGCAAATCAGAAACCAATACTATTTTTTTTCTTTATTTTTGTCTAAAACCAAAATAAGCTAAAAACTTAAAAACAATTAATGCCTAAAATGAGAATAAGCCAAAAATAGCCACACTTTTGTCTGGGGCCAAAAATGAAACACTGCTGCATTCAACAATTTGCATTTTGTGCTTAAGTAGGATTAAAAACTACACATTCTTTTTTGCAGAAAGAAAACTAAAAAGATGAAAGTAGCATCTTTGAACATTAGGATAGGAAAGACAAGTATATAGTCAGAAATAAATCTGGAGCTATGATTATAATTATCTTCACTAAGAACCTCAACCTTTCAGGAACATTATTAGTTTTGTCATGAATTGTTTATATTTTTATTATTATTTTTATGATGTTGACTTTTCATCATTTTGTGTCTTGAATACCACACATTGCTATGCACATGATGACAAGATCTCAGTACAACAGATTGTCTGGTTTCTTCTTACTGTTATTACGTTTCTTATTTCTGGATTAAATGCACTGTCACAATAACAGTCAAAAGACATTGAAAAAGGTTTAGGGCAGCCACCCGTATATTGTGCCCTGGCTGCAAATGGGTAATTCGGTTTGAGTTTTCACAGGTTTGAGTTCAAAACAGAACTGATTTTAGAATGGGAATATGGTGGCTTTAAAGGCTGGGGCAGGAAGTGATATAATTGGGACGGAACAAGAAGTGATGTCATCAGGACTGGAAGTGACGTCATTAATGGCGCCGGAACCAGAAGTGATGTCATCATAGGCCCTGGACCCTAGAGGGATTTCCCGTTGATGGTCTGCAGATGATTGAGAGAGAAAGTCAGTGCAGCTCGCCACCCCCTGGTCTGGTGTGGTACTGCTATTATTCAGGCCCTCTAGCTGCCTCCTGATCGCACGTGTGTGACAGAGTATAATTGGGAATACGCCAATGTATATTAGTTTAATATTTATGTAGTGAAAAAGGTGTATCCTTTTGTCCATGGAGTAATTGCAACACACTTTTGAGGGCCTTTCAAGTGTTTTCACCTTTTTTGTGTGCGTTTTCAAATAGTTAAAAAATAAGTTGATGTCTTATGAACAACAACAACATTTATTCATATAGCACATTTTCATACAAATAATGTAGCACAAAGTGCTTTACATGATAAAGAAAGAGAAAAAAGGGAACACTAATTAACATAGAATAAAAGTAAGGTCTGATGGCCAGGGAAGACAGAAAAAAAAAAAAAAAAACACTAGACGGATGGAGAAAAAATAAAAAAATAAAATTGCAGCGACAGAGCAAACAATTCTTAACTAGGAAGAAAAGCAAAAGTCAATTTTGAAAAGTACACATAACAAAGGTCTTTTTTTGCATATTTGGATACCCTGAAACTGCCCGGGCTGACCTTTATATTGTCACTAGTATGACTTCACAAGTGAAGTGTGACCTGGAGAATGGTTAACATGGAGGTGACAGAGCAAATGTCTCAAAGTGATGGGGCCCAAAAGAAAACAAAGAATACTGCATAATTTAAACTTTGCCAAGAAGCTTTTAAGTAAAAAAGTAATCTGAAATTCTAAATCTTTGAGTCCAAAATGTCTGATTAGACCCAGAGATCACTGAAAATCATATGGGAATTCATATAAAAAATGATTAAATCCTGCTGATCATACAGTGGATTCAGAAAGTATTCAGATACCTTCATTTTCTGCACAGTTTATTGTGTTATATAATTATTTAAATGGATAAATTTGCAATTCATGCCCATCAATCTACACTCGATAGCCTATAAAGATATGTTTTCGGAAAGGTTTGCACATTTATTAAAAATTGAAAACTCTCATTTATATATTAAGTATTCAGACACTTAGCCCTGGAACTTCAAATTGTCGTCAGCTGCATCTGAGTTAGATTATTTATCCTTGAGATGTGGCTGGAACTTGATTGGAGCCCACGTGTCAAATTGAAATGATTGAACATCATTTAGAAAGGTATGCTCCTGTGTATATAAGGACCTCACACAGAATGTCAGGACTAAGTCAAGCCATGAAGTCATGAAGTCTAAATTACTCTCCGTAGACATCCTTGATAAAATTGTGGAGAGGCATGGATCAGAGCAAGGGTATAAAAACATTTCTAAAGCTTTGAGTGTTCTCAGGAACACTTCTTGTTCAAACACTTCTTCAATTTCACTGTCTTGCTCCACTGACAGACTGAGGAGATCGTTCCTCCCCCACACTATGCGACTCTTCAATTCCACCCGGGCGAGTAAATGCTAACATTATTCAAAGTTATTGTCTGTTTTTACATGCATTTTTATTACTCTTTAATTTAATATTGTTTTTTGTATCAGTATACTGCTGCTGGATTATGTGAATTTCCCCTTGGGATTAATAAAGTATCTATCTATCTATCTATCTATCTATCTATCTATCTATCTATCTATCTATCTATCTATCTATCTATCTATCTATCTA
>JANRMT010062854.1:130571536-130626207 GCA_026402145.1 Polypterus bichir lapradei | reverse complement strand
TCATCACTCACAACAGTGACAAAACAATTACATTGACAATCATGTTATGTTATTTTCAAAATGTTTCCTTTTCTTTTTCATTGCTTCTTTAACACACTACTTCTCCGCTGCGAAGCGCGGGTATTTTGCTAGTTATTAATAAATTTGCAAATCTTGCCAAGCACCCACAACACGATTTAATAAAGTCAATAGCATATCTTATGCATCTGCCATGACTTGATTTCAGAGTTGTTTAGCCTTGTTAAGCAGCAGAGATCAGTGAGATGAGGGCTAAGCTACAGAAAAAAGGAGAAGCTTGGGGGGGGAGTCAAAAAAATATTTTTAAATATTTACTTGATTTTTTGCATGAGTATTAGCCTTGGCAAACCAAAGAATTGTTCATTTTGGAGAATTAGTGAAAGCCAACTACATTAACATTTCACGCACTCTTAAATATAATCATTTATAATAATTTACTGGGTTGTGTGGTTGCTCATAGAAGAACAACAACATTTATTTATATAGCACATTTTCATACAAATAATATAGCTAAAAGTGCTTTACATGATGAAGAAAGGGAAAAGAGTCAAAGTGAGAATTAAAATCAGAGAACACTAATTAATAGAAAAAAAGTAAGGTACGATGACCAGGGAGGACAGAAAAAACAAAAAAAAACCCCAGATAGCTGGAGAAAAAATAAAATCTGCAGGGGTTCCAGGCCATGAGACCGCCCAGCCCCCTCTAGGCATTCTACCTAACATAAATGATCAGTCTTCATTGTATTCAGGGTTCTCATGGAAGAACTTGATGATGACGGTCACATGGACTTCTGGTCTTTAATCCATCAATGTAGGGACATCATGGTGCTTTGATTAGGTGGTGGTGGTGCAGATCACCACCACAGAAAACTGGAAAAAGAAGTACAATTGAACAGAAGAGAGAGTAGAGGTTAGTACGGATTTTGGAGCCACCATGAATAGTAATGATAATTAATTAAATATGCAGAGCATCATGATTTAATTAAGATGAAGCTATGAGAAAGCCAAGTTAAAGTAATGTGTTTTCAGCAGTGTTTAAAAGTGCACGACTGTATTTGCCTGGCGAATTCCTATTGGCAGGCTATTCCAGATTTTAGGTGCACAACAGCAGAAGGCCGCCTCACCACTTCTTTTAAGTTTAGCTCTTGGAATTCTAAGCAGACACTCATTTGAAGAACCATTGCTTGACAAAGTATCCTTTAATTCTGGGAAGGATCCTTTGAATATTAATTCATTTTTTGAAGCTGGACTTTTGTGTTTTGAAAAATGTCCTAATATGTAGAAAACAAAAACCCTGAAATCTTTATTGTATGATAGATTGCCAAGGAGGACACTAAGACATTCAGAAAACCTAGACTAAGCCTGTTTTACCATATGTATGCAGTAAGAGTTCTTTTAAAATCATGGGCCATTGTTATTTTACAGATCTATAACCCTTTACTTGGACCCGTCATTTGCGCGATAGACATATGCGCGCCGACAAAATAGCGCCGATTAAAACGCGCCGTCAAAATCGTGCCGACAAAATCGCGAAAGTTTCATTAAATATGAATTACTAGTTTAAAGCATATATAATAATGTTTATTTTAGAAGTCAATATTATGAGACGCGGCATGCCATCAGCATGACACGCAGATAGTCCTTAAGATCACGCCCTGCATATGTAGGGAGAATTGCAGCAAGGGCGTCCCACTCTCTTGGCCTCCCTCGCGATTTTGTCGTGGCGATTTTGTTGGCGCGCATTTGTCGAAAACCAGTTAGCGGGTTTGTCGGCGCTCATTTGTCGGTCGCGGTTTTGTCGGGGCACGGATGTCTATCGCGCTTTTGTCGCTGAACCGTTATTTACTGTATGGAGCCTGATATGGATCTAAATAAAGGTTTGGGAACCATCATATAAAAGGGTCCTTTGGGGAACCAAAAATGATCCTCCTATGGCATCACTCTGATCTACTCTGGCCTCTTCATTTTTAGGAGTGTAGTAAACTAGGTGACAATTATGCCTTCCCTGATTATTACCTCTATCATTAGACAAATTAATAAATAAGTTAATTACCCTTCTAATATTTACACATGATTATGTCTCCAGAAGTTTTTTTTAAAAGATTGAGTAGGATATTTTTTGTAAAGAAACCTGAAAATTTATTCAGAAGTGAAAGATGCAGTTGAAATAACCTTATTCCTAAGATAAGAAATGTGTTGAGAAAAAAAAATAAAAATATGTTTATTATGTCTTCTTGGAAAGAGTCCTGATTCTTAATTAAGTTCTGTCTAAAAACAGCAGTCTTTTGTGTATCTCT
This sequence comes from Polypterus bichir lapradei, assembly GCA_026402145.1. NCBI lineage: Eukaryota > Metazoa > Chordata > Cladistia > Polypteriformes > Polypteridae > Polypterus > Polypterus bichir. The sequence goes on along the minus strand of JANRMT010062854.1, from coordinate 130,623,893 downwards.
GTTGCTATTTCAGTAGCTCTGCACAGACTGATTAGACTCAGGCCCCTGAATTGGATGAACTGATTGAATGGACATACGAGCAGACTGAATGATTATGTGACGTGCCACTTAAACCCTTCAAGTCCATCTCAAAGTGCTGAAGCAGTCCATTTGCTATTAAAGTCTGTTGTCATTTTATATGCTTTATTTTTGTATTGTATCACCAAGACAACTGAATTCTTTTTTTCATACAGCCCACCATAAAACAAGCATAGATTCAATAGAAATAACAGCTTACACAACATGCACTTCACAATGATTCAATAGATTTATTGTCCAGGAGAAATTACTCAACAATTTTTTCAGCCATCTGCCAAAGGAACATGACTGCTAGGGCAAAGATGCTGGGAGAGCCAGACACATATCGCATCTGGGGTAATTCAAAGAAAACCTTGACATACATCACTGTGGTATAGTTGGTCAGCCTTCCTCCTCAGACTGCAACAGCAGGCAGTGGCAACAGCTGAATGCTTGGACAAAATCCCCTGTGATTAAGCCAGATGTTTCCATTGATAGCATATAACCCAAAAAAAACTCTGTCTTTTCTTTTTGTATATCTCTCTCTTTCTCTCTTCCAATTAGATCAAGTCACTTTGAAGTTCAGTTTCTTCCTGACAGTGAGTAAGACTAGAGTAGGTGTTCGTAGCTATTGGATCAGAGTCTGCTGAAAGGGACATACATTTTATTCATTAAAAAGCAGACATAACATACGGTACATCTCCATCTCACAACTCCTTTGAAGAAGGGTTTGCAAGTTCAGCTTCTTTAAGCATTGTGAATGTTAGCTATTTCATACTCTTCTAATAGCTGGAAACTTAAAAAAAAAATTAGTATGATCATATTATTTCCAATTTTTTTCCTTAGGTTTGAATAAATATGCCTTTGATGGACAGGCCTGAACAACAAAGATACAGGGTTTTAGACTCCATAAAATATCTCCTCCTTACAATAGAAAATTGTTAATTTAGCTCACGTAGCCAAATTATCTAGGCACTCAAATTTGCATTAAAATAACAACATGAATAAATGTGAAAAACAGTGATGGATACTGTACTGCAATCTGAAAATTTTCCTAATTTTTTAATTATATATAATGATCATGGGCAGAACATTGGTGCAATGCTTAATGTTGCTTCCTCATTGGAAAAGAATCCTTGCCCAAGCACTGTTTCTGTAGAGTTATCCTTTGCACATCAACTATATGTGGCTTTATCTTCAAGTACTCCGTGTAACCCTAACCTGAGTACTCTCCTTAAAGTGTACAAGCTAGATTAATGAATTGTCAGTTGTAAGCTGACCAAGTATGAGCAAGGGAATCCTGCTAGGGACTGATCTACCATGCTGGGAGTGATCCTACTGTGCACCTTATGGTGCCAGGATAAGCTCTGGGTCCTGCTAATCATGATTGGGGCTAACTTACCCAAGAAGAAAGAAAGATGTATATATGGATCGGTTATTGTGAGACAACAAATTCAACTTTAAATATAGCTCATCCCTTCCATAATAAAAACACTGCAGTTGTATATTTCATTGAACTAGTTACATATTTCCCCTTTTGTACTGGCTGTTCAGCATGCTTTTTCATTCATTGGACTTTAATTTGTACATTTTAATTTACACTTAATTTGTACTTCTTTCTTTCTTTGTATAATTTTAGAGCCATCTAGGACTGGCCCAAACTTGTAGTTGGCCCTATACAAGCCCTAAACAGTATTTTACAATACACAAACACCTAAAATGCAAAACAATGCATTACATTATATACTTAAACAACTCCTGTTTGATCTGTAAAGTTTTTGGGTGAACTACTGACACAGTTGTCTGAATATATGTCCACAATTATAGCGAAAATTTTGATATCAGACTGAAAAACGAATATGCTACTAGCATTGAAAGCAATATGGGGTAGGATACATTTTCATATATTTAAATGACACAAAAATTCAAAACAACTGAGAATTAAAAAAGTGTTCCTTTGCAGCTGAATAACAATAAATATAAATAAACACATATAAATAAAAATAGTAGTCACACAATAATCTCTATGAATAACAATAGTGAAAATACAATAACTGCAAATAAAAAAAAATAAAAAAATGTAATAAATAATACAATATTGTAAACAGTGTGAGTGGAGGTGGAGTCAGACCAGACAGCAGTATATATAGTCATAGGTATAAAATCAAATCAAAATAAAATTTTGTCACATACAAGTTATATAGGGTGGTCCAGATCTAATTATGCAATTTTCATTATGCTATAACTTATTAAATTTATTACATAGAAAATCACCCGAAAAATCCCAGACCATCGAGAAGTGTGCAAACTGATGACATGAAGAATCGTCTTCGCGCCGAATTGGAATCGTCCCCGCATAAATCAAAGTCATCCAGACGATCTGGATCTGCATAATTAGATCTGGACCACCCTGTACATACAGTACAATGTGTAGTGAAATGCTTAGCTGCTCAGCTTAAATGGCCGTGCCTTTAAGAAGAGTAAAAGAGGGCAATAACAGTAATATATGACTTATGAATACCAAAAATCATTAATAGAGCTTTAAATATGTGACAAATAATAAGTAATCACAAAACTTAATATCTTAATGTAAGTTATCATCAGGACATCATGTAGTTCTAAATACTTTGCCTTTTTCAAGGGGAAAAGCTTCTCAGTCTGTCTGAGCTGGACTTCAGGTAGCAAAAGATTTTACCTGATCGCAGCACAGAAAAGAGGCTGTTGATAGGATGACTGGAATCATTGATCATATTCTTTGTCCTGGACTGACATCGCTTAGTGTAGATGTCCTTGTAATTAGGGAGTGCGCACAAAATGATTCTTTCAGCTGACCACGCGACTCTCTGCAGAGCCTCCAGGTCCTGCTATATGCTGCAATACTTCCTGCCAGAAAACTTTGAATGGTGGATACATAGAAATTTTTTAGTAAGTGGGAGGGCAGCCTGAAATCCTTGAGGTGTCTGAGATGGTAAGGAGATTGTTACATCTTCTTTACCAAAGTGATGTGTTTGCACCAGATTATACCCGCTGTGATGCAAACACCAAGATATTTGAAACTGTCTACCCTTCCCACCTGGGTATTAATGCTGAGAGGGTGTTTGATCCCTAAGACCACAATTAGCTTCTTTGTCTTACTGACATTCAGGAGTAGACTGTTGTCCTGACACCAGTATGTAAAGCTCTGCACTTCATCCACTTCATTCCAGCCAGTGAATATCATTTTTAATGTTGAAGGAAGTGTTCTCAAGTAGATATTTAACATAAATCAATTTCTTCTATTGGTTAATACTGTATGTCCATATTTTTTGAGCACAGATGATTGTTTCTTTGTTAGAAGTTGGAAGTACACATAAATCAAAGGTTAAAACAGTTACAGATTCAGCATAATACACACAGAAGACTATTTTTGCACCATATATTAAGTAATAGTAATAATAATGTATCAGTGCATTTCAATGTTATACATGTGGAAGGATAAATGTTGAAAAATATTTTCTTCTTTTCTGTACTTTACATAAATGATTTGCCTGTTCATATGTAGTATATTTTGATATTGACAAATGAATGCTGTCAATGCCTTCTAAAGATTCAAACTAGATCATAATTTTAAAGACTAAAGTCTAAACAGGCAAGCATTCTCTATCCAAAGTGGCATAAAGAAAAAAATTCTCATTTTACTCTTGTTCTCAGTCTACAAACCAAAATATATGAACATTACTGTAACATTAATTCTTGTTAAAATTGGAAAAAAACATTAAAGCCTGTTTGCATCCCCATCTCTGCTCCTGACTCATGCACTCTTTTTGGTGACATCCTTGACATTTGGTCACATTGCAACATAGGATCAGAGAATTAAACCTTTTAACTGTTGAGCACAGACTACTTTGGGCAGAGCTTATCCAGTTCTTCAAAATTCTCAAAGGCATCAATGATGTTGATCCAAGTAAATTCTTTTGATTAAATAGCTGATTGAAGGCTGAAGCCAGAAACCACTTCTTCAAACAAAGCATCATGGGGATTTGGAGCAAGCTGAAATTGAAGCAGAAACCTTAACATCTTTAAGAAGTATCTGGATGAGATAATTGGGATAGCTTAGCTAACCAAAAAAGCTTCATGGACTAATCAGATCCTATAATTGATCAAACTTCTCATGTTCTTATATTCTTAGTGGAATTTTTGAGATTGCAGCTTACTCATGTGTTAACTCAATATTAAAAGTAATTTCCTATGAGACCCAACAGCAATGGAGCCCCAAGCTGCCACTTATGTTGCTTATTATGTAAGGTTGGGTCTGAGGCCAACAGACCTGCCTTGTCTAAGGTTCCCCTAATATCATAGCTGGCCATCTCATGTTTCAGCTCCTCCAGTAATCCAATTCTTAGGACTGCATTGTTTCAGATTGCTTCACTTGCTTTTTATATTAATTAATGATTTTCTCTTAAATAAAAGTTTGTCATTGATGACTCAGCTTCTGCTTATTCAAATACTGGGCAAGACTCTTTTATAAATTAAAATCTTAACTCTCTACAGCTTTGATGAGTCCTGCTGAACCTGACAATAGCGCATTGCAGAGGTGCACCTAGTAATTTAGAGATGTACTGTATAATGAAAGGTATATTTGATTATTTATTTAAAAAATGTCTGAATTTTGTGAGCTATTGCTAGTGAAGTGTGGAGTGAAGCAAATTAAATTTGTAAATTATATTATAATGCATGCCCTGGAACTAGCATCCAGCCATGTCTGCCACCACCAACTGTAACGGAAACCCTCTCACCAACATTGCAGATTTCAATAACTATGAAAGATGTCTGGATTACAGAATAACTCATTCTGGGTAGGGAATTTTAAATTTTTTTGAGATGTCATATCATGATTTTTTTTTTTGTGGAAAGTGTACTTGCAAATGAATTTCTTTTATTTTTCAGGATCAAGAACATTTTCTACTAGAATAATTATACTGAGTCATTTACACAATAATCTTTTCTTCTATTTCCAAAAGAAGATGCAAGGACAAAATATGAATCAGAAAGTCACGATTAAGAAAATCTAAATCAAAACACTTCTAAATAGCTTTTGCTCAGAGGAGAGCTAATTTCTAGTGCTCTCTGTCTGTCTGATGCAGATAAATCTGTGTTTTCCAAAATGGCTGCTGTGAAAACTCATGTATGCTGGTAACATGCTATGGGGTGCAAAATCTCTTAATTAATACAGAAATATAATTTTGTGAAAACATAAAAAATGCAATAATGGCAAGATATGGCTTCTTATTCACCATATAGCCACGTTGCTGGTATGTGAGAACATGATATGATGTGGCTTCTGATTGCATCAGTCTTTTTAAGGAACCTGCCCCAGAATTGCAAAACGAACCAACAACAAGTAAATTAGATTTGATTACTCTTTATAATGCATATCAATGCACTCTCCTCCATAAAGCATATGCATCAAAAAAGTAATGCTATAAAGGTAGTGGAAAAAATAAACTGTCACAAAGTTATCATTTTGGCACACACAAAACACAACCTCCCTATCGTTGTATCCTTTCTAGTGCATAAAAAATTAGCAAAACCCCAGACTCTACATAAATTGCAGCAGGGCTGACAGTTGGGCTAGAGTTCTCTAGGTAATGACCCAAAGGCACAGTCCTTAAGAGGAGATGTTAATAATCTTTCCAGATGATATTAATTCCACACTTACACGTCACTCTTACCATCTGGCCTTTGCTCTGCTCATGACTCCTACTGTGTGTTTTTGAGTGCTATTGATTTTGTCTAGTTTTGTTTGACAGCAACTACAGCAATGTTTATTTTTAGATATTTTCATACATAAAAAAGTGAAGCTTAAAGTGCTTCATAAAAAATAAAACAAAAATTACAATCATAAAGAAATTAAATAAACAAGTCATTGATGGAATGAATCATATATAGAATGGTTCACCAACAAAAGCGCGATAGACATATGCGCCACGACAAAACCGTGATGGACAAATGAGCGCCGACAAAACCGCTAACTGGTTTTCGACAAATGCACGCCAACAAAATCGCCACGACAAAATCGTGAGAGAGGCCAAGAGAGTGGGACACGTACGTGCGCATTATGTACACATTATGTGCTAAGTTATAACTGTTATAACTGCTGATGGCATGCCGTGAACAAATAACTCAGTTGAGGGTTGGCATAGCGCGTCGTATTACCAGCAGTCAGGCAGCCCAGCAAGTCTAAATACGCTCAAATATCAAGAAGTCTTGCTGCAATTCTTCCTACATATGCAGGGCATGATCTTAAGGACTATCTGCGTGCCGTGCTGATGGCATGCCACGTCTAATAATATTGACTTCTAAAATAAGCATTATTTAAAGTCTAATAATTATAGTGGCACAAGTCAGAATATGATTTGATGATACAGTTTATGATTCAAACAGATTGCTGAGAAGAGGAAAACAAAAATTCTGGATGTAGAAAATCAACTTCTACTGTTTTGATTGTGCTCTTCTGTAAATTGTTACTTACATAATTTTCTCATTTTTTGTGTTGGGCTGTTTCTTACATTATTAAACATGTAGATTCCTAATATACATTTCATTTTGCTGTATCTTATTTCTATATTATTTTATAGATTATGGACATATTTATTATTTTGGAAATCATTTCCTCTCTTTTGCTCTTGTTATGGATGCTGCCATTTTGTGTTCCCACTGCTGCAACGCACTGTGCAATTGCAGGGAGTACGTCCTCAGGAGTTCCATCCAATGATTTTATTAACACATAGGATTATAAACTGGCATAAGGAGGCAATTGTCATCCAAGTACTGTCTTAATTTCTAAGTGTTTCAGGTTTTAAATTAAAGCTACACTTTAACAAGATTACTTTCTTCCTACCATTTTGGGGTTTGCTCTGGTTTACACAAAAGACACGACTGATTTGTCTGCTTTTCTACTTTAGCACATTTTTGGTGTTGTTTCTTTCGTCTGACCTCTCATTAATTGCCCTTGTGGCCTGCCTTTAATCCATCATGGCAGTGTACCTGGGGGTTCTAAGGCCAAACAACCACACAGCTTCCTGGGCATTCAATTAAACATAATTATGGTAAATTTATACATTACTGTTATGATAGACCAGTGCTTCCCAAACTCAGTCCTGTGGAACCTTGTGGATGCAGGTTTTTGTTCCAACTAGATTCATAATCAGTGACAACGCCTGATAGTACTGATCTCATTTAATTAGTTGGTATTTTTTTTCTTTTATTCTACATTCAGAAAAGTACAACAGGATCATTTTTACATTTATAAGACATTTAGAAATATTTGTGCTTTTGCTATAGATTGAAATGCTTAACTCTGTTTAGTTGATTTCATTGTATTTTGACCTTTCTCTGTGCAGTTTGCTCCCTTTGTTGTATCTTATTAATGACAATTAAAAAATGAGCAGAGCAGACACGCTGGCAAACAACACTGAATAATCAAAGGTTGCTTCTATTTTAGCGTCAGACCCACTAATTAGTAAATAATTGATTAATTAAACAATTAGAACAACTGGAAAAGCAGAATGAAAATCAAGATGAAAATATTGTTAAAAAGAAAAAAAAAACATTATTCCCATATAACTGCCTGGTACATTTTAATACTGTATATTATTTTTTGTTTTTACCAAAATCAGTTTTTTAATTTTTATATTGTTCCCAAAATAAAGAACTTGGGAAATAACAGTTCACTTAATTAGCCCAGGAGTCCAATTAAAAACAGAAGCTGGTTGGAACAAAAACCTGCAGCCAGGACAGAATTTGGGAAGCATTGTGATAGGCCATCATAGAGGTGTCAATAATAGTTGTAACATCCAAATCCTTCCTAACATCAACAGCGGCTGCAGAGTGCTTTGGCCAGGTGGCAGCAGTGCACGGTAGCACCACAAAGTTCCAGAAAGAGAAAACAAAGAAAAACATAATGATTAGCAACTGGAAAAATTGTCTTTAATCTGGACTGTCTAATTGTTGAACTCTATGAAAAATGGCTATGCCCATCATTGTGAATAGAAGCTCACAATCAAAGCTAACAATGTTACGATTATACAATACTGACAACGTGGGGTACGAGTTAATCACATCTCATTGAACCTATCAAAACGTGACTTATGAGATAAGTTAAAGATTAGGATGCACGAAGACAGGAAGGTGAAAGATTATTCAGAGGTTTATCAATATAACTAAATTGGAACCGTAAAAGGGAGAGAGGGTCTGAACTGACCTCAAGGGGCGTGGTTTCCTTCCGTTCCGTCTCGGCGCTGGTGGATGACGTATCAGCACACGACGGCCCGGGAGTTGCCACGTCACTCAGGGTGGCCGCTTCGTCTCTCTCTGCTGGCTGAGTACATGGCGTGGAGGCAGCTTGAGATGGCTCATCCCCGTCCATAACTAGGCCCAAATTAATCCCAGGAGTGGTATGTGTCTCACCGCTTTTGATGTTAGACCAGTCCCACCCTAGTATCACTGGGTGTGGAGGATCAGGGAGGATCGCCACGGTTAATTTCTGAACTGATCCTCCGTAACTGATGACACAAGCGACGGTTCTGTACCAGCGGTTTCTCCGTGGACACAGGTTATACTGGTCTTAAATTTCAACCACTGTTGCGGTAGCACAAATCGGTGGGCAACAATGGAAATGTTGCTGCCGGAATCAAACAGAGCAGAAGTTTTATACCCGTTAACGATCAGCACGCCTGTGTTTGGACCTGCCAACGGTTTTGTCAGAGCACACCAACCCCTCCTCCCCCCTCCACCTGCATTCCACCTCATTCCCAAGCGGTTTGCGCACCCGTGACTTCGGGGACGTTGGCACAAGCTCTGGGTTGTACAGAGGGGGGCTAGGTTTTGGGACATACTCCGTTTGAGTTTGACCAAGGGACAGTTCAGCTCCCCCAGATTGTGAGGCCTCCTTTGTATTTCTTCGAGCTCTATGAGCTCTGCCATGTTTCTGAATTGTTTACCCCAGACTGGCTGGGTGAAGCCCCGGGGTAGTGTGTCCAGAAGCAGGTAGCAAGCCACCTGCTCTATTATCTGTGAGGGCTTGTTTTCCTGTGGCCGTAGCCATTGCCCTACCTTTGCCCATAATGACCAGGCTTGTTGAGGGGTCGGCCGCTCTGGGTCGAACCTCCAGTTTTTCAGGCTACTCACCTGCCAGTCTGGGGCACCCCTAGGCGGAAATCGGGGCTCTGGCTTCACAGGGAGGCGGGCATTCTCCTTCGAGAGAGCATAAATAGCCCTCTTTGCCTCCCCCTTCCGACGCAGCCCAATTCTGTGAGCCCCTCCCGCACACTCCCTGGCCTGCCTAGGTTGCCTAGTGGAGCATGCCGGGGGCAGAGCCTGTACCGGGCCACTCCGAAACACGGGACACCCTCCCCGCCTGGAAACTCGGCCCCGGTACACTCCCACCTGGATGTGTTGCAGGTCCTGTCCCCTTCTTTTCCAGGACTTCTCCATCCTGCCGACTACGCCAATGTCACAAAATGAGACATAAACAGATAAAGGTTTGGGGCAGCCACCCGTATAATATGGTATCCTGGCTGCAAAGTCGTTTTTTATCAAATAAACAGCACTGATGTGCATACAACTGAGTCCAGAACAAGACTGAGGAAAAGGGGAAAAAGGGCAGGCTTTTAAAGGGGAAGACAGGAAGTGAGGTCATAAGGATTGGGCCCATGTTCTTCAATCATTGGTTCGAGCCCGGACGTGACATCACAGGGGCCGGAGCCGGTAAGGTCTCCTTCCATTGGCTCGGTCCCAGAAGTGACGTCAAGAGAGCCAGGTGGAATGTCCCGGGAATGGTCTACAGGAAAGGGAGAAAAAGAGTCAGTGCACTTTGCCACATCCCGGCATGCCTCAGAACTGCCTTCACTCAAGCCCTTTAGCTGCCTCCCATGCGCATGTGTGTGACAAGATACAAGTATATTACACTAAAAAATTCATAATAATTTAGTGCTCCTGATTGTAACAGAAGAACATATAACAGGTGCTGGTCCATCTGAGGACTTTATGAAGCATACAATTTATGCTGTTTAACTTTCTTTTCTGTAATCAATATCCCTAGGGTCCTAGAGTAATTTCACATGTTAAATTAAATACATTAAAATATTTAATGCAGTTAGAAATAAGTTCATTTCAAAATGATATTTACCCTACAGCTACACCTATCATTCAACAATCCTCAGACAGAAATAGTCCAATACACAGAGGTTCATAAGTTTGCAGACTGTTTTCATTTGATTCGACTACACTCCATTAACCGCAAATAAGGACTAAATTCATTTCAACGTAATGCCACCAGCAATATGTAAAAGCAACAAAAGTAATACAAAGTTGAAGAAGAAAATAATTTATGGCTTCCTAGCCGACATAATGAATAAACTCTAAAATAATGTAGTACACATATTGATTTCATCACATTAAAAATGTCAACATTTTTAAATAAAAATACCAGCTTCTTCTCAATAGTTAAAAATGTGAATTAACCACTTGAATATGTGACTATAACATATGTCATAAAAATTCTGAAACTGTACACACTGTAATCTAACTTAGCTCTAAAATTGTTAAACTTTTTACTTCATGACATAGCACATTTTAATACATTTAAATTATGCTTTATTATAATTACTGTTGATGAACTTTTACAATGGTAACCTCTGAGTATTTGTGTTTAAGTGTATCAAAAGTAAACTACTAATAAATAATGTAAACATTTATTGAACAACTCGCTGAATAAGTGCCCGGTGTTACCCTGACTATATTTAAATAATGGGTTAAGGTGAGAACGCAAATATTCATGCGATTTTTAAAACTTTGTCTGTTTTGTCAATGCTTGCTGAAATGCTAGTTTTCCAATCTGTCATTTACACTACCTCTCTAATAACTGTAAACTTCTCTGCTCTCATGACTAGAAAATTTGTTCTTTTTGTGTAGAATTGGATTCCATAATTCAACTAACTCCTTGCAGGGTTGAAATTGTGTATGGTTCTTATTTGTACAGGTACAAATTTAGTGTAGTTCATGAATAGATGTTTAATCTCACATTAGTAAACTGGATGACTTGTTGAACAATTGAATCTATGGACCGCAAAAAGCATCTACAGTAGGTGATGCTGATTGGATTCAATCAGTCCCAATAATTTCACGACAGACATCACACATGTTACAACATTTTTAATGAAAACTAATTTCTGGATCCATGATATTTGCAACTCTACTGACCCAATAAACTATCAAGCTGCTTTGAATTGTACAGGTGTAGCTTTAACCATCCATGAGGTACATCTAATTCTATTCCTGTTGTGTTCTACTTTGGATGTTGTTATTTCTTGCATTTTAAATGTGTACTTTCTCATTACTGTATGTACATGTATTTACTGTATGTAGAATAATTTTGTTAGCCACTTTGGATAATGGTATCAGAAAAACATCTGAATCATGAAGAATGTGGCTTCACTTTTACTTTTGTCCAGTATTTTGTTATTTAGCAAGTTATTTTACATTACAGTTTAGTTTTGAATATCTCAAACACCATTTTGTTTTTTGTGGTTGTGCTATTTTGGAAGCCAGTTGCCATGACACAATGAAGTGCTATTATGCAGCAGTTCCCAGAACATGTCCTTTTCTGTCATCATCTTAGCAACTGTGTATTAGCAAGTTCAACATGCCTTTCTGTTGTCCAAGATTGTGGATAAATACTTAAAGTACTTGTGGTACTTTTCTTAGTTTGTAAAATTTAGTTAAAATGTGCTCTTCTGTACTTCTAACTTTTGTTCTTGGTTGGTGTATTGTATTTAGGTGTTTAGATTTTTGACAATCTCCTGGCTTTGACTTTGCCTATTTTTGACTCATGTAAGGGATGGCCGGTAGCTCAACCCGGCCAGGATGCCCAGAGACTGGAAGAATGGGGGAAGATGGCAGCTTCCCTGGATTCACACAGGGCACTATGGGACATGCAGTGGGTGCCGCCAGGGAACGTTGTGGGACATTGGGAGACAAGGTTCTCACTTAGCCTGGAAGTACTAGAAGGTCATGGGAACGAAAGCCCAGGAGTACTTCTGGGCCAATAAAAAACTTGAGTTCTCCATCTGACCCGGAAGTGCTGGCAGGTCATGTGGATGGAAGAAAAGAAGCACTTCCGGGTAGTGGACTATATAAAGGACTGCTGAAAACCCAGCAAGGAGTCTGAGGTGGACAACACTTTCTGGGACGAGACAAAGAGAGAAAAAGAGTATTGTGTTGATTGGGAATTGTGTTTACTTGCCTGTAAACCTGTGGCTGTGGTGCTTGGAGGGCACTAAGAAAGAAGAGAAGAAATAAAAAATGTTCTTAGTGCTTTTACCTAGTGTCCTGCATGTCTGTCTGTTGGGTTTAAGGGGCAACAGTGACACCTAGCGTCCACACTCACCAATGCATCTTCTAGTCTCCTTTTACTGAGTTATCCCTTGAGGGCTACAAAATATTTCAGCTTCCAACGGAACATCAGTCTACCCTGGAACATTTCATAATTAGTCTTTTTCAGGCCACAGGACACTTTATTGACCGTGGCCTTTGTTTAGGTGATTCTTGTGATGCTGGCATTCTTGCCGCATCTGGCATTTCCTCTGTGAATCCGGGTGATTGACAGTCATAAACTGAGATGGACTTAGGCAAATGAGAACACAAAACAGCAAGGGTAGGTGCAAATGTGCTTAGTGCATTTTATTTCCAAAACTGTGCCCGAACAATAAATATAGTGTGGTACAGTTTCTTCATAAACAAATAAATAATCCATGATACAAAACTTCTCAAGCAGAGATTAAAATCCAGCAATAAATAAATAATCTAAAAATAGGTCAAACTGAGGATTTAAACATAGTCATATAGTCAGTCAATAAAACAATCATAAGCCTCAGTGGAGAGGTAACAAGCAATCAGCTCACCTCTCCATTGAACACATCACTGTTTCTCAATGGAGCACTCCTGCACCTACAAGCCTGAGCTGCTACACTGTTTCTATAATAAAACTCACAACTCCATGGACCACTTAATATGTCTCACCACAATTCTTCACATACCTGTGACACTGTGTATTGCATACACATACCTGTACAATAAAAAGCATACACATACAATAGCAAGCATACACATAACACATGATTCTTTGGCACCTGCTTGTCTTCTTTCAAAGACATTCTGTGGTCATATGATGCTGTCACTAATTAAGAAGTCAGATTCATGAGAATGACAGGAGGGCATAAAGAAAGGAAATGCTCAGTGCATATATATTCCTTTTAACTAAACTTGTTAGTAACAAATTACAGGAATTAATTAATTACTCAATTCAAGTTATTTTGTAGGTTGTGTACTTCCAATTTACATAAATAGCAACTAGGGTTTAAATTTAAATTCTGATCACTACAGCTATGAGGTAGCAGTGCTAACCACCAGACTATGATGCTGTCCATTTATAAATGAAATATTGTTAAAGTAAAAGATAAAAAAACACTCAAAGAACACAATGATAGCATAGTGTAGGAATAAATTATTCAAGTTACTTTACATGTTGTGCGCTTTCCAGTTACATAAATAGCTACTGGAGTGGAATTTGAACTCAGATCTCTAAAGCTGGAAAGCAGCAGTGCTTACCACCACACCATCATACTGAATGTTTGCATATATAATATTGTTAAACTTAAACACAAAATGACATTCAATAAAAACAAAAATACCCTTCTGTCCCACTGTCTATACATTTATTGAGCCTTCTAAATACAGTACTATTAAGGGTGTTAGGTAATTGTGCCAATCCTGGAAGCATCAAGAGCCAGGTAGCAATTAAACTTGGATGGAAAAATTGTTTGCACTTGTTCAGTTTAAAGTCTTTGTTTACCTTATGTGCACATCATGCAATAAAAGTGAAATGCAGAATGAAACACAATAAAATACAGTTTTTTCACTGAACACATACGGATAACCTTATATATGCTTATGGCCCTAGCAATCCTGAATTGGATTAAACAGGTTTAATGATGGGTGGATAATAATGCTTCTTCTTTCTTTATTAAGCTTCTAATACTACAATTGTAATAATTAAGATTCATTCTATACACTTCCTCTGTAGGCCCCATTGTTTTTCCTATCGGTGCTATGCTGATGATATGCAGCTGTTCCTGTTGTTCCTTCCAGAAGATGACACGATATTAGCTAAAATCACTTCATGTTTAACTGATTATGCAACCTGGAAAAAGGAACACCATTTCTACCTCAACTTGGCAAAGACGGTTCTTCTTCTTATCATAGGTTGTTTATCTGTTCAGCACTCCATCTCTGTTCAGCAAAGTTAGCACACAACGTTAGGGTGATGATCAATGACCAGCTGTGCTTCATAGACAATGCTGCCACATTTTCTCAATCTTGCAGATTTAATTTCAGACCAGTATTTTTTCATGTGTAGCTCCTAGTTGGAGGAACAAACTGCCCCTCTCCATATGAAATGCTGACTCCCTCACAGTTTGAAGCATTTGAAGACTCTTGTCCTGTAAGACTTGCTCCTAAATAGTCCCCCATACACTGATACTTACTTGACTATGTTGACCTCTTTTGTAAGTCACTTTGGATAAAAGCATGTGCTAAGCAAAGAAATGTAAAGGTAATAATATTAACGTAAGAAAATAGTATTGTATGGATAGCACAATAAAATACTGATTCCACTGCTGCCTTACAGCCTGTGTGGGGTTTTCACATTCTCCATGTGAGGTTTTTTTTTCCCCACGAACTCTGTTTTTTCTTTCATGCTAAAGGTGTGTGTAGGGTTAATTGAAAACTCTATGATAGCACAGTGTAACAGAGAGTTCTGTGTGTTTTTCAGTGCATGTTGTAGTGAGAAGTCAAGCAAAATTACACCATTTATTGGGTAACTAAAAAGATTACAATATGCAAGTTTTCGAGGCAACCCAGGCCCCTTTTTCAGGCAAGATCTGAAGAAGGGGCCTGAGTTGCCTCGAATGCTTGCATATTGTAATGTTTTTAGTTAGCCAACAAAAGGTGTCATTTTGCTTGACTTCTCACTACATTCATAATGGCTAACACGGTACAACACCCTAGTACCTCAGTGCACTTTTGTAATGGACTGACCCTTAGTCCATCAGATGCTAGGTTAAAATGTGTTCTCTGCCACCCTGAACTGTACTTGATAAGGGATAGATGGGAACATTAAAGTAAATTAGATGAAGTTAGATCCAGCCTGGAAATTAGAAGTAAACAAAACAAATTAAACAGACCTTAGAGAAATTAATCATCTGAAGCTTGTAATACTGAGGAACAAGCAAATCAAAGTCCATCTAATTAAGGGAGTTTTGCCCCGCAGCCCCTCCAAGTGTGCTATACAATGTAACATTGACCAGATTAGCCTTCATAATTTTCTTAGATTGTGTTCCATTCCAAAGCCGGGGTAATAACTTGGTCAAGGTAGCAGTGACACTAAGCATCTTTACAGTAAAGAAGATAACGAAAATGATCACAATAATTGTTTGAGTTATTAATTATAAACAACCTCAGATCCAAAATGAGTAAACAATGTTAAAACAAGGAGGTGAAAGGGTGGACTGAAATTCCAAGATCAAAGCATTTTGAAAGCTAATAATCCAGTTCAGCTTGTCACAAGGTCACAAGGTGAGAACCAACCCACTCATCCATTCCGAGGCATGCTTATGCATTTAGAGCTGCACTACTTTGGGATGCGGGAGTACCTGTAGAAAAGTCCAAAAGGATTGGGAGAAACATGTAAACCCATATACAGCAGAGGGTGACTATGTTAGGATTAAAATGTGAGAGTCATGAGGCAGCAGCGCATTTCAAAACTGCTAAGAAAATAGTAGGTCAGTGCAGACACTGCATTTTCTTTTATATGTGGCATTTCCATAGAATAAAAGTTGAGTAATTGTATTATCCAGCCTAATGGAACAGATGAAAAGACACTTATGCATAGAGCTCAGCAATAATGCCATGTGTAGGAGATGCTACTCACTGTCACCAGTTCATGCTAGACAAAAGCAATCATAGTTCAATTTGCCTTTGTAGTGTAACACAATATTCCCAAAATATACACTAATTTAACTTGACTGATTTTGGCCTAGATTCTACTTTTTGTAATGTGGAATAGCTTATCAGTCTCTGATACCAGTTCTCCTCCAGGCTGATGCACAATTGCTTAAGAAATGCTTAAGAAATGCTAATGTGAAGTCATAATTCTCTTATATCTCTGTGAGTTTCCAAGATACTGGGTTGTATATCAAACTGGTGTGTATAAAGATACACCATGTATGAATACAGACAGTGGCGTGGATCACTAATACTAGATAGCGTATCATTGCACACAAATATATTGCTTCCTCCTAGCCTAGAACAGTGACATTATTTCATTCAGATTTATTATCTTTCCTCCATTCCAGAGCGGCAAAATCATTTCCCATAATTTATTGCCTCTGAATGGCCAGAGACAGTGAAATCATTTAACAGAAATGCATTGCCTCTCACTTGTCTAAAACAGAGACAACCTCTTAGAGCATTTTATTGCTCCATTTAGCAGTTCACCGCAAGCACATGGTTTAATTCAAGTTCTTAGGGAAAGCAGCTCTCTTTGAAACCATCACAAATCAGACGCATACAGTGCAGATGTCAGCAAGTTAAAATAATTACATCTCTCTGGCTCAGACTGCTAATTCAGTTTGGAGCCATTGGCCCTTCTGCTAGAGGGTATAAGCAACCTGTTGGAAGTAGCAGACCCACTGGGAGCCCACACACAAACCTATAACAGGAGTTATACATGTATTATGTGAAGAATTTGCTTTGAATTGCAATGTTACTGGAGTCCCTATTTCCCAGACTGTTACATCAGGGCTTATCATCTATCTAGAAAGAATGATGAGGCCTAAGGGTAGAAGGTGTGAGAATTAAAATCTCGGCTTAAGAAATATAACAATAAGAAAACAGTGTGTGAGTCATTATGGTTGAAATTAATGAAAATGTAACTTGGGGTTCAGTGACTGGAGTAGACCACACACTTCCACTTTTAAAGTTATATTTTTTCCGACGCTGCCAAAGTAACCTGGCAAAACTTCAACTGAGAAAATTAGTAGCTGAACTGGGAATAAATGTAGCAGGAAATTACTGTTTCCTTTTTTATTTCTTTATGACTCCAAAAAAGGTGGAATGCTTGTTAAATTTGCTGAAATTATGACAGACCAAGAGAGAAATACAGTATTAATTTATAGTGATCACAATATGGTAAGAATTATAATTTGACATAAATCTTGCACATGATTGGTTAGTTTTCACTCCATTCAGTTGGCATCATTGGTTCTACCTCCACCACCCCATATGAGCCTATAGGGGCATTTAGGGGTTCTAATATTACCTGTTTAATTACAGCAATACTCGTGCGTCAACAGCAGTGTGAATGTGCTCAAGCCTCACTATTTACTAATTGTGTACATGTAAATGAACATTTTTGAAGACATGGGGTGAACATGTAAACTTCACAAAAGCAGTTTCTGGGTTAAGATCTGAGCCTAGTGCTACCCTAATCCATAAAATTACATTTTATTATATAATATCTTGGAAAGATATTAAAAACTTTGACCAATCTCTATTTTATTGAAAATAAATAATAAAATGAAATTTTATTCTATAAAATATTTGCATTTTGTAGCACTGAAATTTAAAATTAGGTATTTTAATGTAACATTGTTTATGTTACAAAAAGCTCTTAAGTAAAAAAGAATATTTGCTTTTTGCAGAGGTGAACAGCACTTGCCTAACAAGGATTTGCAATTGTCATACACAACAAAGAATTATTAAAATAGCTGACACATTTTCTGGATTAAAGCCACGCAGTTAAAGGATCATTATTCAGGTCATGAATCTGCAAGAAAAATGTGAAAATGAATAAGGGTACAAAACAAAATCTCAGTGTTTGGATGTCCCAAAAGGCACCATTGAACTATCAGGAAGTAGAAGGCACACCAATCCATTCAGCCACTGCCAAGAAAGGGTTGTCCCTCAAAACTGTCCTTGCAGACAAAAAGGAGACTTGTGAGAAAAACCACAGTGAGGCCAACAGTCCCTTTGAAGGAGCTAGTGGAGGTGGAGTTAAGGTGCACTAGCCAAACAAGTGAAGAGCTCTGCATAACACTGGACTATATAGAAAAAGCCATTAGATTAAAAAAAAAATTCAGACATGAGTGTCAGTAGGCTCTGCACCCTAGGAACCAAGTTACCCAAACTATTCTATTACATTTCAGTAATTAAACACTCTGATGCTGATCTTCCTGATCATAAAGTAAATCATCACGATAACAATTGACAAGAAGAATTCATAGTTAATTACAGAATTATGGTATTTGAGTTGTTCCTTTAGAGTGCCTCTTTCTCTTTCACCATTCGGCTCAAAAACTAATTAGCACATTGACATCTCATAACAGGCTTAAGTTTGGTACTTATCTGCCTAACTGTTTTAGCTCTAGACCATCCTCAAGAAGCTGTCATACACAGACACACACACAGAGACAGATAGACACCCATCATTGAGATATCGAGGTCCGTCCAAAACCAGAGATTGAACTTTTTATGTATCTAAAGCTTTAGCTTTTCCCCTATAGATTATAGGTTATGGTGGGGGTTATGCCTGGACTTTGTCAAAAACATAACAGTGACCCAGTTGCAATGTGGGAAGAGGTGTTATGGTCAGATGAAACTAAAATAGAGCATTTTGGCCAAAGTTCAAAGAGGAATTTGTGGTGTGAATGTAACACTAAATACACCTCAAAAAACACCATACCTAGAGTCAAGAAAGATGTTGGCAGCATTATGTGGGGCTTCAGAGACAGGGCATCTGGTAAAAAAAGGAAACAGGAACTGATGGCAGAAAATACAAGCAAAATAACCAGTTTTAGCCTGTTAAAAAACCTGAAACCTAGGCAAATGTTCATCCTTCAGCAGGTCAATGATTCGCACTATCAGGCCAAAGCAACTGTGGACTGGTTAAAGGGAAAAAAAAGATGAATGGTCGACAATGGCCAAATCAAAGCCCTGATATTAGTCCAAGTAAGAATCTGTTGGACTCTTTGAAAGTTGTGATGTGCAAGCGTCCTTTAATTAAACTGGACAACCTGGTGATGAAAGAAGTAACTGGAATCATGAACAGTGTACAAAACTGGCCTATATGCACCTAAAAGAGTGTTATTGCTGCAATAGGTGGCTCTACAAAATATTAAAATGTGATGATTGAATATTTATGCATGCGACATTTTTTAAAGATTTTTTTCTAACACAAAAAATAATGTCACATTAAAAAAATAATTTTAAGTTTCAGTGTTTTGAAATAAAAATATAAAAGAGAACAAAATATCAGTATAGGTCTTGCTATGTAATAAATTTGACTGCTTTTAAAAGGCACTCTGTGTTGCAGTGCTGTCCTTTATCATTTCATGCGTACTTGCTCTTATTGTGTATTAATATTGCTATTACTGATAACAAATCTCCTAACTGTATCAGTAGCCAACACTGCGTGCTGAACGGGCCATTTGTGTGATCTTGTTAAAAATGAAAGTCTTGAACATTAAAACAAAAAGATTAGCTCAATCTTACATGCCATCCATGAAAGTAGATGTCTTATTTGAGAAGATGTTCTCCTTGAGACCCTGAACAGTATTAAACTTAGTCTGCCTATGGAGGGATGGACAGATAGACAATATTCTGTTTAATGGTCAAACTGTACACCAAAACGAATACACTGAAAATAAGGCGATTCCCTGAATAAATTAATTAATCAGTTATGAAATAAACATCTTATTTTAAACAATAACTGTCTCTAGTACACACCATTCTGAAACACTGAGTTATGCTGTTTAATTCCTCCATTCATTCTCTGACATTTTAAAGTGATATATTTACATAATTTGCTGTCCAGTGCCATAGCTGATAGTGAACAATACTTAAACTGAGGAAATAGGGAAGGGAGAAATGAGTATTTAAAATGAATATAAGACAATAAAAATGAATAAAAGTTACAATCAGTGCTTCAGTAGTCTGAACAACACTATAGTGCAGTAGAAGACAAAGAGAACATTGACATAATGGCTCACACATTAGAAGAACAGAACACTTGTCCTGGAAAACATAACCCTTTGGATCTCTGCTGTATTCACAAGGCTTGTGTTGAGGCAGAGGCGCTGCGGATGTTGGAAGACTTGCAGTAATCCCAACAAATGCCAGGCTTACAGAATGTACACTCGACATGTATTAGCTGATGGTGGCCAGGGTTTAGAGGAAAAGAGAATTCAGGATAACAGCAGTGACAGTAGAGTAAATTATCTTTAAATACTAGCGAATGAAAATGATTAAAAGATCTTGAAGACACACAAGGAAGGATTACTGAAATGGTCAACTGAGAATTTAAAAAATATAAATCAATAAATAAATCCTTGCAACATGGAACTGAATAAGCAAGTTACAAAATGGATGAATGGATAAATAGATACTGCTCCTTCAAGACTCTGAACTAAGACATAATTATACTGTACATAACAGGGAGAACTGAAGTTAGAAAAAAAAGCAAGAGAATGAAAATCTGTGTGCTACTGTATTATTAGTATTTTAAAGTTCAAAGCAGGGTCCTGCATGCTCAATGAATCTAAAACAAATCAGAGAATGTGAGTAAGAAAGGAGGTGTAAATTTTACTGTTATATGACAGAAATTATAGATTCTCTTGACTGCTATAATGTTATACATCACAAGCAGTGTAGTGCAGACATTAAGGATTTGGACAGGCAAATCACTTAACCTGCCTATGAATTAATGGTATAAATTTGTCAGCTGTAATATAATGCACATAGAAAGTATCCTGGTATGGTTGGTCACAATGAAATGTCCACCATCCGGCCATTACTCAACCCGATTTAAGATGTTCAAGGTCATGGAGGCCAGAGCCTACCTGCAAAAGAGGAGAATGAGAAGTGCCACAGAATAAAAAGTGTTTGAAGTCTTCATTTTGCAGAATGGCATATGCTTAGCACATTCTCATCATTCACACTTGTTCTTTCCAGTTTTATCATTTTGTAAATCCTAAGTTTAACGTATTTATTGTTATTTACTACTTTGTAATGTCATCCAGCCTTAACAGTGCATATTGTAAATTTTATTTGCAATAATAAAAAAAACAGAACTGACAGTTTTGGTGGAAGACTAATGAAGTCCTGCGTTCACTTCAAAGCTCCATGTCTGTCTGTGTGAAGTCTCCCAGTGACTTACATGTTAAGTCCAGAAGTTTCTTCCTTCATCCCAAACAGGCTAATCGTCAGCTCTATATTGGTCAGGTGTGAGTGTACCCAGTGATGGACCAGCAGAGAGTCCAAGGTTGGTTTCTGCTTTGTGTCCATTGCAATATACATTAGCTTCCCTGAGTTTTCTAATGTATAAAGTGGGATCAACAGATGGATGGACAATTGAAATTTTTTGATATTCGCTCAACAGTCATATTGGGTCTTCCCAAGAAAGGAATAGTTAAGTGGTCTAATTTCCTCATTATAATACCAAAGTATATAGTTTCTTTTGTATTTTCTGTGTGAAATGTTAGCATATTTTATTAAATAAAAAATGCACATACATACAAAAAACACAATGTTACAGTTTGTGTACAAAGAGCACAGATATGCACAATAAATATAGTGTACATGACTAAATCTGCTGCATTATACTGCTTTGTCTGGAAACAATATTTGTTCACATACGGAAAAAAAAACAGTGATCCTTTAAAACCTTGGCTTTCTGGAAAACAGGTGTGTTCATTCAGCATTTCCTGGGCTAATCCAACATACCCAGACATGCTTTGAAAACATTTGGCAAACTTTAAGCATATTCTAGTCATGAAAATTAGATTAAGATGTTGTTTGTCATATGTTCAACTAAGGCAACTCATAAAATACCTTAAAACACCTTAAAATCCATCCATCCATTTTCAGAGTTTACTGAAACAAAGCCTATCCCAAGTGTGCTGAACACAGTCTAGGAACTGGGCAAAAATGAGATGCAAGTTCATCATCATTCGTCATTAGGTAAACTCCTACATACTCCACTACCTGCATATATGGGATTAGAAAAGAAGAACAGAGAAAATAAACCTGGAAAAATAGAGGATCTGGCAACTCAACACAGTGTGTCACACACATGAGCTGAGACTGATTCAGGGTTATACAGATGAAGGATTTGGGTGGGCCACAGTCTTCTGCTTCTGCCCTCAGCCTTAATGTCACCCTTTTCCCACCTTTATTTTCTCACCTTTTAGTGTTCCCAAATAAAACACAACATTAACAAGAAGTCATTGCTATTTGTAAGACCAGTTTGTTGTCAGACAAGGCTTTTGGCTGCTAAACAGTACAATGTTGGGTTTTTTTTAACCTTTTTGTGTCTTTTATGTTGATTAAATTGTTTTCCTCACTATTATGGACCCCAGGCCTTTATGTGATATCATTGTTTTTTGTTACAGCAGATAGTGATGTAGTTAGGAATCATTCCCTGGTCATTGGAGCCAAACTCAACTCCCATAAACACATTTCTTCATGTAAAATATTAATACATAACCATAAAGATTTTTTATTCATGTAAAATATTAATACATACTTATTATAGCCACACACAGGTATATGTAATGAAAACTGAATACATTTGAATACACAAATACAGATTTAACAACATATTTGTGGTGGGCTACAAATCTAAAGAGTCAGTTAAAGTTAATAGCCTACATTTACATTCTGTATCACTTATAATGTTGGCATAATCTAAACCTATTTATTTCAATAAATAGCAATAAATAGTACATCTCAGTAAAATGGGAAACAATTACAGATATAAGGAACCAGTGGGGTATGGTCCCCATCTAGTACAGGGTATACTCACATACCCCTACATTCAAATTACTTAAACAGCACATGTTGAGGATATTTCAGGAATCAATAAAATTCATAAAAAAACAGAGACAAGGGGAGAACATCAACTCTGATGGTCATGCACAGGACTTGAACCTATGACAAGGGATCCGTTCTCCCTGTGTTCAAGAGAGCTTGCTGTGATCCCCCCACATTCCCAAAGATGTGAAAGTTAGGTTAGATGACAACTCTAACCTGAACCAGTAAGTGTAGCTGTGTTCATGAATGTAAGATGGACCAGTATCCCATCAAGGAGTAGTTCTAGTCTTCAATCTGACGCTGTTGAGATAAATTCTCATTTCCGGATGACCTTGATTTATATGAAATGATTCCAGTTCCACCATTATTTAAGCAAAGAGCATCAGCTGCACCATTATTTCTTGGATTAACAAAAGAACAACGCACAGGTTTGTCAGCACGAGTTAGGCCTTTCTTAACAAAAAAGAAAAAAATAAATAAATAAAATCAAGTAGCTTGTGGCTCCCCAACTTTTCCTGATGACTTCTTGTGTTCCTTTAAAATGGTTTACTATATATGAATATATATCATATATATACAGTATAATATTCATTATTTTACCACCAGCTTAACAGCCATTCTGTGGTGGACCCTCAATTTTTTTCTCCACTCTCCATAGTCCTTTAGGTGTGAGACTCCATATTTTTTTCAGTTTTCATCTTTGTCTCATGCCCTCCACCTACAAGCTGGTGCACCTCTTCACTCATTTATCCTCTGCATTTTGCTCCACATGCCTAAATCACCTTAGTCTGTTTCTCCTCAGAACCATATCTATCGCCTCCACACCAAGTCTTTCTCTTACTCAATATTCATCTTCCTCTCACTCTGTGACACTCCACATACCCACCTCTTAATTCTATTTTCTGTTCTGTCCAGATTTGCTTTATATTCCTCCTTCAATAGCCACACCTCGCTTTAATAGAGCATACTAGTCCTTACACAGCCTTTTGAAATACTTTCTCTTTTGATGAGACTCATTTAGAAGTCAGAATAAGCGACAGTTCCCAGAATTTCTTCCACACACATACCTACTCCTCCACCTGCAACTCAACATGTCATCTAACTAGAAAAATCTAAATTTAGCATCAGCATTTTGCACCCCTTTCTCATATTTTCTACAAACCAAGCCCAGACTTGCAGACTACAGACTAAACTTCACACCACTACATCTTTTATGAACCCACTTCTGACAACCCATGCATTCCATTCCATTTTTACCACACAAAGTTCTTAGTTATACACCCATTTCTTTCATGCCTCCTATCCCTGCACCTCCAACCATCACCTTAGTCTTTCCAGCACTGAAACTGAGGACTTTCACTTCCAACCCAGGTCACAATGGCAGTGTCCTCTTGATGATATGATTTTTGCAATCAATACAATATTATCATCATATTAAGACTCACATGACAATCCATCACATGCTTTTTTGGTCACCACTCTCTATCACAATCACAAAAAGTAACAGACTCAGATTGGATCTTTGGTGCAGCTCCACCTTTACCTCCAACTTTCCTTGTCTCCATCTGCTATTTTGAAACTTTCTCCAGGGATCCCAATTAACTTTCCTCTCCAACAAATAGTCCATCATCCTCTGTACACACCCAGATTCAAATACCATCAACATGTTTTTTACTTCTTACACATGGTGTCGAACACAACCATTTTCATTGTATCAACAATCTCCAGAATCCTCTCATCCTCAACATTTCTGATCTGGAAGACAAAGTAACCATTTATTACCTCATAACCATCAGTGCTGGCTCCAACATGCCCATTCAGGTCACTACTCATTATAATCAACGTCCCTTGAGGCATCTCACCTCAGTCAGCATGTCCTAAAACTCATCTTTCTCTTAACCGCTTCTGCTAGTCTATGGGGCAGGGGATGGCAACCTTTTAGAAGTGTTGTGCTGAAGTAATGTTGCAAAATCACTCAGTGTGCCAACCTAAGCCCAACATATTTTTTATACACAAACAATGAAACACATTAGCTAAATCTTGTATTAACATGTTTCCAATACATTAAATAACTATTCTATTCTTTGTTGATTATTTAATATTTTAATATAAATAGGAATAAATACAAAAACTATGTTGTGCAAAATTTAAGTTCTGAACACATTATTGCAAAATTTTATTACAAAATAGTCAGATATATATTTTGTTAAGACAGAAGGCCCAATTGTGTGAAGAACATAACAATTAAATGAATCAAACATAAAACACGCTAAAATTTTTAATGAATGATCATTTATTATTATTGATTGGAGTCTTTAATCAATTAACAGTACCCTTGTCCTGCTTCTCCTTAGCTAATTGTTCAGTATCAGGCGTGTATTTGGTCATTTTCAGTTTCACACAGGCTTCTAAATGCACAGGTGTTAGGCAACTTCTCTGTGGGCTCCAAACAGCTTTTATGTGTGAGAAATTTGTTCACATATATAAGGTGACCCAAAAGCTGAAAGCAGAGCAAATGCAGATTTCTTCAAACGGGTGAATGCTTTAGGCAGGGATGTCAAGCAGTTGAGGATGGCATATGACTTATCCAGCAGTTTACTTTAAGAGTTTTCTGCTGTTCTACAGATTTTATCTTCCTTTACTCTGATGACCTGAATTCGATGTGTTGCTTTTCAAAATTGTCTACATCCATCCACTCAAAAAGAGATAGGTCAAATGGGGTGGTAGTAAGATCAATTAAGTTAAGCTTGATGAGGTAAGAAAATATAGTCCCATGAATTTGGAAGTCTTGACCTTGTTTAGCAAACTCTCCTTTGAGTGCTTCAACGTGTTTCTGAAGCTCATCTCTGACAGTAAATCACTTTGAATAAGCCTTTAAATTTGGAAAGTACTTGGAGGTGTTAGTGGAAATATCACAGAAAAAAAAATATCTAATTTTGACACAAATCCTTTCCAGTGCTCAAAATGTTTAAGTACTGTTTGGGTGTTTAGGATAGCCAGTATGATGTAGAGGTTAAGGCTTTGAACTTCAAATCCTGAGGTTGTATGTTCAAATCCTGCTACTGACACTGTGTGACTACGAACAAGTCACTTGACCTGCCTGTGCTTCAATTGGAAAACCAAAAGAAATGTAACCAATTGTATCATACATGTTTTAAGTTGCATTGGATAAATGCATCAGCCAAATAAGTAAATATAAATGACCCTGTCCTTGTAAATGCAAGTTTAAGCAATTCAGGTGTTTAGTTATGTCAGCCAGAAACATCAGCTTGCACAGCCAGTTGTCATCATTCATTTCTTGGGAAAGTTGCTCTTTTTCTTCAAGAAGCACCTTGATTGCTTCTAGACTTGATGCAAATATGTTCAAAACATTACCTTGACTAAGACAATGAACATTTGCTCTCCATTTCTTATAGAAGAGACTTGAATTGCTTGAGGGTCAATGAAATGTGAGAAACTATGAAGTTAACTATTTTGATAACAATTTCCGTTATAGAGTTCAAGCACAGTGACAAAATCTTTGCATACAAACACTCCTGGTGATTAATGCAATG
This sequence comes from Polypterus bichir lapradei, assembly GCA_026402145.1. Classification (NCBI taxonomy): domain Eukaryota; kingdom Metazoa; phylum Chordata; class Cladistia; order Polypteriformes; family Polypteridae; genus Polypterus; species Polypterus bichir. Next base: position 130,597,317 of record JANRMT010062854.1, on the reverse strand, counting down.
GAAGCTCAATACTTGATGTCTAATATGATCCTGAAGAAGTTTAACAAATCCTTTGTTCTTTCCAACCATTGCAGGTGCGACATCATTAGTAACACTGAATATTTTATTTATGTTAACGTTCTGATGTTCAGAAATATCTTACAAATGTAGTTATAATAACCTTTCCCTTGGCTATATCACCAAGAGGTATCAAGCAGCACAGTTCTTCATAAATACGGTTGTTGTTACAATATCGTGCAACTATTACTAGGTGTGTGTCATTCACATCGACATATTCAACAAGAGCAACACTAAATACAACAGCTTGTTGTAACCCGGTTGTCTGTTTTACATTTTCAGCCATATCAGTTATGAGTCTCTCGATCGATCTTGTGTTTCTTGAACCCAAGACAGTATTGATTCTTTATTTGGTGAGGCACTAATCAAAATTTCAGCACTGCTCAAAAAAGTTTCTTGGACTAATTCTCCGTCTGTGAAAGATTTGGACTTCAAGCCGCACACTGAGCAATTTTAACTACATTGGAAGCTTTATTTTTGGTTCCAATTACTTGGCTGAAATTACTATTTTTTTTTGTAGCCATAAACAGCCTTTTTTATGGTTTCCCTTTTCTCCTCAGAGTTATTAAACATGGACTGATGTTTGGTTTAATAGTGTCTTCATACACTTGATGTATGGTGCATTAGAGTTTCACAACATAAAGAACAAATAGCCTGATCTTTTTGTTGTATGAATCCTTATTCATTTGTCCAAACGTCTTGAAATAAGCAGGTATTGAGTTTTTCCCTTTTTTGAGTCATTTTAAGGACATCATATTACTTAATAACAACATCAACTTTTGTTTTACAGTCCATGGACTGTACTGGCATGAGTATACAAGACCCGAGAAAACTCTGGAGGTGGTAGTGGGGGTGGTCGGGAGAGAGGGGACAGAAATAGTATTCCGTCAAGATCAGCAATTTTCACACCATTCTCAGTCAATTTGCATCAGATTGCACATTCTTACCTCCTTTCCCTAACAACTTTCATTTTGAAGGGATAGGAATAGCTTTAAAAGAATCATATGCTTATTTTCAATTAAAAATTATTTTTTTAATAAAATCATAATTACTGTATTTCAATTCACTAAACGTGCCATTGAAAATCATTCTATATACCACGCTTGGTACACATGCAGCTGGTTGCCATCACCTGCTATAGGGCATATGGAGTTTAGCAGTTATTTGTAAATAATTATTTTAACAGTTACATTTTTCAAACACAAAAACACTGACCACATCATTTAAATCACTGCTCAGATGTCACACTTGTCACCTAACACCTCATCTACTGTATGCAGCACACATCTACTTCCATTCTGTTCAACACCTCACCTCTTTGCTTGATTTTCACATCATGCTCATTCACATCATGCTCCAAGTATTCCAAGCTGCAACTGTTAAACATCATCACCTTTATTTCCCCTGCCATCAACATGGCCTCCCCACATTTTATCAGGTCTAAAACCATTAAAAAATGGGTCTCTCCTCTCTGTGGTTTGGCTGGATTCTCCAACTTTCTGTTTCATGTAAGAATTTGGGTATGTCCATAGGTTTCTTTGGGCTGTATTCTGCCATTGCTATGTAACTCTCATCATGTCATATCATCAAGTGGATATTGAAGAAACAGAACTTTTAGGCTGGATGCAGTTCCCATCTCCAACAGTGTTTTAGTATTTAGTGTGATGGGATGGTGACTTTGCTCAAATCCCAGGGTGCAGGAGTTAAAAAATATTTTATACATAGACATATGCAGCAAATATATATTAAGGTTTATATACAGAATATTTATATTAAAGTTTATTGGTATTTTCAAATTGCCCTATGTGAGAGTGCATGTGAATGTGTGGGTGTTATGGGCCCTCTAGTGGGCTGGTGCCCTGACCAGAGTTTTCATTTCTGTCCTGTTCCCCAGTACACTCATTATAGGCTCTGGTTCCCATGACCTTGAACTAGATTAAGTGGGTCTGAGAGTGTTATGTTACGCTTATACTATTTGTACAGAATATCTAGTATAATTTTTGTAAGTATGAGAAAGAAAAAATAACCACGAAATTGGATATCAAACTGAGACTTGAGAGTTTTCATATCTTCTGCTTATAAATAAGACCTGAATAAATTATTCTTTTTGCTTAGATTGTAGCCTAATACAACATGTATTTGAGCATCTTGCTGACATGTGGATGATTTCTCTGTCTGTCCCTTGTTTTTTAAATCTCTTGGTTAAATGCACATGTCATGTCAAGCTGGTAATCACAGTCCTATAGTAGTGCACTCTCGGGATAAATCTCTGACTGTAGGTTTATTAGAACTGGTGCAAATAAAGACACAAAGCATCAGTCATTTTTTGGCTGGTTTTCCAAGTCCCTTCTGTGATGTTCTTCCTAAACATATCCATGAGAAAAAAAGAAAACCTTCCCCATTTAATAAAGCTCTAGCTAGAGTGTAGGAAACAAGATGCTGCTATTTCAGTCAGGGTCTCTGTGTTTAAAGAAGGCCTTTAAAAATATTTTATTTTAAGTGCTACAGACCTGAAACTGTGAATTTGGTCCAATTTGGTCTAAAATAATGACAGAAAATACTTTTGTTTGATTTTTGTAGTGTTACACACTTGCCACTTGATGGCAGTCTATACTCAGCTCTTTGAAAGTGCAACCAACCACTTAATTTCTGGTTAACTATAAAATTACTCATCCTTCCTCAAGGCCAATTTATATAGGTATATATTTCATTATATTCTCCTTCACTTACACTTTACAAGTTTAGTAATATTTTATATGAAAATACTTATTTTTTACTACATCCTTTCTTCAAGTCTGGGCACAAAAATGTTCTTAGATCTCCATGAACCAACTTGAACTGGGGCATGAGAGCAGGAAAGCATGCTTAAGCACAGAAAATTCAGGGTCACAAAAGACCCCAGGTGCTTGTGGCAAGGCAAACAGTTGATCACAGACTACATGTCTCCTCCACTACTCTGTGATGACAATACTGATTTCTTCAATACACTTCACACTTACTTGAGCCATTTTGAAGAACAGAACAACATAGCAACAATGAAAGTCCCTCCCAGCCTGGACAATGAAGCACCAGCTGATGTCTGGAGGACACTGTACAGGATCTACCTACAGAAAGCCATAGGTCCTGACAAATTACCAGGGTGTGAACTCAGGGAATGTGCTGACCAATTGATACACATTCTGACAGACATATACTGTATAATACCTTCCTGATGAAAGCCATGGTACCTCTGTGGTTTACTTTGATAACTCATGACTGTTGTGCCAGGTATAACATGAATCATATCATCAAATTTGCAGACAACACAATGGTGGTGTGCCTCATCAGCAACGATAATGACACAACCTACAGAGAGGAACCAACTCATTGTCTGGTGTGACCACAACATCCTGTCACTGAATGCAGGGCCATCTTAACAGCATTATAGGCCCCCGGGCAAAGCAGTTCACTGGGGCCCCTACCTACCCAACCATTCACAGGAATAAAAATGCAAATGGTCGATAAAATTAAACATATATTTATTCTATTGGTACTTCCAAAAAAATCAGTGTTTAAACATTAAGAAACATGCTGTACAGCAAATATTAATCAATACAAATGTTTGAACAATATAATATGAGCATTGAAAAACACAGAAATTGCAACATGTACTGTAAATGATACTCAATTGGTAAACCATATAGCATGGGGTCCCTGGGCAACTGCCCAGTGTGTCCATGCATTAAGACGGCCCTGACTGAATGTCAACAAGATGAAGGAGATCGTTGTTGACGTAGGGAGGAAACACATGGCACTTATTCCACTTATAATCCATGGCAATGCTGTGGAGTCATGAAGAAGCACCAAGTTCCTGGTGGTGCACAATAAGGATGACCTAACATGGATTATGAACACCACCTCCCTTATCAAGAAGGCACAGGAGCGCCTTCACTTTCTGCCATGGATGCACTGCATTGTACAGAGATGCTATGGAGTTCATCTTGATGAGTATCCTCACAGTCTGGAATGGCAGCTCCATTGTTTCAGATCAGGCGTCCCTTCAGGGAGTGGTGAGGATGGCAGAGCAAATCATCAGAACCACCCACCCGTCTGAACAAGATCCGCACTTGTCACGCTGCCTTAGGAGAGCCACCAAGAGTCAGAGACGCCACCCACCAAGCTCATGGACTGTTCAAACTTTTGCCTTTTAGCAAATGCTACTGCAGTATGCAGTGCAAGACTGCCAGACTCAATAGGAGTTTATTCCCACTTGCATTCGGACTACTTTGTCTGTTGTTGTATAATGTGCACTTGTCAATCATATAAATATCTGGATACTAGCCATCTGAATTGAGACAAAAACATCACATTCCTTACAGGGAAAGTCAATAACAAATGATTTTTTTTGTCTGTCAACTTTATAAATTTTATTTCTCTCAATCATTCTACTCTTGTAGTATTGCTGTTGAAAGCATTATTTACCTCAAGAAGATGTACTTTGGTTTGGCATCTACACAAACTGCAATGAGCTGTTTTTACCACAGCAAAAACTGCAGGCCATAAGTTAGTATCACAAAGCACCATGTACTATATACAGTGTACCAAATACCAAAATATATCCAGGAACCTATTGCTTCAATGAAACATTGCAGGTCACTGAAAATAAGGCCCACTTAAAGTGACCACCCCAATCCAACTCAATGCTTGATGTAGCCATACCTCCTCAGAGTTAAATGACTGTCCTCCAAAACTTTTCAGTTTATGGGCCATGTAAGACAAAGAGCACAATGATACGTCATGCATTTATTCACAGCATGTGTGATTGTGGAAAATGCTGCAGAGATATCAGATATGGTATATTATGCTGGGTAGCATGATGGCACATTGTTGCCTTATATCTACAGAAGACAGAGATCAAATTCCAACACTTTGTCCCCATGTCCATGCATGTTTCATTCTCTAACTCCAGTTTCCTCCTGCGTCCCAAGGGCATAAAGGTTGGTTTAATTTGTTTCTTTACAATGGTCCATCGTGAGTGAATGTAGGTCTGTGTATGTGTGTGTGAGAGTGTCCTGTCATAGACAGATGGCTTGTTCAGAAATGACTCCTGCCTTACACCCAGTGCTGTTGGGATACTCTCCAAACCTCCTACCAGATTATGTAAACTCTGTAAATAAATAAATGAATTATTGCTATGTTGTGCTGAGTTCTGATGTTTAAAAGTCAGAAATTTTCCATTGACAGCAATGAAAATTTCAATTCAGTTCAGTTTGCACTAGTGGCATGGTGCCCACTTCAAAGCATATCTTTGGATTGTGGAAGAAAACACAAATTCCTGGGGGTAATCTACACAAACATGGCAAGGACATGCAAATACCACACATACGATAATCAGGTTCAAGTGCTGTCTAAGAAAGGGTCTGCCATCTGTAACATATAAACAAAGTCATCAATGTAATGCTTTTCCTTTCCCTTTGCATGTTTTTAATTGCAGTTCATTCATGCAGAAATATAAATACTCCATATTGAAGTAATATGACTTCCACATAATTTTACTGTTTACATTGTCAGTTGTACACATTTCTGATAGTGTTTGGATTCCTAACTAAAGATAATTTGATTTTCCTTATTTGATATTCAAGGGAGGTGAGCAGGTCATGTTCAAAAATCTAAAATACCTATTTGGATAGATTAATAATCTAATTCGGAAAGTATAAAAATGCAAGCACAATTCAATTATATTAATGTATATTACTGTCTGGAATATAAATAGTTATAAACGATGTAGTTTATTGCCTCTCAGTCATGCCTGTTCTATAGTGGATGAAGGCAACCAGAGTATCACATTGGGTATCAGTGGGTGCAGAAACTCCTCATGGTTGTTGTCTAATTTGCTATATCACACAGACACATACACTTACTACTTAAACATACGTATGTCATTTGTTTCCACTCAAGTACAAAGCTCAATAAAATTACACATCTCTAAAACGTCAAATGCACCAACATTCTACTCACTCATAGACTGTGTCCCAGTGAAGTCCTGTGCAGAGCCATCTAGGGCTTTTCATCAAAGTATCCTGATTATATAGCAGAAAAGTGTACATTGTGGCAATAAACAGAAGAAATTTTATGAGTGACAAGTTCAGTCATCTGACTTAAACCTTTTGTCACTGACTTGTAACTTTGTGACACAGATTTGCAAAGCTTGCTTGGATTCAACAGCAAAAACTCATGAGGCTTGAACATATGAATTAAAAAAAAGGAAAAAAATAATTAAACGCTGTGTGGTAAGGGGAGGTCCATGTGTGGTAATGCGCGACCCCGTGCATTACCAAATTTAAGTTAAAGAAGCCTTAAACTTAAAGCACCGTTATTTATAAGGTTTAACATGGCAGCGTTAAAGATGTGCGCTTACCGTTTGTGTGTTGAAGGCGCTACAGCGGGAACATCTAGCAGTTGGGCGTTGTGAGACGGGGTGTGTCTGGGCACACGTGGAGCCATATAATGGCCAGTACGGGCTCCACCACACGTTTCAGTTTTACACGTCTGTTTCCTCGCAGGCAGTTTAAGGTGCAGCGCAACCCTGAAAGAGAATGCCGGCATTTGCATTTGTAAACTGGGTTGAGTTAGAAATGGGGATCCCATATTTTGAATAACTGAATTACTGGTGAGTTGGCAACTGGTGTGCTCGAGCTCACCATAGCAGTTGGCTGTCCTATGGGCTTACGCGTGCGACCGGCAGGGGTTCGAGTTTAAATACAAAGTTGCTTGGGGCAAAGTGCCAGAGTCTACCTGGATATATGCATGGGATAGACGGGGTGGCAGATTGGCTGGATAATCTTGCCGGTTATATTTAAGGAGGTACAGTGGACCTAAAGGCGAGGTAGGATTAAGCACTGCTGAGCAATTGGAGAAGCAGTAATTGTGATTTTGGCGGTGTTGTGTGTATATATAGGCATATAGGTGGAGGCATCCTTCTATATAAAAGCGGTCGGGATTGTCCTTCCGTCCCGTGAGTGCTACGCAGGCGCGGATTTTCACACACGCCCCGTCCATTTTGCAATGCACGATGGGATTTGTAGTTTCGTTTTTCCAGGTAAAAGATGATTTTCTACTCCAGACTGTGCAAGTAGCATGGAGTTTCACACATGCCCCTTCCATTTTGCAATGCACGATGGGATTTGTAGTTTCGTTTTTCCAGACTGTGCGATATCTTCTTCTTCTTTCTTACTATATAAAAGCGGTCGGGATTGTCCTTCTGTCCCGTGAGTGGAAAGCGTACTACTTGCAGCTTGCGGTACGAAGCGACATGATGTGAGCAGAGTTCTGGTACTCCCATCGTTCCCTTGCTTTTGTGTGCGATACGCTGGAAAAATAGACAAAATTATGTCTCTGGAAATAATTAATGTTGATGGAGTACAAATGCCTCACCGCGTAGTAAATATCAGGGTGGTTCAAAAGGGCGACCTCAATATAGAAAAAAAGATTAAATTTCATTACAAAAATAACAGAAACTACGAGTATTAAAGTAATACCGCTCAAATGCAATATAACCAAATTAATGAGTTTGTATAAAATATCAAATTGATCTACATATTGAATTGCCTTAAGAAGTGGTCAACTTAAAAGCCGGTCGCCTTAAAAGGCGGGTCAGCCTAGTATATACTTATTTGGTTTTGGGATAGTTTTGATTTTGTGTTTGCTGCAATTGTTTTTTCTTTTTGTATATACACACACTTGTTTTTGTTCTTGTGTATTTTTTTCTTTTCCTGTTGGAGGAGTTTTTTGAGTCATAGATAAAGGATAAAGGAAGACTTCCTTCATTGTTGGGTTGTGTTTAGGGTTGCAGCCACTCTGGAGGACTCTTCTATCAGCATACAGGACTATGCTGAGTATGTGACTGGGTACATTAGCACCTATCTTGACAACATCGTGCCCACAACACCAGTCAGGAAGATCCGCAAACAGAAGCCTTGGATAAACAGTCAGGTACGCCACATGCTGCGTGCTCGCTGTCTTGCATTTAGATCAGGCCCTGAGACAGAGAACAAAGCTGCGAAGTACGGACTAAGAAAAGCCATCACAGCAGCCAAGAGGCAGTACTGAGAGAAGCTGAAGGGCTTCTATTCTACTGCTGACTCTGGAAGTATGAGGCAGGGCCTACAGCACATCACAGACTACAAGTCTGCCGGATGATCTCGACATTTTCTACAAACGTTTTGAGACATCCAGCAACAGCACAGAGTGGAGGCACACACACCTGGACCACCCAACCCCCCTCCCTTCCCACCAATGGTCAATTCAGGTCTGGTACACAAAGCACTAAGGAAGGTCAACCCCCGTAGGGCAGCTGGACCAGACAACATCCCTGGGTGGGCTCTCAAAACATGTGCCAACGAGCTGGATGACATTCTCTCCTCCATCTTCAACCTTTCCCTCAGTCAGAGCATTGTTCCATCCTGCTTTAAGACTATGATCATTGTCCCCCTTGCTGAAAAAAAACCCACCCACCTGCCCGAATGATTACAGGCCGGTAGCACTCACTCCAATCATTATGAAGTGTTTTGAGAGAGTGATGCTGGCCCACATTCAGACCAGCATACCGGACACTCTGGACCCCTTGCAGTATGCCTACTGGCCCAACAGGTCCACCTCAGATGCTATTGCGGCTGCACTACATTAATCCTTCTCCCATCCGGAGAACAAAGACTCCTACATCAGGATGCTCTTTGTTGACTACAGCTCCTCGTTTAACACGGTTATCACCCATAACCTGTCTTCACTTGGCCTGCACCCCACCCTCTGTGACTGGCTCCTAGACTTTCTGAATGGCAGGCCCCAGACTTTCAGGATTGGTAATAGGATTTCAGCCACCATTATCATAAATACAGGCACCCCACAGGAATGTGTCCTCAGCCCCATCCTCTACACCCTGTTCACCCATGACTGTGTCGCTTCCCACAAAGATAACATCATCCTCAAGATCGCAGATGACACCACAATGATAGGACGCATCACTGGTGGGGATGAGGAGGCCTACAGGAGGGAGGTGGACAGTCTGGTGTTATGGTGTGAGGACAACAACCTCACCCTCAGCACAGACAAGACGAAGGAGATGATAGTGAACATGAGGAAGGAGAGGAGACCTCACTGGCCACTATTCATCCAAGGGCTTGAAGTGGAGAGGGTGAGCAACATTAAATACCTGGGCGTCTACATCAGTAAGGACCTCACTTGGACACTTAACACCACACAGCTGGTCAGGAGGGCTCAACAGTGGCTGTACTTTCTGAGGAGATTGAGGAAGTTTGGTATGTCAACTAAGATCCCCAGCAACTTTTACAGCTACATTGCTGAGAGCATCTTGACCAGCTGCATCGCTGTGTGGTACGGCAACATTACTGTTATGGACTGCAAATGCCTGCAGAGAGTGGTAAAGACTGCTGAGAAGTTCACCAGGACCCCACTGCCATCTCTCTGCAGAGAATTTACAACTGCAGAGTCCGCAGGAGAACTGCCTCGATCCTCAGGGACCCCACCCACCCCGGATCCTCAGGGACCCCACCCACCCCCAACACGAACTGTTCACACTTCTACCCTCAGGCAGGAGGTACAGAGGTATGAAATGCAGGACTTCCAGGCTAAAGAACTCTTTCTTTCCCAAGGCCATTAGACTCCTAACTAACTGACTGGAGTTTATAACCATGGTTCACCTCATTCTATCTACCTCACACAACTGTAACTGTATTTGACTTGTCCATCACACACCTACCTGCACATTACACTTTATACTTCTATTCTGTTTTATAGTTTATGCTGCCTCTGTTACTTATTATCTATCTGCTATGTATTATTTATGTCTATCTTTATACATTGGTTTTGGCATTTGGTGTGGACAGCAAAGAAAGAATTTCATTGTACAGGGCACATGACAATAAACTTTGAACTTGATAACTTGAACTTGATTGTTGGAGTGTGTGTGTAGATTTTGTAGGAATGCACTATTTTGTAAATACACCATATTTTTTGTTTTTTTGTTTTTATTTATTTTTGAAGAAGTGTCAATGCCAAAGCCTACCTGACACTACTGCATTTTTTTTCTTGTACAGCACTCTTGTAAATAAACTTGCACCATTCACCCTTCAATTTTTGTCTGTGTCTCATCTCTACAATGATCTTATTTGGTTCATAAACTATCAGATGTCCAGAGTGTAGGCTGGGGCCACTTTCCCACTACACAGGATATCACACTGCGGCTCATTGCCTTTTGAATAAATAATCGTTGCTTAAGGAGGGGCGTGGTAGTGTGGCTGGAGTGGTTCCCGGGTGTGATGTGGCGCGGGCGTTTCCTCACTTAAGTGCACGGGTGAGGAATCGTCCGTGTCCGTAATTGATGCCGGGAACGGCTAATCACCACATCTGTGCCTTGTCCCCACGTATAAGATGAGAAGTGCGGGGAGGAAAGTAACAAGAAAAGGGGTGGAAGTTAGATGACGGGGAGAGTAGTCTCGGGAGGAAGATCTGGCCACCTAGAGGAAGGAAAGGCAACACAAGCTGGGGCCCCTTGAAGGGTGTAGGCTGTGGCACTCTAGGGGTGTGGAGTAGAGCGGGCATGGCAGATGACCTCCCTATGGATCCGAGGTACAACTGTAGGTGCGTGAAGGAGGATGGGAGGAGAGCCTACCTTGGATGGTCTGGCCGGGCGGTTTGAGGCAGCCAAGACGGGGGTAGGAGGAGTGGAGTTCGTGGCTGCTGAGTCTCCGACTGGCTGCACAAGTGAGGAGATGAAGAAGGAGGTGGGCTGAGATCGTGAGGAGTTAGAGACTGCATTTTAATGGACTGATTTATTGTGATTTTTATCCCCCACTTTTCACTTGGTTTTTATGGATTATTTATTTATTTGTGGACATTTGGAACACTGCACTGTGGACATTTTTGGTTTTGTTTTGACTGTTTTTAATAAAAGCACCTTTGCACTTTTCCACCATCCTCTTGCTCCATGTGAGATTTGTCCCCATTAGTCTGCTCAGCTTGGTCATAACTATCGATGATGTTGGATTCAAGAGGCTCCCATATGGGAATAGGGAATCCGGAGTGGACCAACACTGTCACACACTGTATAATAATAATGAATGTTCTGTACTATTTTAATTTCATTTTGAGGTCTTTGTCCTTTCTTAAACCAGCCACTGCCATTTGCTTCCTGAACTAAGTCAACTATAGGTATCATATGACACACTGGTTTGGGTTGCTGTCTTACATACGATTTAGAATTATTTGTTTACATATTCTCTCAATGTCTGTGTAGGCTTTTCACAATGTACTCCATGTTTTCAGCCCACCTCCAGAAGGCATTTGTGTGATTTATCTGGTGACCCTAAATTTTTCTTAGTTTAGGTGTGACCTGCTGTTGGATGGCTTTTCAGCTAAGGTTATTTCCCACCCTGTGTTTTTTTCAGTACTGCAAAGATATGCCATTAATAGGATTAAGTGACCTGAAAATGCATGTGCAATATTGTGACCACGTGAAGTCACTAAATTCAGGTGTTTTGGCTGCACCCGTTGTTAACAGGTGCATAAAATCAAGGCCTACAGCCACACAGTCTGCATTGACAATCATTGGCAGAGGAATGGATCATACTGAAGAGCTCAGTTTTTTTAAACATGGCACTGTCATAGGATGCCACCTTTGCCGCTGGTCAGTATGTGAGATTTCTGCTTTTCTAGATCTACCTCAATCAAATTTAAGTGCTATTTTTCTGAAGTGGAAACGTTTAGGAATAACAGTCACACAGTCACAAAGTCACAGAGCAGGGTTGTTGAGTGTTGAAGAACATATTTTGCGTAAAAATCACCTATCCACTGCCACATTACTCACAACAGATTTCCAAACTGCTTCTGAAAACAACATCATAAAATAGATTTTCATAGCTCAGCAGCTGCATACAAGACTCAGATAACAATATGTAACGTCTAGCATCAGCTGGAGTGGTGTAAAGCACATCACCATTAGACTCTGGAGCAGTGGAAATATGTTCTCTGAAATGATGAATAAATACTTCACCGTCTGATGGACAAACCTGGTTTTGTCAGATGCCAGGAGAACGCTGCCTTTTGGACTGCTAGTGCCTACTTTACTGTAGTTTACAGTGTTTCTCAAGGTTTGGGCTATTCCCCTTGTTTCCATTGAGGGTTAACTGTTAATGCAATGGCATAAAATAACATTGTGGGCAATTGTGCACCTCTAACTCTGTGGCAACAGTTTAGGGAAGGCCCTTTTCTTTTCCAACATGACTGTGCCACTGTACACAAAGCCAGGTCCATAAAGACATGGTGTGATGAGTTTGGTGTGGAGGAACTTGAGTGACCTACACATAGCTATTAACATCAACCCTATTGAACACCTCTGGGAAGAAATAGAATGCTAATTAATAGCCAGGTCTTTTTGTCTAATATCAGGACCTGATCTGACAAATGCTCTTTTTGTTGAATGGGCACATATTCCTACAGACACATTCCAAAATCTTGTGGAAAGCCTTAAAAGAAGAATGGATGCAGTTATAGCTGTAAAGGGGGAGCCATCTTCATATTAATGCCCATGGTTTTGAAGTAGGATGCCCAACAACCTCATATAGTTGTGACGATAAGGTGTTCATGAACCTTTGGCCATACAGTATAGTGCAAGTTTTCTATCTATTAAAGTTAAAGTTGCCATTATTTGGCAAGTAAACCACAGCAAATTATAAAAAGACATTTCTCTGCCTGACCCAGAAGATCTTTTTCTTGACCCAGCACTTCCCAAAAGTCATTACAAATAGAATAAGACCATAGGGTAACTTCAGGTCTTGGCTAATGCACATCATTCCTTTTCCCCTCCCTTATCTGACATGGTTAGCTTCAGTCTTGATAGAAAGCACCCAGTGTGCAGCTCAAGGTGAAATTCTTCTTACCTTTGGTCCTAGAAGTGAAATGACTGACTTCTGAACTGAGCTCCCTTTATATGGCTCAGCTGAAGTCAATTGACCAGAAATGGCGGCCCAAATACTTCTAACCATCACTTTGGGCCATGAAACCTCCTGGGCAGTTCTCTTGACCTTATGGTCAAGATAGAAGAGCATAGCTTGTTACCAGGAGATTCTTGCTCTTTTTTCATAAGGTTTCACTCATGTTCCTGACACTAGTCTCCCAAGGTGATGAGACAAACTGTGACAGTATATACTAATTAAATGACTACATGAACCAAACAAGTTTGAACCCACTCCTTCTTAAAAAGATTGTGCAATACATTAGAGAAGTGTGTGCACAGAAAACAAATACAGAGGGTATGTGCGTGGGTGATAAAGCAGTAGAAAGGAAAAATATGTGAACCAGCACATTCTAAACTGACTTGTGGTAGGTCGGCTATGGGTCAAAACAATTGGGGTTTCCCCTCTGATATAAAGATGCTAGAAACCAGATTAAATGTTTGTCATGTGTTTTGACAATGGCATTGCAACCTCCTGGCAGTAAGAGCGGCTAGGATATGGTGGTGGATAGTGTGAGCAAAGAAGATGTATCCAGATAATAAATGGTACTGTAGTTGTCCTAGCATTAGCAACTGGAACATTCTGATCCTCGTCCAAATGGACATGCATTTGTTAATAGAGTCTGAGGTTTGTACATTTATCACGTCACATGTAAGCACCTGGATGGTGGTCAAAGGCAAAGGCCTTGGCACATTGAAACTCAGACACACAAACTGACTCTTGGGACGTAGAATGTCACCAGTCTTGGAGGGAAGGACCCTGAGCTGGTGGGTAAGGAGGAGTGCTACCAACTAGATATAGTTAGACTAACATCTACCCATTTGCTTGGTTTTGAAACCCAACACCTCTAAAGAGGCTGGACTGTTCTTTATTCTGGAGTTGTCTGGGGAGAAAGACATTGGAAGGGAGTGAGCTTCTTACTGAGTTTCTTCCTGGTCGATGCCATGCTGGAGTTTGTCCCTGAGAATGACAGGTCTGCCTTTGTGCAGCTGAAGGTTGCTGAAGGGAGGACTTTGATTACCATATGTACCTATGCACCAAATGTCAGTTCAGAGTACCAGGCGTTCTTGGATAGTGGAGGGGATCCTTGAAAGGGTCCCACCTGGGGACTCCGTAGTTCTGCTGGGAGACTTCAGTGCTCACGTGGGTAATAATGGAGGATTGGCCTCCCTGATCTAAACCCAAATGGTGTTTTATTATTGGACTTCTGTGATAAGCATGGTTTGTCTATAACAAACACCATTAGAACATTAGAACAATCCAGATGAGAACAGTCCATTCAGCCCAACAAAGCTCACCATTCCTATCCACTTAATTCTTCTAAAATAGCATCAAGTTTAGTTTTGAAAGTCTCTGAAGTCGGAGTGGTGGCTCTGAGGCTAGGGATCTGCATATAAAGGCAAAGAATTATTATTATTACTGTCTGCCACACTACTTGGTAACTTATTCCATGTGTCTATGGTTCTCTGTATAAAGAAAAACCTCCTAATATTTGTACAAAGTTTACCCATAACTAGTTTCCAACTGTGTCCCCATGTCCTTGATGAATTCATTTTAAAATAAGTCTCAAACCAAAGTACTAATTCCCTTAATAATTTTAAATACTTAAATCATGTTACCTCTTAATCTTCTTTTGCTTAAACTGAAAAGGATTTGTCCTTTTAATCTTTCCTCATAATTCATCCCCTTTAGCCCTGGAATCATCCTAGTTGCTCTTCCCTGGGCTTTTTCTAGTACTGCTATGTCCTTTTTGTAGCCTGCTCAAAATTTGTCCTACCACAGTTAAACTTAACAATTTTAGTCTTAGCATCCACACCCTTCTAAAACACTGACAACTGTATTATATTATGGTTACTTGGCCCTAATGGTTCAATCACCTCTATACTCTCAGTTCTATCTTGATTATTAAAAAATACTAAATCTAGACAGGATTCACCCCATGTTGATGCTTTAATGTACTGTGTTAAAAAAGTTATCCCAGTTAATATTTGGGTAGTTAAAGTCCCTCAAGACTATAATATCCCTTTGTAAAGTTGCCTTTTCAATGTTACCAAAAAGATTGAAATTGTTGTCTGCATTGGTTGGTGTACAGCACACTCCTTTAAACAAGGCCCCTTTCCCTAATGCTTTCCAGGTGAAGCCACATGTCCTCACTTAGATGGGAAACATCGTCCTACTGATTAGAACATTTAAATTCTTTTTGACATAAATAGTAACCCCACCCCCTTCTCTGTTTTTTCTATTCTTCCTAAAATTGTGGATCCCTCTATGTTATACTCATCCCCATCTTTGTTATTTAGCCAGGTTTCTGTTATTTCTGAAGAAGCATTAAGGCAAGCTATTTTCAATATGTTACTTATTTTACTTTTGCATTTAAACATTGGTTTAGAATTTACATGTTCGAACATAAGGTGGTTCATAACTGGATATGGTTCCAGAGCATCTTAGGCCAAATATCTATGATCAATTTCATAATCATATCACCAGATTTATAACCGTATGTTCTTGACACAAGTGAAGAGAGGGGCAGAGCTGTCAACTGATCACCACTTGGTGGTGAGTTGAGCCAGAAGGTGGGGGAGGCGCATGGGCAGACTTGGAAAGCCCAAGCAAGTAGTAACGGTGGACTAGGAGCATCTGGGGGAAGCCCCTGTAGAGAAGGCTTTCAACTCCATCCTCCTAAACTGCTTTTTCCCATATCCTCCATTGTGGAAGCAGCTACAAAGATCTGCAGCCTGAAGGCCATAGGTGCCTCTCAAGGTAGCAACCCAAGGACCCAATAGTGGATCCCAGAGGTGAGGAATGCAATTAGACTGAAGGAAGCCTTTCATGTATGGCTAGTATGTGAGACTCCCAAAACAGCAGAGAGGTACCAACAGGCCAAATGGGTTTTGGCAGTCAGGGAAGCAAAAACCTGGCAGTGGGAGGAGGGAAAATGAGTATTGATCTGGCTCAAAGAGTTTTCCACAAATCATAGGGAACTCAGAAAGGGAGAGCAGGGATTCACTCAGGCATTTCTCAGCAAGGGTGGAAAAGTGCTAATCCGGACTGAAGATGTTGTCTGGTGGTGGAAGGAACACTTTGAGGAGCTCCTGAATCTGATGAACATGCCCTCTGAGGAGGAGGCAGAACCGGAAGCTGATGGGGGATCAATGCCAATTTTCCTGGGGGAAGTCACTGAGGTAGTTATGCAGCTCTGCAGTGGCAAGGCTCGCAGGCTCTGGACATTGTCGGACTGTCATGGCTGACTGCCTTTTCAGTGCTGCCTGGTCATCGGGAGCTGTGCGTCTGGAATGGCAGACTGGGCTGATGGTCCATATTTTTAATACAGGGGACAGCAATGTGTGCTCAAAATATTGGGGGATCACACTCCAGGGAGGAGCACATTGGGGTCCGTCCAGGCCATGGAATGATGGACCAGATCTTTACCCTCATGTTAATTCTGGAGGGGGTGTGGAAGTACACCCAATCGGTCTACATGTGTTTTGTGGACTTGGAGAAGGAGTATAACATTGTTTCTTGAGGGATTCTGTGGAAGATGCTGGTGGAGTTAAGGAATTAAGGAGGTTCGGGCATCTGAAATGAAGGCCACCTGGACACCTCCCTATGAAGGTTTTACGGGCATGACCAGCTGGGAGAAGTCTCTGGGGACCACTCAGTGCTCACTGGGAGGATTATATCTCCCAGAAGGACTGGGATTGCCTTGGGATCCCACAGTATGAGTTGGCATGTGTGGCTGGAGAAAAGAACATATGGGCCTCACTGCTAAGCTGCCCCTGTGACCCGGTCAGCAGTAGAAAATGAATGAATGAATGAATGTAGACAGTAAATGTATGCCAACTTACCCATACCAAAAATAATTCCTTCCTGTTGCTTTTCTATACTGTTTTATTGTTTTATATGCTGTGTATGATAAGTCTGTTTTGCAGTTCTTTGTCTTTGGTCGATCAGCTTCAGACTGTCTGTTTTGAAGACTTGTTGAACACTACCATAAACCCAAAGAGTTTGCATTATAGTTTTGTCTGCTGCCCAGTACATTTTTCATTAAAATGCAAGTATTGAAAAAAAAAAAACCAAGTGACTGCTGAGTGAAACATTTCATCTATAATCTAGTTGGGTGCAAACTTACACAAGTGGAAGCCACTCAAAGACTGCTACCTAAGTTTTACATGGGTCCAGTCCAACTGGACTGTGAAATTAATGGCGCTAGTGGAAAAGTAAATTAGTGTATCAAAAGACTTGGTGTTGAATGGTGACCAAAACACTTGTACTTGCAAGGAACTGTGGTATTAGCTTCATGATGTGCATTCAAAGTACTGTCAAATGTAGACTGTTTAGTGACATAGAGTAGTGTTGACTCTGAGACTTTATTATAGCATGGAAAGGTGGTTTTGAAAGGTGGTCATACCCTTTAAAAAGAATCATGTCAGCTATTTGAAGACAAGAAGACACATTTTCCATATGATAATTGCCTACTTGCATTATTATTTGGAGAAGAGACACTTTCATATCACATAAGTGACATGGCCTCTATTTTTATAAATAATGCCATCACAAGAGGGTGATGTGCAGATCAGATTGTCAAAGATAACAGTGAAAGTGAGTTCAAGAAAATTGATCTTAAGCAAGGCCATTCCCTGGCATAGGTGAAGTAAGAGACCACTTGGGGCACCTCAGCCAGCAGCGATTCCCAACCCACACAAAGAGATGGTGTAAAGAAAAAAGAGGGCTTCAAGATAAGTATGCCACTTAGGGACCCAAAATGCTAATAAGGGCCTTGTGTTCAGGAATATTATTCATGTGATATGACCTTAAGCCCACGGTTTCTAAAACTATTGGTTCAAAAGAACAATGTCAAAAACAAAGAAAATTCAGACACAGAAGGTTCACTACACAGAACTGATGAACTATAGGACATTGCAACTCCATGCCAGTCAGGCACTCCTAGTGCTTAGGAGTCAGATTAAAACGGTTCTCACAATGAAGACAGTTCTTTTTCTCAAAATGGAAAGATGTCAGGCTTGTGAGAAAAAAAAGATGAACAATAAGAACAAATATATGCACACACAATGGTTCCCACTACTTTTCTCAGATAAACACTAGAACATGAGAAAAGTATGAACAGGCTAATCAACTCAATCTAATCATTTGTTTTCACCCCTCTTATTCTCATGTGTGTTGTGGTAGGTTGACTACGCCACTCTGTTATCAGCAATTCCTTCATATGTCTCCTGGGGAATTCCAAACTACTTCCAGGGTAGACAATCTAGTGTGTTCTGAGTCTGCACCAAGTCTTCTTCCAGTGGTCTCTGCCATGTACGTTTACTAAAGGATGAGTCAAGAGGAAATTATTAGTGTATGCTTGAACCCCATTAACTGCCTCATGTTCTACTCTAAATTCTTCTACTATCCTAAAACCATCACATTAAGATTTAAAGGTCAAAGTGAAGCTGATTGGATAATCTTGCTGGACAACAACAGCACTACTTGTTTAATAACATTGTACTCCCAGATTTGATCTGGTCTAAGGATTTTAAGGGATTACATGTGGTAAAAGACACAACCCAGCCACAGGGGATGCACAAACCAGTGTGTTTCCCAGTGTATCCCAAGCCTGGATAAATGGGGAGGGTTACATCGGGAAGGGCATCCGGTGTAAAATTTTGCCAAATCAATATTCGGACACCATTACAAATTTCCATACCGGATCGGTCGAGCCCTGGGTTAACAACGACTGCCACCAGTACTGTTAGCCAACAGGGTGCTGGAGGAAATTGGGCTACTGCTGGCCGAAGAAGAAGAAGGAGAAGAAGAGGGGGGAGATGTGTCCGGAGGCAGGAGGAATGGAGGAAAGTGAAGAGAGTGGAACTGAGGGTAGGAACTTTGAATGTTGGCAGTATGACTGGTAAGGAGAGAGAGTTAGCAGATATGATGGAGAGAAGGAAGGTTGATATATTGTGCGTGCAAGAGACTAAATGGAAGGGGAGTAAGGCCAGGTGGATTTGAGGTGGATTCAAATTGTTCTATCATGGTGTGGATGGGAGGAGAAAAGGGGTAGGTGTTATTCTGAAGAAACAGTATGTCAAGAGTGTTTTGGAGGTGAAAAGAGTGTCAAGGCAGAGTAATGATTTTGAAGCTGGAAATTGGAGGTGTGCTGATGAATGTTGTTAATGCATATGCACGACAAGATGGGTGTGCAATGGGTGAGAAAGAAGATTTTTGGAGTGAGTTGGATGAAGTGATGAACAGTGTACCCAAGGGACAGAAAGTGGTGATTGGAGCGGATTTCAATGGACATGTTGGTGAAGGGAACAGTGGAGATGAGGAGGTGATGGGTAGGTATGGTGTCAAGGAGAGAAATGAAGACGGTCAGAGGATAGTGGATTTTGCCCAAAGGATGGACATGCCTGTGGTGAATACGTATTTTAAGAAGAGGGAGGAACATAGGGTTACGTACAAGAGTGGAGGAAAATGCACACAGGTAGATTACATCCTATGCAGAAGAGTTGATCTGAAGGAGATAGGAGACTGCAAAGTGGTGGCAGGGCAAACTGTAGTTAAGCAGCATAGGATGGTGGTCTATAGGATGACGTTGGAAATCAAGAAGAGGAAGAGAGTGAGGGCAGAGCCAAGGATCAAATGGTTGACATCGAAAAAGGAAGACTGCAAGATTGAGTTTAGGGAGGAGGTGAGACAGGCACTGGGTGGCAGTGAAGAGTTACCAGACAGCTGGGAAACTACAGCAGATGTAGTAAGGGTGACAGCAAGAAGGGTGCTTGGCGTGACATCTGGAAAGAGGAAGGAGGAAAAGGAAACCTGTTGGTGGAATGAGGAAATACAGGAGAGTATACAGAGGAAGAGGATGGCAAAGAAGAAGAGGGATAGTCAGAGAGATGCAGAAAGTAGACAAGAGTACAAGGAGATAAGGCGCAAGGTGCAGAGAGAGGTGGTGAAGGCTAAGGAAAAGGTGTATGATGAGTTGTATGAGAGGTTGGACACTAAGGAGGGAGAAAAAGACCTGTACCAAATGGCTAGACAGAGAGACCGTGCTGGGAAAGATGTGCAGCAGGTTAGGGTGATAAAGGATAAAGATGGAAATGTACTCACAAGTGAGGAGAGTGTGTTGAGCAGATGGAAAGAGTACTTTGAGAGGCTGATGAATGAAGAGAACGAGAGAGAGAAGAGGTTGGATGATGTGGAGATAGTGAATCAGAAAGTGCAATAGATTAGCAAGGAGTAAGTAAGGGCAGCTATGAAGAGGATGAAAAAGGGAAAGGCCATTAGTCCAGATGACATACCTGTGGAAGGATGGAGGTGTTTAGGAGAGTTTTTAACCAGATAGTTTAATGGAATCTTGGAAAGTAAGAGGATGCCTGAGGAGTGGAGAAGAAGTGTACTGGTGTCGATATTTAAGAATAAGGGGGATGTGCAGGACTGCAGTAACTACAGGCAAATAAAATTGATGAGCCACAGCATGAAGTTATGGGAAAGAGTAGTGGATGCTAGGTTAAGAAGTGAGGTGATGATTAGTGAGCAGCAGAATGGTTTCATGCCAAGAAAGATCACCACAGATGCAATGTTTGCTCTGAAGATGTTGATGGAGAAGTTTAGAGAAGGCCAGAAGGAGTTGCATTGCGTCTTTGTGGACCTGGAAAAAGAATATGACAGGGTTCCTCAAGAGGAGCTGTGGTATTGTATGAGGAAGTTGGGAGTGGCAGAGAAGTACGTAAAAGTTGTACAGGATATGTACGAGGGAAGTGTGACAGTGGTGAGGTCTACGGTAGGAGTGACAGATGCATTCAACGTGGAGGTTGGATTACATCAGGGATCAGCTCTGAGCCCATTCTTTTTTGCAATGGTGATGGACAGGTTGACAGACGAGATTAGACAGGAGACCCCGTGGACCATGATGTTTGCTGATGACATTATGATCTGTAGCGACAGTAGGGAGCAGGTTGAGGAGACCCTGGAGAGGTGGAGATATGCTCTAAAGAGGAGAGGAATGAAGGTCAGTAGGAACAAGACAGAATACATGTGTGAAAATGAGAGGGAGGACAGTGGAATGGTGAGGATGCAGGGAGTAGAGTTGGCGAAGGTGAGTGAGTTTAAATACTTGGGATCAACAGTACAGAGTAATGGGGATTGTGGAAGAGAGGTGAAAAAGAGAGTGCAGGCAGGGTGGAATGGGTGGAGAAGAGTGTCAGGAGTAATTTGTGACAGACGGGTATCAGCAAGAGTGAAAGGGAAGGTCTACAGGACTGTAGTGAGACCAGCTATGTTATATGGGTTGGAGACGGTGGCACTGACCAGAAAGCAGGAGACAATGCTGGAGGTAGCAGAGTTAAAGATGCTAAGATTTGCGCTGGGTGTGACGAGGATGGATAGGATTAGAAATGAGTACATTAGAGGGTCAGCTCAAATTGGACAGTTGGGAGACAAAGTCAGAGAGGAGAGATTGCGTTGGTTTGGACATGTGCAGAGGAGAGATGCTGGGTATATTGGGAGAAGGATGCTAAGGATAGAGCTGCCAGGGAAGAGGAGAAGAGGAAGGCCTAAGCGAAGGTTTATGGATGTGGTGAGAGAGGACATGCAGGTGATGGGTGTAACAGAACAAGATGCAGAGGACAGAAAGATATGGAAGAAGATGATCTACTGTGGATCTGTGGATCAACTCCTAATGGGAGCAGCCGAAAGAAGAAGACTTGTGGTAAAAGACATCACATACATCCTCTTCCTCAGCCTAATCCTGTTGCAACTGATATACAGGAAATGAAAAAAGAAAAAAAATGGGAAAATTCCACTGATGACCAAGTTACCAATGAATTTTTGATGAATGAGCTTGAGAGGAAGATGCATTTACCTGCAGAATGCTGAGACCTTGTAGAACACATTAATTGCTCTGTAAGGCAGAATAATTCCCAGCAGTTGAGAAGGTAAACAGTAATCAATCTAGAAACCTCAGATAATTAATATTTTATAATCTTTGTAACTGTTTATATGTTGCAACAATGCTGAAAAAAGGTTTGGACACTGTTAAAGATTTCTAAAAGAAGAGAAGTGTAATCCATCCATTATCCAACCCACTATATCCTAACTACAGGGTCACAGGGGTCTGCTGGAGCCAATCTCAGCCAACACAGGGCACAAGGCAGGAAACAAAACCAGGGCAGGGCGCCAGCCCACCACAGGGTGCGCACACACACACACACACTAGGGACAATTTAGAATCGTCAATGCACCTAACCTGCATGTCTTTGGACTGTGGGAGGAAACCCACGCAGACATGGGGAGAACATGCAAACTCCACACAGGGAGGACCCGGGAAGCAAACCCAGGTCTCCGAACTGCGAGGCAGCAGTGCCACCCACTGCGCCACCATGCCACCCTGAGAAATGTAATGATTCACTTTATTTATTGATGATATGTGCACTGAAAGCGGGTACACATTTGTGTGTGTTGTGCAAGAATAGTAATTGCAGTTCAAGACAAACAGTACTGTTGGGTGGTCTGATGACCCATGATTTTAATGACCAGCTTTTCCCACCATATTATTGAAATATGTACTGCTTATAAGGCATCATGCCATATTGCCTTCCTCCATGCTTATTAGTTATAATAGACATATCATCATAAGGAAACTCTTTTTCTTTCTTTCTTTCTTACTTTCTTTCTTTCTTTCTTTCTATTGGAAGAAAAACAAAGATGAAGTGTTGGGGCACCTCAAAGAAAACCTTGTAAAATTGATGAATGAAACTAAATAGTGGAAAGGCAGTAAATAAACATGATTTTAATAAATAACATTGAAAAAAGCAGAATTTAATTTTAAAAAATTAGCTAAATAAACCTCAGAATCACCATAAGAACATTGAGGACATTTAAACTTCAATGTGATGTTTTTGTAGGAGTTAAGGAAATAGAGATTGACAAACTGTGTGAATGACCTTTTCTTGGTGTAATTGTTCTAATGTTGTAAACAGATTAAGTAACTTGATCTGACATGGAAGACATGAATCACATGAATAATGATTTCTGGAGCAAAGTGCAGTAGTTTGTGACTCTACTCATTGTCTTCACATTGTCTACCTTCCACCTATACTGTAATTTATTGATGCTGTAAATTTAGGAGTTATCTACACAGCAAAACCACACATGTATAAAATAATTCACACATGCAATGTGACACACGAGCGACTAGGAAGGAGATGAGCCGACCAAGTAGAGGGGGTGGTGGGGTGCACTAAACGTACCTCTGTTATCTCTGCAGGCCAAATACGGGAAAACCTGCCTGATTCAATGTCACTTCTGGTTCTGGTGCCCAGACTGATGCCATTTCCGGTTTCGGTGCCCAGACTGACATCACTTCTGGTTCCGGCCAAATGTCATCACTTCCGCTTTTCGACTTATAAAGCAGCCATCTTTTCCTAACCTCATCAGTTCAGTTCAGGACTCAAAACAATGCACATGAGTGCTCTGTCAAAATCATTTTGCAGCCAGGGACAATATATGGGCGCCAAACCTTTTTGTGTGTGTCAAGGCTGTTCATTTCACAGCATGTAACACATGCACTCTCAATACATGACAACAAATGTGAACTTGAAACAAAGCTAAAATGGTTTCTTGAATGATGGGCTTAATATAGCTTATTAAATCTATTTTACTCTCAAGCCTTACACTAGAATCCTTCTAAAGATCCTAGGCTATAGCTGTATCTTGGGAATAAAAGTGAAAAAGTGCTGTTTCATTAAAGAGAATAAATTGTCACTATAGTGCCACTGATATATTTACAAAAGAAAAAAAAATCTGTGTGGGAGTTTCTGTTGTTTCAGCAGAAAAGTACTGAAAATAAGAAAAAAAACAAGTCTAAAAATATACTAAATACCCATCACTGAAATTATATACCGGTACTTATATCCTGAATATACCAAGCAAGATCATGAGTGACTTGTCTTAGCAAACAGATCATATAATTTTCTTTGGCAAATTTTCTTAGATTAAATCAGGGGTCATAATCTTTCCTAATAGCACCTACTGTTTTCCTAAGAAATCTAAATGTCAGCAGGTTTAAAGCAAGTTCATGTGTAGATGGGACATAGCCTTAGTCATGTGCACCCAGGCAATTTATTGTTTCCTTTTAATTGTCCTATACGTTAAAAAGTCAAAATACTGGTGACATCATGGGGATGACAACACCAGAGTTTCTAATCCAGAGAACAAAGAAGATATACACATCAAGCCTTCATATTGCTTTCATTATGTGTCTCAGATAGTTCTGGAGATGAAGCGGATGCTGTCAGTCATCAACTATGCCAACTGTAAAAACATGATATTTTTATGAAAAAACATCCCAGTAAGTTTTATTTGAGGTATCAAATATCCATATAAGTTAAATTTTGTAATTGAACTATAGAGCAATTTACACATTTATACATTTATCTTCAAAGGTAACATTTTTAAATGTGTACAGTCATATTCAGGTTTTAAAAGATTCAAAAAGCACAAGAAACTACATAATGTAATACTTATGTTTGCAAATTTAACATATCATGTCATTTGAAAAGTGCAGTAGTTCGCTCTCCCACTGCAATTCCCTGGTAAGACAGGACTTGAGTAACAGCTCTGGCACTGTCTATGTGCACAGCATGCATCTGCATGGGTTTTTGTCTGGGTGCTACATTTCTTGATGCCACTTTCCTAAAACATGCAGTTTTAAGTTCTTGAAAAATTCCAAAATAATCTTTTATGAGTGAGTGTGTTTAGAGTGGTTAATGGGAAAAACTCATCGATTGAAAATAAATCACAGATTAGCAGGAAAAATGTATGAATGGATGGACGGATGCAATATACTACATAATTAAATGCTAAATACAGTTGTATATTAAATTATGTTATAAATATTTAGCGTGCTAATCCAGGATCCAGTACTTCCTGAACTGCCCCTTTTCTATACTTTCACCTATGACAACCTTTAGTGAAAAGTGCCCTTTAATGTTCTGCTGAGCTCATATGCAGTGGAATCATCATGTCCATTTATGAATTTCAAAACCCAAGCACATCCTGCTGTCATGTACACTGGATGTTCAGTCAGGTAGGGCCTCCGTGGCTGGACAGTTAAAACACAATCACTCATTCAATGTAAACTTCATGCCTGTAGTGATCTGTTTTTGGGTGGCATGACAACAAAATGGTCAATGCTGCTCTCTCTCATCTTGAGAGACTTGGATTTAATCCATTAATAAAAAAGAGGCAAGGTCATAGGTAAGATTAGATCATAATTGTAAACAGTTAGGCATCAATGGGAAAGTGACAAATTAGTGGAATGTGAAAAAACCTAGGAACCAATATAAAGGAAGTTAGAACTAAAAACATGCCAAGAGCTTGAGTGTGACAGAGCACTTCAAAACAAAAGCAAAGCCCTGTTGGTAATGGGAAACTGGGAGTCATATGGAAAATTATGTTGCTAAGCAAGCAATGATAAGAAAATATTAGACCACAACAGTGGAAAAATTAAATGAAGTTACTGTCATTTTAGAAATACTGTTGGTGACAATTAGCAGCCAATCCAGGACACTGAAGTATTGGCCATTCCCTCTGACAATTTGTCTCAGATACTCACATTCAAAAAAGGGGAAAACATACTTGTCTTATTCTAGTAGATAGATAGATAGATAGATAGATAGATAGATAGATAGATAGATAGATAGATAGATAGATAGATAG
>JANRMT010062854.1:130555540-130570946 GCA_026402145.1 Polypterus bichir lapradei | reverse complement strand
ATAGATAGATAGATAGATAGATAGATAGATAGATAGATAGATAGATATAAATACTGGAATTTATAATATATCTGGTGTCAGGTCATTGGTTGTGAAGTTTCTACCTTCTTCCCATGTCTACATAGTGTATTCCTCCCACATCCATCTAGTCATGCTTGTTCAGTTAATTGGTGACTCTAAATTGGCTGAATGTGAATGTGGATGTGTGTGTGGGCGTGAGTGATCCCTTTGATGGTTAGTGCCCTCTCCATGGCTGGTTCCTGCCTTGTCGCTAGTACTCTTTGAATTTGCTCCACTCCTATATGAGGCAGAATTGGATAAGAAGGCTGTCTGCAGTTGCGGAATGACAACCACTGACCTTTACAGTGAGGGACAGTAACGGCTCTACTTCGCTTTCCACCACTAGATGACAGTAATTGCTAAGCAAAGCGCCACCTGTCACTCAAGTTGCATGTCATTTAAGGAAACACAAAGGTATTTCTTTGTTTGTCTTTTCTTATCATCACAAAAGACAATCTAAAAATCCAAAAGCATTTCAGAAATATGTTATGCAATCTGTCATACTAAATAAATACTCAGGCCTAAGAGGTCCCAAGCTGCTAGAACTACTTTGCTCAGATTTGTGCCACATTTTTCAGATTGAGTATAACAAATAGCTGAGCAGCTGAAGTCAAGCAGAACCAAGCTGTGCTAAGGGCAACATCAGGAGTGCCATTGACTGTTGTCATTAATCTACATTTACAACTGACAAATTCTATAATATTGAATCCACAATTGCCAGATTAAAAATAAGAACAGAAAGAAACATACTACTAAGAAATTTCTCCTCTCAATAATTCAAAAATACATTATGGTTTGTTTCATTCAGTCCTCCTGCTATTCCTTTTAATTCCACATTCTTTCACTTGTTTGCAGATTATGCCTTAAGTTTTTTTTGATTAGGGTTCTAGGGAGCTGGTGCCTACATATATTTAGCTTCTACTTTTTTCCAGATTGATTTTAAAATGTTACAACAACAACAAGAGTAATGTATTTCTTGTATGGTCCAAAATCACACAAAGAATGCCTCAATGGACTTTAACAGGCGATATTTTTTGACAGCCACTGACTTAGTGGCGAAGAAGACAAGAAGAAAAGTACTCCCCCAACCCACCCTTGTAGGGGAAAAAAATGAAAAACACATTGGGAAAGGCAATTCAGAGAAAGAACCCCTCCCACATAGGTTGGGTGTACAATAAGTAGCAAAAACATTGCATAAATACAATATACAAAAGAGAATTTAAGAGTAATTTTACAATTATTTTCAGACAGTTCTTACATCTAGAGAATGGGCAGGTTAAGTTATTTGCTTGGACTCACACAATGAGGCAGACGTGAGCATTGCCATCAACCTTATGGTTTAAGGTACAATATCTTAGGAATTATGCCACACTGTCTACTGCCTACACACCTAAAAGTGAGTGGCATGCTCTGAATTATTCTCCAGTGCCTATTGATCTATGAGTCAACCTGCTGTGATCAGACATCGGCTGTGTGAAGCCATTCCTAGACACACTACACTGCTGTCTGCTAGTGGGAGGTCTACTTTCGCTGTATGCTTTTAACTAGTTTTGGTATTCCCACCTGCTCAGCCAGGGGTTTACAGAAAGGCTCTCTTGTGTTGTGTGAGTTGCCGTGTTTAACCGCAGTAAATGCAATTTTTGTGATCTTAGGCAGTGACAAACATCAGCTGCTGACTTTTTAGTTGCTGGGTCAAGGGTTGACTGAGGTCGAGATTTTGCTCTTCTCAAATAACCCAAACCACCATCTCATCTGTTTCAGCTGATCAGGCTGCAGCAAGTTGGGACTCGTTGAATAGACTGTGTCAAATTGTTAACCCTGCTCTGGCTGAACTCCAACATAACTGCTTCTTCCTTCCACAAAATTCACTTTGCAGTTTGGATATGGTGCTTTTCTTTTGTTTATAAGACAACTACACAAATTAAAAATTGTTCTTAGCCTGTACACTTTCACATTTTCAGAGTATACAACACTCAGTATCTAACAATTTAAAATATATCAATTTTAAAGAAAATTTTGAAGTTACTATATAATTTCCAAAAGCAAAGAACTGACCTTTCTTAAATAATTCAAAGGATATTGATTATCAAAAATAACCCAAAAAAACTGCTGGGACAAATTTAGAGACAGCACCATAAGACTTCAGAAAAACATTCCAATTCTTTGTTATTCTGTGGTTGAATTACTGCTGTGTTTCAAATGAAACTGGTGGACACTTTGCTCATTAGCACCATGAGAACAGTCTGTAGAACAGCTTCACTGGCTCTGTGCCCTGAGTAACAAAAACTATACTGCACAAACTCTGTTAGCTTGTATATGTGACTCATTGTGACTCTTCATTTATGCGATCAATGAGTTGAAACAAACTGTGTGGAACTTAGTTCCCTGAATCAATTGTAAATGAGGTCAGGGGCCTCATTTATAAAACTTTGGATGGATTTGAGTGTGAAAATATGCATACACCAAAAAAACAGGAAAATACATTTCAGATTTAAAATACCTGAAACATCCATATATGAAGCATGCTTATCAACCACATACAGTGGAACCTCGGGTCACAACCATAATTTGTTCCAAAACTCTGGTCGCAACCTGATTTGGTCGTGACCCGAAAGTAATTTCCCCTATAGGACTGTATATAATTACAATTAATCCATTCCAGACCATACGAACTGTATGTAAATATATTTTTTTAAAGATTTTTAAGCACAAAATAGTTAATTATACCATAGAATGTACAGTGTAATAGTAAACTAAATGTAAAAACATTGAATAACACTGAGAAAACCTTGAACAACAGAGAAAACAAACATTGCAAGAGTTCATGCTACAGCCTTACGAACCGCTCGCTGGAAACACTTTTTTTTAAAGAGTTTTAAGTACAGGAAAAAAAAGAACATTTGAAAAATCCTTAATTTATACAAAAACTAACCATAAACAACCAAGAAAAGTAACATTGCAAGAGTTCACGCTACAGCCTTACAAACCGCTTGCTGTAAACACTTTTTTTAATGAGTTTTAAGCACAGGGAAAAAAATGAACATTTGAAAAATCCGTAATTTATACAACAACTAACCATAAACAACTAAGAAAACTAACCTTGCATGAGTCGAGTTCTGGCATGAAGGAAGTGAGGAGGAACTGGGTGGACAGGAGATTGCAATTTTGAAGTAAAAGTCCCTCTTTGTGATGCACGTCTGACCGAGAACAATGTACTGTACAGGGAGAGACTGAACAAGTGCATAAATCACCGGCACGTACGAACCGGAAGGGAAACTGGCTTGTTTGTCACCCGTGTGTGTGGTCGTGAACAGATGGAAAAGTTTGGCAAACTTTTTGGTCGTAACCCGATTTGTACGTGTTCAGAGACGTTCGTGACTCGAGGTTCCACTGTACATATGCTGGCAGAGCAGCTTCCCACCTAATGCATTGAGACCTTACCACACATGTTCAAGATTATCTAGATGCACTCCAAAACTGAGAACATGACATTATGTGTGGTATTATAACACTACTTCATTCTAAGAGTCAGGGAAGGGTGTAAGGCACAATTTTCTGAGTGGGTAGCCACTGTCACTTCGCGTCTATGAAGATGCGATTGCTGTTACAACAACAACATTTATTTATATAGCACATTTTCATACAAATAATGTAGCTCACAGTGCTTTACATGACGAAGAAAATAGAAAAAAAAGACAAGTCAGAATTGAAATAAGACTAAGCTAATTAACATAGAATAAAAGTAAGGTCCGATGGCCAGGGAGGACAGAAAAAACAAAAAAAAACTGCAAACGGCTGTAGAGAAAAAAAAAAAAAAATCTGCAGGGGTTCCAGGCCACGCGACCACCCAGCCCCCTCTGGGCATTCTACCCAACATAAATGAAACAGTCCTCTCTGTATTTAGGGTTCTCATGGAAGGACTAGATGATGATGGTCATGTAGACTTCTGGCTTTTAATCCATTAATGTAGGAACATCATGGTGCTTTGAAAAGGTGGTGGTGGCGCATGTCACCACCACAGAAAACCAGGAAAAGAAACAAAAGAAAGAATAGGGGTTAGTATGGATTTTAGAGTCACCATGAATAGTTATGATAATAAATTGAATATACAGAGTATAAGGATTAAACTAAAATGAAGTTATGAGAAGGCCATGTTAAAGTTATGAGTTTTTAGCAGTTTTTTTAAAGTGCTCCACTGTAGTAGCCTGGCGAATTCCTATTGGCAGGCTATTCCAGATTTTAGGTGCATAACAGCAAAAGGCTGCCTCACCACTTCTTTTAAGGTTAGCTCTTGGAATTCTGAGCAGACACTCATTTGAAGATCTAAGGTTATGATTTGGAATATAAGGTGTCAGACATTCCGATATATAAGATGGAGCGAGATTAAGGCTTACAATGTTACAGTGGATAGTACAGGCCATATGAAACACTGAGGGTTCAGCCTGTTACCGTACCAACAAGCCAGCTACTAAGTACAATATCATCATATCTATCAATGCTACTTTGCCTCCAAGTTAATGATTCAAGGGTGGACCCAGGCTACTGAAACGCGACATTTATCGGCCGCATCTTGGCTTCAGAGATGACTTAAGTGTTAATGGAAAGTCACTGTTCACAGTTAAAAAAAAAACAGCTTCATTTTCGCTAGGTGCCCTTATTGCAATATGAGTGCAGTAAATGAATCTGATTATGTTAGGAGAACTGGACACTGCTGCAAATTGCCTTTTTATGCTGGCTGTTATGTTATATGTTTATACACGTACATCATACAAACACTGGAGGTATCATCTCGCCAGTTGGTTAATGGCTTCCAGAACAGCAGACATGACAGAGTGAAACTTGGCTGAGATGTTCCTGACTTGTCAGCTAATTTCTTGAGAGGTGACAACAGGCAGCCGATTAAAAGTGACAACCAGAAAAGGTCTTCAGTACAAATACACAGCATTGTCTCCCTTAAAAGGGAAGTAAAATACAGTCTGTACATCATATTCATCACTTTTGAAGTGTAATATATTTGTTACCTTATCTCATATTGTAATAACAGCTTGGTAATATGAATTATTATGTGTGAGAATCAGCATTTAGCTGGTTAGACTGCATTTCCCTACTTGTTCAAGGGTGTTGTCATTCCCCAATTTCTCTGAAATGATGCATATGCATGGTTTAGGATTGCCCTAAATATACACATTCCCGTGTCAAGTTTTCTTTTTTCAAAGCCGAATGTTTGCTTGGAAAGTTGCATATGGAGATTTCAAGCATTATTTCTGTGAATAAAGCTTTATAACTGAGGCCTCTAATGTGTCTGGTTACATTTGAATGGAATTGCCCTGGTATACAGTAAGTGAGTATAGGTAAAAGAGAAGGTGAAGTATTGATTAGCTTAATTGTCGTAACACCATGAGCATACATTATCAACCCACTCTTACCATTGATTTCTATAACCTCCAGTTTGTTATTTTTCAGAAAAGTCTAGAAATTTAATAAAGTTGATTCCAGCAAGCTGTTATTAGAACCCTTATCGAAAAG
Source organism: Polypterus bichir lapradei (assembly GCA_026402145.1). Lineage (NCBI taxonomy): Eukaryota > Metazoa > Chordata > Cladistia > Polypteriformes > Polypteridae > Polypterus > Polypterus bichir. Next base: position 130,565,360 of record JANRMT010062854.1, on the reverse strand, counting down.
ATTTGAATACAAAGATTCAAATCTAATTTGATTAAATAAATTTGAAAAAATGTCAATAAGCATGTGAATTATAAAGAATAACCAGAGAGAAGAAGAAGAAATTATCAATACAGGGTAATGGACAACAAGATGCAAAACCCTAATAACAGTTTGCACATAAACCATAAGCAGAAAGGTTAATCTGAAAAGAAACGTGAGAGATGAGAAAAACAAAGAATATCCTCCCATGTTGTGTACATGCTTTCTTTATCATGAGCTGTCATAAAACCGAAGCATTGGGCCCAAGGCAACTTCCAACCCTAAATGGAACATAAGTCCATCCCGTGGAATACGTACAGACAGATCTGCAGTCGACTGCCACGTGTAATCAATTAGCCTAAAATGAGACCTATTTGTTTAATATCAAACCTACTTAATCTTTGTCAGGATCACAAGACATGAACCGCCTGCAGCAACACCCACAATCACTTACGGTATATGAGGCCAATTTAGAATCACCACAGGTATTAAATAAAATCTACAAACAAAAAAATAATCACCACAAATAGGATGTGAGAAGAAAGCCATGATTCTCAGATGTCAACCCACACAGAAATGAGGACAATGGGCAACTTCCACATAGACATTGACCCAGTGATTCATACCCTGATCTTTTGAGCTGCGAGATATAGTGCAAACTACCCAATATGCCTCTGCAATTTTGGCATTTTTATTTACACTCATTCTTTATGTATTAATTAAAATAAGGGAAATTTACATCAAACAGTCTAACAACCTACAATAATAACGCAAAAATGATGCAGGATCTATACTAATAAACGGCAAAGCCCTCACTCACTCACTCACTCACTCACTCACTCACTCACTGACTGACTGACTGACTGACTGACTGACTCATCACTAATTCTCCAAGTTCCCGTGTAGGTAGAAGGCTGAAATTTGGCAGGGTCATTCCTTACAGCTTCCTTACAAAAGTTGGGCAGGTTTCATTTCGAAATTCTACGCGTAATGGTCATAACTGGAAGTTGCTTTTCTCCATTTACTGTAATGGAGTTGAGCTGGAGGGGCGGAGTTCCGTATGACATCATCACGCCTCTCACGTAATCACGCATTACATAGAAAGCCAGGAAGAGCTACAAAACGCGCTTTAGAAAACATGCATTATATAATTAAGAAGGCAGCGAAATAATTAGAAGCGAGCGAGTGACATATAAAACCATATTCAGCGGCTCACGTGAACTGACACAGTGCGCAGACAAAAAGTAACAGTTCCAAAGAGTGCTGAACAAAAACCTAATTACACTACGCTACGCTCGAATAGATAAACCACACGCAGTGGCGCGATGGTAAAGCATTCGCCTGTAGCGCCCACGTCCGAGGTTCGATTCCCGAGAGGGGATGCACTAAGTATGTATGCGCGCTTCTCGATTTATTTTAACCTCGCATCCCCTTAGTTTGAGACGTATGAAAACGCATGCGGTTAACGCAGAAAGACAGATCACCTATTCACCTATTGAAGCTTCATGAATAATGGATACTTTATTCGCGATCAATGATTGTTTTGGTAAAGCCATACTCAGTGTATTCATTAGATGAACGGTAAAAAAGTAAGAGCGAGGGGACGGTAACTTACTGAAGCACACAAGCAAAACCACAATAGCACGCGGGCTCGATGTACTGACTTGCGCGATCACATTCCAAAAAATATTTCTTTTCAAGTTCAATTTAGTCCATATGAGTCAAACTCAAAGCCCACGGGCCACATCCGGCCCGGCGTGTAATTATATCCGGCCCGCGAGATCATTTTATATACTGTATTATTGTTATTAATGGCCCGGGTATATGAAGCGCTGGTAACACAATAAACTACAGATCCCATAATGCAGCGATTCAGCTGCCTTGCCGAACATTTACCGCGTTGCTGCAAGTTATTGCGAAGCTAGCCCACACGATGCCGAAGAGAAAAGTTGATTCTGAAAATAGAGCCTTTAAAAACCGATGGGAGGCTGAGTATATGTTTACTGACATTGCCGGTAAACCCGTGTGTCTCATTTGTGGAGCTAATGTGGCTGTAATTACAGAATTTAATCTTTACAACGACTGACAAACACAGAATGTAACTTGAACACAACACATCGTACAAATACGACCCTGATTGAAACAAATAATGATAATCGAATCCTTGATCACAGCAACACTCACAAAGCAATTACTGTATATTGACAATCATGTTACGTTATTTTTAAAATGTTCCCTTTTCTTTTCCATAGCTTCTTTAACACACTACGTCTCCGCTGCGAATACTGTATATATATATATCCCGATCTACATACTCTCAAATAAATAAGCCTACATTTGCCTTTGCCTCTATCGCCTACATCCGAGGTTTGATTCCCGAGAGGGGATGTACTGAGTATGTACGCGTGCTTCTCGGTTCATTTTAACCTCGCATTTCCTTGGTTTGAGACGTATGAAAAAATATGCAGTTAACGCAGAATCATGTTACGTTATTTTTAAAATCTTTCCTATTCTTAGCACAAGCACAGCTGAGAAGCTTCGATGCATGTACTCCATAACAAAAAATAACGCATTTAATCACATTTTCAATTCCAAGCAAAGGGGAACTTTTGTCAATGCATGATTTCCTGGTACATCGATTACACTGGTGCACACATCACAGCTACAAAAATGTTACACTCGGAATGAAGCGCGTTCCTGATCGGAGGAAAATTTAATTTCAAAAAACTACCCGAGCGAAGCCTTGATAAAAGCATGGTTTTGTGCACAGTGAAAACCAAGCAAAATTAGATGCATTACAGAAAGCGGACTTTGTGGCTCTTACTGGGGATCATTGGAGTTCCGTGACCGTTAGTAATTCTAATTACATCTAATTACAAAATGTTCAATGATCACACTGTTTTAGCCTAATGTACAAAATAATTTTGGCTAAGGTTACTCAGAGTTTAAAGATTAAGTTGGTCAAATTACCTTTTATGTTTCTGACTTATTTTTTTAAGAAGAAAAACTGCACTTTCTGTTGAAATTTTGGTTATTATTTAAAGACAATAACATTCTGAAAATGTACTTAAAGTACTTAAACTACCACTTTATTTTTAAGTCTGCTCAATTTTAACCAGGGATGATATTTTTGTTTCTGTTTTGAATTCAAATGCAGTTTAAAAGCATTTTTTTTTTTCAGAAATTAAAAGAGCTTGAGTTTACAATATTCATGTCTGTTGTATTCCTCCTGTATTCCGCATTCAGAGGAATTTAATTCCGTTTAATAACCACAAACTCTCACTCCAGCTCTTGCTCAGAACAGCATCTTTTTATTTTTTCTCTCCACTTCCGCCTCCATCTCATTCCCATAATACCTTTCAAACCACCTGACATATGGCATATTAACCATGGATATGACATCCCCCCTTTACTTGGCATTAGACACCTAGTTAGAACAACAACGAAATAAAATGAAACTGGACTGCATGAACATCCATTAAACTAATCAGCATCACAGCTTAACTATCCTCAACAGTATAGATTCTAAATTTCTCTAAACCATCAGCACTGTAAAACATTACCATATTGATAAACATGAATTCCTTATTAAACAGACAAATATTTTACTTTTTTGCAGATTTTTATCCATGAATCCAATGTTTTTTATACTCTAGGAATTAAACTCAACAAATATTGAAAAGAGCATATCTTTCTTTTCAAACTCATGAACAACATTAAAGTGTTGACTTTGTCAATCTCATGCACCATATGCCTATCAGTCACAAACATAGTCAGAAAGTCTACTGGGTGTTCGCTTAACTCTTTGCGGCCTAATCGGTATTTCTGCATGTCTCTGTTTGTCAGAGTCTTTTTCTGTTTGCGGAGTCATCTGTTTCTCTCTCGCTTCATTGGCTTCTGTGTCTGTAGATCCCTGTGTTGCCTCCTCTTCATGGAGTGTTTCTGGTATTTGTCCTTGTAATTCATATTTCTTGACAAAGGTGGTGTTTCTCGCATATTGTGCTCCGGTTGGGGACTCCACTACGACTTTGTTTCCTGTTTTGCTGATGATTTTGTGTGGTGTCGTGCTGAATGTTGTTGAGAACTTGTCAGTCTTGTCTTGTCTCAAGAGTACAGTGTCCCCGACACTGATTTCTGATTGCCGTGCCCCTCTGCGCACATCAGCATACATTTTGCTCTTTGCTTTTTGTTCTGTGTCATGATCACATAGTTCCTGATCAGCGTGCATCTCCAAGAGTTCTGGCAGTTTTCCTCTTATTTTCCGATTGAAGAGCAATTCGGCAGGACTTTTACCAGTCGTTGCATGGACAATGCCTCTGTACACCATCACATATTTCCGTAATTCTCTTTTCCAGTCCAATCCCTCTGCTTGAGCAATCCTAATTCTCTTCATAAGTGATGCGTTTTGACGCTCAACTTCTCCATTGGCCTGAGCATATTTTGGTGTGGTTTTCACATGCGTGATTCCATTTTCATCGCAGAAGCGTCTGAATTGTTCTGATCTAAACTGAGGTCCGTTATCTGATTTGCATGTAACCGGCAGTCCATGTCTGCTAAAGATTGTCTCCATGCTGTCTATGACCTTTTCTGTTGTGGTGGTAGTCAAAATGTCATACTCGTAGTATCGACTGAAGTAGTCTACTACTACCAGAATGGAGTGGTTTGACGGGAGAGGTCCTAGAATATCAACTGCGATGTCCCGCCAGGGTCCATCGGGTAGCGGTGTCGGTCTCAGTAGTTCAGGTGGGTCAGGCTTAGCCACTATCTGACAGCCATGGCAGGCCTTGCAATGTCTTTCGGCTGCTCTATCCATGCCAGGCCACCACACTTTTGCTCTGAGATGTTGCTTTGTTCCCACGATACCCAAGTGTCCTTCATGGGCTAGTACAAGCGCTCGGGCTCGGAGGACCTGGGGCAATACTATACGCGTGCCTCTCAGAACAAGATATCCTATTGTGCATAGCTCATTTGCAATAATCGCATACTGTTTACACTTCTCAAAATGTCCAGTCACTATAGCTCTGCGCACCTCACATAATTCTGGATCGGTGGCTGATGCTTCCTCCACTTCTCTGGTGGTCAGTGCTTTTGGAGTTGCATTCACTGCTACAAATCGTACATATTCTTCAGCCCCATGTTTGTGTTCAACACGTTTCACTGTATTTGTCAGCAGTCGTGACAGCGGATCAGCAATATTATTCTTCCCTGCAATATGGACCACTTTGAATTCATATGGCTGTAATCTAAGAACCCACCGCTCAATCCGTGCACATGGTTTGGATCGGGGACCATATATCACCTCTAACGGCTTATGGTCTGTGACTAGGTCAAATTTTCTCCCATAGATATATGGATGTAATCTTTCGCAGGCCCATACTAGGCCTAGCGCCTCTCTCTCTGTCTGAGAGTATTTGCGTTCGCAGTCAGTTAAACTGCGGCTCACATAGCACACCGGAACATTAATCCCCTTTTGGTTTTGTACCAGTACTGCACCTAATCCCACAGGACTTGCATCCACTATCACCTGTGTTGGGGCATCTTTATTGAAGTAAGCTAGAGTTGTAGTTTTAGCTAGCTCTGCCTTAAGAGCACTGAAAGCTTGTTTCTGTTCTGGCCCAAATCTGAACGGTGTGTCTTTCCTTGTCAGGCGTCTCAGTGGTTCTGACAGGGTTGCAAACTGTGGAATAAATCTGCTGCTGTAACCCACGAGCCCAAGGAAGCTGCGCACCTCCGTCACATTCTCTGGCTCCCGTGCTTCAGTCACAGCTCGCACTCTCTCCTCTGTCGGCCCAATTCCCTTTTCTGACAACAGGATTCCCATAAAAACCAGTTTGTCCATGTTGAACTGACATTTTTCTGGGTTCAGCGTTAATCCTGTCTCTCTGAGCCTTACCATGACTGCGTGAAGTCGTCTGTCATGTGTCTCTTGGTCTTGTGCGTGTATGATTACATCATCTGATATATTCTCTACACCTTCAATCCCAGCTAGGGCACTAGCTATTTCATGCTGATACTGTTCGCTAGCAGATGATACCCCAAACAACAGTCTTTTGTACCTGTACACCCCATTGTGAACTGCAAACGTGGTGATTTCACGTGACTCAGGGGTCAGCTCAAGTTGGTGGTAACCCCATTTCAGGTCTAGCTTGCTAAATATGGTCGAGCCATTCATGCCCTGGAGCAGCTCATCCACAGTAGGGATTGGAAAGCGTTCCCTCACTATGGCCTCATTGGCCCGTCTCATGTCTAAGCAAAGACGAACATCATTCCCTGGCTTTGGGACGATCACCACTGGATTCACCCACGGGGTGGGTCCGTTCACAGGTTCGATGATGTCCAAGTCTATTAACTCCTTTATCCTGGATTCCACTGCCCTTCTGAGGTTGAAGGGTATGCGTCTAAGTGGCTGAGCTACAGGTCTCACCTCTGGGTTAATGTGTAGCCGGACCTGTCTCGTTTTCAGTTTTCCTACTCCTACGAACACGTTGGGGTACTGCTGTTGGAGTGCTTGCTTAATGTCAGTTACTGCAGAAATGTTGGCGCCTATTCTCAAAACCCCCAAGCGCGTCGCTGTTTCTTTCCCCAGCAGTGGTTCGCCATTACCTCTGATTACGATGAACTCAGCCTGTTCAGTTTTATCTCCTATTGAAACCTGACATGTGAATGCACCTTTTACAGATAGTGGCTGGTTGGAAGAATATGAATAAAGTTTCCTTTTTGCCTTAGGGACATAAGAGTGACACTTAATATGTTCTGACTTCAACTTTTCCCACGTGTTTTCTCCCATTACATTGCTTGTAGCACCTGAGTCAATCAACATTCTTATGTTCACTCCTCCAACACAGAAGGTAAGTCTCTCTGGCATGTCACCTTCATTAATAGTAAATGCAAAATCATCATGTGCATCAACACTGTTTACATTTTGTTTTGTTTTTGAACCTTTTGTGCGGCACATTTTTGCATAATGGTCTTTTCCATGGCACTTGTGACATACCTGTCCACGTGCTGGGCATTTCGGATCTCGCCCTATGTGGTCAGTGTTCCCACATCTGTAGCATTTTCCATCATTTTTATTGTCTCTATTTTGTTTTCTTTTTACATTTTCATTTCTGTATTTTGCCCCCTTTTCTTTCTGGAAAATTCGGCTGACCGACTCTGTGGTCGCTTTTGCTGTGTGTGACATGGTCGACATTTGCTCCTCGATGCTCTCACAGCGCGCCGCTATCTCTAATGCACAAGCCAGCGTTAGGCCACGCCCCTCTTCCAAAAGTTTTCTGCGCACATATTCAGATGTCCCTTTACCTAAAATTGCATCCCTGATCTGATTGTCTGAGTCGTCACCGTAACCACAGTCTTTCACTGCCTGCCGCAGGCGTGTGGCAAACTGCTGTACAGTCTCACCCGGCTGCTGGTGTAGCTTTTGAAATGCGTGTCTCGCCAGCGCTGAATTAATTTGAGGTACAAAGTATGTGTTCAAAGCATCGACTGCCTTTTGATAGTCTGTTGGCTCACCCGTGTCCGGCAAAGTTGAGAAGACATCCTGCACGTCTGCTCCAGCCAGATGCAGTAGTAGCGCGCGTCTCCTTTGCTTCGTAACACCGGTTGTATCTTCGTTTATTATGAGCCCTTTACCGTCCGCATATAGCTCAAACGACATTAGCCATCTTTTCCATCTGGAACCTAGCGTGGCTGGATCCGTGTAGCATGCGAAGTTCTGGATCCCGGATTTCTCCATACTAATTGACTAACTGATCCAACTAGTAAAATTAAAGTACTCCTCGTCGCCAATGTTGTATTCCTCCTGTATTCCGCATTCAGAGGAATTTAATTCCGTTTAATAACCACAAACTCTCACTCCAGCTCTTGCTCAGAACAGCATCTTTTTATTTTTTCTCTCCACTTCCGCCTCCATCTCATTCCCATAATACCTTTCAAACCACCTGACATATGGCATATTAACCATGGATATGACAATGTCCATGTCTATTATTTGATTCTGTCGCCCACTAAAACCCTTTTAAATTAAAAAAACACATTTGCGATTTGGGGCAAATTTATGTGTGCGATCAGGGCCGATCCTGGCGACGGGCAAAAACGTGCCCCGCACGTGGGCGGCCAAACTCAAAGGCGGCCGTTGAGGAGACGTGCAGCAGCCGGCGACGCTGCGACCGGCGGCTGTCCGCCTTTGAATTTTAAAGTCTGAGGGCGGCCGACGACTATAGCAGCGGCGGCGTTTGCAGTGAGCAAAGTTTGACAAAGTTGCGTGTAGCGTGTATTGTAGTCGATGCGCTGATGCCTATTAGGGACTCCACATACATAGCGATTTGCTCGCGCGAGCGGGCGCAAAAGCCTTTGATGGTCGCCGGCTCATCGCAAGCTCTGTCTGAACGGTTCCATTGCTTACCATGTGTTTACTACGCGCGACCAAAACTCTAAATGTGTGTAGTCCCTTAGTCAACGTTCAACTTGCATGTTTCATAGTTGCGTCGCGAAGGCGATAGATTTCATGTGAGACGCGTACGTTCCTCAACGGGATTGCGAGTCAAGAGAAGCGGCAAAAGACAGCGGGGCTGCGGCGATCTCTGAATTGACTGTTTGTCACTGTGTGCAGAGCTGCCTGTCGCTTAGAACGATTAAATAAGCCGGCTTTCTAATCTAGGCTGGTTTGGTTTGGTTTGATTCTATTTGTTTGGACTACACAAAGGCTCAGGACTCGTGGTTCTACACAAACGTACGTTATGATTATGATATGCTGTTTCATTGAGAAAGTATGTACAGATTTTTTTAACACTTTGAGCCCACGTTTTCACCGGCAATGTATTTTTACATTTAAAATGACCATCGGTGGCGCACGTGGGGCTCAAAGTGTTAATGAAATATTTCAGAAAAATTACAAACTTTTACATGTTTACTTATTGCCCAATGCACACTGACATGACATTAGTGTGTATTGTGTATATGTCACTTGTGTGAATTAGGCCCAAGATTATTACAAAATTATTATTATTATATTTGAATTAGCCCTTTATTCTACCTATTTTGTAGAATGTCCGAGAGAAAGACAAAACGTGAAAGCGGGTTTGTTTTCCGAATCTCTGCATTGCATTACGCATTTTTCTCACGTTGCCTGTATCAGTGGCAGCATCTGAAAGGAGCTTCTCAAAACTCAAGATAATTAAAAATGATCTCCGTTCCACTATCGGGCAACAACGATTGAGTGATGTTGTGCTTCTGTCTATAGAATCTGAAATTTGTGAAAAACTGGATCATTTAAACATAATAGATGAATTTGCTACTGTTAAAGCTAGGAGAATCATTCTTTGATGTTTAACTAATAAATTAATGTATGTATGTGATTTTTTTATTTTTGTGATTCTTTATTTAGTTTTTATAAAAACTAATCGTTTGAAATTAAATTTTATTTATACATCCCGACTCTAACCCTAACACCGTCTTAATCCTTTTTGAAGTAGTACATGTAATAGTAATATCCGTCATATCATAATAGAAAATAGGTACGTAGGGCGGCGAAACCACATTCGCACAAAGGCGGCCATCTACCCAGGATCGGCCATGTGTGCGATTACATACGATTAATCAAGATTAATTATTACACAGCCTCTAATTAATTGGATTAATTTTTTTAATCGAGTCCCACCCCTAATATATATATGTAGATTTGTATATATATATATATATGTTTATATACAGTATATATGTAGATATGTATATGTGTATATATGTATATATGTGTTTGTGTGTATATATGTATATATGTGTGTGTGTGTATATATATATATAT
>JANRMT010062854.1:130533359-130547264 GCA_026402145.1 Polypterus bichir lapradei | reverse complement strand
TATCTATCTATCTATCTATCTATCTATCTATCTATCTATCTATCTATCTATCTATCTATCTATCTATCTATCAATAAGTGGGTTCAGGAAATGGATAAATGGATGGATGATGCAGTAGTACAATACTTTAGAAAACATGAAAAATAAATCCTATGAGACTGAATAAACTCTTTACATACACTGTCAAGTACACCTCTTCTAATTATATGGGAGGAGTATCTTCAAATGAAAACAGTGTACTAAGAGGTATACAAAGAACACAAGACTTAATTGAAATTATTCATTTTATTTGGTGCCTAAAATGTGGCACAGCTCCAGTTGCCCAGTCATATTTGCATGTCACTATATTTAAATTTAAATACGCTCAGTAATACAACTTCATTAGGTACAGCAGCTTATTAAGGGAAATAACTTACCCCTTCAGACAGCTGATTATTTGCCTTCAACTCAATATATGCAGCACGCAAACATGATCAAGAGTTTTGGATGATCTAAGTGACTTTGACCATGGCATGATTGTTGGTAGCATATGTGGCTGCTCCAGTGTCCTTGTGGCATTTTATATACATTTTCATTTATTGCAGTTTCTAGAGTTCATAGAAAAAGGTGCAAGTAACAAAAAAAAAAAACCCAAAAGATCACATTCAGCTAATAACAGTCCTTCTTGTTAGAAGAAGAGATTAGAAGATAATGGTCAGAATAGTTCTGACTAGGGCTGGAAGTTGATTAAAAAATGAACAAATTAATCGCATAATTGTATGTAATTAATCGGGATTAATCGCATCTAACATTAAACATGTAATTATAAAATTAATACATAAATCTTGAAGTAAATGCACACTGGATCACAAATTTAATACAGAATAAACACAAAAGAATTAAAAAAATGAATGTCATGGTTTAAACTTAAACAATAACCTTAAACTTGAACTTTTATTAAAATACTACGTAAGCGAGTACAACGTGAATTTGAATGCCTTCCTAAAAGGTAAGATGAAATAAAGGCAATGAGAAAATGATTCATTTTATTTATTCATTATTATTATAGTATTATCAAATTGGCATAGCATATGAGGCAGACATGTCAAAGTAAAAAATGATTGAAATGACTGTTGACATTGAATGTACTGCTGAAGACTGATTTAATAGAAATACTACAAATCTCTTAAATGGCCGCACATTATAACGTGTTAAAACTACATAAATACTGTACTCAATTGTTCATCACCATCAACAACTTGATAATTGTACTCTACACAAGTGTTTTTCAACTGGTGCTTTATGGAAATAACAGTGTAATGCCCCTGGGTCCAAACCTGAGAGAGACTTGCTCCTCAGGTGGTCGAGACCTGTCTGAGGAGGATGGTACTATTTGGAAAAGTGATCACCATTTTGCAGATACAGCACTTAGAAAGCACTTTAGCAGCCAGGAGACATGTCAGGTGTCTATCTGCCTGGGTGCACGTTCTCCAGAGCTCTCGCAAAGCCAAGGAACAGTGAGCATGTCCTTGGTGAGTTGCCTCTGACCATGGGTCAGCGGAGTGAGGCATAGAGAGGACCACTTATATTAGAGGGCAAAGGGATGAAGCAACTGCAAAATGTATCCAATGTGCTATGTACTATATCTGTGAACGCCAATCTCTGAGCTGTTTTTTTGCAACCACCGCTGCTCCGCCCCTTCGGACAATTTAGCATTGTGTATAGCTTTAATGCTTTTGTGCTTGGTAGAATTATGCCTTGGGATTTTTTGTGTTACAAAAAGTGTCCCACCACAGAAAAACGATTGGAAAACACTGCTCTTTTTACACCTTTGCTCCTGGCACGCTAGAAAAGATCTCACTTAAAAACTGACACTGCATTACATTGATGGTTGCATTAAATAGCAAAGATCCTGCAAACTTGAACATGGGTAAGGATAATCATTTCAATTTTATTTCATAGACTTTGTCATTATATTAGGACAGTCAGCACTGTAAGATGGCTGGCAGACTGGCAAGTTTAATACAGAGGTATAAGAGACTCAGTTTGGTTTTAGTGCCACTCAAAGAAAAACTTATTTAGCATTTATGTTGTATGACTTTGATTTAATCTTACAGAAACATGAATTGGAAAAAAAAAAGAGAGAGTGTAATTTTTACTTTTGCAACTTTTCTCTAGCATTGCACCAGGACTACTGTAAATCCCACACCCCTGCACTTATGTCAGTATGTATAAATCAAGAAAATGAACACCAGTGCTATGTATTGACATGTGGCATATCGTTGTAAACCGCATAATACAAAAAGATTAGCTTTTAAATGAAAATTTTGTTTCATAAAATTTTTAAAGGTAGTATATAAATACGGTACTGGATGCGTATGTAATTCTTTAGGTACACACTTAAGTTATTTGTATTATTGTTTCATAATGTTGAAAAAAAATACACATGAAAATGCCACCCTGACCAAAGCACTGCGGAGGCATTTGCCTCATTGCTGGCCCTGAATGCATCAATATTTTTTAACGTGCTAAACAAGGCCACATTGATTGCAAAAATTAATGTGTTAACTTTTCCAGGCCTAGTTCAGACTACCACAAAGGCCACAAATACTCTAAATGACAGCTCTTTACATGGGCATCTCGAATGTAACTTGAAGTAGATGAGTTACAACAGCACAAGACCATATTGGGTGTCATCTTTTCAGCTAAGAACAAGAAGCTGAGTTTACAGTGGGCATGGGATCATCCAAACTAGACAACTGAGGAATTCAAATGTATTGCCTGGTATGACAAAACTTGATTTCTGCTGAGAAATGCAGAAGATAGGGTCATAACTTGATATAAAAAGCATGAATACATAGAAGCAGCCTGCCTCATGTCAATGGTACAGGCTGATGGCGGCAGTGTGACTGTGTAAAGAATGTTTTCTAGGCAAATATTAGGCTGCTTGTAGAGTGTCAAAAAAGCATAACTTTTAGTGCCATAGCATGTCTAAACATTGTTGTTGATATGTTACATTCCTTTATGACAACTGTTTACCCTTTTATCAATTAATATGTCCAGCAGAGTAATACGCCATTTCATACGGCACACATCATTATTACAACAGAGAACAAACATGACTTCAGTTTCCTCCAATAGCTTCCATGGTTCCCAGCTTTTAATTCAAGAGCACCTTTGGGATGAGGTGGAACAGGAAGCCAGCAGGATGAAATTGTGGCCAAAACATCTACAGGAACTTCGTAGTTCTTTGCAAGCTTCATGACCCTGAATCCCTAAGAAATATTTGCTGCACCTTGGTGGGCCCATGTCTTGAAAATTTCAGACTGTTTTGGAAGTAAAAGTGAATCCTATCTGGTACTAGACAGGTGTGTGTAAAAAGTGGCCATTTGAATATACATATCAAAAAATAAAAATGCTGCATATGACATAGATTCTTAACCTATGAAAGAATGTACCACTCACTAATATTAGGTTCTAGTTGATTTACTTAAATGAATAAGACTGAAGGAAGACTTCTTATACAGTGTAAAAAGAAGCACAAATACAAGGTGAAAGTGTTGGGAGTCCGTCCTCATATACTGAAAACAGGTTTGTTTACAGTCTTGTTTTGGGTCAAGCATGAAACTCATTACAGACAACAACAGATGAAAATGGTGGATATTTAAATGCTGTGAGGACGGAAATGGAACGGGAATGCTGGGATAGGAACCGCTGAGGTAGATGGAATGTGGTGACGTCATCATTGGGGGACCAGAGGGAAGGAAGGAACCCGGAAGTGGCTTGTTCTGCTAAGGTACACGGGTGGATTCATGGCTGCGTTTTCTCATCTTTCCTGTTGAAATAAAGAAAGAAAGGTTAGCGCACCATCGTCGTCCCCTGCCTTGCGATTTCGCGCTGCTCTTTAGGTCCTTAAGCTGATCCCTAAGCGCTCATGTGTGAAAACAGTGTCACTTAGTCTACTTTCAAACTTTAATCTTTCTCAATCACAATCTTCTAGTATAAAATGTTTTAATGTGATTATATTTAAATCATGTATAAGAATGTTCTGAAATGTGAGTTTAACTGTTCTATAAGAGACTGGTGTCCTTTCCACGACTGGCTCCTGTCTTGTGTCTAATACTATAGAGAAAGGCTATGGCTTATCCTAGTCTGGTAATGAACTAAGCAGGCCAGCAAAATTAATCAATTATTTAATATGTGTAACTATAATTACCAGTAAAATTACATGTTGATTCAATAAAATACTAAAACAGTGTAAAAGCATTGTGAAAAAGATATATTCATAATAAAAATATCATTTTTTACCGAATACCTTTAAACAGTTGTAGTTTTTTTGCACATTCACATTTAATATACCATATCATGTCACTCATAAATCAGTTATACACAATTCAGGGTCACAGGAGCAGAACTTATGTCTGCTGCTTCGTGCCAATCTATTACGGTGCCCACTCACACCCACATAAACAATATTGTCCCAATTAACCTAACACATGTCTCTGGAGATGTATGAGAAAGCCTGGAATATCTGAAGAAAGGCTCTGTCAGCATAGGGAGATCATGTAAACTTCACACAGACAATGAGCAGCCATGGGTTTCAAACCCAGGATGTTGGATCTATAAAGCAGCAGCCCTAAACACTGTGGCACCATGCTATCTTTTATAAAAAAGCTTTCTGTTAAATTAAATTGAATACTATGTTCATTGTAGTCAAGGAGTGCAAGCTACAACCTGAAATTTATGTTTTCCAAGCAAAACTAAAAACCTCCACTACAAGAGCTTAATTTTATATAACAAACATAGCAATAAAGATGCATTAAACTGAAGTCTGATCCTGACATTGAGGTTTTGAATGTCCCCTGCCCTAGGTCAATACTTAATACTCTGTGTTCATTCATTTGGGATTTCAGTGAAGGAGAGGGGCTCATGTTAAACAGGTACTTTGGGGCATTGTTCCACTAATGGATTGGCAAATCAAACTGATTTACCACTCAGCAAAACTGTGCCAGTTGAAATAAATGTAGAAAAGACTATTTTTTCATGTTCTGTCTTTCATTCTCTTTTTTATACCAGTTCTATGAACAGCTGGGGCAGGTGCAACAGATCAGGCCCTGCGAAAACCTGAACTCCCAGAGCAGACCACCCAGCCGGTATGCATACCACCAACACCCATGATTAGCACATGTCAGGCTTAGGCCTTGTTGTTTTTTCTCCACCTGTATCTGTGTGCTCTGCATCTGGTAGATGTTTAGAACAAACAAAACTAGGCAAGAACACAAATGCAGGAACACACTTTCTCACAAAATGTTATTGTTAAAAACAGGTATCTGTTAAAGGATGTAAATTTGTACATCTGTATTGTGTTTTTTTTTTGTCCCACCTATTCCTCTATCACACTTTCACCTCTGCTGTCATAACAAGTGTTAAGGAGTAAATCTTGAAATTGCTAAAAAGGGCGATGCTGCTTATGCTGGGCTTTGGTTCTTTGCAGCCTTGACAGATTCTTTGGCCTGGGTCAATGTGATAAAAAGCATTTTGTTTTCCGAACACATTCCTATTCTGCTTTCTAGAGGAAAATGAGATGTCAGTGGTGTACAGGCACAATATAATCAGTCTATGTGCAATGAAATACCCACACCACAGTGGCAGTTTGATCTGGCTAATTAGAGACTAATTAAATCACCTTAATTTTCAATGAAGCTTGTAGGAGCTTAAAAGATGACACCTGACTTGTGATTCTCAGGTCTTAACGTAACAAGTCACTGAGCTCCGGCTCAAGTGACTTCCTAATTAGCCAAGAATTCAACTCTTTGTGTCTGGTGGAGGGGGGGTATAGCTGTAATTAATCTTGCTTATTTACTAAGCACTGACCTCTTGACACTTTGTGTGCCATACAGAGCTCAATGTATGGAGCCCCACTGTTTTTCTGATTCTCTGTGGTCACTCAAGCAACTGAAAAGTGACCATCAGCAAAAACTATTCTATTGAAGAACCTTGAAGTCAATGACCCCAAGCAAAGAAACACCTTCCACTCCCACTTGTTAAATGAAACAGTCCCACCTGGGATTTATACAAAAGGTACACAAAATGCAGGATTTCATCTCTAAGGTTTAGTGATGAGCTACATCAGAGCAGTGTTAACATGGATTAATAGGGTTTTAGAAATTATGAACATTATTAATAAAATTCTTGCCGAATGCTGCTGATGCCCAGCTTCAAAGTCTTGGAGTCAAATCTAGAACCAGACCATGGTGTACATACAACCTGCTTGTTTTTCAGCATTTTCTGCTGATAATATGGTTTCTTTCCTAATCCTAAAAGATGCAGATAAGGTTGATTTAGGGTTATACATTTTCCCCACATGAATGAGTATGTGTCTGAGTATGCTCTGCCAAGGACTATTGCCCTGCCTCCTGCCATGTGCCTGATTTTAGTCTGTATAGGCCCTGACCTTCCCCAAGACTCTGTACCAGAATAAGCAGTGTTGAAAAAAATGAATACTTGGACCCAAGATGGCACTGAGCACGAGTGTAGATGCTGATGGATGTTCTTTATCAAATAAACTGTATTTGGCCAGTCACTTACATATTCTATTATTCCTCATTAACATTCCAGCACCATGTGTGATATCATGACTCCAATAAAAGCTATCAACAAATACATCTTGGAGCAACTGAAGGTGGTGCAGATGAGCTGTATGTCCTCAATGATTACAGCGATACAAGAGAAAAGGCCATTCAAAGTACTCTAAAATAGTTGAAGTGAATACTAACAAACAGAGAACATCTTGTATTAAATACAATGTACCCAAAAATCCACTTATCTAAAAACATATTTATCCAGTTTCCAAACTAAATAACCACACTAGTTAGTCTGATTCTGTTATAAAACCTAGTGGTGGTCTTTGCATGTTTAAATGCTCAGTTAAAAACAGTGTATGTCTTCAAAATACTGTATGTATTTTATGTATTATGAGTAAAATGCATTACATCTTAGTGTGTTCAAATCCACTCTGATCATGAAAACATTATTTAAGCACTGTTTTAGTGAACCTCCAGTTCTGATTTTTTCCTTTTTGAATCAAACTGTGTTCTGTAAAAACCTGGATACAGTTGATAATCTAACATTACATATCAGGTGAATGGTGATGGAGGACTTGATATGAGTCAGGCATACCATTATATTTAGCTAAGCTGCATATGGAAGGTTCAGTCTCTAATCTACTTTTTCCTGGTCAGATCACATGGGGCCACTGTCTCTCTGGCAGCAATAAGTCCAAAGTATGAACAATGGCTGAATAGTAAGCAACTTTCTCACGGAGCTCCCTCAAGCATACAGCCCTACTCATATACTGTACATGAGGTCATTTTGCAGTCACCAATCAGCCTAATGGCAAGTTTTCATGCAGTGAAAGAAAACTCATGGGAACATCTTGACTACATTTAAACTCAACACAGAAGGAACTCCAGCTAAGAAATTCATTTAGGTTCCACTATGCTGACCACTTATAAAAATAGGCACATTTAAACGACTTTGGTGTTTAGGTGGACCTTTGGTGTCATCAGTCCACTTAACCCCAAATAGAGTTATAAAACCCTGGAGGTGAGTTAAGCCTGTAAGGTCAAAAGCTTTGTAGCAGAAAGACTGAGTGTGCAAAAGAGCAGACAGATGTCCTTTGAGGGCTCACAGGGTATATGTACTTGGCTGTTGATGAGCGTATCTTTTTTATTCTTTACCAGGCTGTGATTTTTTTTTTTAATTTTTAAAATTTTAATCAGTTAAAAGATTAGTGTTATTTACAACAA
Source organism: Polypterus bichir lapradei (assembly GCA_026402145.1). Classification (NCBI taxonomy): domain Eukaryota; kingdom Metazoa; phylum Chordata; class Cladistia; order Polypteriformes; family Polypteridae; genus Polypterus; species Polypterus bichir. Next base: position 130,539,477 of record JANRMT010062854.1, on the reverse strand, counting down.
ACACCATCACAAGAGATGACAAAAGAAGTGTAACCTCTATAAATATGATATTTTGGAAATTACAAGCTGAAAAAATGCAAAATACATTTTTGGCCTAATCAGGGGATTGTCATTGTCCTCTTTTCTTCAATGGGATAATTTGTTCACTTGCTCTCACTAAACATCTTTTCTCACTCATTCATGTGTTAACCATTTGTTAAGTTTTCTGGTCTCTCAGGAACGTTTTAATAGTTCATAATAAAATATGATATTTTTATTTCTGGTCTCTAAACTATCAATTAACAACTAATTGGCAAAGTGAAACATTATATCAGTTGGTGAAAGTCAGTATCAGAATTCAGAATGGATCAGAACCATGGTGCTTCAATAGAGATCTGAAACTAGAAATATAATAAAGGTAAAAAAAAATGCCCCTTATTTATAATTACAATGGACAAATGTGAAGAAAAGAAAGTGTCTTTAAGTGCAAATATTATCTTTTCAATTTTATTAGCTAACTTCTTTTCACAAACAATAATCTTTCTTTTTTTCATTTTTCTGAAGTTTTTTTTTCTATAAAGTGGCAGTCTCTTATTATAGACAAGTAAGCTGTACTTACCTCCTCTTTTATACAAAATGGTGCTCATGACATTAGGTATTGACCAGCACATACACACCAGTAGTAACAATGTTTACAGCAGGAATGCACAATTTGCTGTCTATATGATTATATGATCAGCACATGATGCTACAAGATCTAAATAAATAAATAAATAAAGGAATAAACTGATAAAAATGGAAAAACAAAAACATATAGATGGTAAAATGATACAAAAACACTAAAATGTAACCTGATCTCAACATTCTCTAGTAAGAAAACTGCAGATTGTTAATGTGCTGCCTTTCAGGCAGTATTATCCAATTTAAAGAATTTGTCTTACAAAATATTAGGACCTTGTCTGACTTTTACTGGGACTTTCTTTGAGGATATTACTGGGTGAGGTTTTAAATGCTGCACAATCACTAACACATCTTCCTTTTCTGCCCCAGAAATGAAAACAAAAACCTGGATGAAGAACCAGAATTAAAAAATCTACTTCCACCTTTAAATACATCCTTCTGGCTATTACTGTAAAAAGAATGCCTAGCAGAAAGTCATTGTCCATTGCAAGACCGTCAATAATCAGGGGTACTTTACTATGAAGAAAGATGCCTATATTTACAAATACTTTGTCTATACCCACCACACCTGGTTATTAAATGGTGTTTCCATCTGTCAACACTTTTGGCTCATATTTTTGCAAGTTATTTAATATACAGTTAGGTCCATAAATATTTGGACAGTGACACAGTTTTCATAGTTTTGGTTCTGTACGCTGCCACAATGGATTTGAAATTAGGCAATCATTAAGTGATTAAAGTGTAGACTTTCCGCTTAAAGGATTTATCAAAAATATTGCATGGGCCGTTTAGGAATAACATCCATTTTCCTGCATTTCCTGTAAACACGTTCTCTATTTTGGAAACTCGTGCAGAAGACCACTTGTTTTTAATCTTAACTTTAACTTAAAGTGATATTCAAAACTTAATAAATTTCTTACCATCTTACCATCAAACATAGATAGTCTGAGCCAATTCAGTACAATTCAATTCATTCTTATTAAGGTCCTATTTCAACTTAATAACCCAGGGCATTGCACAATAATCACAATTATAATGTGGTCAAAAACATGCAACAAACACACAAAACATAGAGGTGAAATCATTTTTCTCCGAACAATTCAGTGTCATGGAGGTCAAAGGTCTATCTGCATTGAAGGGAATGCACTCCAACACTCACACATGACAAATTTGGAATCTCTAGTTAACCTACCCTGCACGTCTCTTTAGATAAGGGAGAAGAACTACACATGAGAATGTGCAGACACCTCGCAGGGAGATACCAGGTGTTGGAATCAATTCTAGTACGTTGAATCTGTGAGGCAGCATTGCTAACCCCTGTGCATCTCCTGCTGTTGAAATATAAATAAAAAAACATTGTGCAATGTTTACAGATAAATATATATAAACTTACCATTTGTTTATAAAACAAACATTTTCAAACCATTCTCATAATGGGCAGAAGGACATCTCAACAACATTGGGCAAATGGTTAGAAAGAACTCTGGGTTCATCTCAGGGCTCACTCATGGACATACTCATACACTTATACAGAGTCAGTATGAAATTAGCAAAAAGCTAAACATCATATCTTTATGTGTGCAGGAGGGAAAAAAGAATATTGAAAAGAAAATCTGTGCCAACCCAGGAAATTCCTGGGCATCCCATGGAATCGAATTCAAACCCAAGATGCTGGATTGTAGTAGCAGTGCTACTCATTGTGCCATCCTTTTATATTCCAATTGTCCTTAGTCAGTTGCACTCTGAAACTTTTCATACAACATCATTTGTGAGGACATTTTCACTCTAAGGTAGACACCATGTAAGTGAAAGAAAATGGAAAGAACTTAGGGACTGGCAAACAAAACAATGTTAAAATAAAATAAAAATCAATGTAAACAGCTTTGGCTGTAGCACTGACAAGAGTATGCTATGCTAAAATAAGAAGTAAAATAAAATAGTGGACTATTTAAAACACAAAGACAGTCAGTTTCTAAAATAACATCACTTTGCACTGCATGGAAAAAAGCCAAACAGTTATCCAAACACTGAACTTGAGTTCTAACAGGCCAGTTATTGCATAGCATTTAAAAAGAGACAATAAACTGTGCCTCCTGTAATCATTTACTTGAAAAACAGCACACTGCTGTAGCCTTTACATTAAATCACTCATCTTAAAAAAAAAATTACACAAATAATTTTATTAAAGGCACAAGGGAGAAATGGACAATAACATTACTTATCAATACTGTCTAAGCCCAAGAATGGCCCTGCACTAAACACAATAGTGCAACACCATTCCACCAGAGACATATCATCTTTTAAGATATTTCACATTGTAATTCCACTCTATTCTCATTTTGAGACAGAATAATTTATTTAATTAGCATATTCGGCCACCCACACCAGCTTAAACCAACTTAAACAATTTCATTATTTACAAATGAGTACATTCTAGCATCACAGAGCATTTAATCTTCATCTAGGTAACCTTCTTTTGTGTCTGATGCAAGAGTGACAAACAGCAAACAAGTTATTTTTCTCAAGCTGCTTCACGTAGTCATTGCATAGCATGCTAATGTGAGAAGCCGTTGGGGGTCACAGATCTTTCGCAAAAGGCACAGATGAACCTGTGATATGTTTTTAACAAGAGTAACAGCACAATTGCAAAGAGCTAAACTGACAGACTCTGACGCACCTAAGCCAGGTAAACACATCTGGTTGGACTAGACTCAGGAATGCCAACAATGTGTTTGTGAGGCCCTGTGTTGCAGCCGGCTCACGAATGGGGAGGGGTCTGCTCATTTCACTTCAAATTTTTGGTAAAACTGACAGGGGCAAACTCCCCCTAATTGCAAGTTAGCGTGAGAGAGATCATAAACTGACTCCACTGTCGTGTACTAATATCATCCAGAGCCCTGAGGCTTTATGGACCAAAATTATCAGCAAACGGATTCCTGACACTTTGATGGGGGCTTTCAGCAGTTAGTTGTTGGGGACTGAGCAGTACAAATGCAAGATATTTTCTTGGTGTGACCAGTTGTGTAGTGCTCTCCCACACCAGAAAGGAAAAATCTGGACCCAGCTCATTCTGATGCAAGCTAAGTTCCCCTTACTAGGGCTCTGAAGCAAACAGTCCTGCGTGGGCACAATCAGAATATAAGTTCAAGCGCCTGGCAGCCCAACTGTGCAAACTCCCTTATCAGACTTCCTGCTGCTGTAGGCATGGTCTCATTACACAGTGTTTTTGGGTTCCCACGGTGTCAGCAGCTGGGGGTGAAGTTGCTGTATTCACCACCGAGTCCATGTGAAAGTGTGTAGTGGAACAGCTCAGAATTCTCTGAAGTTGTGAAGTGAGCGCGCACTGCTCTTTAATCACTGCTCAACAATGGTGCCCTGACGCCAAACAGGATGCAAGTGTTTCCTGCCAGCAGAGCTACCCTGGTCTTGACCCTGCTCTGCCACACACTCTGTACAAATATTCGCAAGCTCAGTCATGAAAACACTAGACAAAGACACACAAACCACATCAAAACTGCAAACAACACAAAAACAAACTGCTGTGTGAATTAATTTAGTACATGAATATTCAAAAGCATTTATATGTCTGTTTCACAAACCTGCTTAGTCTGGGATTCATAGGGAACCAGAGCCTGTTCTGCTCAGCACTGGTCAAAAGGTAGGAATCACCTTTGTGATGGGATACCAGTTAAATATAGGGAACAGTTACTTGTTCCAGAACTGATAATTTTTCTAAGCTGTATATCTCTGAGATGTGGGATAGGGTGCAAAACTCATACATAAAGTAATCAGACTGTGAACTAAACAGAAGATGAGAAGAAGTGGGCAAAGGTGGTACTGGAAAGTCTTCAAACACAGAATAACACCACAAAGGTAAATGTCAGAAATGGTGCCTTTATTAAACAAAAGAGACATGGGAGAGAAGAAGAAATGTAGAATTTAAAATAAAAAATTATGGAACAGAAAAATAAAATCCTGTATTTTCACTCAACCTATCTCCATGGGCTTTGAAGTCTGAATACTAGGTGGGGTGGATCTTCCTCTTGCCCAAAATGGTCCTACAATATTGCTTCTTTGAATTACCTTTTACGTCCCTTTACTTCTTTCCCTCTGTCCTGTTCTCCTACCAGTGGAATGTTTCCCCTCAATCTACTAAATTTACACAAAATTAATCTCTGGGTAGGGGGTAGTTTTAAACTCCATCCCAGTTAACGATGGTGTCAAGGGTGGCTATATATATTCAAGCCATGACACCAGGGTAGAGCTCTGCCTAGTGGCTTCTGCTGTTCCTTGAATCCCTGACCTTGTCATGGACCTTAAAGTACCATTTCTCCAAAGTAGCCCTCTGCCTACCTGTCTTTTAATTAAAGAGGATACACAGCTTATGCACTCACAGCTTGTGATTGTGTTCTGCTCTTTGTCGATTAGGCAGTCTTTTAATCTCTTTGGGTGCAATGTCTGTTGTTGATACTTGTGGCACTGCCTGTTGATTTACTATCCATCAGTGATATCATGTCTCCTGACCTGTCAGTACAAAATGTATCATAACTACCAACTCTGGCTTTACACCCTTTTATTAAAACTTTATTTGGCTATGCTTTCCTTGTAACGCATCCTAAGTTTACTGTGTCACTCATTACAAGGTCTAAGCAGTATTTCTAACTATAGCAATATAATGCATTCCTGTGCTAAAGGGAAAAAAAATAGAATTAACAGCAAAGTAATTAATAATGTTTCTGTCAACATGGAACCAAGAAAAAAAATACCAAAGACACAATGCCATGGAAAAGTAGCATACAAATAACAATGATTATTATAAACAAAATTGTCAAAATTCCTCAACCCCGGAGGTGGAAAAATTGATAAATAATGCTATATTGTAATACTATTATTCACTCTTGCCAGTTATAATAGACACATTGGCATAGGGATAGTATTGGTTTAGGGACAATATACATTAAATATACAGTGGCTGTATTATGTGTATAGCTGGAGCTTGCCCTTATGTGGCACTTTTCACTTTGTTTTAAACTCTGACTTTACATCATATGGCATCTATCTATCTATCCATCCATCCTCCAACCCGCTGAATCCGAACACAGGGTCACGGGGGTCTGCTGGAGCCAATCCCAGCCAACACAGGGCACAAGGCAGGAACCAATCCCAGGCAGTGTGCCAACCCACTGCAGGACACACACAAACACACCAAGCACACACTAGGGCCAGTTTAGAATCGCCAATTCACCTAACCTGTATGTCTTTGGACTGTGGGAGGAAACCGGAGCGCCCAGAGGAGAACCCAAGCAGACACGGGAGAACATGCAAACTCCACGCAGGGAGGACCCGGGAAGCGAACCCGGGTCTCCTAACTGCGAGGCAGCAGTGCTACCCACTGCGCCACCGTGCTGCCCATCTATCTATCTATCTATCTATCTATCTATCTATCTATCTATCTATC